>CM040931.1:7250295-7852795 GCA_023029165.1 Gobiocypris rarus | reverse complement strand
CAAGATGATGGACTGAAAACACAGCCTCAAGATCTATCAACAAGATGGGAACACATTTTAACAAATCAAATATTTCCTGGACAGTTGTGTGAATAATTGTTAGTCTCTCTTCTAAGTTTAAACTTGTAAAGTAAGGAAAGAAAAAGCAAAACTGTGTATCGCTGCGTGTAACAGCCACATTGACGCAGGTTAAACAGCGAAAGTTTGTTGGTTTATACTTGCTTCGCCTTCTTTTAGCCAAACAATGAACTTTTCCCCCTGTCTAGAGTACAAAAATACAAAAACAGATCAACTTCCCTCTAGACACTTCCCATTTTATGCGGCTACACACCTCAAGTTGCTGTTAATTCAACACTATTTACAAGAAATCGACGACATGACAGCAAATCCCACTATGCATATTTCCATCAAAATATGAGCGTCTAACTCAATGACCCACTTTATCATATTCATCTACTGTGTGTTAGACTGTTTATCTGTGGAAACAAACAAGCTCGAGTTCGGAGAACTTCATCTGGACGACAATGCGTCTGAATAAAAGTGAAACAACACTTGGCCTCGTGACGCAGTTGAAAGATCATTTTAAATACCACGAGCTGAAGGCAGAAAGAGAAAGACAGACAGAAATGACTCATTGCCCTTTGGACTAATTGAAGCTTGTAGAGGTTGTGGACTCATACTGACTGACCTTGAAGGCCTAGTTTCACTCTCCCCCAATTTAAATTCTAGTCTGTTTTACGGGTCAAGGCTGATCTCCATTGGAGCGTGAAGAACTGGCTTAACACGTCAGCCACTTTGGACATAATGTTCTGACATCAGTCCTAACGCATCGTCACTCACCTGTTCTTTCAGTTCAGTGAGTTGGCCTGACAGGTTCGAGACGAGCTTCATGGTGGATTCAAGCTTCTCCTGAAGATTCCTGATCTCGTTCTGCTCGCCCTCGGCATCGCTGCTAACCAGCGACATGGCCCGCATCCGTGGAAACCAGTCCAAGTTGTGGTCCTGTCGGAATATTAGAAGTTCATATATCACATAGTTTTTTTTATTTAGTATGCCTTAAATGGATCAAAAGACAGTAAAGGCATTTATGATGTTACTTTTTTTCTATTTCAAATACTTGCTGTTCTTTTGAAACCTGAAAGTATTACTTTTTCCACAAAAAAATATGAAGGTTTTCAACACTGATAATAATATCAAATGTTTTGTTGAGCAGCAAATCAGCATATTATAATGATTTCTGTAAGATCATGTGACACTGAAGACTGGAGTAATGATGCTGAAAATTCAGCTTTACCATCAAAGGAATAAATACAATTTTAAAATATATTAAAACAATTATTATTAATTGTAATAATATTTCAACAATATTACAGTTTTTACTGTATTTTTGATCAAATAAATGCAACCTTGGTGAACATAGGAGACTTATTTTTTATAAACACTAAAAAATCATACCAATCCCAAACTTTTGAACGGTAGTGTACTTTTAAAATGTACAAATGTAAAGTATTTAGACAGTTTATTAGGCTTTACCAAGAAGAAAAAAAAGCAAAAATACAATTATATTTTTTATTTTTAAATATAATTTTTTAAAATGTTAAAATATTTTTTTAATTGACATTTTTTATAATTTATTTGGTATATATATTTAAATAAAACAATGTACTATTTTAAAATAAATGTATACTCTTCCATAATACTGTATACTGTAGGCAAAAATGTATTGCGATACTTTCTAGTCAGTTGATTATGTAGCATATTCATATTCATATGTTAGTTGATATGATGAACTCAGGAATGCTGTGTGAATTTGAGGGACATTTGACTTCATACATCCACAATTGGCTGGTTTGATATTTTTGTTATTGAATGCAAGTAAAGTCTGGCTTATTGGGATCACTGTACTGTATATGAATGAACTATTGAACGCGCTCCCCTGGATTGATGGCACAACCCGTTCTTGAAGTCAGACTCTGACGAATGTGGTGCTTGAATTCAAGTCCTCCTCCACCTCACACGTCCTCTTTGTCTATCCGTTCAAAAGAGACTGTGTGTTTACATCAGTCAAAATTCCCTATGTGTAATATGATTACAGCAAAGGAAAGGCAGTATCAAAGTCACATGAGCATGAGGACAGCTTCACCTCAGATAAAAGCTTCAAAACATTGAGCAATATGTTTCTAAGTGACCAACAATTATTTAACAAGAGGGAATCTACCATCCTCCTGGATGAGATACTTGACATTACGCACACTAATTTAAACAGTCAAAACAACCTCATAAATGGCAGTACCACAGCTTTCCAGCTGCATGCCACAGACTAAAATACATTGATTAACAAACCAAATTATCTTATTTTATAATTGTATTAGTGTTGCCTTCTAAGCCAAACCACTGCATAACAGCATTTAGGCTACTTTCTACATTAATCCGAATACGTTTAAAAAAAACGCTCTCTGTCACTAGCTTTTTCAAGCATTTTCCAAAAGTTGCTCATCCACATTGAAACATCTGAAATGTTTAAATTACCTTACTGCGCATGAGTAAAACAAGCCAGAAGTTCACAAGATGATAAAGAGAGAGCAGGCATAAAATTCTCACGCTATTCTTCTGGCACGATCATTCGCTCTGTCATCTCTCCGACAGCGAGTTTACACAAACCCGCCTCCCCTCACTCGCTCGTTTGATTTGCTCCAGGTGAATATTGTTGCTGTTACAGGGCTTGAATTTCACCCGTGGGATTGCGCATAATTTTACTAATTCCCGCAGATTTGGTGCTCACACCCAAAGTGCGCAAACATAAAGCCGCCTCTCGCTACTAAATTGAGTTCTTTTTCACTGCTTTTTGCACTTAAACAGTCAAATACACACAATATAATGTGGCGAGTATTCACGTAAACACTGTCAGTTCTGTTTTAAGTGAACGTATAACGTATAATGGATCCATGTGTCAGGTCTTAAAGTGACAGCAGCCTTATATTCCTGTTGCCAAATTATGAGATGACATTAAAAATATCTATGTGGCAGTTTTTTCCTATGATATAGATGTCAAAATTGTGGCCAGTGAAATGCTGAGTGGCTAGTAACTTAGTAAACCCACTAGCCACGGTGGCGGATGAGCAAAAAAGTTAATATCTAGCACTGGGTACAATAAGTTTCACATGACTAATCATGTGTCATCATTTTCAAATACCTCCAACCACTGTCCAGACAACGGCGCGAAAACAGGGTTTTCAAATGTATCCAAATTGGAGAGTGTTTTCCAAAAGCTGTCTTCATTGACAAAAATGCCATCTCAATGAGGACAGAAGGCCAAAACGGAGAGAAAAAAAGATGCGTAAGGCCTTAGAATACCGTAGAAAACAAATCTACATAATACATTAACAACTACACAGCTTAGCAAATGCATAGCAACTCCTGAGATAACACCCTGACACCCTAACAATTGCATAGTAACACATTAAAAATGGTTTATAATATCTTAACAGTTGCATATCAACACCCTGGCAACCACCCAGAACAATATACTTTTGGCTATGAGTTTTGCACAGGCAAGAAAATGTATAAGTGTATATTTGACTCTTTCAGTGATTTTAACGGGCTGTGACTGTACAAACAGTTCTTAATGAAAAATCCATGTCCTTTTGTCGCAATATCTCAAAATGGTTTATAGTACAACAAGGGATCATAGACAGCAGCGGGAGTGCGAGCTCCGACCTCAGCCAATTGCGATTGCGAAATGTCTGACTTCTGGCTGGTGGGAAAGGTCAGATGCAGCTCCTAATAAGGACGAGAGGGATTCTAACAGAAGCAGGGAAAAAGTGATAGTCACATTACGGAACGCAGGAGGGGAGAGGGAGTACGGCCAAAGGACACTTCATTCTCTGGTCATGCACTTCCTTTTCTCCCCGAAGCTGGATTGCTTGCACACAAATACAAACACATCAGTGTTTTTAAAATGAACTCGGCCTGCAGACAAGCCCAGACTAGAGGGGTTTGTGAATGCAGTGAATATATTCTATAAAGTCATCGAGTTCCTCCAGCAATTAACATGAAATAACTGCTGTGACATGCTACACAAGACCTAAAACTATTTTTTAAAACATTCTTTCTATTATAACAACTATGCATAAAGTTATGTTCTCATATTCCTAGATAGACTGCATGGAATGTTTTAGCACACCGTAGGGCTATTTAAGTAAACTGCAAAAGGTGCTGACTGTTTTCAAGTAGGTTCACTCGAATAAACTAAGCGACGTTTTTGAAAGTTTAGGACAGCTTGGAATGTCAACCAATAAACGGCTGAGGTATACATTTTATTGATGATTTAAATAAATTATTTAATAAGACTTTTCAGACTAATATGAAAAAAATATTTGTCAAAAAGAAAAATTGTCATCAAAAAATAACCCTTTTTTCTTTCTGAAAATTACATTTAAAAGTGATTATGAAGACATAGCAGTTTAAGCAAACTATTAGAGAATATTTAAGATTTTCTTTAAAAATATCTGCAAACATCATGATATAAAAAAGGAGCTCTACCACCGAATTTAAATCAACATTTTTTTGGGGCATTGAGCTTTTATTCTTGCTGGTTGAAAAAAAAAACATATATATAATGATTCTAGCATGAAACCTTAATTTTTTCATCCAGTAATGGCAACGACAAAAATAATAATGACTGTTTTCAAGCAGGTTTACCCCAATATGTCTGCCATTGGTCATTAAACAGATGACCTCAAAGTAATAGCCCATAAATTGAAAATTCAGGCGCCTCAAATAAACATAGCAATGTTTTTGAAAGCAACAAAGAGGCAGTTTGTATAGTTTGGAATATTAACCAATAAACAGCTCAGTTATATATTTTATTTATAATTTGAATAAACTATTAAAGAGACTTTTCAGACAAAAGGAAAAAAATATGGAAAAAAAAATATGGAAAAAATATGGAAAAAAAATTGTCAAAAAGAAAAAATATTAAGGCTTTTTTTCTTGCTAGTTAAAAAAATTATTAATAATAATTTCTAGCATGAAACCTTAATTTCTGCATCCATAATGACCTGCTTGAATCCATAATTCAAGCAGGATTCCCCAAAAAACTACCCTGTCTGCCATTGGTCAATTAAACAGATAGCCCCATCTCAAAGTAACTTCATTGGTTAAGCCACAAAATGACAAGTAGGGTCACTCAAACAGCCCACTTATATTTGTCTATCCACATTAGGAAAAAGTATTTATACAGAAAATCTTGTTTCTGCTTCAGACTAAAGATAATTGTGAGATAAAATTTCAAAACACTGCGATATATAAAATTGCTATTGTGAGAAACAAAGATGAGGAAATGGTGACCAGTCACAACATCTCAAAATAAACACTTTCCCTTATACATTTATATAAACTTTAAAGTGTTGGAAAAAAAAACTTATGGCAGCTACACACTTGTATGCATGTGTGTGTGACAGAAAGAGAGACAGAGATCTATATGCTGCAGGTGCAGAGAGCAGAGAAGTCCCCTTTGCCTCTGAAATCTCAGACGGGCCGTGCGCACACACTTCAGACAGACAGTTCCTCTCAGGCGCAGGGGAAAATCACAGGTAATGCTCTCACTCATTCTGAGAACAAGAGAGGAGTGCGTGTGCACTCACTTCCTGCTGCCACAGATGTTGAGGTTTGTGTTTACCTCCGCCTACAAACACTGTCGTCTGTGCATGGAGCCCAGCTGTCAGCCAGTTTCGTCATCGTCATCACAGAGGCACACACCGTTATCTCTAATCAGCCCTGAATTGCAGCAAACACTGCACCGCATATTAGTCTTAAAATCTGTCAAAGACCAACGTCACCAACACTCTTCAGACTACCACAGTTCCTACCAGCCCAAGACTGAATATATAGTTAGAACTCTGAATATATTAATGAAAATCTGATTATATAGTTCCAAATCTGAATATATAAATGTAAATCTGTGGTTAAGTCAGAATATTAATTTATAAATTCTGAATATGTATAGCTATAACCCTGAATATATAAATGTAAATCTGAATATATAGTTAAGTCATAACTATATATTCAGATTTACATTTATGTATTCTGACATAATATATGTTGAGCACATGAACACAATGGCCAATCAGGGGTGTTTAAGAAAGTATTCAACAGCACTTAAAATGCTAGAGGGAAATGCTGGTATCGTCACATTTTTTTAATTTTGACAACTCTATAGTAGAAAAACGTTTTTGGCTTTTAGTAAGAATATGTTAGCCTTACTATCTGTACGGTAGAGTGCTCCTTAACAATGACTAGATTTGCATTTAGAAAACATTTAAAACTCTCACTCTGCAGTCTCTCACTTCTGCCAATATGGATCAATGAATTTGATGACATCACTCTGCACTTGAGCTTCTCATCAGATTTTCTGTCCAATCAAATGCTCTCTAGAATCTAAAGCCCCCCTTAAGCCTCTCATGGTGAATGGCACATAGTGCACTATATAGTTTTAGGAGTGTGTTTATGGGAATTTTTGACCATTCTTCTAGAAGCGCATTTGTGAGGTCAGGCACTGATGTTGGACGAGAAGGCCTGGCTTGCAGTCTCTGCTCTAATTCATCTCAAAGGTGTTCTATCGGGTTGAGGTCAGGACTCTCTGCAGTCTGCAGGCCAGTCAAGTTCCTCCACACCAAACTCGCTCATCCATGTCTTTATGGACCATGCTTTGTACACTGGTGTGCAGTCATGTTGGAACAGGAAGGGGCCATCCCCAAACTGTTCCCACAAAGTTGGGAGCAAGAAAATGTCCAAAATGTCTTGGTATGCTGAAGCATTAAGAGTTCCTTTCACTGGAACTAAGCTGCCAAGCCCAACCCCTGAAAAACAACCCCACACCATAATCCCCCCTCCACCAAACTTTACACTTGGCACAATGCAGTCAGACAAGTACCGTTCTCCTGACAACCGCCAAACCCAGACTCGTCCACCTGATTGCCAAACAGAGAAGCGTGATTCATCACTCTAGAGCAGTGGTTTTCAAACCTGTCCTGGAGGCACCCCAGCCCTGCACATTTTGAGTGTCTCCCTTATTTATCACACCTGACTTAACTCATTTGCTCAATAGTAGAGACTGCAAGAACTAAATTGGGTGTGTCTGATAAGGGAGACATACATAATGTGCAGGGCTGTGATGCCTCCAGGACTGGTTTGAAAACCACCACTCTAGAGAACACGTCTCCACTGCTCGAGTCCAGTGGCGATGTGCTTTACACCACTGCATCCGGCGCTTTGCATTGCACTTGGTGATGCAAGGCTTGGATGAGCTGCTCGGCCATGGAAACCCATTCCATGAAGCTCTCTATGCACTGTTCTTGAGCTAATCTGAAGGCCACACGAAGTTTGGAGGTCTGTAGCTATTGACTCTGCAGAAAGTTGGTGACTTGTTGGCAGACAAATGCATCAAGTGAAAAAAGTTCACCTAATATCCACAACCAGAATTTGGATCTGTTTTTTTCTTCTTCTTAAAATTCTTTGTGATTCAATTAAATGTGATTATTAAGATAAACAAAACTAGTAAAATTTTAGCAAATTGTCACGCTTTTCTGAATATTTGCAAAAATCTTTAAGCTATTTCTAACAATGCCAATTTATAAGAATGAAATAAAAACCAGCATATCTGATGCACGAAAAAGCAAGAGGATATAGTGACATGTCTACATCATGACCTACACTGAAATATACTTCTACTCACTTCTACAGTCTCACTTTCTATATATATAAAAAAATTCCTTAAAACATTAAAGGGATAGTTCTTCCAAAAATGAAAATTTGTCATCATATTACCACATTTTTAAGAACGTTGGAAACCAAACAGTTTTAGTTACCATTGAAATGGATTGTATGGAGAGAAAAAAAAACAACTTGTATGTTGCACAGAAGAAAGAAACATGTGGTATGAAGGTCAGCAGATTTTTGCATGAACTATTCCTTTAATGTAGTAATTACAACAGCGCTCATCCGCTTTATCCGGTATGGTGGAAAAAGTGCAAATGAAACGTAAGCATCTTTTTTTTTACAGTGCTGCTTTTTTTTTTTTCACGCTTATTTGGGTGTGTTTGTGCACGTTTGTGTGTCCGAACCAGCCCCCTCTCAAACCTCTATTTCCTAAGCTTTGTTTACACTTGACAGCATTGCCAGTAAATGTGTGAGTGCTCTAGCCACATCAATTTCAACTGTATCTGCTGCTTCAATGGAAATGAGGGAAGTGTGAATTTCATTACTAATACCACAAGAGCCCACACACTTAGACAGGATGCTCTGTGGTCTGAGCAGCAACAACAGCTTCAGGTCCTAAACAGGACCCGAGCGTTCACGCACCGCTTCAAAGCTCGACAATTACGACTAACGTCATCACGAAGATGTGAATAATATTCACAGGGGAAAAAGGCTGAAGGGAAAACAGCAGGTTCATCTAGGGGTTCTACCTACAGACTTGCTTGATCTAACCTCAATTACCTGAATGAAAGTAGACGATCAAACAGATAAGGTCTTTCCTTACAATTAAAGAAAAGGTGCATTTCCTTTAAGTAGTGCAAGTGCTGGTGTATTATGTATTAGGCCAACCCAAAAGTTATGGCAATAGTTAATGGCAATAGGATTTCTCTTCTGGTTTTTGGATTACAGCCGAAAATAAACTCAGTTTATGATTCTTCGTGTTTTGAGAAAAGAGCTAAAGTTAGGTTATAAACAAACTAAACCTTCAACCTCAAACCTCGCAAATGTGCAACAAATTTGCAATGTTTTTTTTTGTATCTACAAATTTGAAGTACAATAGCAAGTGGACTAGTGAGTAAAGGAGTTTTCCTGTTTGGCGTGATGGCGCTAAAAGTCCCGACAACCTCTGTAGTCCCATTTAGCCACTTGTTAGACATGTCAACACTTAAAAAAATTGGAAAAAGTGGGATAATACTAATGTATTTTTGGTAATAGAATGAAATGTGAAAAATATGTTGAGTTCTTGTGCTCACCATAGACTTTATTGCAGGCATTTAACCAAAATTCCACTGGAAAAAAAAAACACTTCGAATGATGGAACCGGAAGTTCAAAAATGCTAACTTGTTTCCAGGTCTTAGAACTCATTCCGGCAGCTGCAACTTAGAGCTCGGCTCGGATAAATTTCCTGGATTCCATTCTCCCTATCACTTCCTGTCCTTGTCTTTACTATATTAAGTTTCAAAAAGTGACTTCATGCGTGTTTTCTACTCAAATATGGCTTTATCAACCTCAGCCTGAAGCTCTACCCAGCATGCTCGGCTTTTCTTTCTCACCTCACAAGCCACAGAGAGAGACCTCGCATTGTCTACTGATGCATCACAAATTGCTCTATCCTTTGTTATCAGGTCAAAGGTTTTACATTTTTTTAGGAGACTTTAAAGGGCATCTAATC
The DNA here is from genome assembly GCA_023029165.1 of Gobiocypris rarus. Lineage (NCBI taxonomy): Eukaryota > Metazoa > Chordata > Actinopteri > Cypriniformes > Gobionidae > Gobiocypris > Gobiocypris rarus. The sequence goes on along the minus strand of CM040931.1, from coordinate 7,843,364 downwards.
CCAAGTCAAGTGATTCCTCGCGAGACCACGAGGTCAAACCCTCAAAATGCGCCAAGGAGGTTGGGAACCGGGCCAAAAGACACCACCCGGATCAGAAACTGTGTCAGAAACCCACCGCTGCGCCATCTGCGTCAAGAGAACAACCACTTGTGCAGAAGGGGCTTTCCTGAGCACTTCTCTGTCACTAAAATTACTCAAAAGTCACTTAAAACTCTATTAAAGTTCCACGCCATTGCATTAAGCAAAGCATATGATGACCTATAAAAAGGCGATAAAGATAAAACAGGATGTTTAAATGAACAACACAAGTGCCCTCATTTTGAAAGCCACTTCAGTGAGTGATTCGCTATAGTTGTTAAACATGTTATTCCGAGGAAAAGCCCATAGTGCTTTAAGAAAGAACATATTCATACAAAGGCATACACATATTTAGCAATCATGAGGGGAACTCCTGCTTTTCTGGTAATCCAGCTGAAGTGAGTCGTATGTGTGTGTGCTTTTACAGCTTTTCTCAAGGATTAACACATTCCAAGCCATTTTCAGAACATCTTAAGACTCCAGTCTGAAGGCAAACAGAAGCTCTGGGGTCCCTGAGAGACCGAAGGTCACAAAGTTGTAATTATATAAGTCAAAGTAGAAGGTTTGGGGTCATTTGAGGGATTTACTATCAGGAATCTGGTGTAAAATTCCTTAAGTACACTTTCCCAAAGGCAAAGTTTAAAGCAGGCCACATTCCCCACAGAAAACTAAACCTCTGGGGTCAAATAGGTTCATTTCTGCTCCAAGGTTGTGGACTAAAAGTACTAAAAGTAAAATGAGCTACGTTTTTAAGAGGTAGAAATGTTGCGAAACCTTAGTGCAACCATCATGGCATGGTTTAGTCCTCATAAATACATCATTCTTTGGAAATCTGATATAAAACGGCTTCTCTGAAGTCATGCTATGCAGAGGGGGAAAGAAACCCACACACAAACACCATATCAGAGTGATGTTTGATAGTAACTATTTGGTTCCCTCGCTGTGTGTACTTGGTGTTTAAAATTATCACAGCGTTATCATCTGCCAGAGTTCACAAAAAATCCACAGCAGTAAACAAACACATCCACTGATCCACTGGCATGCCATTTGTCATCATGTGACTTTGGCCCAAGGGGATATATGACCTAATGGCGACCTAAGTTTCTTGCAAGGCGACTGCTGTCAAAAGTTGTAATTTATGATTAGGTGCTTACAATGGTAGCAAATGGAGTCATTTTTCTTAGGTATTAAAAGTAAAAACGTAAAACCTAATTTTATAAAAGCACCTACGCATTTCAGAGTCACATGATCCTTCAGAAATCATTCTAATATGCTGATTTGCTGCTCAATAAATATTTCTTATTATTATCAATGTTTAAGACAGTTGTGCTGCTTAATTATAATTTTTTCAGGATTTTATGATGAATAGAAAGTTCAAAAGAACAGCTTTTTGTTTAAAATAGAAAATAAAATAATCTTTTATAACATTATAAATATCTTTACTGTCACTTTCAATCAATTTAATTCTTGCTAAAAGTATTCATTACTTCAAAAAAATCAATTTTTAATAGATAATAGGAACTTTTTAGTAGAAGCGTGCATAACTTTACAATTGATGGATTCACTGGATATTGTAATCTGTAATATTTTTTGCCTTTTTTAAAGAAAAGGAGGGACAAGTTGAAAAATGTTTCAAAATGATGCCACAAATGCCAGATTTTAGATAAACTAGTAATGAGAAGCTGTTATCCCAGAATATTCCTTTTAAATGAATGAATGATTCCTTTATGTGGTTCATGCATGCAAGTAATGTTCTTGTTTCTAGTGGCATAAGCGGTAAACATTTTTCAAATGAAATTCTTTTCAGATACCATATCCACCTAAGATGCTACACGTCCTTTAAATTGTGGATGAAAACATTTTCTTTTTATCTTTTTAAAAAGTAGCATAGTCTGTTAAAATATCTGATTGAAATTCTTGAGATATCAGCACAAAACCATACCCATCTAGGACGTTAGATTTAAATGAAATGTGCTGCTGCACTTCAGATCCCTTACCCGGATCATTTCGGCCACATAGCTCTCAGGCCCTGTGAACTCCGTGGAGTCTTTTACTTTCACAAGCACGATGAAGAAGAGATAATGCCACATGTTGTGCTCCACCTTAATGTGCTCCTCAAACGTCACTGTTTTGTTGTCAAACTTGTCCCTCTCCAAACCTGTAGAGCAGAAACACAGTGAAATGAGTTTGCATCCCTCGTTTCAATTGGGTCTTTTTTGAGGTGGTTTAGGTCAGTTAAGAAGATCAAGATTAGGAGTAATCTTGAAGTGACAAGCTGCCCGATGGTCAAATGTCAAAAAACGAAATTCTGTCACGGTCAGGAACGTATTTATCTCCATGCAGTTTATTCAGTGAGAGGGAAACGCATCCTTATGACACATAACACAAATAAATATAGATATTTCTTTCTCTTACATTTTCAAAGAAAACTGTACTGTATCTGGAAGAGGAAGTAAAACCACAGGGAAACTGTATACAAGTGCGGATGGTGCGTGTTATGAGCAAATGGAGGTTAGGAATCTTGTGATAGTCACAACAAAACAAAAAAAGGTCCAATTTCAATGCGTGATTCGTGAGTGAACACATTGGGAAATTGCCACTTGACGCAACACGTCATCTACTCTCCAGCTGCACGTTTGTGCTTCTCATCTCGTGTGTAAAGTTTACATTCTGTTGTGCTTTTCAATCGTTAGTCACGGATCGTAAAATCATCCAAAAGATGAACTGAATCCCAACAAACTGCAGTTTCAATATGAATTCATATCAAAACATGAGTCAAAAAACAGCATTCTTATATAATAAATGTGTGCACTGTGAGAATTATCATCATTTACAGCTGATCTCACACTAACACGGTCAAACACGTCAAGTGGCAACAGGAAGACACTCCACCACCTCCACAGTGAGTTATGACTAAGACTTCTGGTGAAGAGGGGGCGTCCTAATGTTTATGCTGGAGAAAAACTGTTTTATGGGCCTATGAAATTTATAGGACAATGGTACATGAAAGGAGTCTGTGATTCACTGAAGATAACGGTCTTCAAACCTTCATTCAGGATTGTTGGGAAGACTTTATTTTAAAAGGTGGAAGGGTGGAGTTAGTGCCCAAAATGGCAAAGGCTCATGAATATTACTTAGGTTGTACACAAGTAATATACCATGATCTTTTACAGTTTTTACTAAAAAGTATGTGATGCATTGATTGCAGCGGAGTATATTTTCAAAACAAAATTGGAACTTTTAATGGGTCACTGTTAAAGAGTTGGATTCTCATGCTAAACATGGCCAGTATGACAAACTGTTTCTGTGCCAAATACACAGGATTCAAAAAAGTTTTTTTCGAGTGTGGCCCTGTATGACGTCATAAAGGGGGAATTCCTTGTAAGGGCACTTCTTCCGGATGAGCGCGTGTGGACATCGACCAGGGCGAGCAAAAGAGCGTGCCCATCAACGAGCTTCTTTCGGGTTAGGGAAGCCGTCGTCAGCGCGGTCATTTTGTTTTAAGACCACAAAATCAACAATGTAACTAAAGAAGTGTGTTTCTGGTTGTGAGGGAAAGATAACCTTGTTCAGCTTCCCAAATAACCCAGCATTAAGGAAACCGTGGATGCAGTTTGTTTTCCCAGAGAAACAACAGAGTTCTGCAAGTGTATTTGTTTGTTTGTTCCCAGTTGTGAGTGGAAACCGCATATACGGTGAGTGAAACTGCATCAAATGTCTGTGTTTTGTCGGCAAACGGTGCGTAAGTGCATATAATGTCAACAACACGAACATATAGTGAATTGAAAGTTATCCAGGGATAATGCCATGATGTATTGTGTGTGTGTCTTAGGTGTGTGTGTGCTTGTGACTCTTTAGCTCCGCCCACTGCACGCCTCCAAAAGTACCGTTTTCTGAAAAAAATGGTACAGTGTATCTGTCTTTTCTAAATATGATAAAACTAAAGACACTTTGGAGATATGAAGGATGCAATACTTCTCTATAGGTACTCAAGATTAACATGAGATAAGGCAGAAACTGTGTGTGTTATGTACCCTTTAAACATACTCAAATGGCCTTTGTGACATATTTAGCTTGATATGTTCATTCCTACATTACATGCCCGTCAGTCCCGGGATTTTGTAGGTCAGTGGGTAAACGCCTGGATCTGCAATGAAGCGTTAAGCTTAACTCGACCATCTGGTGGTATTGATTTGTGTATGAAGGGTTTCATGTTCTAATTTGCCCTTATAAAACGTTTTATTTTAATAAACAAAAATTGCAGCTGATGTATATCAAGATCACATTTGTTTGCAGTTCGTTTTGTGATTTAGAGAAGCGATCATTTGGGGTCCAGGGCACATAGACACTCACCACAAATAAAGCAAGTCGTTTTCAGAACCTCCTCTTTCTTCTGCTTTTCACTTCTGAGGTCAGCAAAAGTGTCAATGATGACCCCAAAAATTAAGTTGAGAACGATAATGATGACCATAAAGAAGAAGAGGAGGTCGTAGATCACACGGGCTGCAAACAGAGGCTCCTGCAGAGAAAAGAGATGAAGAACACTCTTGCTGATGCCATAACAGAACCATTCTTGCTGGTTCCCCAAAGAACCTTTCAGTAAACAGTTCTTAAAAGAACATTTTACAAATCTAAAGAACCTTTTTATACTATAAAGAACCTTTTGTGCAATAGAATGGATGTTAAAGATTCTTAATGGAACTATTGATGATAATAAACAACCTTTATTTTTAAAAAGGTCAAGACATGAGAAATCAAATTTGCCTTGATTTTTTTGATATATGTGTCCCTGGACCACAAAACCAGTCATTAGTTTATGTCTTAACTATAGATCATCTGAAAGCTGAATAAACTAGTTTTCCATTGATGTATGGTTTGTTAGGATATGACAATATTTGGCAGAGATATGATTATTTGTAAATCTGGAATCTGAGGGTGCAAAAAATTCTAAATATTGAGAAAATTGCCTTTAAATTTGTCAAAAATTAATTCCTTAGCAACACATATTACTAAGTAAATGTTTACATATATTCATGGTAGGAAATTAAAAAAATATCGGTTTCACTTTATTTTGATGGTCCCTTTAACATATTCTGTTGACTATAAGTAGCGTTGCACCTACATGTCCACTAAATATCATATAGGTAGGGTTAGGGTTAGAATAAGTTGACATGTAGTTGCAAAGTTACTAATAGTCAGTAGAATGTCTGTTGAAAGACCATTAGAATAAAGTGTTAGAAGATATTAAGGAGTCTACTAATACTCGAGTTAGTTAACATGTAGGTGCAACGTTACTTATAGTCAACAGAATGTTCAAAAGGGACCATCAAAATAAAGTGTTACCAAAATATTTTCATGGAACATGATCTTTACTTAATATCCTAATGTTTTTTGTCATAAAAGAAAAATCGATCATTTTGGCCCATACAATGTATAGTTATTGCCACAAATATACCTGCGCGACTTAAGACTTGTTTTGTGGTCCAGGGTCTCATATAAGAGGTCTTTGTACCATTAAAACATCGTGCAAGTTTCATAGCTTAAAACATCCGCCTCATTATAAACAAAGAATTTATTAAATCAAGCTCCAAAAATGCCTATACCGTATGTGAGTTTCATGTCAAAAGCTACTAAAACCCATTATACAGATACCCATTCCCTTTTCTGACATACCCCACAAATAGAAGAGTAAATGGAAGCATAAAGGAACGCTCACTTTGACACGTACTGTTTAAACAGCTTGTTTGCATCTCTGTTCAGACTTCAGAAGGATACCAGCGTCAGGAACAAGTGCCTGGTTTATTTTTAATGCCGTCATAGATCGTGTCAGAGGATGTTTGTTTGGAGAATTTGACAGGAGATTGTTTTGTAAACGAGGCATTGCATAATGGAAAGTTTGCAAAGAAACTTGTTGACAGATGAAGATGTATTGGATCTGACAGCAGCTGCATCACATACTGTAAGTCAACTATTTCATAATGCTCAGTGTGCAAAAGAATTTGATTTGGATGTTTTCAAAACATGTACTCACGTGCAATATCATATGGGCGTTGAGTAATAAAAATAAGGTAAGGTGTCAAGTTATGTGCCATAAAACATTTTAATAAAGTTTTTGCACAAAAAAGATATATATATATATATATATATATATATATATATATATATATATATATATATATATATATATAAATATTTCAAATATATTTGTTTATATTTTTGCTTATTAAAATAAAGTCGATTTACTGCGTTAATTAGATTAATTAGTTATGGTAAAAAATTACGCGTTAAAATTATTAACGCATTTAACGCACTTGCTCCGCCACAGACCTACTTTGGTCATCTAACATTTCATACAGTTGATTGCAGTGTTGCCAACTTAGCGTCTTTGTCGCTATATTTAGCGACTTTTCAGACCCCTACAGCGACTTTTTTTTAAAAAAGCGACTAGCGACAAATCTAGCGACTTTTTGGATCAGCGTCAGTTACTTTACAAATGTCGCCAGTACTGTCCTGCGAGCGCGAGTTCTTGCCTTCTCCCTGCCGTCACACCTCTCTTTGCGTCTGCCCTGTTCAGTGAATGCCTGAGAGGAGCATCAGCGCATGCCGGTGAACACACACACACAGCAGCTCACAGACGTGAATGTGCGAGCTATACATGAGCACATGTGTTGCTACGGATTTATCACTTATCTGCTTCCTTTGTTTTATATTTAAAGAATTTAGTATGACCCGTTGTGATTTCCATTCTTCTGTTGGGCTTATCACTTTATATTACTCACTATAAAATAGCTTTAGTTTATCCAGTTTCTGACCTCTCTCAATTCAGATTATTTTAAACATAGAAATTAAGTCATTCACTATATCATACTCGTTCTATTGTATGACAAAAATACATAGGAAATGAGAATGTCTTTATTGCACAGTATGTGAGCACGGATGGCAGGCAGAACACAAGTACGACGTGATGACGTCACATATGCTAATTAATGCATCTAGCGACATTTAGCGACTTTTTGGGCAGGCTTTAGCTACTTTTCTTGAAAAATAGTTGGCAACACTGGTTGATTGATGCAGGGCAACAACTCACTATCAGGCAAAAATGCACGTTTTAGTCTCGGGGCGTTTTTACACTGAACACGATTGTTCCCGCCGATGCAATGCGCAAATACACTTGCAGGCTAGCTCTCGCTCGTATCCAAGGTAAATCATCAACACTATCATCCCTTACATGTGTTTTATTAAACGAAATACAGTGTCATCTAATAAAACGCATGCGCAGGTTAATTTTCTTGCGCGCCCGAGTCTGTGTTGCTTTCACATTCACGTCCCATTGCTGAATTCAGTTCGAGCGTAAGTTGCACAACTGAACTCAGACCACCTCCTTCAGGCAGTCTCGAATTCGGTACCCTGAGCTCAGCTCACCCGGATCCGCATGACAGCGTTCACACTACCGTGCCCCATTTCGAACTAAACTGCCCTTGTGAAAATTACCTCACATTTACATCATGATATAAGTAATATCTCATGAGTAACGAGTGCAATATTTCACGAGTTTGGTGATCTTATACAATAGTTTAATAAAATAGATAAGTAAGTTGTGCTTTAGACACAATATTATCTGTTTTACTCAGTGTTGCTAAACACAAAGCCCGACTATACACAAATACACAATGGAGTTTCATTTTTGAATCCACGTTTTAAACAAATCGGGTAAACCAATGATTCAATGGACCATAAATAGAACCATTTACATTTACCATTTTCATAAAGAGAACCATTTACTTCACTCCTATATATATTAAACATCCATGTCATGGCCCCTTTAAGAGTGAAGGTGATAAGATCAACCTCAACTTTTTTGATGGAAGGCTTTCCATTGTACAAACACAATATTCAAATGGACTTTATATAAGCTATATTTAGTCCAATATGTTGTTCTGTAATTATGACAAGGCATTTACGTAAAAGAGTAAAAAAGTATTTGATTGGCTATTCAAAATGCACCGATCAATGATCATAACAGCATTTGTAATGATGCTAAAAGTGAAGCGTGTCATTTCTGCACCACTATCACCACACCATGCAACTGAAAAAAAAGGTAGTTTTCCGAACACTTCCCCATCTGCCATTGGCAGAATGAATTTACAGTCTCTCCCCAAACTAATACTGATACTCCTCCCAATGTGTGGCACCTCTTTAGAAGGTTTCCGCAGGACATCTCCGACCCCACCGCCGCTCCGCAGGCCGTGGCTCAACACGGTGACGATACACATGAGCAGCGAGTCGCACGTCCTCTCCTTATCCTCGATCACGACAGCCGTCGGCTGCACTCCCACAGCTGCAGGAAACAGCACATCAATAAGCGCTAAACAAATACACACAAAAATCGACCTAATCTAACAAAGGGCTCTGTATTACTGTGGAATCTTCTACGTCTAGACGGTCGATACATGCAAATGTCAGAGTAAAAATAGCATTTGTGGTAAAATGTTTTTCTAAAAAAGGGCAAAAGTTATCAGATCACAACACATATTACACAACAACTCATTCAAAGGGAGGAGAGTATATTTTCAGAAGAAGATGTGAGTGGTACTAGCCATGATTGTATCTAAAGATTTACATTTTCAATAAATGCTGTTCTTTGTACTTCCTATTAATCAATGAATCATGGTTTCCACAAAAACACTAAGCAGGAAAACTGTTTTCAACATTGATAAGAAATGTTTCTTGAGCAGCAAATCAGCATATTAGAAGGATCATGTGACACTGAAGAATGGTGTAATAATGCTGAAAATTCAGCTGAATTAAATTAGATTATTACATTAAAATAGAAAATAGTTGCACAATATTACTGTATTTTAGATCAGATAAATGTGGTCTTGGTGAACTTTACGTTCCACATGTAATACTATACGTGGATGGCTGGTTCAAAGCCCTAACCCTAAGTGGCCCTAAGTATGACCAATAGCGATGTTAGCCTAAGTTTCAGAGTGGCCCAATCGAAGTCTTTCAGTGTTAACTGATGTGCTAAACAAGACACATTCACAGGGACAGAAAGGCCATGCGGTGCAGGTTCAGTTGGATCAGACTGGAGGATCAGCTCCAGTGAACATACTAGGCTGGCTTTACATCTTAAATTTGCACGTTGCACAAGACATGCTAATTATACTGGTCTGGCCTCTAACCTCGAACCAGCATGAACCTGCTGAATGTTTGTCATTAACCTCCGACCCCAAACATCACCCCAGTAACCTACCAGGGATTCTCGAGGACATTGAGTCTCTCCTTTCCTGGTCTCATGACCAGCCGTACTACTCAGATTTAACTCTAAGTGTGTGTGAAAGAGAGTTGTGGGTGATGGGGTTCGTACCATCCATCATGGTCTCTGTGGAACAGTTCTCCTCTTTCCGACAAACCGCCCCTGCAAGGAACTCTCCCATCTTACTAGTGGATTGCTCTGAATATAGAAAAAACCCTGCAGATTAGGAGCTATAAATCGTTACTTTCAAAGAAGCATTGTCTGTCTGTGTCCTCATTTGACCCATGCAGTCCTCCTCATGAAAACATGTCCAGGTCACATTTCACCCCAAAATCAGAAGAAAAAAGGTGTCATTTTTCTAAATATATAATATAATATAATATAATACACACAATATAATCAAATATATATATATATATATATATATATATATATATATATATATATATATATATATATATATATATATATATATATATATATATATATATATATATATTGTAATGCAATATTTATATTTTAATCAGCATAAATTAAATGGAACTATAAAATTAAATCAAGTTTGTCAGTAATTTGTTTTATTGTAATACAGTAAATAATACTATAAAATTATAAATAATAATAAACATTAATATTTTTATTATTTAAATATTATTTTATTATTGTAATAAAATTTGAATTTTTTAAATCCCTGTTTTCTATTTAATATATTTCCAAATGTAATTTATTCCTGTGATGGAAAGCCGAATTTTCTTTATCATTACTCCAGTCTTCAGAGTCACGTGATCCTTCAGAAATCATTCTAATATGCTGATTTGCTGTTCAAGAAACATTTATGATTATTATCAATGTTAAAAAGAGTATCAGGAACTTTTTCGGGATTCTTTGATGAATAAGAACAGAATTTATTTGTAAACGTCTTTCCCGTTGGTCAATTTATTGTATCCTTACCAAATAAAATATTAATTTATTTTAAATAAAAATATAGTAAAAGTTATGAGAATGTCTTGCATTGCAGTAATCAGATTTAGAAGAAAAATGTAATTAATTGTCATGAAAATGTTATTAAAAAATCATGTTGGTCCTAAAATTTCTGTAAGAATAATACAATTTCTTATTTCTTTCTTTTGATTTTGGGGTGACCACCAATACATGTTTTGTCAAATAACCACTTAGATGTTCATAACACCATATTTCCCATGTACAATGTGAGCTGCCATGTGTTTTAAATTTTCATTTTTAGACACAGAGCACAGCTTTGGGCAACATCTAAGAGAAATCCATCTGTGATTCTCACCAAGAGTTTTATTGGATATCCTGTCCACGGTCAGGATGAAGTCATCCTTGAAGATGATGTATCCAACGATGGAGAAGAGGTAGACCAGGATGAGAGCCAGGACGGCGGTCAGAACGATCGAGCGGCCGTTCCTGGTTACGCTCTTGATGACGTTTAACAGAGTCTCCTCTCTGTAGATCAGGTCAAAGAGCTGGACAGAGAGTAAGATGAGAGCGTGTCTGTGTGCGTATACAGTATAAATGTCGGTGAAAGTGTGAGAGGTCAGTTAGAAGAGAAGTTCATGTGTGAAAGACGGATACGGTACGTCTGCTAGAGTGAATGAAAGTGTGTACTCACAAGCAAGCTGTAGAAGAACACATGAACAAACACTCCAAGGCTGCATATAATGAGGTACAGCAGATGATACAGGAACTCCACGTCCATGATCATGGCCTTGTATCCCCTCGTGAACGTACCGCGGTTTCCCACGAAACTCATTAGAAAAATCACTTTATTGCCCACCTGCAAACACAACCATAAGCTTGAGAGATTTTAATCGCAGGTCTGAACAGATTTTTTTTGGGTAAAACTAAGCAAAGCGAACATTTATCTGTAGCGTATCATTACAGATACACCACCAAATGAAGTGCCACCACAAATTACAGGCTGAAGTAATTGCATCGACCTTCAATGTGCATATTAAGACATGTTTCTATGCACTTATTTCGAAACCGTACTTTAAACATAAAACCACTAAATTCTCACAGCATTCAGCTAATGATTTTGCTAATGTAAACTAGCTTAAATTGAGTGCACAAACTAATTTTACTAGCTCATATTGCATTTTGTAGGAAATGTATACACTATTATTTAAATGTGAGGTCAGTACAATTTATTCAGCAAGAAGTGAAAGTAAAGACACTTTTTTGTCACTTCTGTGCAAATTTTCTATTCATCATTAAAGCCTGAAAAATATATCACGGTTTCCACACAAATATTAAGCAGCACAACTCATTTAATAAGCAAATACTGTTCATATACATATTACAATGAAGACTGGATTAATGATACTGAAAAATCAGCTTTGCATCGCGGAAATAAATTAGATTTTAATAATATATGAAAATAGAAAAAATATTATAGTAATAATGTTTAACTATTTACATTTCACTGTTGTTTTAATCAAATAAATGCATCCTTGGTGAGCATAAAAGCCTTCTTAAAAACAATTTTAAAAATCTTACCGACCCCAAACTTTAGAATTTAAAGGTGCAATGTGTAGTATTTATAAGGATATATTGACAGAAATGGAATATAATATACATAACTATGTTTTCAGTGGTGTATAAAGAGACCTTACATAATGAACCGTTATGTTTTTATTACCTATCGTCATGTTTCTACAGTAGCCCTAAACGGACAAACTTCTCTACAGAGCGCTAGCTACTCTCTGCTGTCTCAGATTACATTTTTGGCATGTGTCGGCCGCTGTAGCTTCTCTATGTGCTTTGAAAGGGAGGGGTGAGCGGTGGGCGTTTGAAATTCACAACCTCACCACTAGATGCCGCTACAATTTACACAGTGCACCTTTAAAGTACTGCATGTAGAAAAAGATTAGTTTACCCAAAAAATGTTATCGTCATCATGAATTCAAGCTCATAACGTTCCAAACCCGATGACTTCCTTTCGTCTGTGGAACACAACCTTGTGGGAAAAAAGCAACTCTTCAAAACAAAAGAAAGAAAGTCACGCATGCAGGTTTGGAACGGCATGAGAATGAGAAAATGAAAACCATAAAAATTTTGGGTGAACTTTTCATTTAATTTTAACGTAATTAAAATAAAAAAAGATTATTGTTTTGGATGCATATTTAGTGTGCACACTATTAGGGAAAAGTGGAGTTATTGTGTGAGCCAAGACCATTTTAACATCAGACTGTGAAAGCCGCATGGAATCCCCCAGTGACGCATGACACACCTCGATGCAAAACACACCGAGCTGCCCTCTAACAACATCGCCGACCCGAGGAGTTTTGGCAGAAGACTGCCGTTCACTCACATTGAAGGCCCCGAGTAGGAACAGGGTGGGCTCCAGGCCGACCGAAAAGATGAGGCGTAATATGGTGGAAGCAATGAGTGCCCGAATCCCGTGAGGCTGGGGCAGAACAATAACTATGGCCAGTGAAACCAACATTGCTGCCCACAGCAGTGCAGAGAGGTGTGGCTCCAGGGTGCCTGACAAGAAAGAGGTAAACATGTTTTAGTGCCATCAATCAAGCTCTGGGATAAAAATACCACAGAAGTGACATGTTATCATGCTATCTGTCACGGTTACAGTGTCACCAGTGCTACAGGCTGCATGTCTTCAACTATCTCAGGGACTCATTCATTTCATGGTGTGTTCCAGGGAATTGTGTCATTTTTAGGTTTTCTCAGCATGAGTAAACGTCTTAATCTGATTATGGAAATATGAAAATGAGAATTCTGTCATCATTTACTCACCCTCATGATTTCTTTCTTACATGGAATACAAAGGAAGTGAATGAGGACCTGCAGCTGTGCTCCAAAACGTACAATGTAATTAAATATTTCATATGACTAACCCTTTTTCTCACTTACACTTTAATGCACAAATAAATTAATTGGTTTAAGTAGAGCCAACTCAAATTAAACAAATGAGTTCAATCAAATTAACTTTATACAAACAAACTTTATACTTTAACAAATGAGTATTTGGAACTTTCTTTTTCTTTTGAGTTCACAAAACTGACACATTTTAAGCAATCTGAACTGTTTCATTGTTTTGAGTTTTATGAACTTGTTTATTTTAATTTAGACAAACTTAAATTTAACTGAAACTGGGCTGGGATTTCTATTTCCCAGCATGCTTTGCATTACACATTTAAAAGCGAGAGTAGATGATAGAATTAAGTGTTAATTAAAAAAAAAATTGTGCAGGATTAATGTTAAGGTCTAGATTTCGTAGTGTTTGATGTTTTGCTATGTTAGTTTAGAAGAGCTTCTGGATGCTATCAAAGCATTGTGTTGCCGATAAGCAAGGTAGCACTTATTGAATTAGCTAGTTAAATCTAGCAAATTTTCCACTACTAAAAATATTTAAGTTGATCATTTTAATTTAAATGTATGAATAAGCTTACTCAAATATTTGAAGTTAAGAGCAATTAAAGGTGCTGTATGTAAGTTTTAAAAAATACCCTAATATGTAACCAGATATTAAGGAAACATGCTAAGTTCACATATTCATTTCTCTGAAAAACAATGCTGCAGAAAAACTTTGAAATGTGCGTTCCGTGACGGAATGTCTGTTTGTTTTGGTCTGTGTGATAACGCACTTTTCCCAGTAGTATTTTGACATAACAGGTTGCCAGTTGGAGGAAAACACAGCGTATTGCTGCCATGGAACAAACTGGGGCAAAGACCGCAGATTCTACATGACCTAAAAAGCCTCTGCATCCATCTAAAAATCTCTTTGAACGGAAGCATATTAAAACGCGGAAAAATTAACTTATAGTGAGTTATAGTAAGTTTCTTCGCCTTCCATTGTCAATTGCGCTCATCATTCCTGTTGCTTGTCCTCAAACTGGAAACCTGCGTGAGCGTCGAGTGTGATGAGGAGGGGGCGGGGCATACTATATTTTGAATTTGGAATGCAGTAACCATTTCAAACACTAGCTGTCATCCATACATACATCACCTTTAATACTAAATTAAAAATCTGCAAGTTCTGCTTGCTTTTACTTTAAACTTCTTAACTTTGATGTAACCGATTGCCTCAATTTTTTTTGCCAACTTATTCAGGTTCACGGTGTAGAATATCAAGTCATATACTTTTATAGTCCTTTGTTTCCATTAGCTTTACATCTCACTCACTTTCATTGTGTGCATGAAAAATGGGGGTCAAGACATCCAGCAAAACTTCTTTTGTGCTCCACAGAATTAAGACATTTGGGTTTGGGGGGGAAAAAACTGAACTTAACTCCAATTAAGAATAAATCTATTTTATATATGAGAAATAACAGAAGTGCAGATGATAGGGTTAGATTACATTCATTGTCATTACCCATGACTGGTGTGTATCTGAAACTGCAATTCTGTATGGTAGATCTAAATGGGATTCCCAAAAGTACTTGCAGTTTCACCTGTTGAACATGTTCGGGCACATTCTAGCCCTCAGGGGAAAGATGCTTTGAAAAAAAAAATAGAAAAAAGTTACATAACCCAGAAAGAGTGACACATTTGAATATTAAGGTTCGACTAAGTTTTGTCATGAGCCGCGCTGGCATCGTTTTAATCCTCGTTTAAGTCCTGTTCTAGGCGAACGGCATTGAAACACACAGTACAGTAAGGTCTTATGTGGGAGTATTTTAGAGGGATTGTTAAATGTGTGTGTGTGTGTACGCAGAGAAGAAAAATGAGGTCAGTCGGATTTGCAGGATCTTCACAGAGGCAATGGTTCCAGCTCGCTCGCTCGCTCTCCTGCCTGTGAGTAGACCACATGACAGGTGCTTGTTACATAACACGGCGTGCTAAAAATACCACGACTGAAAGATGCATGAGCGTCGGGTACTGAGCAAGGACGGACTCACAGCCGAGCCAAGCTGGGGTTTGGACCAAAATGGCTGCAAATCTGTCCAGGAAATCTGCAGAAGCGAGTCCAGAGTGATTCAACACATGGACGTCAAAGCTTTGTTCCATTAATTTCCACAAACACACACACACACACACACACACACACACACACACACACACACACACACACACACACACACACACACACACACACACACACACACACACACACACACACACACACACACACACACACACACACACACACACACACAGATAATCCAGGACTCAAAATCTAATTTAAACCTAGAAATAAAGTTTTAGAATTAAAAAAATTTAAGAAATATTTAAGATTCTGCACTGTTTCTGTCATTAATCACATAAGTACATTTTTGGCATTGATCATGTGACTTCCTTGCTCAAATTTTCTTCCAATGAAGCACAAGAAGATTTTTGGAAATAATAAATATATGCTGGAGAACTTGATCATCAGGCTTTGATCATGCCAGCTCGAGTGCCACTGTCATTAAAGCAAAAGATTTTACACTGAAATATTTGTAAAGACGGTTGCAAAGCAAATAAATAAAAGTTATTAAACTTTGGGACCCAACTGCAACTGAGGTCATAAGAAAATAAATAAACACATACATACATAAATACATACATGCATGCATGCATTCATGCATACATACATATACAAACATACATACATACATACATACATAAGTGCATGCATACGTACAAACAAACATGCATACAGGTCTTTTGGACCTTTTGGTCAACTTTTAGACCCAATTGCAACAGTAAATGATGTCAGGAGAGATTTATGCAAAGCAACTATAATGTCCACTGCCCCATACCTCAAAGAAACATCAGTTTCTCGGGCACTATAGAAATAGATTTGTATTGTGCATGCACCCTTTCCAAACTTGACAAGGGAGTGGCTATATTCAGCCCTTTCATGCTAAAGCCCTAGATCTTCCCACAGCTGTACCGGTTATGCTATGCACTCCTGTGCATTGAGGTTGCACACACTGACCTACTTCTTGAGTCCTGTCTGAATGGCTACATTCTCCCAGACAGGGTGGAAGGGGAAGGAACCGGGCAAGCAGCACTGAAACACACTTCTGTGCTGCTGTTACACACATTCTGGAATTCTGTAGGGCCTCTCGCTTGACCTTTACAAATACTGTAAAGGGACCTACTGAACTCTGCAGAAGGGCTTTTGTAATCAGCTTTAGAGGTGACGTTCTTAAACCTTTTTCTAAAAATGTGTCTGAAGACAATTGATTTTTAAGTGCCCACACTGAAAGTGAAAATACTGTGTGAAACAACCAATAAGAACATACACAACATAACACAGTTTTGTAAAGCAGGATTATGGACCATTAGGAATTCAATGTGAATTCAAGAATTCAAAATTTGTGATTAATTAGAATGTATAAATTATGTTCATTAGCACCCAAAAAACTTGTTTCATATCGTATGTTCAATATTAGTGGTAAAACGAGATTTTTATATTTTCTACAGAAAAATGAGTGGTGCACAAGCAGTGCATCAGCGAGTTATGCATATTCCTTCAAGTGTAAGTTATAATAATAATAAACCATTAAAATAAATATATTATTATGTAATTATAAATGAATAAATAAATACATTAATATATATATATATATATATATATATATATATATATATATATATATATATATATATATATATATATATATATATATATATATATATATATATATACAGTAATGGAAAGTATTCTGACCCCATTACATTTTTCACTATTTGTTATATTGCAGCCATTTGCTAAAATCATTTAAGTACATTTTCTTACTAATGTACACACCCCATATTGACATAAAAACACAGAATTGTTGACATTTTTGCAGATTTATTAAAAATGAAAAACTGAAATATCACTTGGTCCTAAGTATTCAGAACCTTTGCTGTGACACTCATATATTTAACTCAGGTGCTGTCCATTTCTTCTGATCATCCTTGAGATGGTTCTACACCTTCATTTGAGTCCAGCTGTGTTTGATTATACTGATTGGACTTGATTAGGAAAGCCACACACCTGTCTATATAAGACCTTACAGCTCAAAGTGCATGTCAGAGCAAATGAGAATCATGAGGTCAAAGGAACAATGCCTGAAAAGCTCAGAGACAGAATTGTGGCAAGGCACAGATCTGGCTACGTTTACAAAAAAAAACTGTTGCACTTAAGGTTCCTAAGAGCACAGTGGCCTCCATAATCCTTAAATGGAAGACGTTTGGGATGAACAGAACCCTTCCTAGAGCTGGCCGTCCGGCCAAACTGAGCTATCGGGGGAGAAGAGCCTTGGTGAGAGAGGTAAAGAAGAACCCAAAGATCACTGTGGCTGAGCTCCAGAGATGCAGTTGGGAGATGGGAGAAAGTTGTAGAAAGTCAACCATCACTGCAGCCCTCCACCAGTCAGGGCTTTATGGCAGAGTGGCCCGACGGAAGCCTCTCCACAGTGCAATACACATGAAAGCCTGCATGGAGTTTGCTAAAAAATTCTCTGGTCTGATGAGACCAAGATAGAACTTTTTGGCTTTAATTCAAAGCGGTATGTGTGGAGAAAACCAGGCACTGCTCATCACCTGTCCAATACAGTCCCAACAGTGAAGCATGGTGGTGGCAGCATCATGCTGTGGGGGTGTTTTTCAGCTTGAGGGACAGGACGACTGGTTGCAATTGAGGGAAAGATGAATGCAGCCAAGTACAGGGATATCCTGGACAAAAACCTTCTCCAGAGTGCTCATGACCTCAGACTGGGCTGACGGTTCACCTTCCAACAAGACAATGACCCTAAGCACACAGCTAAAATAACGAAGGAATGGCTTCACAACAACTCTGTGACTGTTCTTGAATGGCCCGACCAGAGCCCTGACTTAAACCCAATTGAGCATCTCTGGAGAGACCTGTAAATGGCTGTCCACCAACGTTTACCATCCAACCTGACAGAACTGGAGAGGATCTGCAAGGAGGAATGGCAGAGGATCCCCAAATCCAGGAGTGAAAAACTGTTTTGCATCTTCCCCAAAAAGACTCATGGCTGTGATGTTTCAGTTTTTCTTTTTTAATAAATCTGCAAAAATGTCAACAGTTCTGTGTTTTTCTGTCAATATGGGGTGCTGTGTGTACATCAGTGAGAAAATGAACTTAAATGATTTTAGCAAATGACTGTACCATAACAAGTGGAAAATTTAAGGGGGTCAGAATACTTTCCGTACCCACTGTATATATATATATGTGTATATATGTGTATATATTTATATATATACACACACACAGACACCATTACAATAAATATATAATTATAAATGAATAAATAAAATAAATTGAAAAAAAATTGAAAAAAGTGGAGGGAGAAAAACAAAAGTTTCTCTTTTTAGAACATCATGGCCTTGAGAAGTACAGCTATCCTTGCCAGCGGCACATGCAACAGTAAAATCTCTGGAAAAACACCCAACAAACATTCAAACAGCATGTGAGGCGGAGAAGAAACTGAACTGCTAAACTACTTCTATAATTCTTTGTTAAATATCAAGCTTTCAGCCTATTACAAACATTTAGCCAGTTTCCTCATTATTTTACAACCATGTTTATCGCAAGGACAGTAATTCAAATTCACCTTTGTTCTCCATTAGATTCTATTGTTTGTATTTTAAATCGTGACCTATTTGACTCCCAGAGAAGCCTTTTGTTTTAGAGACTACAAGAGTTTTCAATTAAAGTCCCAAACGCTCATGTACGTTTTGAGAAAGGGAAAGGCCCAAAACAAAAGCCCCTTCGGAGCCTGACCCAGCCTGAACAATGCAGAGTTTATGCCAGTCACAATGTGGCACTTATGCCAGTTACAATGACTGGACAATCAATGCTCAACAACATCAGTGAGAGAGTGAAAGAAACCCAAAAAGGCCTAATAAATATTAGGTTACCCCATCAGTTACATTTAAATGTAGGATGATATTGATCACAAACTTTAACACAAGCAGCTTGTGCTTAAGCTGTGATGTAAGAATGAAGAAAGTGCCAAACGCTTTGTCTTTATCTGGGTCTCTATGTTTTCAAGGTCAGATCTCAGCTCTGACATAAACAGGTGTCATATTTCTCTGACACGTATACAAACACACACTTTTGATCAAGAGTAGCAGGGAGGAGATATACACAGCATTAACTGAAGCTCATGAGATTAGGGAAATAGTGTGACATGTTTAGGGAGTCAGGTGACAAGTTACGCAAGTGATCTCGGATAGGAGGGCAAAATCAATAACCGGGTTATGCATAAAAGTTATGTCCATCATTACGTCACACCTGTGTTAGTTCCCCTTTTGCTGCCAAAACAGCTCTGACCCATCAAGGCATGGACTCCACTAGACTTCCTGAAGGTGTGCTGTGGTATCTGGCACCATGACATTAGCAGCAGATCCTTTAAGTTCTATAAGTTGTGAGGTGGAGCCTCCATGGATCAGACTTATTTGTTCAGCACATCCCACAGATGCTCGATTGGATTGAGATCTGGGGAATTTGGAGGCCAAGTCAACACCTCAAACTCGTTGTTATGGTCTTCAAACCATTCCTAAACAATTTTTGCTTTGTGGCAGTTTCCATGAAAGGGTGAACATGGTCTGCAAAAATGCTTAGGTAGGTGGTACGTGTCATCCACATGGATGGCAGGACCGAAGGTTTCCCAGCATAACATTGTCCAAAGCATCACACTGCCTCCACCGGCTTGTTTTCTTCCCATAGTGCATCCTGGTGCCATGTGTTCCCCAGGTAAGTGACGCACACGCATCCACGTGATGTAAAAGAAAACGTGATTCATCAGACCAGGCCACCATCTTCCATTGCTCTGTGGTCCAGTTCTGATGTTTACGTGCCCACTGTTGGTGCTCTCGCTGGTGGACAGGGGTTAACATGGGCACTCTGACTGGTCAGCGGCTATGCAGCCCCATAGACAACAAACTGAGATGTACTGTGCATTCTGACACCTTTCTACAAGAACCAGTATTAACTTCTTGAGCAATTTGGGCTACAGTAGCTCGTCTGTTTGTTCGGACCACACGGCCGTCGCTCCACACGTGCATCAATGTGCCTTGGCCATGACCATGTCACTGATTCACCACTGTTCCTTCCTTGGAGCACTTTTGATAGATACTGACCACTGCAGACCGG
Organism: Gobiocypris rarus; assembly: GCA_023029165.1. Lineage (NCBI taxonomy): Eukaryota > Metazoa > Chordata > Actinopteri > Cypriniformes > Gobionidae > Gobiocypris > Gobiocypris rarus. The sequence continues at coordinate 7,822,947 of CM040931.1, read as the reverse complement.
GAACACCCCACAAGAGCTGCAGTTTTGGAGATGCTCTGACCCAGTCGTCTAGCCATCACAATTTCGCACATGTCAAACTCGCTCAAATCCTTACACTTGCCCATTTTTCCTGCTTCTAACATCAAATTTGAGGCCAAAATGTTCACTTGCTGCCTAATATATCCCAACAGGTGCCGTGATGAAGAGATAATCAGTGTTATTCACTTCACCTGTCAGTGGTCATAATATTATGCCTGATTGGTGTACATATATATATATATATATATATATATATATATATATATATATATATATATAAGAGGAATTCACACTACTGAGATGAGTGGAGGAGATCATATCACTCAGAATGAATTAATTATATATGATGGGTTATGACAGAAGTGTGGATGGCTTTTTTTTTAGCTCTATTATGTAGGCCATATTATGTCTTTCAGGGGCTGTGTGTGCTGAAACTAGGCCAGTGAAGTGTCAAGTTCCAGCCTGCACTCAATAACCTCCATAAAAACAGCAATCTGTACTCTAGCAATTTGTGTAAAGTATGATCAAAATTGCGCTTAGTATTCTAACAATTACAGAGCACTGAAGCAACTATGCCATTATGAATATTTGGTATTTGATCTCTATAGAACACTTTATTCAGCTTGTTTGGAGAAGAGAATTAAAAAGAAAATAAATAAATACATATATATACAGTAGTTATATATATATATTTATATACATAACCAGTAAACAAACAGTAAATATACTTGTGCCTCACCTCCACGGATAGTAGAATCCAGTGGATAGAAGAATGCTACCAACAGGTTCATGAGGACAGCGAGGTTAAAGGAGATGCTGCTCCAAAAGGACATGTTACGGGAACACCAGTACAGGATAGGCTGAGCTGGGGGAGGCAGCAAGTCAAAAAAATTCAATTTCAAATGTTAAAAGAACATGAATGCCAACACAACACAGTTTGATTCATTCCAAAGTGCTTATCTGGATGCTATCACAAAACTAAAATGGTCTAATACTACACCCCTGATGCACACTGTCAGAGCTCCATGTACATGGTTCTGCCACAAACATTTACTTTTGGAACCATTTGCTGTTATTCAAACAAGCCAAATGTGTAAATTCTGTGCCTTTAGTGGAAGCAAACTGAATTGCAATCTGTTTGAGCATTGACACAACAACACTGCTTCAACCAATTGCATGATATTGAAGAAGGATAACCTGTTTACCCAAGCAATGGAAGATGGGTAAATGTTTGAAACTAGTTTGAAAAGTAGTTTTTTTGCAATTCTGTATGATTTCACCAGTATGCCGGAAATTACACATTGCACTTTTATAGCCACCCTTTTCAAATCTCCTCCATATAGAAAAATGTAATGCACTCTGGTTCGCCAAAGAAAATCTCACTTAATACAGCAAGGCCTGTTGGGATGACATAACGGATGATGTCACTAACAAGATCCACACAGTACTGCTCATCTTTTATGATTTTTTTTTTTTAAAGATTGATCACATTATGTCATTCTCCCGCCTTCTACTAAACAACTTGAGTACAGCTGTGTGTTAGTTTCCATGGCGATCTGAAGGACCAATTATGAACGATCTCAAACTAAAATGTGATCCAGCTGACCCTGTGCAATTCTAATTATATCCAAACAGGATAACGTCCAATTGCACTAACTTTGGTAAGTCTAGAATTGCTTTGAAAATATTGTTTTTTCCTCAGTTAAACAATGGCATTCCAAACAAAAAACATACTGAATGAAGTTAGGGGCTGTTAGGCAGTTTTAGAGACATGCAATTTCTCCAACCACACCTCAGATTGAAGTTAAAAACCATAGAAAGAAGACCAAAGAGTTCAAAGGGTTTCTTAGTGTGGCAAAACCATGTATGAGAGCTCACTGACCTCAACCATCACCTTTGTTTTGACCCATGACTCTCTGAGTAGTTTAGTTTAGGATTTAATGTCTGAGCTATGGCTATTTTGACAGGGGCTTTTTTGTCTGAAAAGAGGAACTGGAGGAGGGGACTTTCACACAGAGGTCGCCACACTCATGACTTGGGGTTGCGGCAACGGAACACTGCTTCTACTTTGATTCAGCCTGATAAAAACCTTCACGTCAGTGCATTACTAACTAACACAGAATTCACACCCTCCTTTTTATTAGCAACTCAAGGCCCAAAGACTCAGAGATGTGATCTAGAACTGTGGCCAAATGTCCAACCATGCATGTGAGCCACGCAAGGAAATAGTCTGTCGCAAACCCCTACGTCTGTCGCTCTGCTTTTTGACAGTTCAGATCCTTATCTTGCACTTTTTATCTTTTCATTGTGGTTCACCTCATGCTCTTCTTGTATGAGAACTTCTATACTTTTTCAAAATACCCATTTCCAACCATCCCTGCTTCACCTTTCCAAACCCTTTTCCACAGAAATACAGTAGAATTTTGAAATGTGATCATGGGAAATTGAATCAGTACTATTTTTTAACATCCCAATTCTGTGTGGCCATTTTCCCAAACCCAATCTTTAAGTTTTCTGGTTCAAGACTAGCAGGTTTAATGGGCTAGTGCAGAGCCAACCGGAAATGGCTCCAGATTGAGCACCACCCTGTTGGTGGAAAATGGGCTTTAGAGTTCCATGTTTCCCATCATCTGTTTATTTTATCCCTCACTCATCTTATTTTCGTAATCAGCTTTTATGATGTAAGCTGCCAATGTGTGTTTATTTGGGATTTATTCGAACTTCTCCCTGAGCCATCTTTCTCCCTTGTTTCTCAAACGTTCAAGCATGAACATGTGGAACTAAAAATTTAAGCAAACAAACATTATTTTTAGTTACAGGTCTTATCTTGTCTATCTTACATTAGTTAAAGTTTACACCCCCTCCCCACTGCCCTGGCTTGAGGGGGTCAGGGTGAGGTATGCATCCCAGCACCAGTGCACCAAAAGCGGGCTGCACTGCATGGAGAGAGCCCTGATGGGTCCCTGGAGGCTCTAGGAGTGGAGAGGGTGTAAAGAAGCTTACTAGGTAATAGAGGAAGGGAGTGGGCACGCACAAGGCACGGAGTTTGCGTTACCAGTGGCCTCTTGAGTACCTCGCAGCTTCTTCTGCCAGTTCATTTCGTTGAAAAGGTCTTCAGAGCGCAAGAAAAAGTCGTTGATCTTGCTGCCCTGCTCGTCGCGCTCCGTGGTGTAATAGACACGGAGCTTGGACTCCTGGGTTAGGAATTCACATATGTTGGGGACGGGAAATACGATCTGCTCCATTGTGCGATCCAGGCGGACGATCTGCAAGTGAAAGACTAAGCATTACGTGATGTCGTAAGCTGATTGGATTGGCTATAGGGGTTACATATGCAATGACACAGTTTGGTGGACACTGTTTTAACTTACAAATAGAGTTACAATGTCGCCTCTAAAGGTACGATCACATTGGCAAATTTTTTCGGCAAAATTTCACGGACAAAAAAAGGTCCATTGTTAATAGTGCAGATATGCATAAAGCACCACTCATACCAAAGTTACTTACAAACCAAGCAGCTTCTGTTGGTCAACGCAGCAAATTTGCATGACCAACTTGAACAGGATAGGAATCTGCATGGGGAAATATTTCTCCCTCACGTGTAACTCCCAATCACATGGATTCCTAATGAAATGACTTAATTTGGCCTGCAAAACTCTGCAGAGCAATGACGCTTGTAACCCAAATGAAGGCACAAAGCTATTTATTTAAAAGAAATGCAGCATAAGGTGATACAATTGTATATGAACAAACTTTGGTGTAATAGGACTAACTATATATGAAAGCTATGAAATTGCTAATGTGTTCAGGGTGGGTTGCACCAACAAGGATTAATCTTAAATCTAGATTAAATCAAGGCTAAACTAACAGTTCTGTTGCACAAATGTTTAAACCTTGTTTTAAAATAAGCAGGTTTACATTTAAAGAATCATTAAATTTATATATTAAATTTAATCCTGTTGCTCCATAATTTTAAACTCAGATTTAAATCTCAATTAGGGATTCATTTTAAATTTACGCTTTAAAATAAAGTGCACCTACAATTAAACTATGCAGATGACAACAGAGATAGAAACAATGGGTGTGTCGTCAGGTCTCAGAGAGGTGTTTATTACTAATAAAAATAAATAAATAAAGCAGATTGAGCCGTCAGAGTGTGAGGGTCGTGACGTCCCGTGAGTTTACGCCTGCTATGATATGCTTTGTCTCAGGTCCCTACTTCAAAGCGAGTCTACAGGACTTCTTGTTTTTCATTTGTGCTTCATGTCAGTTTTTCACTGTATGAAATTTAATAATTCTGATGTTGGTACTCCAGTCTGAGAAACTATGAATGGTGGATCCATAATGGCCTTCATTGATGAACACCACTGACCTCAATTTGCGCTGTGTGTTTGGCATAGAACTCCAAAGCTTCATCTCCCTCCCCGTACGTCCCTCCTGGCTTCAGCATGGCCTGGAGTTCCTTGTTGTGTCTGGCTAGCTGTGGGTGTATGTGGAAAAAGGGATGAGACTGTGTTTGTTTTCATTGAGACAGTGTGTATATGTTGTAATGACTCGTCTGGCCTTGTTTTGCTCACAACACACTTTACCGTCAACGAAAGGCCAACGCCTGTCTGGGAAATGCTGTCATAAATTGAAAAAAGCAAACTCAGAACTACCCAATATGTAAGTTACTGCATATTAATGACATACCTAATCTATGAATGTTTCGGGACATGATGTTAAATGTCCACTACTTCTCTGTTAAAGAGATCATGCCACCCACACCTTAGACAAACATGAAACATTTTGCCAATCTAAAGCCTTTTATAGCTAGAACTATTTCACAACGACTACACAAAGTCTGGCATGGGTGTGCATTTTTAACGTTCTTACTTTAACTGTAACACACCTCTGTATATGATGTTATTCAGCTCGAAACACGCCTGTGTTTTAACTTTTAACTAACTCACAATATTGTTTTTAAACGGTTGGCCCTCCATGACAGTAGTTGACCTGAATGAGAAAACTGACTGTAGAAGAGGACAGTTTACACTAATGCGCTCTATAGCGCCACATGACGAGACCATAAAAATCAGGCTTGTAAAAAAAAGAAGCATTTAAATTCACAAACTAGTGTAGAGTATGTTTTGGGTCATTGTCAAATGTATGTAATGTGAATGTGATTCTTGAGTTCATTTTCAAGTTTGAACAATATATAATAACATCTGTCTGACACAATAATGTAACGTAAATTGTATCGTAAAAATCTTCTTTTGGGGATATTTTATAAATAAATGGTATGATATATGTATATTCCATTTTTAAATCTGCTTATCATGTGATTATTTACTTGTTTGTGTGAAAGAAATGTCTTTTTTATCATGGATCTAAATCTGATCTCTTTCCCCAACAGCTAAACGCCCATAAATAGCCACATTCAATATTCTCACAATGTCCCAATTATGAAAACAACTTAGGGTCGAAGCCCAACAGTGAACAAATAAAGGCTGTTTGAAAACACGGCCAGTGTAGCCACCACAGAATCTGCTCCGGTGGCAAAACTAAACGGATTACTTGTTGCTGAATTTATGGATTGACCTTTTGAGCCGCAACCTGCAAAAGCATATTTCTTTATGATTTGAGTAAAACGGCCCTGTCAAACGTATTTTGTTCTCTGGTCTTTTCAATCACATACCCATGATTCCAAACAGTGTCATTTGGAGGGCCGGTGGAAATGCTGCCCCGTTTCTAACATGGTTACATAACTGATCCTCTGACGATGACCCAGATAATTACGTGAATCGCCAGAAAATCTATACGGCTCAAGTGCACAGGGGAGGGGAAGAGGGTGACATAATCCAGACATCTGACACAGTGAACCCAGTGAATGTGTGTGCAGATGCATATTTGTGTGCGTCACCTGATGGGCCAGGATGTAGATGTTGTGACCCACATTGCGGGGAGAAGCGGCATGCTCTTCCTCACCATTTTCATCATCATCGTTGTGTTCTACCTCAATTTCTCCCTGCATGTAAGCCTTTTTGATCACCTCCACCTGTATGCCAATCAAACATTTAAATAATGACAGTAGGTGGTTAGTGTGCTTACAGTATGCAAAACAGAAAATCTGCCCGGAGGAACATAAGAAAGAAGCATTTACAAGTTCTTTAGGCCTCATGTTATACAGAATCCTCTCCGCGTTCTCACTGTCGTGGCGGCTTTCCATGATGGCCAGCAGCAGTTTTGAGGCGTTATTCTGTATAAAAAAAAAATAATAATAATTCCCATTCACGTCAATTATTTTAAACTAAACTGAAAACTACATATCCCACAAAGCTATGGAGGTGATCTCGCACCTTGAGCTCCAGCACCAAGTCCATCCTCTTCTTGCCGAGAGGGTTGATGTCATTGAGGATGAGAGCGATGATGATGTCGATACCGTTACATTCATGTGTGGCAATACAGTTCTGAACAAGGGAAAAGATGTTAAATGTTTACTACTGTTCAAGAGTTTTACATTTTTTTGAAAGAAGGCTGCATTTATGTGATCAGAAATTCAGTTAAAACAGTAATATTGCGGAATATTATTACAATTTAAAATAACTGCTTTCTATTTTAATATATTTTAAAATATAATTTATTCCTGTGATCAAAGTATATTAGACATATAACTTAAAGGTAAGTTACACAAGTTAATCAGTTACAGAAATGGGCAGTAAAGCTTAATGATCTAAACAAAAACTGCTCACGCACATCAGAGAACAAGCAGTTACAGGAAGCACATTCCCACAAGTTTAATATGAAAATTAAACTACAATTAACTGATTATGGCTCTGGAACAGAGTGCTTCAGTGAGAGACTAATCATCCAATCATTATGGGACAAAAGCACACTGTCAGCATGCAAGTACACTACATTTCCTCTTAGAAAAGTAGGACAATGACGACAATCAGCCGCATAATGGTCCTATGAAGTCAGAAAACTTGCATAATGCCAAGCCCGCCCACATTGAAAGATTTTGCGTATACAATAGTGGATATATAGTGCATGTGTGTCTATGTCCTAATCTTAAAGCAACAGTTCACCAAAAAAATTGCAATTCTGACATCATTTACTCTGTTCACGAATCAGACTGATCGGGGTTGCGTTCCCCAGAAGCATCATGAGCCCAAGTTGTTGAAACCATTGGCACCAATGGCTTATACGATCTACTTAAGCTTACACCGCGTCCTAACTAAACATGATGCGATTAGATTACAGTGTCAAAAACTCGAATTAACATGGAAAAGATGCCTGTTAGCATGTGTCGCGGTGCATGTAGTTACAATGATGTTCAAGGACACTGTGTTACAAAACGCAAACCTGATTCAAGAGTTTAACCCACTAACTAGATCAACTCAATGATTCGGTCCCAGTGGTACACAGGTCACATTTTTAGAGTATAATGACCTAAATTTCAGTTTTCCTACATGTATTACATGCTTTAAGACTTTGAATATACTGTAGTGCTCATATTTATAGGGGTAAACAAGAATTATTATTACATAATTTACAAGAATTAAAATTTTTGGGCGAACGATTCCTTTGAAGTATAGAACAAAAGAGTGTGTGGATGTGTCAGGTTCACCTGGTTTTCATGGCAAGGGCCCTGGCAGTATTCTGTCAGGCTCTCCACCGTCTGGTTTATGAGAGCGACGTTCTTTTCGTTAATATAGAGTCCCAGCAGCCCCAGGCCCCCTGTAGTGCTGCCACATATACAATCCAGGAACTGCAGTGTCTCACACACCAGGTTGTAGTTGTTTTTGTTGTTCTGGCAGCGAAGGAAGTTCTGGGGAACAAGCGGGAAAAACAGGATACGAGAAGCTTTTGTATTTACAAGTCATATTAGAGCTAGAGGAAACACAGATAGATTCGATACACAATGGGAATATGGGATAGGATTTCAAGAATCAAGAATCATAATTCTTCGGGACAAAAAGGGGGGTTTAATTTCCATACACATGTTTTTCTTCAAGGACTCTTCAAGGACAACCAATAGGTCACATCAAAATTTTGTTTATGATGTAACCATCTGCAGGATGGGGTTATGTAAAAAGTTCAAGTATAAGCAATAGGTAAGCAAGGAAATAATTATTAAACGTTTCACCAAAAGGTTGATGATTAGCTAATTACTGTGAAACTAGCATGAAAAACTTTGTAAGATATAAAATCAGTTAAATTTGTTTGTACTTATTTTTTTTTAGCATTAAATGAAATATCTATTTTTATCCTTTTCAGCAAACAACATTTCTGCTAAACTTTCAATCCCTGGCATACTGGTATCCATTCTGGCCACTAAAATCAAGGCCCTTCCTACATCTTTCTCTCAAATATCCAGTTTCTTTGAGAAATACACCATGTTTACGGAACTAAAACGTCAAGCAAATAACATTTTTAATGTTGAGTTATTGTATGTTCTCTTCTGACGCCAATCATACAGTTCCTTGAGAAATAGCCAACAGCAAAACTACAAGTAAAGTACAGTTAGCTAAGCTATTTTTTCATTTAGCACCATTTGGGAGATAGGGGCTGTACACACAGAACCTGTTTTTCCATTCCATTCCACTCCTCTACTTTTTTTTAATTGTTTTTTGATGTAAACATGCTAAATCAGTGGTTCCCAATCTGGGATCTGGAGTTTGCGGGGGGCGCGAGAGTTTATATGCTTTAAGGTCAAACATAGATACAAAAAACCTTTTCATATAGTTTTTAGGGATGCTCCAAATGATCGGCCACTTATCCGACATGCTGAAGACGGACGCGAAGAGAAGAACAGAGAAAATACTGTACCGGGCAGAGCAAGCACACTGTTACTTCCCCCCCTCATATGACCCTGAGACGAGAGAATTATGTATTTTATTTCTGGAAAAATTCCTCCGAAGGAGTTTTTGGCCAGAGGCTGAAGACTACAGCCAGCAGAGGGCGCTGTTTCCACATGTTTTCAACATCACACCTCACAGCACTCGGCTCGCGGAGCTGCGGAGATTCATGTAAACGGAGCGGAGGAGAGCAAAGTGAGTGATTCAACTGTTCAAATGAACTTCCTATGACAGTTAAGCTTCCAAAGACATGAACTGAACACGCGCCAGAATGATCACGCGCTGTGAATGCAGCCGCAGCCGCGAATCCTGCGATTACCTCAGTTCATGTGATGAATGTAATCCGATCCTGCTGCGTTTGTGCCGAGACGCTCAATCAGCTCACTCGCATTATATCGAACAGACACGTTCAGTTTGAAAATGAACGTGGTAGGCAAGTGATCCAGTAATCCAGTAGCTGACTAGCCGCCTAGAGTAGGGCAGTGAAGCAGTGCGTTCTGGGAATTGTTGTCTTTCATCCCCACGAGACAAAAATAAATTTTCTGTGTTTTCTCAGTCTAGAAGGCACCAAATTCAAAAATAATTTCACATTTCTACTACATTAATGACCCAGTTTAAATACAGATCAACCTTCCCAGTGCTGAAGTACCCCTTTAAATCAAGATGAATTTACTATAAGTAAAATGACATAAGATATTTTTTCTTGTTTTCTGGAAAATCAAATCAAAACGAAGTTAGTTTTTGCTTAAAACGAGTACAATTTTCTGCCATGTGTTAAGACAAATAATCTTGTTTCTGTTTGGAATCTTGTTTTTGTCCCAAACATTATTTTCTTACCCCCTTGGCAGATAATGTTGCTTGCTTTAAGCAAAAACTCACTTCATTTAGATTTTTCCCCCCCAGAAAACAATAGAAAATCCTCAGGGTTTCTTATATGTAAGGAGGAGGGGGTTTGTGCTTCATGGACAAAAGGTTGGGAATCACTGTGCTAGATGAATGTGTCTGAACCATTGGCTTCATGCCTCACGTCTTTTACAGCATCTCACGGATGACATGATGTACTAAAAATGCAGAGCTCAAGAAGTTCAACTGAAAAATGGCTCTAGACCTTGCTTATTTTCGTTCCTCTAACCTGTGTCTGTGTGTTCTGTATGAATGGTTCCTAAGTTAGCATTAACCATGCACATTTTTACAAAATATTCTCTAGTTCAGCGGCTGACCTGTAGTTCACGGTTGTGGTTTTCACAGAGCAGCTGCATGAGGCGCAGGATTGGCTGCATGATGGTTATGATCACGCTCATCTCGTTGTCATCCTGGTTCTTTTCTCCCGTGCTGGCCTGCCCCTCCGCCACATTCAGATGCTCGTCCGAGTCTGCCTCCCTTCGGTAAGCAGTGAAGGCCTTCTTAGTGGCCGTAGAAGCTTCAATAAGTTGCTCACGCACTTCCTCGGTTACTACAGCAACATCCTTGACTGAAAGATCGAGAGAATTGTATTTGTTTAGAATGCTTTTGTATGTCTGGGTTGAATAGTATACATGTATTCATTATAAACACTTGCCCTGAGGTACTTGTTGTTCTTGCAGGCCCTGACCTTTCTTACGCGTTTGGGCATCCTTGTCGTTGGCGTCCTCGTCTTTGCGCTTGCTGCCCAGATCGCTGGTGTTCACCGTCACAGTTGCCTTGATCTCTTGCTGGGCCAGCTTCATCCGCTCGTAAAACACTTTAAAGAACTTCTCTGACTTATTGTCACCTGTCAGACGGCAGAAAAACGACCGCTGGAGGGACAGATAGAAGGGAGAGAAAAAAGCAATGAAATCGAGTTAGCATACTGTAAATGAAAGGTGAAGAGAAGGTGGGAGAGGAGAGAGAATTTTTTGCCTGAAATTGTAAATTTTTTGCATTAATACCAGTCATAATTTTGCTTTTCATTATCCTTTTCTCTGACCATTACGGCCTTTTCATACCAAGGACCATAGCTCTTACGATAACTTTTATATTAATTGTTTATTTAATTTTATAAGTCCATAGGGTTCCGATAACAATACAGGGGAACGATAGATCTGATCAAGTTGTTAAAATTTCTGTCAAGTGATTAAAATTGTTAAATCTTATTAATTACATGATGTGGTGATTAATTAATCAAATAATTCGGAATTTAAATCGCACATCTAATTTGGCTGAGAAATTACCATCAAAAGATTATTTAAAGTAATTATTGTGTTAAATGATAAAAGCATCATTAATATATATAAAATATATATAGTGCTAGGGTAAAATTAATCATGATTAATAGCATCCAAAATAAAAGTTTGTGTTTACATAATATATGTGTGTGTACTGTGTAAAATGATTATGCATATTTAAATACACACACAGGCATGTATATATTTGAGAAAAATATGTTATATTTTTTTAAAAGAAAATATTTATATATAAGATAAATTATATATACAGTATATAGATGCAAATATTTCCCCCTGTGGGGGCCATTTTATTACAGTGAACTCATTGTCATGTTCAAGAAAAATATTTGAAATGATTCAAACTTTGTGACAAGGTGCATTATCCTGCTGGAAGTAGCCATCAGAGGATGGGTACATGGTGGTCATAAAGGGATGGACATGGTCAGAAACAATGCTCAGGTAGGCCGTGGTATTTAAACGATGCCCAATTGCCACTAAGGGGTCTAAAGTGTGCCAAGAAAACATCCCCACACCATTACACCACCACCACCAGCCTGCACAGTGGTAACAAGGCATGATGGATCCATGTTCTCATTCTGTTTACGCCAAATTCTGACTCTACCATCTGAATGTCTCAACAGAAATCGAGACTCATCAGACCAGTTTTCCAGTCTTCAACTGTCCAATTTTGGTGAGCTCGTGCAAATTGTAGCCTCTTTTTTCCTATGTGTAGTGGAGATGAGTGGTACCCGGTGGGGTGTTCTGCTGTTGTAGCCCATCCGCCTCAAAGTTGTGCATGTTGTGGCTTCAAAAATGCTTTACTGCATACCTCGGTTGTAACGAGTGGTTATTTCAGTCAAAGTTGCTCTTCTAACAGCTTGAATCAGTCGGCCCATTCTCCTCTGACCTCTAGCATCAACAAGGCATTTTCGCCCAAAGGACTGCTGCATACTGGATGTTTTTCCCTTTTCACACCATTCTTTGTAAACCCTAGAAATGGTTGTGCGTGAAAATCCCAGTAACTGAGCAGATTGTGAAATACTCATACCGGCCCGTCTGGCACAAACAACCATGCAACGCTCAAAATTGCTTAAAAAACCTTTCTTTCCCATTCTGACATTCAGTTTGGAGTTCAGGAGATTGTCTTGACCAGGATCACACCCCTAAATGCACTGAAGTCGATTAGATAATTGCATTAATGAGAAATTGAACAGGTGTGCCTAATAATCCTTTAGAAAGATACAAATATATAATCATTCATTGATTTTTCAGATGAATCTTTGAATTAGAATTTTTTTCCAGAGCTGTATATATATATATATATATATATATATATATATATATATATATATATATATATATATATATATATATATATATATACAGTGTATATATACACACACTTTTACATAATAATATTTTTCAAATGGTCAAGGGGATTTGATTTGTTTCATGTGCTCATGCCCCTCCTGTACCAGTGCACAAGGAGTTAAGTTAGCACCGCGGCGCAGCCATGCTCCTAAGCAGAGTTCTCACGTCCCTCCCTCCCCTCCACCCTGTTTACTGCCAACCAGACTCACACCACTGTGGTTACATAACCCTCTCTGTGCGGCCCAGCACACACACACGCGCGCAAACTCACAGCAATTAACACGGAAATAACCTGGAGTGCCTCCCTCAGCTCACCTGAATTTACACCATCTGTCTCCACACTGTCCCAAGTGCTACAAGGCTTGCACAGTCAACACGTTTGCACAAACAAGCACACAACGTCTCACATTCACAGTGTGCTTTCCAAAGAAAACACTTCATTTTCTTCTGAACCTAAAAAGGTCATGCCGAATTGAATTGTGTTTTAAAAATACAACATCAGAGTCTGAATATTAAAAGAAAACTTTCAGTTCCTTCTATGAATAAATGCTGCCCGCTGGTTATGTAGTGTTTTTCAATGGTATATCCTGTCCTACTTTCGCTCGTTTTCCCCCCTTACATAAGTCAGTAATCAGCTGAGTGGCAGAGGGGACAGCAGCGATAGACTGCTCATGCAGGCTCGCACAGGATGCAGGGGAAAAAATAGGAGGGGACAAGAGCGCAAAGGAAAATCCTGCCCTACTTTTTCGAGCCAAACAGGCACGGAGCGAGTGTGTGATGTGCGACACAAGGAGGGAGGGTGAGAAGTGCAAGTTATCAGCAGAATTCTGGGGCTCGTTACATAACCAGCCTTCTTTCCAGGTTAACAGTGAACTCAGTCATTCAGGCCTCTTTCAAACAACGGCGAGTGAAAGGGAAACACAACACACCCACAACGGAGCGCACACACATATGCACAAAGGAGATGTACTTAAAAAAATGATTCATGCATCCAGTAAACCTCGGGACGTCAACGGACAGCTTGCATTTTATTAATAAAAGAACTAACTTTATAATCTCTTTCTGTGAAGGACCTCTTTGTTAAATACTCCTCACTCAAGTTAACTGAAGGCAGTCCTGACACCGAGCCGATCGTTCCAAGAGATTTAAATGCGAAGCAAATCAACAGGTTATGTAAGACCTCAGAGTGGAGGAGAAGTGGAGTTTATAGCATTACGGCATTCAAATGTGCAAGTCTCATGACTGCTCTAATAAACATGACGGCCACATCAGATGCGTCTCTGCAGTAAACATGTCAACACCTGACCGCCATATGACGCACATCCAGGAAAACAGAAAAACAGTGGGAAGGTTGGGAAAATAAGCATGGAAAGCGTTTTCCAGGTGTTAGGCAGGAGTCTTCAACCTTTTCCAGGCCAAGGACCTCCTAATGGATAAAAGACGGGGGACCTCCGTAACATATTGTATAAAACTGGGTGTTGAGTTTTTAAGCCTGTTTTAAAAGAACAATAATAAGTCATGTTCGCTTAAGTTCATTATGACGCCTGCATTCCATTATTAACTAGCTTCCCATTAGCTTAATCTGTCTTAGCTTTAACTGGAGTTAAATTAGAGAGCGCTTCTCAAAAGGAAGGTCCTTCTTAGTCCAGTCCTTCGGAGGCTTGTAGGCTAGAGTCCTCCTAAGCATTAAAGGCTAAGATGAGAAGGTTTAGTAAGTGTGCATGGCTACATCATAAAAAAAACACTTTTTTATTAACTACCTTTCTATTAGTGCAGTAGAGGTAATAACAACCAACTGTGGTCTCCCAGTGATTTACGCACAGTTTAGTATTATGTGATTAATTTACAAAAACACGCTCAGTACCCAGTCATTTATTGTTTAGTTTTTTTTGTCAAGTCAAGTCACCTTTATTTATATAGCGCTTTTAACAAATCCAATTGTTTCAAAGCAGCTTCACAATCGTAACAGGAAAATAATGCAACAGAATTTTATTCGGCTGTACAGGCGCTCTGGTGAAAACGGTGATGTTATTCAGCTAATTTCAATGATCACATAGTGTCAATGCGGGCAGATTGGTAATATTGTTGAAATGTATGTGTCCCCAACTGAGCAAGTCAAAAGGCGACGGTGGCAAAGAACCAAAACTCCTTCAGGGCCAGAATGGAGAAAAAAACCTTGGGAGAAACCAGGCTCAGTCGGGGTGCCAGTTCTCCTCTGGCCGATGAACAAACAGTGTATGATTATGATTCTGGCAACATTACAGGTCAGAGGTCATATTAGATCATTAGATATTCGTAAGATTATTCGAAAAATAGGAGTCGCCGTGCCGGAATTAGGATGTGAATTTGTGAATTGGAATGTGTGCAAAGGATTGTGGGACACAAAGGATACACTTGATGCATCCTTCAAAACAATCCGAAAGGAAGGATCTTTTAAATTGAGATGACCTTCGACAGAGCTTGATGAAATATTTATTATATACTGTATATGATATACATGACATATCATATATATCATAAATATTTCATCAAGCTCTATTGAAGATGGCCTTTACATTTAAAAACTTTAAAAACTGTCAATTTAATTTTAATCAAATTATTGATTATTAATTTTATATATTATTTTGTATATGTTTCTCATTATATATACACTCACCTAAAGGATTATTAGGAACACCTGTTTAATTTCTCATTAATGCAATTATATAATCGACCAATCACATGGCAGTTGCTTCAATGCATTTAGGGGCGTGGTCCTGGTCAAGACAATCTCCTGAACTCCAAACTGAATGTCAGAATGGGAAAGAAAGGTGATTTAAGTAATTTTAAGCGTGACATGGTTGTTGGTGCCAGACGGGCCGGTCTGAGTATTTCACAATCTGCTCAGTTACTGGGATTTTCACGCACAACCATTTCTAGGGTTTACAAAGAATGGTGTGAAAAGGGAAAAACATCCAGTATGCAGCAGTCCTGTGGGCGAAAATGCCTTGTTGATGCTAGAGGTCAGAGGAGAATGGGCCGACTGATTCAAGCTGATAGAAGAGCAACTTTGACTGAAATAACCACTCGTTACAACCGAGGTATGCAGCAAGGCATTTGTTAAGCCACAACATGCACAACCTTGAGGCAGATGGGCTACAACAGCAGAAGACCCCACCGGGTACCACTCATCTCCACTTCAAATAGGAAAAAGAGGCTACAATTTGCACAAGCTCACCAAAATTGGACAGTTGAAGACTGAAAAATGTTGCCTGGTCTGATGAGTCTCGATTTCTGTTGAGACATTCAGATGGTAGAGTCAGAATTTGGCATAAACAGAATGAGAACATGGATCCATCATGCCTTGTTACCACTGTGCAGGCTGGTGGTGGTGGTGTAATGGTGTGGGGGATGTTTTCTTGGCACACTTTAGGCCTCTTAGTGCCAATTGGGCATCGTTTAAATGCCACAGCCTACCTGAGCATTGTTTCTGACCATGTCCATCCCTTTATGACCACCATGTACCCATCCTCTGATGGCTACTTCCAGCAGGATAATGCACCATGTCACAAAGCTCGAATCATTTCAAATTGAGTTCGGAATTTAAATCGCACATCTAATTTGGCTGAAAAATTACCATCAAAAGATTATTTAAAGTAATTATTGTGTTATATATATATATATATATCATTAATATATATATATATATATATATATATATATATATATATATATATATATATATATATATTGACAATGAGTTCACTGTACTAAAATGGCCCCGACAGTCACCAGATCTCAACCCAATAGAGCATCTTTGGAATGTGGTGGAACGGGAGCTTCATGCCCTGGATGTGCATCCCACAAATCTCCATCAACTGCAAGATGCTATCCTATCAACATTAGGCCAACATTTCTAAAGAATGCTTTCAACACCTTGTTGAATCAATGCCACGTAGAATTATGGCAGTTCAGAGGGAGAAAGGGGGTCAAACACAGTATTAGTATGGTGTTCCTAATAATCCTTTAGGTGAGTGTGTATATATATATATACACACACACACTGATAGAAATGTAAAAAAAAACAATTATTAATAATAATTTAATTAAACATAATAAAAATAATATAATTTAAAATGTATGAATAAATAAATAAATCTGTGCAGTTCTATGAACCCCCCCACAATTTTTTTTACCTGCTCTCACCATTAAAAAATAAAATAAAGAAATCATTAAAAAGTCATCAAATTTGGACTAAACCATTTTTACAATCTCTTTATGAATTTTTGAAGCATCAAAGTGGTAGTTGTGTAGTTGTCAATGGAGAATACAGAATGGGCTCAGATTTTGTTAAATATATCTTCATTTGTGTTCTAAAGATGAACGAAAGTCTTACGGGTTTGGAACGACACAGGGGTGAGTAATTAATGAGTAATGAACTAACCCTTTAGATATTAAAATGTTAAATGTAAAATATAATATAAAACAAGCTTTACCATTAACTATTGCTGTAATTTCCAAATACTTAAGAACTTTGGTACTCGTTCATTTCCTTAAAAACATTGAGTGTTGTGGATATTGATATAGTAGGATTGTTTAAGGTTGTAAGAGATGCATACAATCAGTTTGGTACACTAATAGACATGCATGACCTTTATGTGCTGCATGACACAAGTGCACATGTGTCTTCATAACTCATGTGAGAAATTAATAAGTGGCTGTATCATGAGTTGGTGACTAAGAACAGAGGGCACACCCTCATACATGATCAAAAGTGAGAGTAAAGACATTTCTATTTCAAATAAATGCTGTTCTTCTGAACGTTCTATTCATCAAGGAATCCTGAGAAAAATATATCACAGTTTCTACAAAAATATCAAGCAGCACAATAGTTTTCAACACTGATAATAAGAAATAAACTCTTGATCAAATAAATGAGCATAAGAGACTTTTCTTTTAACAACTTTTACAAAACAATTGTACTGACCCTAAACATTTGAACAGTAGTATGTGTTCAAATTCGCAATAATAGCTGGATATTATAATCTATATAATATGTGTGTATCATTTCTCCCTATAATCAGTTTTAAAGGCTGCCGGAACTCTTGCCAATGTCATTACCTTTTATTCTAATCCTAGTTGAAGGCCAGTCTTAACCCTTGAACCGATCATAACTTGATTACAAGTCATCAACATCAACAAGCCAATCCAGGCAAGGTGACCAGCCACAACCCAACAGGAATCAGACTTTGCATGTGCAGGTGAACGTGGGTTGAGCCTCAATGCACAAAGCAAAAGGTCAACCAGCAACCGCCTCCCGTCCCCTTCTCGTCTATCCGAGCTCTTGGCATCAACAAGAGGATGTTGTGTAAGATCTATTTATACGTGCAAGCTCAATCAGCCGTCGTTGTGCCCACCCAGCCACGTAACCACGGGAACGGCTCGCGCTGTGGCGGCTTGGGATGCGGGGCGATGTCGACGGGCGGCTATACGGCACGTCCTTCACACTTCAACAGCAGCTGAGAGTCTGCAATACGACACGCACATAGATGCACAAACTCAAGGATTTCAAGCCCACTCACACATCCATTAGGGAGTACTAAGGATGCCGCACAGGGCATGGAGATGGAGAGGGGGGTTAACCCTATAAAGCCTACTGCATCATATTTTATACTCAAATTTCTAAGGCCTCTAAATAAGCAACATGATCCAAACTTTGCTGAAAAATCTGTTGCACACACACATGGGTGATCATGATTTCACCAAGTGCAACATGTTCTTGGATCAACATCTTTGTTGATCCTGGAACAACATTTCAATCAATCAATCAGTTTTGAGGGGCAAGTATACAGTCCCTGACAAAAGTCGTGTCGCTTATCTATTTTGTAGAAACACCTGCTATTAACCTGATTTTTAATTCATCAATTGGTGTTAGAAATAGCTCATATGAAAAGCTAAAACCCTCCTAAAATGATGTTTAATGCACTGAAATAAATTAGTTTCACTGAAAAAAGATTTATCATTTAATCAAGACAGAAAGGTCAAATTTTGGCAAGACAAAAGTTTTGTCGCCTATACAGAAATTGAACAAATTTACTGCAAATACAAAAAATATGTCAGCAAATTAAGTAGTGGTGCAATGAGATCCACATTTAATATCTTGTATG
Source organism: Gobiocypris rarus (assembly GCA_023029165.1). Classification (NCBI taxonomy): domain Eukaryota; kingdom Metazoa; phylum Chordata; class Actinopteri; order Cypriniformes; family Gobionidae; genus Gobiocypris; species Gobiocypris rarus. The sequence continues at coordinate 7,804,389 of CM040931.1, read as the reverse complement.
ACTTTCATGAGCTTGAAGGAATATACATCCATGCGGTTTGGCAAGGATTCATACATTTTATTGATGAAGTCATCAGGAATAGCAAAGAAAGCAGTCTTGCATGCCTGCCAGAGTTCATCAATATTCTTTGGTTTCGTCTTCCATGCTTCCTCTTTCATCCTACCCCACATATGCTCAATGATGTTCATGTCTGGTGACTGGGCTGGCCAATCCTGGAGCATCTTGATCTTCTTCAGAAGATGGAAGAATGCGATGGAGCACCATCCTGCTGCAGAATTTGGCCTCTTTTATGGTTGGGAATATAAGAGGTATAAGATTTATTGGTATTTTAGACTATTGAAGTTGCCTTCCACCCTGCAGATCTCTCGCACACCCCCATACTGGATGTAACCCAAGACCATGATTTTTCCGCCACCAAACATCACTGTTTTCTGGGTGAATCTCGGATCCATGTGGGCTCCAGAAGGCCTCCTGCAATATTTGCGGCGAATGTGGTGTAATTCAACAGAAGATTCATCTGAAAAATCCACCTCCTGCCACTTTCAAACTCTCTTTCTTTTTATACACACCTGGGATCTAATTGATCCATTATTAGTCACAGGTGAAGCTCATATGACAAGGCGACAACACTTATGTCTTTGCAAAAATTCACTCAATGGGCTTTACCAAGCTGTGAATATTAGAATATTTTTTGACAGTTTCATTTTGCACTGAAATATTATTACAAAAGCTGTTGGGATTAAAATGAGCCATTTCTTGTAAAAAAAAATCTTGATAAGAAATATATTTCAGCGGCACTTCAGTTCAATTTGTACACAAGAGACAAGACTTTTATCAGGGACTGTACAGTTCATGTCAATTTTAGGCATACAACTAGGGTTATGTGCTTTTATATCAGTGTTATTTACTAGCCTGACGTGGTCATACTCAATTCTAGTCAGAATATGAGTCTGAAACTGCTCCATTGGCTCTGATTATTGGGGCGTGTTTCAACCGAACCAGGAAAGACCTCAATTGGATAGACCTACAACCAATCAGAGCAACGGAGCGACGCATAACGTTAGTTATCAAACGTCAACAGAACTCAACTGCACTGTTGCCAAGTCCGAGTTTTTCCAGCGGGTTGTCCATGTCCATGGGTTGAAGGGACCTCAATTATGTGATATATGGACCCAGGAATGTGAATTTTAGCAGGCAACCTTTCCAAAATTACCTATTTTACCACCCAAACGCCTTTTTTTCTTCTTCCGGAGAAGTCCAGACCGAAAATTTTGTGGGCGGGGCTAAATTCGGCTGGCATCCAGGCTAGTTATTTACCATCATTTCCCTCTAGTTTTAGGGATATGTTATGAGTAGGGTCGGGGCTGGACTGGGGCTAAAATTCAGCCCTGGACAAATCCAGCTCTTCCGGCCCACAAGTTTACCCGTGTTTTGCTGGGGGTAGGGCCTTAAATTGGAGTAAATAAATGGATAAATAAAACAAGACAAAAACTAATAATGATAGATATTATTGAATACACGGCAAATGCATAAAGCATCGATTTTGAGCTAGGAAACAGTAATTTACTGCTATTAAATTCTGTCATCATTTACCCTACCTCATGTTGCTCCAAGATTGTATGACTTTATTCTGTGAAACAAAAGAAAATATTTTTAAGAATGAATGAAACCATATTTGGCTACACTTGACTTCTACTGTGTGGGCATAAAAAACCCTCAAAATATCTTCATTTATGTTCCACAGAAGAAAGAAATGAAACTTTCAGAACGTCATCTTACTTTTTGGCCATATAAATATCAGCTACTGCATATTGTATTACTGACAATGTATTAAATGAGGCTCAAAAAAAAAAAATTACTTTTTAAAAATATTAATTTAGTCTAAACTGTTTTTTGTTTTGTTTTTTGTCAGATTTTTCAGACTTTTATTTCACATGTCAGGCTTTACAGATTTAAAATAGCTGGATGTATATAATATAACACAGCTATAATATGGCAGAGGTCAGCTTTAGACGCAAGTGCTGAACTCTCACACTCACACCTGTTGTGCTTCATTACGCTTGTGTGTGTCTGGTTGTGTCTTGTGGGCTGTCTGGAGTTTACAGTAAACAGAGAGGGCCGTGGGCAAAAACAGAGCTATGCAGACGACTAACTTCAAGTGCACAGAACATCTCCAAGGACGATTCTGACCGTGACAAAGTCTGAAAAAGCGTGTAAATATTTATAGGTCATGCAGTTAACAAACATATAAGCACCTCCCACTTACACACACACACACACACACACACACACACACACACATTGAGTGCTTGTTTCGGGCTGAGTTATGTAGGTCATAAGTTAATGTTTAACCGAGATGCGTGCACTTTTGTGGCAGGCGACAGGTGCGGGGTGTGACCTGAAACCTCGGGAGGAGTCAGCGTGTTTTTATCCCTCTCCACCTGACGCCATTTTTACAATATTACATAACAGGCCCTACTATAGAAGAGCCAAGGTTTTGGGTTCAAAAAGAGTCAAATTGCTATTCTTTTTCATCTCATGTACTTTAAACATCAATGAGAAGATTGAAATGGAGCCATTTCAGAAGCTGACCAGATGATGACAGCCGGAATTTAAAAAAAGATCCGATAACAGAGTGAAAACAAAAGCCCTGACCTCTGGATCCCAATCTGAAGCCCAATTGCTAAGGCTCGGAAATGGAGACCCTTATTTCCCCTCCCAGGTGCCATAATACACATTTCTATTTATAAATCGCTGAGCATGCGGACGTGCCAGCTGGAAATAACACGGCACATCCCTCAAATTCAAATTAATGTGTCACTTTCTCTTTTTAAAAGAGACTAACATGCAACATATGCTAAAGCCATTTGAGAAGGCTTAAAGGGATAGTCCACGCATAAAGAATTACAATTCTGTCGTTTACTAGAAGATATTTTGAAGAACATTTCAAATGTTTTTGCCCATACGAGTCAATGAGGTCCAAAAAAAAGAGTTTTGGGGGTGAACTATCCAGCAACAATTTAAGATTATTAATACACTATTATAGTATATATTAATATTTTGATTTTTTTTAACATTTTAGTTTAGATTTGTGATTGTACTACAGTAGCTTATGTGCTTTTGTGATTTTTGATGATACTGACCACTGCAGACCGGGAACACCCCACAAGAGCTGCAGTTTTGGAGATGCTCTGATCCAGTCGTCTAGAATCACAATCTGGCCCTTGTCAAACTCGCTCAAATCCTTACGCTTCCCCATTTTTCCTGCTTCTAACACATCAACTTTGAGGACAAAATGTTCACTTGCTGCCTATTATATCCCACCCACTAACAGGTGCCGCGATGAAGAGATAATCAGTGTTATTTTAGTTCATAATGTTATGCCTGATTGGTGTATAGCTTTAATGTATTTTTTATCATTTTAATACTGTACTTCAACTATTTTAGTTCGTTTTAGTTTACAATAACAGCAATGGAACTAACCTTTTAATATGCGGGTCTCTGGAATAATTGATTCTGACTGGTCAGCTGCGACATTACATGGTCAAATATCTTAGCATTATGACAGGTAAGCTATGTGATCTTTGTCCTCTGTAACATATTTCCTACATTTCTCATATCATTCTCTGTCTCTTTCTTCTCACGTAATATAATAATTTCAACGCTAAGCAACAGCATTGTGTATTCCATAATTATGTAAAAAAATCCCGATAGCAAATTCATGGTAGCCTTATGTTTGATTTCCACTCTCTTGAGCAACCTTTGACATGCGGCATGAACAAATTTATTATTAATAACTGTCTATTTATAAATGGACTTTGGCAGTATATACATGATCTTCTGGAATGTATTATAGGACTATTTTACATCCTTCTGTCACAGAGGAATGTATTCTCCAACGTCATAGAGCGGAGATCGTGTGTGTGTGTGATTTACTGGTTAAGCGTCTTAGGCTTTCTGCCCACTTGCTACAGAGCGAGTGGGCGACGGCTTCCGTCACGGGTCATCCAGAACCTGGCTGTTCTCACACACTGCTTTTGCACTGTACTCTCGCTGTCTCTCGCTCCCTCCTACTCCTTCTTGAGCATTGCTCACCACAGATGAAGTCCCGTCTGCCCTTCCGACTTCTGTCTGGCCTGCAGGTTTTACATTATATAGCCAGAAGAATACAGGCCTCATTTGAGCGAGCGCCAATGGATTCAGACTTCGGGATGGATATTTCCACCTCCCTAATTATTTCTATTCGGTTCACTGTGGGACACTTGTGTGTAACTGGAGCTCATGTATCCTGAGACCTCATCACTTTTCAAAGGCAAACAGTGACTTTTGGATTACTCTGGTGAGCGGTTTAGGAAAAGCAATAATAAACACAGACTTGTGGCCTAGTCATGCCAAGTGCAAATTTTGAGATTTTAAAAGTGGCAAAATTAGCCACAACGTTGCTAAGGTGTTGAGGGTGACCGCCATGGCATATCATAAAAATATAATACGGCAATAAGCTTCTTTTATGGAGGCCAGGTTAAATTTTCTATTTATTTTAAAAATCAAATTAAATCGACATGTATTTATAAAGCACTATAAAAACACCACAGTATACCAAAGTCTGTATAGTTACAAAATGATAAATTATTATATAAAGAATACAATTAAAAATATATATTAATTAAAATTAAACTTTTTAAACATAATGGTAATATATAATGTATAATATATAATACATAATGGTATTATAAAACAGTGACGGCTACCTTGAACAAATTCATCTTACGATTTGTTTTTGTTTGGTTTCAGTGCAAAAAAATATGTATTTATTATTACTTAAAAAATACTTATTAATATAGATTCTTATCTAGTTAGACTTCAATTATTTGATAAAAAATACAATAATAACAGTAATATTCTGAAATAGTATTGACATTTAAAATAACCGTTTTCTATTGTAATATATTTTTAAAAATTATATTAAGCATTTCAGTGATATATATTTTTAGGGATTCTTTAATGAATTTTCTGTAAAGTAAAATTCTCTTCCGTCACTTTTGATCAATTTAAAGGGTTACTTCAGTGATTAGCATTAAGGCATGTACCAGTAGGAACCCGGTAGTATATTAAAAAACCACTTAACTACTTCTTGCGTATTCTAATTACTTTACTTGCGTATTCACGAGTACAAACAGCGATGCAGATTAAGACTGGACAGCGATTTCCTAAGCAGATATTAACTTGGGACTATACTATATTATGGGAAGCACAGGTGAAGCACTTGGGCACAGAGAATGCTACTTGGGCACATAATCCCCAAATACGCCACATATCTATTCACGCTGGTATGTATTTGGGATTTCATGTGTTGCATGATTTCTGCGTGTTGATATCTCGTCAAGCAGTGCTTCGCCTTCCAATAATATCCATAATATACATATGACAAATTCACTTAAATAGGCGCTTTTACATTTCTCCTTGATCTTGTCTGTCAGCTGTTTGCTCTCGTGATGAATGAGATCTGACTCCTGCTTAGTTTGTGCTGCGACTCAACTCATTCAGTTTTTTAAAATGTAGTGTCTGTTCTCTTACTGAGCTAAATTATATTATTACTATAAAATTAAAACAACTCTGAAACATATCAGAGGATGAATACCAGCTCATCCGCTCTGAATAAAAATATTAATTTCTTTCTTCCAAAAGAAAAAAAAAAGGTGTATATTTATAAATGTATATTATTACTATAAAATTAAAACAACTCTGAAACATATCAGAGGATGAATCGCATTACTGTAAACATCCGCTCTGAATAAAAAGATTAATTTCTTTCTTCCAAAAGAAAAAAAAAAAAGTGTATATTTATAAATGTATAATTTATACTGAACAAAAACAACCTGGAATGTCTTTTTGACAGCGGCTCAACAAGATATCACCATAACAAATGAGTGGAAAAGCGATTTGCACATGAGTCACGTCCTCATGTGAAGCCTTTCCACAAGTGCAGTTTTTTTTCACTGCAGAAACAAACAGCAAGGCCTAAATGGAGCGAGATGAACCTCAATGCACAGGTCAAGTTGGGCACACTGACTAAATTCCGTGGCAATGCCCATGTAAAAGAAGCCTTGCACAATATTGTTGATTGGGAAAGTCCCTTGTTCTTACTGTATTGTTTTAGCTGGCCCACATTAGGCATGTGGTAAAGCCATGGGCAAGTGCGCACACATATATAGAAATGCACTTCCACACAGAGCTGGAAGTTGGGGAGGGCTAGACAGCATGTGGTTGTGCCCTGTCCCACTTCTCTTTGTGTTCACCAACACACTTCCCCTCGGCTGGCACACACCTCGTACTCCCTGCCTGCTTTGCTCGCTCTGCCTTCAACGTTTGCATAATCTTTCTGCTTCCTTATTATTCAGTCCATTACCTCTCTCACTCTCCTCATCTTCTATCCCTATTTTTCCCTTTCCCTGGTAACAGTGTGTGTTATCCTGACGACCACCCCAGAATACCTCTGTAAACAAACAAATCGTGGAGGGGAATTGGCTTGTGTTGTTGTGCAGCTTCCAAACAAATGCCTCTCTGTGCACGAACCAGGCCAGCGGCTCCATATTATGCAAGTCAAAGTAATGCGATTCATCCTCTGATATGTTTCAGATTCGCTCAGCACCACAAAAGACCACTTGTACGGCTCTAATGAGGAAGGAAAAACAAAAAGTTGGTGTCTCTTCTTTTCATGGAAGCAGCATTAAACCAAATATGACCCTTGCTGAACTCCAATAGAGTTCGTCCAATAGAGTGTTGCAGGGATGGTCAACTTATGTTTATTAAAAAAAAAAAAAAAGTTTTGACTTCTTGGACCGTTTGTTCTACAATGTAAATTACACAAACTCACATACCAAACATTCTAGTTACCTATTAGAAACATCTGTTTTCTTAAATAAACTTCTTAAAAGCAGCTTTGAAATTCGTGTTTTTGATATGCGTGTGTGTAATGTGTAACGTCCAAGAAATGTCCTCTTATGTTTACCACAGATCTTATTTTACTCATAAATTAAAAAAAAAAAAAACAAGGGCACTACTGGTGAACCACTGCTGCACTCTGTCCAAATAGGAATTTGACCAATCGGGACAATCGAGTCAGGACAAAAAGTTTGCCAGCAGATTCCGGTTATTTTCAAGATGGTCATGCGAATTCGTTGTGCTGACCGACAGAAAGCTGCTTGGTTTGAAATGGACTGCTTCATACATCGCTACACTATTAACAATAGACCCTTTTTTCCACTTTAACATTTCTCTAATGTGACCGCTTAACCCCTCCATTCTACTCAAACCGCTCCGAGTGGGATTCGAACCGGCGTTTACGGCATTAGAGGTGGGTGTGCTAACAAAGATGCTAAAGAAATGTCACTTCTCCTTCTATGCCAGGTGACTCAGTACAGTCACCTGGTGTATGCTTACTGACTCAACTAACCTTTAAAGAGCTTCGAGATATCATCTGCCAAACCTCCAATCATTTGCCATGTCTACATTTTTATCAAAAAGCATTAGGGGGAACAAAATCTCATGAAAACGTGTCTGGGCCAATTCCATTTTACTTATTTAAGTAACCCACTTTCTTTTCTTTTTTTTGCCATTATTTGTCAAAATAATGCCATAGGTGTATGGCATTATTTGTGAACAAATATTCCTTTAGTTATTAAAAAAATATGTTGTTAAAAATAAACATGACAGCTTCGAAATCCGCGTTTTTGATATGGGTGTGTGTAATTTACATTGTAGAACAAAACGTCCGAGTATCGTCATAACGTCCACTTATGTTTACCACAGACTTTATTTTACTCTATTTGTACTTTAAATTAAAAAAAAAACATTATAAAACCAATAGGAAAATCCCAAGGGAATCGCTGGCAAATTAGTCTTCCGAGTTTTGAACATCACAACTGCAGCAACTCTTTTCCAATCGAAATTTGAGGGATCGGGAGAATCGCGTGAGGATGAAAACGTTTGCCACGCAGATTGAGCTTATGTTTGAGATGGTCATGCGAAATTTGTCATGCTGACTGACAGAAAGCTGCTTGGTTTGAAAATGACTTCAATGTAAGTAGTGCTTCATGCATCGCTACACTATTGATAATGGACCCTTTTTGCACATTACATTTCCGGCATTAGAGGCGGGCACGCTAACGAAGACGCTAAAGACTGCAGTCGAGTCGCTAAAGACTCTTGAGGCCAGGGGAGTGAGGTCTATTTGCACAGCTCTTACTAGCTTGCCCCCATTACATTCACCCCTCTAAACTGCACACCGATCCAGTCACGGCACCAATGCCACCCCTCCAGTTCTACTTCTACTGCTAACGTCACTAGTGCACTTCTAGAGGCCAGGGGAGTGAGGTTTCCTCAAACAGCTCTTACTAGCTGGCCTGTTACACTCACCCTCCCAAACCTCACCATCCATGTCGCAGCACTTATTAATTGGCCTCCATCACAGGGTTAAAAACACAGTATAGCAACCAAAGAACTTCACTTTTCCTTCTATACCAGGTGATTGGATGACCAGGTGGAGTACAGTCATCCAATCACATGGCTTCTTTTATCAATGTCATTCAGATGATGCGCAACAGTGCTGCGCTCAACTAACTACTCAACTAACATTTAAAGAGCCTCGATATCAATAATCTTTAGGGGTAAACAAAAAAATCACAAAGCACAAAAGCACAAAAGATATGATTCTGAAATCCTACATATCTAAAATATAATATAATATAACCTGTCCTAAAATAAGGTTCTTATTTATTTAGATTTTGGGTGTAAATTTGGCCTAGAGATGTGGTAGAATGAAGTGACTGGAGTTTTACAACCTGCAAACCAAGTGTATTTACTGAGAAAGGTGTAGCAGCCAGCGAACAGCGAGAGAATCCTCTTAAAAGAAGCTGATTTACAATGAGTAAACTCAGTAATTCCCCTGTTAACACTAGAGAATGTTACCCAGCACACACACACACGTCAAAAGAGCAGACTACCCCCTAGTTCTCTCTTTCTTTCATGTGGTTTCTTCACATCCTTCAAAAGACACCCAAATGACTCTGCAAACCGGCTGCAAATGTGTCATGCAGGTTATCCACAAAACCCCTTTAGCGCTGCAAGAATGCTTAACCAATCTAACCCAATACAATGAGGTTGATGCTGACAAGTCCAACAGGTTTGTAACACGTTATCAGGAATTAAAGAATCGATGGATGAATCTCACCTGTTAAGGAAAAGGGCTCTATTTTGGGATCAATAGCCTTTTTTGTTACATAAAAAACACCCTAATTTCTTGTTACCATAATGTAAAAAATAATACATTTGATCACTGTAATGTGAAAATAATTATAGCATTGTATGATATTTATAGATTATGTCTATATTTGTTGCTATGTCAGTATGCAGTAATAAATAATCATTATATCCTAAAGCAGAGCATTGGCTTTGGGATTTGATGTTGTACTTGCATTTGGAAAAGACACAATGTCCAATTAAAGGTTCACATACATTTTCATATGTCTGGAATCCCTTATTGTTATATGCCATGCGTTCACTTTCTGGCAAGTAATAGGCTGTTAATTACTTGCCAGAAAGTAATTAACAGCAATTAACATAATTTACAGATATTAACTGCAACTTTTCCAGTACACCTCCTACATGGATGTCTATTTGGTTTCATTTATTTATTCATTTTATATGTCCTAATTGGATGGATGGCTGGATAGATGGATGGGTGTTCCCGCACAAGGATATTATTATGGTATTGGGGAAATGAGCTTAATTTTCAAAATATAGTATATAATACAGTACATAATAATATATAAACATACACATTATTGTAAGTCATGGCCGAGCACCCACTGAAAGTCACAAGGTATACTCCATTCATATTAACCAATCAAAAAATAAATAATTCAGAAACCTCTCTGATTGGTGGACTCCACATCAGGTCCCAGTGGGTCACAACACACACAATTCTACCGCTATATTTAGCATTACAACATAACCTGACACAAAAGCTTGTGCTTTCTGTTTTTTTTTTCATGATGATGAATTGCATTTTAAGTAATTAACTCCAAAATCATCAGGTATATCAGCGAGAGAGCGACTCGCGACACTCAAAGAATGAATATGTTTGGTTTGGTTGGTAATGTATGTGGGTTACACTATATTTCAAGGTGTCATTGTTACAGTGATTTTATATATTTAAGTACTGAGTAATATTTAGTAACTACATGTACTTTCTATAGGGTTAGGGTTTGGTTTAGGGTTAGGTGCATGTAATTATGCATAATGTACTGTTATCAATATGGTAAGTACATGTAACAAATGTAACAAGAACACTGTAAAATAAAGTGTTACCTGTATTTGCAGTCCATATGTTTCTCTTCGCGAGACACAACTAACATTTGTGTAATAAATTCATTAAGCGCACCATCACAGAGAAAAGATAGAAGCCTGCGCTTGAACTAACACCGAGTATAATTAATTATTGAGTAATGTTTATGTTATCGGTTGCTCTTGGACACAGAGGTGAATTACAAGTTTCCAATAAATAAAAAAAAATTATTGTTAACGTCATTATGGAATTTTGAACTGTCTGTGTGTCCCTGTTTCTCTCCCTCTCAAACACTTTCCACTCTTTTAGTCTCTCCATTACAAGAACACACAGTGATCCAGTTAGCACAGAAGAGGAGCTGTCAAGACTGTTTTCTGCATTATTCACCACGGGCTTGGCTTATGTAATCCAGTCATGTGAGCGCCTCTACGTGTGCCTGCTGGGAAGCCGGAGAATCATCAAGTAGAATGCCTTTGCTAATAACAGGGCTGATTATGCAATGGGCCTATTTACAAAAGCACCCACGCAAAACACATGCGTGAGCACAGAAACCAGCCCTGCCAACTCGGGAAATATAATTGCTCTACAATCAGAGCAGCCATCCCTCTTTTGACACTGACTGCCTCCGTCGCCGCGCATCACCCTCCCCGTCCGCGCGCAGCCTAGCGACAAGGATAGCGATTTGCCAGGTTGCCATAGCAACCGCATTGCACCCGCAAAACCCTGGCTGGGCGACTGCAGACAGTGACGTGTGGCCCTGCTCTGCACTGGACAGCCTCAAGTCGATGATCCGAGTGCTCTCTTTACCTTTTTGTCACAGAATAACATACTACTGAACATGCATCGCTAACAAAATATAAAACATGCATTTTCTGCGAAGTTGCACTATAAAAATTAAACTCAAAGTGTTTAGTATTTATGAGGATCTATTGACAGGAATGCAATATAATATACATATCTATGTTTTCAGTGGTGTATAAAGAGGCCTTACATAATGAACTGTTATGTTTTTATAGCTTAGAATGAGCCGTTTCTATCTTCATACACCGCGGGTCCCCTTACAGTGAAGTCGCCATTTTGCATCATGTTTCTACAGTAGCCCAAAACGGACAAACATCTCTACAGAGCGCTAGATACACTCTGCTGTTTTAGACGACGACATTTTTGTCATATGTCGGCCACCGTAGCTTCTCTATAAGCTTCGAAAGGAAGGGGTGAGCGGTATACGGTTGCAATTCACAACCTCGCCACTAGATGCCGCTAAAATCCACACAGTGCACCTTTAAATTGAACTGAAAAATAATACGAGCCGCGAAATATAAAGACATCTTGACACAAAATTGGATTAAAAATGAAATACCCATATTTGATTCCAAGATTATAACTAGACACAACTGAATTAAATGTGCAACATCATGCGGCCATGTGACAAATGTAATGAGGTCATGTGAAAATGTATGTTATTCATAGAATAATGCCTACTTTAGTCATTTATAAACAACAATATATACAATGTGTTCTGCATAATATTCAGTATGTAGAAAGCTTTCATTCTATTCTTTAAAATAGTCTTTGTCTCTATGCGTTCTCTCATTTTCACTCTCTCTCTCTCTCCTGGCATCCAATCTCTCTAACGTTTTCTTCAATTTACCCACTGACTCCTCAGTGACCCGAGATATCTGCCCTGCCTGCAGCAGTCTTATTGGTGTTTTCTTATCTCAATTCGTTGCATGCTCTCCTTCCCTCTTCCTGTTTTGCACCATGGGAGGACGCCCTGCATTTCAAAGAAAAGGACATGGCTTTCCTAGATGAGGTATGCAAAAACTCCCTACCTTGCATCAAAACACAGCAATTCAGATAAAGGTTTTGGATTTGCTTCAGTTCACATGGTAATTAGCCGTATCATGTACAGACATTATGTAGCTCCGCCCCTTTTCAGCACACCGTGCTCGTTGAGTTCTCTCCGCAACATAAGATCTAACGGATTTATGAATGAACTGCTTGTTTTAAAATCTTCCCGGCCAACTGACATCTGTTATGAAATCAGCTTCAAACATTACAATGCTCAAAATGACTTTCATTAACTCTACAGTAAGTAAATCCACTTCACCAGCTTATTACTCTTTGACAGCAATGCCATAGAAATTCTTACTACCGCAAAAATTATAAAGATGGCATAAGGTTGATTCTGTTGATTCTAAGGGTGTGTTCACACTTGTAGTTGGTACGCTTGGTTAGTATGGTCCAGACCAAAAAATATATATATATTTAGTACTGGTCCACTTAGCGCTCATTGGCATTTTAACACCAAACCTAAAGATACCGAACCTGACTATATACTATTGCAAATGTATTTCTCGACAGAACTCTGACCAGCTGAGAACTCATGAAAAGCTTATAAAAAGCTTATCTGCTGTGAGGAGACGCCTGTACCGAACTGTGATGGGCAACAATCACGACTGTGATGAGAAATGTGCCGGCATGCTTGAGCATTTGTCCTTTTTAGTGTCGCATCTTGTGACATCATGTCCTGTTTTTGGTCCGTGTTGCGTTCATATGTCAGTCGATCCGCAGCAGAGTTCTTGTTTGGTGCACACCAGGTTTCAGATGGCAGCATTCACACTTGTTCAAATGAACCGCACTAACAGAGCAATTGCACAAGGGTTCGTTTTAATGAAACCAAACATGCCAAGTGTGAACACACCCTAAAACGGATAGTTCCCGTCCTTGATTCTGATGTTCTAAGCCGTTGTAAATTAAGCCGTGGTTTGCAGTGAATTTAGAACAGCTAACTCTGCTCCACATCGTGTCTAAATTCACTGTAAACCACGGCTTCTTAGGGCTTATTGCTTTATTTTACCACCTGCAGTGGATCAGCTGACTCTACACTGTCATTAGCTCACATTGTCTCTGTCACAATCATTGTTTACTATCTGAATTCACTGGCTGTTTGCACATGACATGAGTTTTAAAAGAAGAACAGAGGCAACTCATATGTCATAAAACCACCCCTTAAAAAAACTAAACCAAAATACAGTAAAAATAGTTAATGCAAATATTAATGCACATAAAATGGTAAGACTTTAGTTAAGGGTCCAATTCTCACTATGAACTAGTTGCTTATTAGCATGCATATTACTAAGATATTGTCTGTTTATGGGCACATATTAATGTCTTATTCTGACCTATTCTACAACCCCTAAACCAACCCAATAACTAAACATAACTACCTTACTAACTATTAATAAGCAGTAATTAGGCAAAAGATGTAGTTAATAGTGAGAATTGGACCGTAATCTAAATTGTGACCAATATATTACAATTGTAATTAATTGTAGATTAAAGCAGATATATAGAATATTAAATGTAAGAATATGAATTTGAATAACAATTTAAACTTATTATTGTAACACTTTAAAAAAATGTACAAGATAAAATATAAAGAAAGGAACAACACAAACGAAAGCTCATCTCACCTGTATGACAGGGTTTCCTCCCTCCAGCAACGCAATGGCCAGCAGGATGCTTTCCTGGAAGATTCGGTCACTTGTGGCGTTCATGATGAGGTCAATGACCAGGTCAGACGCACCCTCCCTATCCAGATGACACTGCACTTCCGCCAGGCTTATCTCCCCTCGACCGCCTGCTGAACCCCCACCACAAACTGGAATAAATAATACAATTATTAAAATTATAAATAAATAACAACTGTTCAAAAGTTTGAGGCCAGTATGATTTTTTTTTTTAAGAAAATATTACTTTTATTTAGCAAGGACGCATTGGATGTATCAAAAGTGACAGTAAAGACAGTTCTAATTTATTGCTTCCACAAAAATATATAAGGATAGTTCACCCAAAAATAAAATTGTCCTCATTTACTCGCCCTCAAGTTCCAAACCCGTATTAATTTCTTTCTTCTGCTGAACACAAAAGAAGATATTCTGAAGAATGTCAGTAAACAAACAGTTGATGGCCCCCATTGATTTCCATAGTATATTTTTCCGTACTAAGCAGTCAATGCGGCCTATCAAGTGTTTGGTTACCCATATTCTTCAGAACATCTTCTTTTGTGTTCAGCAGAAGAAATAAATTCATACAGGCTCATACAACTTGAATATTAAAAATTCTTACCGACCCCAAACTTTGAACATGAGTGTTTCTAGAAACAGGGATATTAGCTTAATCAGATCATGGCCTTTACATGATAAATTATATATATACTATACTATACTCTGATAGTATAGTAAACTTTTCTTTGAACATGTAAACATGGTCACTGAAAATGTATTACATTATATACAGTTAATTATAAATATTATAAGGGCCATGTGGCCACCAAAACGTTTTTATCCATCTGAAAACGCCTAGCTGTGAGTGCTTGCCAGCATTTTTTCAGTTGAGATGCTTTGCTTGCTATGATTTGGAATCTCATTTCACAGATAGCCGGTTTCTGTATTGTTTCTATATAAAAATGGCTCTTGTTTTAAATTATTGCTTCTTGTTGTCATCTGTTGATGTTGTACGAGCAGAATATGGCGGTGGGTCAGTGTTGTATTTGTCCCGCCCCTCCTCCACTGTGATTGGACAGCTGGTGAAAAGTGACAGTGATGAGTGCTGTGTTTTACTCGAAGTTGAACATTCTTCAACTCTCTGTGACCGGTTAAAAACACAGCGCTCAGCGATTCAGCGTGATATAGATGCTCAGCGCCTCGTTACGATCCTGGAATATTAAAAACGCACTCCCATTGAAAACAATTGGAAAAACATGCCAGCGCACGAAAAAACACTTTGGTGGACACAGCCTATATTTGCCCAAATACAGGTGTACTTCTATAAAATTCCTGCCCTTATTCCGGTTAAAAAATTGTTATGGTACCTAAATTATAAAGACATTAAATCATTACTGAACCAGGGCAGGCGGTTTTGACGGTTGGCAGTTAATAATTAAAATGATGCATATTAGCAGGAGAAATTGACCTTTTTGGTAAGTTAAGGTCAAACTGACCAAATCCACATCCTATCATCTGGTGTCTGTCTCTCCTAAAGACATTTACGCTCCAATTCACTCGCTAGACTTTCTTAAGCAGGTGTGTCTGGTGGCTATTCACACAGGAAGTGTAGGTGCCAGGTTCTTGTCGCCTGGCAACAGCGATGGCTCTGAATATATAGGACATGTAGCAGAAAAAAGTGGACGGGGGGAGGGAATCATCTTTAGGGATGGAGTTTTAAAAATTAAGTTGGTCTGTCAGTTTATATCATCGATTATAACAAACACATATACAGACACAAACCTGCAGGAGTCTTAGTCTGTACTCCTGGGGTCAGCGGCCCATTGCTGAAATTGGTCAAACTGTCTCGCCTGCCTCCAGGCTTGAAATTGCCATAGTAACGGTTCACCAGGACTTGCCTCAAAGCTTCACTCTGATAACGGAGAAAGGGGTGGAGTAATGGCATTATGACACACATCATCACCGAACATCAATGCGCCACCACGACAGATGACATCATCAAATGGTCAATTTGAATATAAATAAATAAATCATGAAAACGAACACATTCTCTTGCAGACTTAAAAACACAAGGTTGTCTTTGTTTTACATGGTAGATTTCTTTTAATGGGAAAAGAAGAAAAAGTGTACCCATCCAACCCAAATCGAGCACAGGTATAGTAAAAACAGTAATGATCACATTTTGATATCCAGGTCTTCATCAGACATTAAAAAGCCAGATGAAGATCTGGAGGACAAAACGCTGCAGATGTCCAGTAATATTAATATCAGTTTTCCAACACTTAACTTGAAGCCTGTATACCGTTCAAAAGTTTTAGATCAGTAGTAAATATCATACTTTTTATTTTATTAATTTTTTTACTAAAATCAGGATGATCAAAAGTATAAAGACATTTCAAATAAATGCTGTTCTTCTGAATTTTTTATTCACCAAAGAAGCCTAAAAAAATAATAATAATAATATTTAATAATAAATATGTATATTTTTCCACAAAAAGCATTAAGCAGCACAGCTATTTTCAACAATGATAATAATAAGATATATCATTTAAGCACCGAATTTACTTTTTTTCACCAAATAGAAAACGGCTATTTTAAATTTTAATAATATCTCACAATATTACTGTTTTATAGTATTTTTTATCAAGTACATGCATAAGAGACTTTTAAAACATTTTAAAATTCTTACTGTCCACAAAACTTTTGACCGATATTGTATAAGAAATGCAAAATGACATGGTCAATGGTTTAATTTACATGTCAAATGATTATACTGCATTATGATACCTATATATTATTATTCATGTCACACCTGTAAGAGCATAAGTCACATTAAACCAATTGACACTGGCTGTAATTAAATGACATAATGCTTATACTTTGCAAAGGTGTAACCTTGAACAGGTTGAGCAGTACGTTTTATAACTCTGTCTAAAGGCGTGTTATATAATGCATTTTATAATGAAAATCTCAATAATGTGTTACATAAGCAGGCTTCAATTAAAGTGTTATCTAATTGGTTTTGTTTGTGGGATGCCTCTCAACTCTTCCTCAAGACCAATACCCACCTCGCCCTGATACGTTTGATTAGTGCAGTCAGAAAGAGGTCAGAAAGGAAGACAGAATCTGATAACGCTAGATCCTTTTTCTTAGTCGCATCTGACCTCGTAATACCAGAGACCTCGGATACAAGACACCACACCAATTAAGAGTAATCCTAATTCAGTGATTAAACAGATAACCGTAACCCGACTGCTCGCTCAAAACACCCCGAATCAGAGTGGGTGGAAACACACACACACACACACACACACACACACACACACACACACACACGCGCACACACGCACACACACAACATGATGTTTATCACCTATAAACCCATCCATCACCACCATCAAACCTATAGAGCAAATAGTCAACCCGGTTTTTCAGTGAAACCTCCACCCATTTGGAGCAGACAGTAGGGTGTGAAGGGTAAGTTTGTTAAGGGTAAGCAGTGGCCAGGGTGTGCGTCACGTGCCCCATTTCTTTACCTACCCTTCTCTGATCCTCCAGTTGCTTCTGGGGCTGGTTTGGATCAAACTCCTGAGTGACGTGAGTTAGCAGAAAGCAAAAAGGAGGGAAGAAAAATGAGAAGCATAAAAAAAGAAGGGGGTCAAGACTGAGAACATTAGTCACTATTTTGACATGCAAGAAAAGTGGGGCAGATTACATCATGCAGTTAAATAAGAGGCATGGTGTGTGTGTGCGTGTGTGTGGGAGCAGACAAGCGCTGCATGGAGAACATCATGAAGAGCAAAGTAACACAATCATCTTTAGTTTATCCATAAAATCTTAAAAGATTTCCCTGAAAGGAAGTAGGAATGAGGTAACAATACATTTCATTGTGTTTGTTTTTCAATTCCCTGTTCTTTAATGAATCAAACTCAACGGGATGTTTGTTGCTATCCTATTCTACAGGCCATCTGTTTTATGTCGGACTTTAGTTCTGCTTCTACGACAGCAATAGCAGGGATGAAATTATGTTAATTACATAAGCACCACACAGGGCGCCAAGCCATGAGTGAGAGGAAAGAGAGAGAGAAAGTTTTTTTTTAATCCAGATTACATAATGGAGCCTGTGTACTATTGACACACACTGCGGCTCATGCCCTCAGCTGTCTTGGTAAAGCACTTGGTTTGCTTTGTGTCCCTCTTTCTCCCTGTCTGTCATATGCTCGGACATATGCAGGCACATGTCAAATTTTTGGACACTTTTTAGCACCCTTGGGTTTTTTTCCTCATTCAGTTTCTCCACAAGCATTTAAAAGTTAAAAGAATTTAGGAAGAGCCAATCCAACTAGTTCACAGACTGAATCACATTATAAACATTCAAGAAAATCAGATAAATAGACAGTTTACAGTCTGGTTTTGTCGGATCGGTGTGTTATCCTTGTCTGTTGCTGAGTTTACATGGATCCTATTAATCTGATTGCAATCGGACTAGTCACACAGTCGGAATATTTTTTTTTAAAGTCACATGTAACCAAGACTATCGGAATGAATTGGCAAAATCTGATCCGTAATCTACCTAGAGCAACGCAAATTAGTGTCTGGTGCAAGACATGCTTTTTTGGGCCGGTAAATAATGCCGCAAATACCAGGGAATTAACTAGTGCAAACCTTAGTAAATCACCTCGCATGATTCATTTAAATACTCTCCTCCCATAATTGTTGTGTCTGAAAGGGAAATTCCAACAAATGCATAGACAATAAGTTTATAAGTCCACGCCTTTTCAATGCAAATTTTTCACTGCGTCTTATTAGTAAATCCTGACAACAGTTTTTTAACACCAAAATAGGGTTCATGCTGGTGCAAGCTGTTAGTAAATCTGGCTCTAAAATTCTCCTTCTACTCATCGGGCCCTATCATAGACCTGGTGCAATGCGACGCCAGAGAAGTGTTCAGGTTCATTGTTGGCGCGGCTACTGAAATCGACCATGCCATTTTTTAAAATAAAAATAAAAGGATTCCTCTCTGGAGAAGTGTTCAGTCTTTCCACTCAAATTCCGCCATGTAAATCGCGAATCCGCCATGGTGCAAGCACAACTGGCTTTTAAAGGGAATGGGAGATGAGACTTTGTTTATTGCACATTAAGCCCAAAAGACACCCATGACCCATTAAGAGAACAGGTACAACACTTTTGGACCATGTGTCTGGCACACAGATCATTTTTTCCGTCGTTAAACTAGCAAAAGTGGATTCGGACACGCCCTAATTGCACCTGTGCCATGCGCTTCAGACCAGACGCTTAGAACATTAAAATAGGGCCCATCATCTGTCAAGTGGAGCAGGACAACGTCCCACAAATCCTTGTTTCAGACTGTCATCCACAGATGCCTTGTTTTAGGTGCAGGAAGAGGCAGTTTTTTTACTGATGAATAAATACAGGTATAAGCAGCACAGCACAACAGTTAATTTGCTCATCTCCTAATTAGGACCTGAAATAAATTAAATATTAAGGGCCAGATTTACTAACAGCTTGCGCCAGCTCAAACCCTCTTTTGACGTTAAAAAACTACTGCCAGGATTTACTAAAGTCACCCAGTGAAAAATTTACCACCCAAAAAAAAAAGTCTCTATACAGTATTTGTGTGATGTGTGAATGTCAAAGTAATGTCAAAAAATGTATTCCAATTTTAAGCTTTATACACATCAACCCGATCACTTTATTTAGTGTTCATGTAAACACTATAGCGAATTCATCATTCGGAATTAATTAATTCTGAGTGAAAAAAAAGGTGTCCATGTTGCATGTGTCTGTCTTTTATTAAACAATTAACTACACATCCCATAAAGCACATGACAAACACAAAAGTAAAATGTGAAAGCATTGACTTTCAGTCATTTATTAGATATATAATAATAATTTATACTGATTGGGGGATCCAAAGAGTTATTATACTTACAATCAAGCATTTGGTTTTTTATTAAAAAATGAAGTTAAAGAAGCAAATATCATTGCTTAATCTCTGAGCTCATGGTACGCTTGTGTTGAAAAGTTCATGTGTTATCAGGTAATTTCTCAATGGAGAAAATGAATGGGATTTTGATGTCCAGAGGCCAACTGTTGCGCTCTAATCAGTAACACCAAAAAGAGGTCAGCTTATCTCCAGACTGGGGGAAAAATATCTTGTGTGTGCCAACGTGGGGCTTTGTTTTCCCATTTGCATGGGCAGAGATGACTCAAAGGAGAGAGAGAGAGAGAGAGAGAGAGAGAGAGAGAGAGAGAGAGAGAGAGAGGCTATTGCAATGTAATGATGCAAGGACATGGTATGAGACGATCAACTACTGTCTGCAACAACGCATATTCCCACACCCCAGGCCAAGGGTGGCGGGGGGGGCGAATAGAGAGAGAGAGGCTATTGCAATGCAATGAGGCAAGGACATGGTATGAGACGTTCAACTACTGTCTGCAACAACCCATATTCGGGGAGCGAATATGTGTTGGACACACCTCTGCTAGGACCTCTGGTTCTGGTGGGGGTGCAAGCTAATGGAGATAAAAAGTCATGAGTTAGTTAATGCATATTAGCCTCTGGCATTGATAGACCATGTTAACGCCTTTGACAAACTAGAAAGTCATTAACGCGGCGTGCATCAGACCCATCAGATATAACCAGCCTGAAGAGAATACACTTTTCTACACTAAGCGTCTGCAGTTTGCGAAGGCTGCACATTCATCTATGCCAGCGCAGGGTTGTTTGACCTCCTCTGGTCAGCCTACGTGCCGACTCCTTATCAAAGGGGGTCATCTCAGCGGGAAGACTGAATCTGCACAAGCTAAATGTGCACACAAACACATTATA
The DNA here is from genome assembly GCA_023029165.1 of Gobiocypris rarus. Classification (NCBI taxonomy): domain Eukaryota; kingdom Metazoa; phylum Chordata; class Actinopteri; order Cypriniformes; family Gobionidae; genus Gobiocypris; species Gobiocypris rarus. The sequence continues at coordinate 7,783,682 of CM040931.1, read as the reverse complement.
ACTGATAAAAGGCTTAAAAAGTTCAAGGTATCCATGCTGAATCTCAAGCAGTTATGTAATGCGCTCTCAAGCCGTGACTTGGCAGAAGTGAAAACATTACTCTATTAAGTGTTACCAAGTTGGGTGTGGAAAAAAAGTGTGTGTGGCTGATTTTCAAAACGGTATGTGCAACTTGTTTGGTCCTGTTACAACATTTAATCCACCTGGGTTTGAGAGTGTAAGTATTTCCACAATCATTGGTACAGAAATCAAAAGTTATACAGTCGTGCAAGAGCAAAAAAGAACGAGCAAAGCAGGCAACATGCACGGCATGCAAACAGTTCCAGACACGTCAGAGACAACGGTGAGCACCATACTATCGACAACAGATAATCATTCCGATAACATACAAAATGCAGTTTGATTTTATAAAAATGTTTTTGGTCTAAACGGATGCAAATAGGAAATGTTGAGCATGTTAACAAAAGGAAAGAGGGGGGTTCTAAATTAGCAACAACTGTGACGCACGCGCATGTTTGTGTGAGTAATACTGCAACCAGTAAGGAATCTCCCTTTCTTGCGACATTATATTTCAGCTGGAAAATAATGCTGCTGCAAAACACAAGGTGTGAATGTCAAATGTCCCTCTCTAGCCACCATAAAAGCACGCTTTCATCACATGCTATAAAAACACTTTCTTGTGAATTTCCCCACAAGAAATCAATACAGCACATCCATCCGTTTGCACATCCTTTCATCCATCTGGTAATGAAATTTGATTTGATTTGATTCATGGATTTAACAGACTTTTGAAAGAGCTCTTGGCTACTTTTTCTTCCAGTGCAAGTCGCAAGTTTGTGTGTCACAAGTGTGAGTACGACAGCTCGCACATTCACTGATGTCACAGCTTTCTCCTCTTGACGGTGCATGTCAATGGCGAGAAGCTTTAAGGGCTCGTTTCAAACACATCATTGTGGTCAAAAGCAAGGTTAGGTTTGCAGACACACTTTAAAACCTGACTGTCATGGCATGAGCTCAACATCTTGAATGTGTGACCATCTCAAAGCTTTTGGCCTAACGACTGAAGGCATCTGGTTTGGTGACCTAATTTATGCATTTCAATCTAATAAGATACTGTGGCTGTATCAGAAGAACACAAGGGTGATGAGGGGGTTTGGGATGTTGTATGCCCACCCCTCATGCCCACCGGATGGTCTACTTGCACTGCCAGTGTCTCTTGGTAAACAACCCGCCGCACTTTCATTGGCAATTACTGCAGAAGGTCACACATCAGTAAAGAGCCTGGATTCCAGGAAAAAACGAGGAAAAAAAAGAAGGGCAGGTCTTATGTAACCTCTGGTTGAGAGCTGGCGGGAGTCCAGGAATCGTGCTGCACAAAGGAGAGGAAACTGGGACAGCGGAGCGTGCGGGGACGGATGTGTCCACAGCTCCCCCAGATGGACGGCTGGAGAAGTGCAGAGGAGGAGCCAGAGATTGCACAGGACACATGAGGACAACAGACCACGACTGACACACAAACACACACACACACGAGAGAGAGAGAGAGAGAGAGAGAGAGAGAGAGAGAGAGAGAGAGAGAGAGAGAGAGAGAGAGAGAGAGAGAGAGAGAGAGAGAGAGAGAGAGAGAGAGAGAGAGAGAGAGAGAGAGAGAGAGAGAGAGAGAGAGAGAGAGAGACAGAAAGAAAGCCAAAAGAAAAGTCAAAAGGAAGAAGGGAAACCTAAAAGAGAAAGAGTGAAAGAGCAAAAGGAAGAAAGAAAAAAGAAAGAAACTGAAAGAAGGAAAAAAGAAAAAGAAATCGAAAAATTAAAAGGTACAAGAAAGAAAGAAAGCTGAGAGGACAGTTGTGATTGTCTAGCACAATCCAGGTGAAGGACACGCACACACACACACACACACACTGTGTTCACTCCATCCACGTTACACAAGCTTCCCTGCTCAGCAACACAGCCGCATCATCAACCTAAAGCCATATTATCCTCCCCATCCCTCTTACATCACACATATACACACACACACACACACAGCCGTGCCATATCCCAGAGACTTACACACATTGATGAGAGACACATTCTCTTATGTAATATAAAGATGAAGAGAGAGTTGTATGTGACTACAGGCCAAGGATGGTCGGTCAATACATGTGCAGGGAACACGTGTGTAAGTGTGAATGAGGGCTCAGACTCACACAACAGGTGCTTCCACACAGACAATTGATTGCACCCTTGTGTGTGTAGGTGTGCGTATGTGTATATACACACACGTGTATATAAATGTGTGTGTGTGCGCGCACGCGTGTGACAATGAGCGTTTACCAGGATCCAATAAACGCTGGATTTTCAAAAGTATGTGAAGTATGTAGAGGTTCACAGCATAGACTCTAAAAAAAAAAACATCCAAGAGTTTCACACACGGTCTATTATTGTAGGGACATCGACAAACGAACTGTGATTGGTTGCTTTTCATGTCAGTCAGACAGCTTCTGGGCAGTTCTTGGCCAATGAAAGCTGCTATGGAGTCCAGACCTTTTGCCTTCAGTCTGAAGGTCTGGTTACGCGAGACTAACAATACTGTAACTGTGATTAAAAAAGAGGGACAAGAGAATATTTTCCAAAATGTGGTCAATATCTTGTATCAAGAACTAGAACATTCCTCTAGAAATGCCCTTGTCAGCACTTCAGCCTTATCGTTCACTAGTAAGAATGTACAGAGAAAAAAAGCACACACTGCATTTTTAAACATCTCAAGTTTACTATTTGACAATCTGTTTTTCTGAAGAAGGAGGGTATGAGTTAATTTTGTAAGATACACATTTCTGCTGACATCAAAACACCCTAAAACACTCATAAACACACCCTTTACTGGCCTTTTACACTTCTCCTATTCAAATAATAATTGGGCTCTAATAGAGTTATGAGACTCAAACAGACACACATATACACTAATAATAATAATAATGCCACGAGTGCTTGTTCACCCATTCCCAAACAACTGCATAAATGTTCAAGAACATTCACACACACCTTCCTGTTATGGGGAGACTGGCTCGCATTTCATCCCTGGAACTGATAGAAGAGCAGTGACTATAAATACAGTATGAACTCCCACCAGCCTTTCCGACTTCAACTCAAACATGCAGATGCTCACGTTAAAGGGATAGTTCACCCAAAAATTAATATTAGCCCATGATTTACTGGAGTAGAGTAAATATCTGGACATTGATTTCAGATGGATGGATCCAATTCAGAAATCTAATTTCCGGCTTCAAGTCTAACTGAGGCTGCTCTTTCCACACCCTTAAAAAAAGCATTTATGCATTTATGAGCATCAGAGATGCATTTGCGCTTTCTACAGTAGGGTGTGTAAATGCCATGCTGTTTATTATTTATGCTTTATTTTTGTGAACAGTTGACCGAAAACTCATACGTGGCTGCAAAACATTTTATTTACTTAGATCCAAAGCATAAAACCTAAACTTCACCTTAATTAAAACTTACTATGCAAGCACTTGTATGTACTTCTTGAAATGCAAATATAATTATATCAAAATATCATTTTAAATAAAAAAAAGATTTATAGTGATTATAAACTGTTGAAGTTGCATTTATATGGAAATCAGAAACTAAGATTGGAAATCAGTTGCAGCTTTCCTTCATAAGCCATCATTTCACAACTTACCTGGTTTGGCTAAATTTCAGTTTACTAGTTCATTAGCGTAATGTGTTTTTGGCCGGATTAATACCAGTAGATGTGTTATTATAGCAAAAACTCTAGCGCAGAACCAGGACACTGTAATGACCTGGGAGCTTAATGTGAAAAACACACTGACAAAAAACACATGTCGTGACATCCCTGTTAACCAGCTCCTGTTGTTGCGTCTCAGCAGTGAATGTAATAGGAATGTAAACTTGAATTAACACTATACAGAGGAAGTGTGAACAAAAGCAGTGATCTGATACACTAACACACAGTTTCACCAGCACACTATCTAAAACGAGGCCAGTGGTAAAAACACATGCACACAAACACACACTGAAACTATCAGGTGAGGTTAACTGCACACGACCTCAACACATGGACAGACTACAAAACGGCCGTATTGTGGTGGAGTCACGTTGACAAACACCAGCAAAAAATCTCAAAGGAAAAGAGAACAAGCACTAAGTAGGGCGACTACATTGGCGCGTGAGCGGGAAGACCAACTAAACATAGCAAATAATAAACCCCAAAAAATAAAAACGAACAACCTCAGCCACATCCAGCTCATCATCAAAGGCAATTAGCTGGAAGAGAAGAGCATACAGCAAAGTTAGTATTGTGAAGGAAGGAATCAGAGAACGCTCAGAGAACAATGTTCGTTAGTGACATAACACAAGATTATTGTGATTGTTATTTATTAGCATTAGCCTTGAAAGCATTAGTTGCTAATTACAAAAAAGTATGATGTAAATTTGACCAAATCTTGCCATTTACAGTTAAAGACCACATGAAATTCACTCGATGAGTACAGTGCTGTTTTCCTGACATAAAAATGAAAGAACTGAGAATAAAATAAAATAAAAACGTATCATGCAGCAACCATTTTAAGGCACCAATCAGACATTTTTGTAGTGAGAGTTGCCTTTTTAAATTGTTTTCTATTGGCAGTGAGAGAGCGTTTTTGTAGGAGCGCTACACCTGAAGTTGAAAAAAAAGGTATTTTCCATTGTCCAATCGAATGAATGGAGAGGCGGGCCTTCCATTGTGGTGATGGTTACCTCGATTACACTGAGGCCCTGTCCACGCGGAGATGCGTTTATCTGTATACGTAAAAAAAATTATCGTATCAGCGTTTTGTCCAGACGGATCCGGCATTTTAGGAGCCTGACACCGGTGGATAAAGAGTGGATAAATATGAAACTGAGACCTTTGCGATTTCATGTGTACTGTAGGGCTGGGCGATATGGCTGAAAACTGTTTCACGATATAAGTATTTTATATCGGACGATATCGATAATTATTGATATTTTTTATGACCTATTTAAAATAAGGACCAGGAGAAAAATACATTACATTTAAACACTTTTATTTTAAACTTTACCTTCCTCTGATTATAATCCCCTCAGTTATAAAAGCAGAAATGTCAACCCAACCACGGAAAACACTCAAATAATTAAAACGTGAACATAAATCTAAAATCACAATGAACACTTAAAAAAAATCTCTTAACATTAAGGTGCGGTGCTTCCGTTATTTCTGTGTACCGTTTAGATGCTTTGTCATAAGGCACTAATGCAGAGTACCTCTTCATGTCGTTTCAAAGAATAGCACGACGGCGAGCAAGCACGTAGAGTATAAACACCTTCCCAAACGGACGAGGCACCCACGCAGTCAGCCGAGTCTCGTGCTGGGGAGCCAGACGAAAGTATAAACCAGCCTTAAGATGGTAAAACAAACTTGTGGTATTACCAGTCTTGGTGGGGACGACGGTGTTGCATAATTTGCAGACGACATTGGTCTGACTACGGTAAAATCCAAAATACTGCCAAACTGGCGAGCTGACTTTTTTCCTGTTGTATCAACAATATCCTCGCTCGCTGCGGCACTCATTTTCCACTTATCACTCCACGCCAGTTCTGTTTCTGAAGAATCTAACATAAGACAACGATATGGTGCAAGAAAACATGATACTGTTACATGATTGGCTGTTAGCATGTCACTCCCTTGCTAGGTTAAGTTGCTAGGTTACCAGAGAGTGAGAGCCTTTGTTCATGCAACCAAACATGCTTCGCAACCTCTGGTTACGAAGAAAACTAAAAATTATCGAACGTTTTATCAAACGCATTTTTTTATTGATATCGATTATGCGTCTATCGCAATACATATCAATATCGTTTTATCACCCAGCCCTAATGTACAGTTAATCCGTATATTTTGTGAAACTGTGATGTCATCACACCACGTCCCGCACCGTAAAAGGGATACAGTTACGGCCTACAGTCAACAATATTGCATAATTTAATTACTGCATTACTGCAAAATTAAAACCATAACACTCTCATTCTGATTTCATGGGGTCTTTAAAGCAGATGTTTGATATAGCCAAAGTTACCATTATAATAAAATCTTAGGTGTTCAAACATGGCAGTGAGGTTAATTGGGTGTTAATTAATTTAGTGCTAGCAAAATACTAGAAATGGAGCGAGGTTTTTATATTTGGATGAATCCCACATTAGTAAAATCAGCATGTTTTATAAAGTGTTAGAAAGACATGAACAGATGCATGTGTGTGTTTGTGTGTGATTATTGTATAAAAGTATATAGGCTAATAAAAACAGCATGTCAGATGTGTAACATGGCCTTTGATTTTTGGCAGTACTGTAGAAAGAGTTTGTTTGGGGATTGTTTTATGGGTAATATGGACAATATACAGCAGCACACGGAAAGAGAATGTTGTAATTCTTATCAAAATGTATAATAGTTCTGTAGAAGAAGGTTTGTGTAAGTGAAAGGATGTTATTTTTAATGCAACTACTGTGTGTGGGTTACCTTTTCCCCATAGCCTCGGTCTTTCGTCATCATTTCTCGAAGCGTCTGCAGAACTTTTATACACAAACGTTCCTCGTTCTCCTCTAAAAGCTGTTTAGTGTGTTTTATCAGTCTGAAAGAGAAAAACACAAAGTTTGTTTTAATAATGATAACACTTCAAGGTATGATTAATGATCTATCTATATGCTTACATTGTAGGGACGAGGATATATCACCCTTTAAAAAAATAAACGCTAAACAGAGGAAGTGTGAACAAAATGGGTGGTATCAAGGCTTCAGACTGCGTCCAAATGTTCGCATTTTGCGACCTTTTTTCCGCTGGTGCGACTAAATTTAGTTAGAGGTTGCACTGGTGATACAAGCTCAACTGATAAGAGCTGCCATATCTGTTACATATGAGAAACATCTAATGGCAAACAAAACGAAACTACTCGTTTGAGCTGCACGGACCGTTTCTCAGCTCGGAGCAATAATAGACAGCCCCAGCGCCAGCTCATACACGGGTCGATCTCGGTCAAGTGACATCGTTACTATACAGCCTTATTTTTAATGTGATCATTTGTAAAACTAAAAGTGTAAAGGTGCAGGCCAACAAACACTTTTATTTTAAAAAGACATAAAATTACCGCTATAACCAGTATTTGGCAGCATAGGAACAAATGATATCTCTGTGCCCAAGTAAGAGTGCTTCACCTGTGCTTCCCCATAATATAGTCCCAAGTTAATATCTGCTTAGGAAATCGCCTAGTTTTAATCTGCATCGCTATTTGAATTCGTTGTGAATACGCAGGCCACAAGAAGTAATTAGGTGTTTGTTTATTTTTTTGGATCACTTTTACTTGGGACATGCTAGCTGGCAACATAGGATTTCATTCATTATGCTAAGCTAAGCTAGACCCTACCAAACTAAAACAATGCATGCACTGAGGCAAAAATGCATTTGCCCACATATCTAAATGTAGGAAAGATGTTGAATAAGCCCTATTTCTAAAAACGGTGGAGTGTTCCTTTAAGACATCAATGTGTCGTCACAAGCTGCAGGGTTTACTATGGATTTCTCTGTGCATGTTTTTTTACTCTCATAGATGCATGTTACCATTCACATGCATTATACAACTGAGAGACTTCAACGGTTGGGGTTAAAAATCTTCATTTGTGTTCTACTGAAGAAACAAAGTCAGCTATATATTGGGTGCCCTGGGGGTAAGAAGATAAGCATAAAACTTTCATTTTTGGGTGAACTATCCCTTTAATATATGGAAGAAAGTCGGAGGTCACAGTCTCATTAAAAACAAAAACTTTTCTTCAAATTGTGACTGAATTACACAGAAAACAAGTAAAGAATAGTGCTCATTTTATAATCCCTGAAGCTGTAAATACTATAAAAGAACAATGGTACATTTAATAAGAGTAGAATATTTAAGTTTTCCCTATAAAAAATAGGTTTTTGCACATTACTCTTGTTAATAAAAGAAAATTTTATCTGCATATCAATTCAAGCTCAGTGCTTCACTGTTACATTTCCAATAAACACACATATTATTAGTAACTGCACTTATTAACAAAACAAAGCAAAACAATAGTAATTTTATGATTAAATTGACTTGTTGATACATTTTCCTCCAGCGCCACCATCTGTAAAACTTAGTGGCTGGTGCCACTGCTCTCAAATATTAATCTAATACACTAACACACAGTTTCACCAGCACACTATCTAAAATAAGGCCAGTGGGAAAAACACATGCACACAAACACACACTGAAACTCATCAGGTGAGGTTAACTTCACGCAACCTCAACACATGGACAGACTACAAAACGGCCGTATTGTGGTGAAAATAAAATAAAATAAATAATTTAGTGCTGGTAATATATTGCAAATAGAGTGAGGTAAAAGAATGACCCAAAATGAATCCAGAAAGATTGTCTTTGTTTAGCATATTCTGTAAATTGCTTGAGATGAAAGCAACTGCTAAATGACTAAACTTCACAATGTCAACACCAACCTTGATCAAACCAAACTCTAGCTTAAACTGAGAAAAACAACAAACCAAATCAAATGAAAGCAAATGATTCTGAGCTGTTGATAGACTGCCATTTTGCTCCTGCAGACATCACATTGTAAAGTAACCTAATCCTGCAGCTCCCACTGGAGTCGTCACACACAAACAGATGGCCGCACAAACACACAGGTAATCCCATTTGTAGCTCTCGCAGAAACAGGAGTCTCTCACAGCACGAGGACACACACTGACGACAGGTGAAGGACAATAAGCACTACTGTGTGACTGCATAATGCGGCCCATGTGTGGAAGAAACAAGGATTTATTTTTCATACGCAGATGCTTGAGGTTTAATTAGGACTACGAATGCACGAGCTCTATATAACTTGTTTTTGCCGAATTTAGAAAAGGAATCATACATTAACGTTAGAAGTCGAAAAAAAAAATTATGTTTGAAAGAAGTCTCTTATGCGCACCAAGGCTGCATTTATTTGATCAAAAACACAGTAAAAACACTAATATTGTAAAATATTATTGCAATTTAAAATTAAATTTATTCCCGTGATGGCACAGATGAATGTTCAGCATCATTACTCCAGTCTTTAGTCTCCACTTGTAAAGGTCGGCAAAAAAATACACATATTTCATAAGGTATTAATAGTTTTTAATACTAACAAGATATTAATAATTTGACTTCCATTCAATATCCGTGTGTGCTATGCTTGTTTGTGATTGTATTGAGTATTGCGATATTATCTTAGCAACATGTTAAAGTCAATCCACTTTGTCCGTGTAACTGAATTATATTTGTGATTCCAACATCATGAAATAAAATATTGGAAAAAAGGTGTTTCAAATCATCCTTCCTGTATATGTTTTATGTCATAAACCCAATAAACCTGATTACATAAAAAGGAAGAGCTTTATGAGAGTTTTGCCCTCTCATTCGGAAAGAGTTTATAGTTCAATGGGAAAAGGAAACGCACTTGGAAATGAAGCCTCCGCTCTCGCACTTCCGCCGGGCATCAGTGTTCTCAGGAAAGAGCAGCTCCGGGCGGTGCAGTACATCCACCAACACGGAGAGCTCAGCTTGAACCAGGGGCCGCAGACGATCCTCCAGAGCAGACACTATGTCCTGACAAACACACAATGTCACAAATTCCATTATTTTGACCAGTTGCAACTAAATTTTCACACAAACCAGCCTCCCCTCACTCACTTGTTTCATTTGCTCTGGATGAAAGGCTTGAAATTCACTATGGGTTTGTAATCATTTTACTCATTGCCTTAGATTTTGTGCTCACAACCAAAGTAAGTTCTTTTTCGCTGCCTTATTGCGCTTAAACAGTCAAATACACACGAAATAATTTCAAAATGCCGGTCTCGGCGAGTATCCACGTAAACACAGTCAGTTATGCTTTAAGTGCACATAAACATAGTGCACATAGTTCAGAAAGAAAACGCATGTGTAACACTATAATGGATCCATGTGTCAAGTCTTAAAGTGACAGCAGCCTAATATACCTGCTGCCAAATTCATCTGCCGCTTTAAATGCTTGATCACTGTAAAGCAGGATGGATTCTGATGGATGTGATTCAAAGATATTCATCCTCTGTGCCATTATACTTATAGATGTGGTGTTGACTCTGCTATTATTTCACATTTAGAACAATGTCTTTATCTTAAATGTTATTAAGTTACACTTGCTAAGCACCAAATGGGAATAAAAACCGACATGAGTACATGAAAGCGGCTGATAACTTTATATTAGTAACTAAAACCACAAAATGTTTTTTATGCTCCATAACTTTATGTGGCAACACATATTTGTGTGCCATATTTCTCAGAGAGACAGAAACTGACTTACTTCATAAATGATACACTTCTATTCAAAAGTTTGGGGTCGATAAGATTTTTTTATATATATTTCTGAAATACATCTCTTATGCTCACCAAGGTTGCATTTATTTGATCAAAAATATGTTTAAATGTCGTAATATTGTGAAATATTACAATACAAAAAAATGCTTTCTATTGTAATATATTTTAAAATATAATTTATTCTGGTGAATTTTCAGCATCTTTACTCCAGTAACGATTCAGAAATCATAATATGCTGCTTTGATGCTGAAGAAAAAAATATTATTATTATAAATGTATTTTTGTAGGGAAACATTTTTTCTTTTCTTCAAAAGAACAGCATTTATTACAAATATTTTTTGAACATTACTGTCACTTTTGTTGACAGTAATTTGCATCCTTGCTGAATAAAAGTATTGAAGAGAATAAAAAATCTTACTGACCACAAATATTTGAACGATATTGTATAAATGGCACTGCACAATAAATAATCCCAAATATAAACATAAAAATAATTCCAATAAATAAGTCCAGTCCAAAAATATATCTTGTAAGAGAAAAATAATTGCAAATACATTATGTTTATTGAATATAATAATATTAACAACATTAAATCTAACATACTGTATATTTTTCTTGCATTGTTAATATTAAATGTATATTATTTTGTTAATATAATTCATATTTAGCATTTCACGTCTTACAAACCGGTGATTTTGTTACTTGCAACATCATATATGTAATGGGTGTATCTCTGTTTCTCTGTAATACGTTATGTCTTGTAAATCTTCTTGTATGGCACTAACAGGTGTGGTAAAACATTTTTGGATTCCGGCCACACATATTCTGAGCACCGAGGCTGAAATCCAGAAGCCCTGAAGCACATAGCACAGACGTGAGCTGTGCAAACGTGTCTGAATACTCGCCAACTCACTCCACAGCTGCACAGGGGTGGAGACAGACGTGATGCAGCCATGGTTTACCGCAACTCGCTCACTCACCCTTTCCCTCCCCCCGGCTGGATGACACCCTTCCACTGACCTCTATCTCCCTTCATCAGTCTTCTGAGAGGAGTATGAAAGCAGCATTTTAAAACAAGAGGAAATGCATGTTTCTAACCACAACACAACCTTCTGATGACGAAGTGTCTTTCTTCAGCATTTCAACACTCACACGTATGTTGCACCTTTCAAAGAAAGCAACTGCTCTTCCTCTGTTAAACACGACAGCAGGGACTTGATAGCTGGAAATATATCAGCAAGTTGCTATATCGGTTTTAATGTGGTCAAATGGGTCGTTCAACAAAACGAGTGCGGTGTGTGCAAAAATGACTTTAACACTGAAAAGCTGGTGTCAAGTTATCATGAGGATGTTGTTTGTGGTGAAAGTAGTACAATTCTGTATAAAATATCAGAAATTAATAGAATTATCTTTCTAAGTAGTACCTAGTTATGACATTGAGGAAAAAAGCAGCATTAAATTGCACCTTTTTTTTCAAACACAGATCTCAGAATTGAACTGCCAATACTGTTACCGGCAAGATTGTTCATTTCTGAAGGTATAATTTTAAGTAATTATTTATCTATTTTTTCATTATTTTTGCTTCACAATTTAACTTATTTTGACTAAAACACAGTATTTGTCTGATAGAATGTTCACAATCTTACAGAAACCATCTTATCAAACTGGACAAGGCACCTGTTTTATAAAATGATCCATATAGTATGTGCGTGTGTGCGTGCGTGTGTGTGCTGGAGATCTTATATCAGAGCCAAAAACCAAACGTTATCAGAATATTCCACCAGACTAAGTTTCCCAGGACCCACACCTCATCCTGACTCAACTTCCCCATAACAATGTACATGAATTCCTGGAACGAGTTTCCAGTTTCCCCACCTCTTCGAATTCCATTTTGCAAAGCATCTGGAATATCATAGGTGAGGTAGTTATATGCCTGATTGACCAACCAATCAAGTGTATGACCAAACAATGATTTGTAACAATGATGCTATTTTTTAAGTCTGTCTCAATGAAAGCATTTTTGAAGCTATATTTAATACAAAAATACTACATTAACTTCCTCATTGGCTGAGACCACCGCCCTCACCTGCAGCCTCTCAATGATGTTCCTGTAATCTTTGGAAGTCGTGAGCGACGAGTCCCTTCTGGATGCGTTGCGAGCGGACAACCTCCAATTGAGGATGGTCTTCTGTACCACATTGTTGGACTTCACAAACAGGTTGTTCACCTGGCTGTCCAAATCCACCGGGATGGCGATCGCTCTGCTCTTGGCTAAAAGAGACAGTTGAAAATACAAGTATTACATGCACACTTCATGAATGGTGAAATCATTTCCTTAAGAGCCGGTTACACTACACCTTTGGTTCCATCGACTACCATGAATGGATAACGAATGCTAAAGACTGATCTCGTGACTGAATTAAAAGAACATCCAGTAGATTGTATATTTTTACTTTTTTGATTTATTATTATTTGTTATATGTTATTGTTTTGTTGTGTCATATCATAATCAATGCAGTGTCTGCCTGCTCAAAATCTAGAATTAATAGAAGTCAAGTTTTTATTTATAACAGATAGATGGGATAGATGTAAAGATAGACGGGAAATATGTTATCCTTTGGAGGCTCACTCCTTGAGTGAAGTTATGGAATATTTATGCGATTTGAATGGTCATGGTCAAATACTTACCCACATCAGACAGAACCTTAATGCAGCTCTCCACTGAGGCTTTCTGAGCAGGAACGAGCCAGTTACAGTGGTAAACTCTGAAAACACCCTGCAGGAGCTGCACAAACACAGGCTGCCGGGTCTGGAGAAGAAGAAAGACAACACAACACGAGAGGAAAGAAGAAAGAGAGATTGTAAAATGCTGGGGAAAAGAAATTATTAATAATGGTGAACTTGAGAGAGACAACTTCTCTGATGGATGTTCAGGTTTTTAAGTGAACAAAACATCTTTTTAGTTCTCAATGTTGAAATAAAGCAGTGGTCCATTTAAAGGAAGGTTCCAGATCCAATGCAAGAGCTCTATCGACAGCATCAGACAATCATTTTGACTCAAATATCAATGGGTCAAGGCATTCTAGAGGGTTTTAAAGCAGAAATGTGCAGCTCATATGTTGGTTAAAACACTTACTGTACATTAATTATTCCTTTAAATAAATAAAAAATGTGTACATTTGAGCTCTATACTTTAGTTTAGAGTTACCAATATAATTTTGACTAGAGTTTGCTGCATGTGAACAGCCAATTCCTGGAATCTAGTTTCCAGATATCCACTGCCATTTAAAGAAATGAAAGGTAGGGTAGGCAATTGAGGAGAGGCTTGCAATAGCAAGCCAGCTTTAAAAGCATAAGATTCCACCCTCCCTTCAGAGTGCTCTCCAAAGCCACAACTCCAAAACACATGAACGCGTACAGAGTCTGCAAAGCGTCACGAGATGAGAGACTGTGTTAAATGACCTTATGTCTCAAAGCACATAACATTACAATAACAATGAACATAATAGAGCTCTTACTTGTACCACATGACTGCTGCAGATTCATTTTGACGTTGATAGTGTTAGAAAGTCTGAGAATGTGAACAGTCACGTGTTGTCATCTTGTAATTACGGTTACGACATGGTGTGAACACAGCTGTGTCTGCAACGCGCTGATGACGTGTGCTGTTTACGCGAGCAGGATGTGCGGAGGTATGAAAATATCATAGACCATAAAAAAATATGGACGACGTGACTTCACTCTCTTCCGCTGAAGAAAAGTGAAGCCGCCGGAGGTCCGAATATGGCGCTGACATCTTGCGCAGATTTGGGATAGAGTCTACGCTGCAGTGACCTCGCGACCGGAGTCTCCGCTGTAGACAGCTGGAAGTAGAGCTGTGATATCAAAAGCCCGCCCACTCTCGCAGATGCAGAACAATTCATTATGTCGACGTCAAATAAACAGTTATGGAAATGTAGAAATGTAAAGCTCCAATTTCCTCCCCTAAAAAACTCTGTTGGTGCCTCAATAACTACTTCACTCAGAGAAGCTGTGAGTCTCAGCTGTCAATCATAAAGTCACACCCCCGTTTTTATAGCATCAAATAACGAACTAAAACTAAACTTATTTAAAAACGAACACTTGAATTTAAATCAGCGTGAAAAAAACTGCTTAAAATGACAGAAACAGAAAAAATATATGAAGTGTAATTTGATTGTTTAGTTTGTCTCGCATCCATTAGAATACATGGAGGGGCGGGGTTATGACCTGTACTGGGATCAACCACCTGGGGGCGATCGAGACATTTTGGCAATGGTCAGACCGAATGCAATGATTGGACTAAATTATTTTGGTCCTGAGATTTACACAGAAGATATATGTAAATTTTTTATATTTAATATATTAGATATTTAGAATATTTGTATTTAAAAATTGCCAACCCTACCTTTAATACTTTCATTCGGTAAAGATGCATTAAACGGATCAAAAGTGACAGCAAAGACATTTATAATGTCTCCTATTTCAAATAAATGTTCTTTTGAACTTTCTATTCATCAAATAATTCAGAAAAAAATTACCACAAAAATATTAAGCAGCCAAACTGTTTTCAACATTGATAATCAGAAATGTTTCTTGAGCAGCAAATCAGCATATCAGAATGATTGACACTGATCATGTGACACTGAAGACTGGAGTACTGATGCTGCAAATTCAGATTTGCATCACAGGACTAAACTACATTTCTAAATGTATTTAAATAGAAAACAGTCATTTAAAATTGTAATAATATTTCAGAATATTACAGTTTTTATGGTACTTTTGATAAAATAAAATAAATAATAATTTTTATTAATTATTAATCAATAAAACTTCACAAAGACAAAGTTAGTAAGTGGCTTAGTTAGTAGCATTACTGCACATGCAACACACTGAGGGACTGCTTTCTGTGGTCTTCCTCAGCATGTTACAGATGCTATCGATAGATCTCAACTAACATTGTACCCGGTATATTTTTTTAAAGACAATCTACAAACAAACAAAAAAAGTCTGCCTTTTTCTAAAATTATATTGATAAAGGTTAAATGGTTAACACTTTATCATATATTATCACCTCCAGTGAAACAAACTATTTACCAACACATCTTACCACCAACACAACGGGTGAGAACCCAACAACACTCACAAGAAAAATGTGTAAAGCTAAGAGGAAGGATGACATGTTTACCACGCTACATTTGAGAAACTGGTAGCAAAGCTTTCAAGACCACTATTCTAGTACGCCCGAGGGGCTTAATTGTGAAAAAAGAAAAAGAAAAACACGTCACTGTGATCTAGTTTCCCACTCAAACAGGCTTGCTAGAGAAGAGTCTAACCCAAACTACGTCACCACATTCCATATGCAACCACTGTGAAGTCATTACAAAGTGGTACCTCGGTTATTTTGCCTAAAATGGAGGCCTGCCACAACAAAGAGAGATGTGAAGAGAGAAGGAAGCTGTCATGAAGCAACACTTCCAGGAAAGACTGAATAGGGTTTAGGGTCTAACACATGACATGATATGAGGAGGTACTTCTTACTTTACAACGGCAGTCTATAGTGCAATATAATAAATAAATAAATCTGTCTGGATCTGGATTGGTCAAACTCAGACATTTATAACATATATATTCATATTTCAAATAAATTATGCTCTTTTGAACTTCAATTCATCAGAGAATCCTAGGGGAAAATGTATCATAGCTTCTATAAAAATATGAAGCAGCACAACTATTTTCAACATTGATTATATTGTTTCTCGAGAAGCAAATCAGCATATTAGAATGATTTCTGAAGGATCATGTGACACTGAAGACTGGAGTAATGATGCTGAAAATGTAAGAATAAATAACATGTGACATTTTTTTTTTAGCCTTGATGAGCACATGAGGCTTCTTTCAAAAACCTTAAAAGTCTTACCGATCCCAATGTTTTGATGCTAGATTACAGCATAAATATATGTATTTACTATATCTAAATATATGATATTTTTAAATATGTCATTAAAAAATCATGAAAATGAACACATTTGAACCCCAGTTCTCGTTACTTGTATGTACATTACTGTACTACTGTAATATCAAAATTAGATTTACACTGTAAATGAAACTGTACTTATGCATCATAGTAGTATTTATTTACTGTAAAATTGAGAATAATGTAATGTAGCAAAATATCTCTGCGTCCTATTTTGACCTGTAAACAAATAGTAAAATAAATAGAAAAAGGCTTCAAGAAAGACTGTTTTGAAAATATGGGTTATTTTTTAGATACTATTACAGTTGTATATTTTGAATTAGTTTTTATTTTTATATTTTCCATTTTCATTTCGAATTTAGTTACAGTTTTAATAATTTAGCTGTTTTCTGTTTTTTCTATACAGGTCTATACAGGTTTTACAAATTTGTCTTTCAGTTTAGTTTTGCCTTGGCATTTAGATTTATTTTTAGGCTTTTAGATTTAGATTTATTTCATTCCAAGTAACACATATTTACAGGTTTAGTTTTAGTTAATAATAGCCCTGGTATGGTTAGGTTCAATACCGACAAATATAGTTCTTTTATCAGTGCAAAGATGATTTCATTACTTCTGAAAAGTCAGACGTGCTACGTGGCAAGACGAACAACTGTGCTGCACTGTATTGTTAATACAACCTCAATGGAAAGAAATACTAAACTATACGCTTCCGCAGCCATCAGCGCCCTGCAAACAAACACACTGTGTGTCTGCAGGCAAGATCGGCCCTAGTTTCTCACGTTGCGAAATGGAGATGTGGGAAGTCTGTGCGTGCTGATGTGCAAGACCATGAGTGAAGAGAGTTCTTGGAAAGCTCTGACCAGTGCGTCAGTCGCCAGTGTTCAAGCCGATTCTTTAGAAACGTACGAGTGTGATGAAACCGCCTGAACTTCTACAAATCCTATGGGTCTCACAAAGGGCACCAGCGGGCTGGGGCTAGAGGACAGGAGAAGCTTTAACAGATACTTACGTATATATGACGTGCCACCTAAGCCAGGAAGGAGTGAACAGGGTTAAGATATTATCTGGAGGGGTTATTTTTCATTTATAAAAGATAACAGTATATTTTATTCAAAGAAATCAAACCGCTGTAGAAACTGAAGATGCAAATGTTGGTGAACCAAACTGAACTGAAACTGTAAGCAACATATACATAACACTTGCATATATCAGGAGCATATACCGTTGTACTAGGGGTCATTACCTGTAAGCTAGTGCTCTGGTCGGAGAAAGGAGAGCTGAAAAATGTTGTCACAATACTCATCACGGTTTCGGTCACGTAGCTTTCTAACGTGGTGTCTGCATGTTTGCGGTCACTTGTATTGTTGCAGACCTGGATACAAAACAACCATAAAGAATAGACAGCGTTATTGTGGGCTTGAGTCAT
Source organism: Gobiocypris rarus (assembly GCA_023029165.1). Classification (NCBI taxonomy): domain Eukaryota; kingdom Metazoa; phylum Chordata; class Actinopteri; order Cypriniformes; family Gobionidae; genus Gobiocypris; species Gobiocypris rarus. The sequence continues at coordinate 7,765,851 of CM040931.1, read as the reverse complement.
TTGCTTCAGTAAGCACAGTCAGAACATGCACTGATTCACCCCTTTCCTGCACCAAAAAAGGAGTCAGATCAACTGCAGACGTTCAGAAATCATATAAATAAAACCCATATCATACCACAAATAATGAATCACTCCTACTAGACTTTAAAAAAAAAATCCCAAAGGCAATTAAACAATGTTAGTGGAATGCTAGCTAGCAAGAGATTTGTACTTTTTGGTACTTTACACCTAAACAATTCATTGGGGTTGAGGAAAATCCCCAAAACGGCTTCCATTACCCTGCATATGTCGACCAGAAAGTTCTCAAAGAGCTTCCACATGTGGTTGCTGGTGTAGATCTCCTTCATTTCGACCTCTGTGTCCACGTAGCAATGGTTCAGGAAGTTTATATACGCAATTTTTACCTAAGAAAGGACAAAGAGTGGACACGCAACTTAATTTTGCAACAAATTATATCAAAGCAAGTCACATTCTGGGGCTGCTTGACCTAGAGAGAGAGATGAGAACATTTAGGCCAGTGGTTTTAAAGCAGGGTTCCGGGGCCCACTATGGGGCAGCAAACTTCAAACGGCCATCGAAAGACTTAAAATAAATTCATAGTGAGCATAAGAGACTTTAAAAAACCTTACTGATTCCAAACTTTTGAATGGTAGTGTTAATATAAAAGCTATTATAAAAATGTATTTCATTTTTTTATCAGTGGCAATCACATCTAATAATGTTTATATATGCATTTCATTTGAGTATCACCTAATTTGCATGTCTCCGAAAATATATTTTATGAATTACTTAGAATTCAAAACGAAAAAGAAAAAAAGAACTATACCAAATGATCATGCTTTCACTTCCTAAGTAGTTTTTTGTTAATGCTTTTTCTGAGAAATAACTTGTTCATATTGGATGTCTATTTAACCCCTAATAGAAATAAAGAAAACAAAACTCTTTTTAGGGACATAATTAAAAAAAATAATGTGAATTAATCACATTTGTTTAATGCATTAAATCAAATTAATACAAATAATTTGTATTACATTTATGAGTGAGTGTGTGTGTGTGTGTGTGTGTGTACTGGTAATCCCCACGTTATGGGGACAAAATGTCCCCACAAAGATGGCAATATCCAAAATCCTTGTCCTTGTGGGGACATTTTTTGGTCCCCATGAGGAAAACATCTTATAAATCACACTAAGTGATGTTTTTTGAAAATGTAAAAATGCAGCATGTCTCCTGTGATGGGTAGGTTTAGGGACAGGGGCAGTGTAAGGGGATAGAAAATACGGTTTGTACAGTATAAAATGCATTACGCCTATGGAATGTCCCCATAAAACATGGAAACACAACGTGTGTGTGTGTGTGTGTGTGTGTGTGTGTGTGTGTGTGTGTGTGTGTGTGTGTGTGTGTGTGTGTGTGTGTGTGTGTGTGTGTGTCTGTGTGTATTTATTGTTTGTTTTATGTATTAAAATATTCTAAATCGAAATGCTACAAAAATCTAATGGGAAAAATGCAAACCACAATTATATGCTTGTGACTTCTGAAATTACAACATTTCTTGTGGTTGATTAACTTAATATATCTCCCAGTTTGTGTTAGTAAAAGTTTAAAAACAAGTAGCTTTGTGAACATTACAAATTACAACTCAGCCAGTGCCAATCTGGTCTCATTTAGCCAGACGTTGGACTTGTTTGGTTCTCATTGCAGCTTATTCTTGCCAATAATCATCTACTTAGACAAGAAGAGTCCATCTGACCAGCATGTGAAGCGACCGTTCACAGTGTTTTGTTTTTATGTGCCATTTAGGGGAGGGTAAACCGATAATACCACAATAAAATGTTGGGAAAAAACATACAAATTATGTGGCATTAAGCTGTAGACCACCGACCTCAGGGATGCAGTCTTTGTGCGTGACCACACGGACAATATCATCTAACGGCAGCAAGGAGTTGCACTTGATCTCGGTGTAGACGTTTTTGCCCTCCGTGCAGACGGCCAGCAGCTCTACCAGATGGATGTGGTACATGAGGGGGCTATTTTCATCCATGCGTTCACGCTCCGAACGCATCATCTGGACCAGGGTCTGGAACGAGGCCCGGTCATTATAAAAGACCAACACATCCTCGCCAGAGTTCACCAACTAAAGGAAAAAAATAGGTTTAACATTAAAAATCACAGAAATAATTAGAAAAACTGAAATAGTTTCAGCACATCAGCCACCCACCTCAGCCATTACAATATCCTGGCATTTCTTGATAAACTTGTTCTCTGCCTTGACGATGGTCTGCAGGAACTTCAGGTACTGGACGTGTCTGCCGTGGGTCTCTATGCAGTGGACGAAATGCTGCACGACCCGCTCGTTCATCTCACTGCACAGCTGGAAGTTGTTCATGAATATGTGCTGCATTGTGATGGCCTCCAGGATCTACAGAAGATAAAAAAGACGAATTAGATATATGTAGATCATGAAGAAATTACAGGTTAAAAACAAACACCCTGTGGCGACGTCCTGCTTGTTCTAGCACCCTAGGAAAAAAAAGGAATTTCATTCGAATTGAGCAAAAAGTGGCGTGTGTGGTGACGAAACAACCCATTTCCAAAGGTCAAATTAAAGATTGTGACCAGTGACACATATTATGATCTGGGTAGATTAGATGGTAAGCAAACAATCAGTTCTCATCAGTGATGGATGCAGGAGAGATGGGCAGGAATAAAGATCTGAACGACTCTGACAATGGCCAAATTGTGGGTTGCTCCTGTGGGTTGCTCCTGGTCAGCAGTGGTGAGAATTTACCGACAGTGGTCCGAGAAGGGACATACCACAAACTGGTGACAGGGTGTTGGCCACCCACAAGGACAATGAAGGCTATCCTGTCTGGTCCGAGCCAACCTCAAATTTTAGTAGCGGTTATGAGAGGAACGTGTCATTACACACTGCTGTGTATGAGGCTGTGTAGCCGAAGACCAATCAGGGTGCCTATGAAGAGTGCCCTGTCCATCATCGAAAGCACCTACATTGGGCAAGTGAGCATCGGAACTGGACCTTGGAAAAGTGGAAGAAGGTCGCCTGGTCAGACGAGTACAGGTTTCTTTTACATCACTTAGACGGCCGTGTAAGTGTGTACTAGTAACCTGAGGAAGTAATGGCACCAGGATGCATTGTGGGAAGATGGCAAGACTGGCAAGGATGGATTCGTGTGGACGTCAACAGACACAAGACAATAGTGTTCGCTGGTGGAAGTGGCCTCTTTCAGCAGGATAAAGAACCCTGCACAAATTGTTCAGGAATGGTATGAGGAACATGATAAAGAATTCAAGGTGTTGCCCAGGCCTCCAAATTCCCCAGATCTGGACCAACAAGTGCGATCCAGAGCGGCTCCACCTCACAACCTACAGGACTTGGTGCATTGGTGCCATGGGGCAGTCGTGGCCTAATGGTTGAAGAGTCAGATTGGTAATCCGAAGGTTGCGGGTTCGATTCTCAATACTGGCAGAAAAATTATGTATGGGTATGTGTGTCCAGGGTTTGGGTAAAAAATTCTGAGTATGGGTTACCATACTTGGCCTTCCCATATCACGTTCAGATATCAGAGGACACAGGATTGCTGTAGAGTCCATGCCTCGGTGGGTCTGTACTGTTTTGGCAGTACATGGAGGATCAGCGGCATATTAGGCCATAATGGTCATAATGTTTAGCTCATATAAAATATATACTTCACTGTAATGTTTTTTTTTATCAAATCTGCTATTCACGTTAACAAACCTGTTGAATCATTAATTTCATTGCAATGAAAAATGGCAGAAAAGTAAAGAACATCAATTCACAGTAAGGAGTTTGACCTTCAACATCCAAAAAAGTAGTGTATAGTCTGGAGTAGTGTAAATGAAGATATTTTGATTAAATGTAATTGCATGTCATGACCCTAACAACACCAAACCAGTTAACACATAGTAATATAAAAATCCCACACAAATATGACCATAATTAGTCTCGTCATGATGAACTATGAATCATCATCATGTTGCTCTAAAAATTGTTTGAGATGTAGCAATATGGAAACTGAGGACATCCTTCATTCACACCAGGCCCAACCCAACACTAATCCAGAGTGATGAAGCTCAATAACTTCCCTGATGTGTGTCTGACTCTGAGATGGAGAGCTCACCCCAGGATTGAGGAACAGGTTGATGTGTTTGTGGAGCAGGGCCTGGTTCTGCTGGTTGCCTGCGCAGAAGTTCTGAAGAAACTCATGAGCCAGTTTCATGATCTCTTGCATTCGGACATCCTCACCCTGCGAAAATGTACATCACTGAGTAGGAGAATAGTTATATCTGTTTATAATTTACATAAGAGACAAAAAAGTAAATAAAAAATTACTGTAATTAAAACATGGCAGGAATAGAATGCCTTAATAATGAATGATTCTTAAAGGGATAGTTCACCCAAAAATGAAAACTACCCCATGATTTACTCACCCTCAAGTCATCCTAGGTGTATATGACATTCTTCTTTCAAAAATGAAATCTTGGATTAACCAGGAATATTTTAATATAACTCAGATTGTATTCTGAAAGAAGAATGTCATATACACCTAGGATGGCTTGAGGGTGAGTAAATCATGGGATAGTTTTCATTTTGGGGTGAACTATCCCTTTAAGGAAAGTAATAACTTGTCATACCATTAGCATTATTGTGTCAGTTTATTTTAGATAATAACTGAGAACAAAAAAGAACAGGCTCATAGAAGTCATTCATCTTTTTGATTTCACAAAAAAAAAAACAGATCACAAGAGTCATTAATGTAAGAATCAGACTAGACTGGTCGTGCTGCATGCTTTTTATTGATTTTAAGATTCTGAATTTTAAGAGTCATTCATTCATGTGCCACACTCATTGGACTCTAGTGCACTAGACCACACTCATATACTGCACCTTCTCATAAGGGATCTGCAGCAGCTCAAGCACCACTGAATGAGCTCCCATGTTCCTCAACAGCCTCTGCTGCTGCTTCTTACTCTTCTTCCCCGACGGTCCTTCCTGCACACACAGCTTGCTAAGACGCAGGAGGATCTAGCGAGAGAAAGACAGACAGATGATGAGCTGAAGAGGAGAAAATGAAGTGCAAGAACACTTTATATCAAAGCAGCTCAAACTCCAAAAGCTGTTACATATGGTGCTAATTCCTTCAGCACTGGTTCATTGGATCTACTTTAGCTGCATATTTAGCTTTGCCAGTGTTTATGGTGCTTGGCCACATCAACAGACTGCTACCTTATAAAGTTGGATGTGCATGAGCATGTGAACATCACTTTACCTCTTTCACGTCTCTGTAATTGTCACTGCCATTTCCGTCCGTCTTTTTTTTGTCTGAACCAGAGTCCCTCTATATAAAGAGCAGCAAACATACAACGGCTAAATAAAGCAAGTGTGAATGTTTTATTTTTATACAAATAATAAAGGTCAATAATTAAGGAAGACAGCCTCCAAGTAAAAAAATAAGGAGATCAGGTTTAAGATATAAAATTTATAAATACTACAAATATAAGATTTAAGGTTTCAATTATTAGGAAATAAGTAACTATAAGCTTTCTTTTACTCTGATGAATAAATGTGGGTGCCAACAAGCTAAAAAATTAAAACTAATATAATTATTAATAATATAATATAATTTAAAGACCCCTGCCTTAAATAATAAATGTTACCACCTTCTTTTTATGGTCAGACTCTGCCGGGAGTCCGTCCCCTCCATCCATGCCATCATCGCCCTGTCGCTTGTACACCCAGAGCTCAGACTTTTCCACATTAGATCGCAGCTGGTCAAGGTCTGATTTGATCTGCTTGTAGTTGTCTACATCCTGACTGGTCACTAGAAGCTGAACCTACAGGGGGGAAAAGCATGAAGCACGAAGTTGCATGAAAAATACAAATGTAACTATGCATTTAAACATCAACCAACAAAAACGGTCTAAAAATTAGCCATGAAATGTTCCATTTCTAGTCTGAGTTTAAAATTGACGGCTTGTGTCATTGTGTTAAATACCTGTTTGAAAGCCATGAGCACTTCTTGTCTCTGACTAAAGTGCCTGAAGAGCAGATGTAGCGCTCCAGACACGAGCGGTGGATAGTCATGCATGGTAAGGTGCAGAAGAACCCTCAAAAACGTTCTGCCACCATGGTCATCAAGATCCAGAGGCGTGTTCTCCTCGCTGAGATCAGAAAAATGGTTACACACTTGCATACTCTTACAAAGACTTCAGCACCTTCTCATTCAAAAAAATAATCCCTACCTTCCACCAAATATTCCTTCTGCTTGCTCTTCAATGTTTTCAAAGTCCAGAGCTGTGAAACAAACAGAAACACTCTCATAAACTTTAGAGTAACTCATAGGTGATCGTGATTAGGGAATACTGTATACCTGGGATACTGTTGGGCCCGTCTGCATTTGCAGCTGGCATTGCATCTGTTTGCATGTTGCTCTCGTCAAACTCTCGTTTGAAGATGCATAACAAGCAGGAGATCCTGTAGTCCAATCGTACATTCAGGATAAACTGAACAACAAAAAAAACACAAGGTTCAGTATTTTAAGCAGATTTGTTCTCTAATATTTCTTGCATTAAAAACTGTGAAGGTAATTGGTTCCTCAGATTGGATATACTGCTTATTTTTAAAGGGCTAAAATAAAATATACAATATATAATGCTTTTTTACATACGCAGCACATATTTACACATTCATCTAAAAAACTCCACCATGAGTTTATCTGGCCTTGAATCACATCTCTTGTACATTTCGTGTGCACTAGTGCAAGTATGAGCAATAATTTCTGGCTGCGGTTCACTTAACAGCCACAGGTGTCGCTATTAACAAGCGTATCTGAATTCTACATATACAGGTCCTTCTCAAAAAATTAGCATATTGTGATAAAAGTTCATTATTTTTCCATAATGTAATGATAAAAATTAAACTTTCATATATTTTAGATTCATTGCACACCAACTGAAATATTTCAGGTCTTTTATTGTTTTAATACTGATGATTTTGGCATACATGAAAAGGTTCTCTAAACGAGCTATTAACCTAATCATCTGAATCAACTAATTAACTCTAAACACTGGCAAAAGATTCCTGAGGCTTTTAAAAACTCCCAGCCTGGTTCATTACTCAAAATCGCAATCATTGGTAAGACTGCCAACCTGACTGCTGTCCAGAAGGCCCTCATTGACACCCTCAAGCGAGAGGGTAAGACACAGAAAGACATTTCTGAACGAATAGGCTGTTCCCAGAGTGCTGTATCAAGGCACCTCAGTGGGAAGTCTGTGGGAAGGAAAAAGTGTGGCAAAAATGCTGCTGAGAAGAGGTGACCGGACCCTGAGGAAGATTGTGGAGAAGGAACGATTCCAGACCTTGGGGGACCTGCGGAAGCAGTGGACTGAGTCTGGAGTAGAAACATCCAGAGCCACCGTGCACAGGCGTGTGCAGGAAATGGGCTACAGGTGCCGCATTCCCAGGTCAAGCCACTTTTGAACCAGAAACAGCGGCAGAAGCGCCTGACCTGGGCTACAGAGAAGCAGCACTGGACTGTCGCTCAAATTTTGCATGTCATTCGAAATCAAGGTGCCAGAGTCTGGAGGAAGACTGGGGAGAAGGAAATGCCAAAATGCCTGAAGTCCAGTGTCAAGTACCCACAGTCAGTGATGGTCTGGGGTGCCATGTCAGCTGCTGGTGTTGGTCCACTGTGTTTTATCAAGGGCAGGGTCAATGCAGCTAGCTATCAGGAGATTTTGGAGCACTTCATGCTTCCATCTGCTGAAAAGCTTTATGGAGATGAAGATTTTGTTTTTCAGCATGACCTGGCACCTGCTCACAGTGCCAAAACCACTGGTAAATGGTTTACTGACCATGGTATTACTGTGCTCAATTGGCCTGCCAACTCTCCTGACCTGAACCCCATAGAGAATCTGTGGGATATTGTGAACAGAAAGTTGAGAGCCGCAAGACCCAACACTCTGGATGAGCTTAAGGCCGCTATCGAAGCATCCTGGGCCTCCATAACACCTCAGCAGTGCCACAGGCTGATTGCCTCCATGCCACGCGCATTGAAGCAGTCATTTCTGCAAAAGGATTCCCGACCAAGTATTGAGTGCATAACTGAACATAATTATTTGAAGGTTTACTTTTTGTATTAAAAACACTTTTCTTTTATTGGCCGGATGAAATATGCTAATTTTTTTAGATAGGAATTTTGGGTTTTCATGAGCTGTATGCCAAAATCATCAGTATTAAAACAATAAAAGACCTGAAATATTTCAGTTGGTGTGCAATGAATCTAAAATATATGAAAGTTAAATTTTTATCATTACATTATGGAAAATAATGAACTTTTATCACAATATGCTAATTTTTTGAGAAGGACCTGTAGCACTTCACACCCTTTTAATGATGTTTTTAATTACCTGTAGGATTTCTATGATCTTTAGTTTGGTGTCCATCACTAGAATGTCTTCCTTCTCTGGTTCTGTCTGGGTCTTAACCACATCACCATCTGGGGGTGTTGTGGGGGTTGTGGGTAAGAATCCACCCCCTCTTAGGACCACCTGGGTCATCAGCTCCCCAACGCCATGGATGGATTTCATTACATTGCTACCTGAGAGAAACATAACCAACAAAGTGTTCTGATTAAACATTTCTTCTTTTACATTTGATGCCTTAATGATTGTTTGGATATCAATAGCAGGACCAACAAAGCATGTTGAGCTTTCTGTTCTGTAGACTCAAACTGTAATAATAAGAAAAAAAGATCATGATCGAGGAGATTTACTTTTGGACTCGTCTCCTTTTTCCATTTTGTTGATGGGATAGATAGTGCTGACGTGAACGCAGTCCAAAATGGACAACAGGATCTTGGTCAAACGCAACAAGTCGCTGAAGTTGTAAAAGCCAAAGTAAATGAGGTTTCTTGCTAAATTCACAACCTTAAAAAAGAGAAAAAAGAGAGTTTAGCCACATCCAAATCGACCCACTTTCTCACGCTGGCATAAGTTGGATGGATGGCTTACCTCAAAAGTGAGTTTGTTTTTCTCTTTATCAGAGAAAGGAATGTTTTGACAAACCACATCTCTGAGGTAGTTCTCCACAAAGTCCATCGTGAGCGCAAAGCGTTCCTTTATCTCGTCTCTACTGGTTCCATCGTTATCATAACTAAAACAAAAATACAACATTAAATCAACCATTTTTCTCTGGTAGAGACAAAAAACAACAACATAGCGTGTGTGGGTTATTGACGTGACATTTTCACTGTCACACAAGATAAAACTGAATATAATTAGTACTGTCATCATTTAAAATGCAGTAAATGGTTAAACCTTTATTTGTCTTACAAATACCTGTTGATATAAAAACTGATTTATCTTTAGATTATTTTTCATTTTTTAACCAAATCTCAAAATTGTCCTATGGTGTCTCGCACTGTTCAATAAAATTACATCTTTTATAAATGAAAAAGAAAAGCATACACAATGTTAATAAATACCTCTATCTAAATAAGTGTCTATTTTTAGTAAATGACAATCATTTTTTTTATCCGTATATTTCTAAAAGCGTGGTCACTGAAAACCATGTCCCCTGGTGTGACACCATATCCTGTTTTTAAATCGGGCAATTCCACAGGCAAGTTTAATTAGTTGAAGGACCCCATTCAAGGGCATGTTACTGTGAAGCCCATGACATGTGCACATGGTATATGTTCATTTCTGTTGTCCTTTGGTGCGACATCTCTATATTCTTAATTTTTTCTATGTCACACTACAGGACACATTTCAGTAAAAATGTTCAAACAACAGTGAAAGAATTGTCAGTTCGTGACATCCGTTAGTGACAGTTCGTTTTCTCAAACATCAGACTTCACACCACATAACATACAAAAGCATTTTTATTGCTTATTTATCATCTAAGTGTACAACATACTCATCAATAGCGATTTTGGAAGGGATCTCGGACCACAGCCTGGCATATTTCACAGGCATGACCTGTTCCTGCGGGTCACGGTCCACGTGCATGTGAAGCATCAGTCGGCAGAACGAGGCACGAAGGTCATAGGGCAGGTCTTCGTCCGACATGCAGCGTAGGATCAGGTCCACGTCCAGCTGGCCTGATATCTTCTCAATGGCCAAGTACTGGCGGTCCAAACACATCCGTGCAAACAGATTCAGTTGGTATCTAAGGAGGAAATTAACCAGGAGAGTAGGTTACTGAGAGAACTGATGTTTTGATTTGGTTTTATACCATTTGCACTTGAAAACTTTATTAGGCTGACCTGTAGTAGCTAATGACCTCCAGGTCATCTGTCTGTCCTTCTTTGGCATCCTGTGCCAGCTCTCTGACACTCTTACTTCTGATGTCCTTTGCACTGTCCTTCCAAAACAACCACACTTCCTCCTCATCCTCCTCTGACTCCACGGGACCCTCTCCAGACTCAACCTCAAACCGAGACAGCACCAGCCTGAGAGAGAGAGAGAGAGAGAGAGAGAGGAATAGAGACTTTTAAAATGGAACTAGCAACAAACCACTCTTAATTATGGCCTCGCATATCAAAAAGGTCAAAATAATTTGGAATGTTTTGTACATTTACAATGTGTCAGTGTTCATTTTCATTTTCATGATGTGTTTTCTTCGAAACACATATTTTTCATTTTCAATTCATGTGAAACCTATTACATGTCCTTAGCCATACAGAAAGACACAGATAATATTCATCACTGCATTTAATTTATTTAAATTAGGTCACTTGTAAATCGGATTATCCTGTGCAGCATTTTCAAAGCATTGCTAAGTACTTCTCAAGTGTATTAATAAATAACATTAAAATGCTCAGGGTCATACATTTTTTTTACATACATGTACATATGTATTCACAGGAATAAATTACATTTTAAAATATATCATAAATATGATCAAATAAATGCAGCCTCGTGAGCATAAGAGGCTTCTTTAAAAAACTTTACCGACCACAGTGTATATTTAAGAAAAAAAAATTGAATAATTAAAAATAAAACTAATCTCAGAATATAACAATTACACAAAGCAATATTGTGAACGTGGATTCTGGATTACATTCTCTTTTACATTCTGTTCACGGTTTTCAAAAAATGTCTTACTTGGTTTCGATAAGGATGTCAGCATTGGCGGGGTTCAGCACCGCGTTGCAGATCAGCTCCTGAGTTACTGGGATGGACTTGTTCATGGACACACACAGATCAGAAAGGTAGTCCAGAAACCTAAACATAACAAACACAACTACAACTGCAACTACATGTAGAAGTAGAATAAATTGACATGTACTTTCAAAGTTACTTAAAGGAACACTCCTCCGTTTTTAGAAATAGGGCTTATTCAACATCTTTCCTACATTTAGATATGTGGGCAAATGCATTTTTGTCTCAGTGCATGCATTGTTTTAGTTTGGCAGGGTCGCCGCTAGCATAGCTTAGCATAATGAATGGAATCCTATGTTGCCAGCTAGCATGCCCCGAGTAAAAGTGATAAAAAAAAACAAAAAAAAAAACAAACCCACCTAATTACTTCTTGTGGCCTGCGTATTCAAAAGTACAAATAGCGATGCAGATTAAGACCAGAAGATTTCCTAGGCAGATATTAATTTGGGACTATATTATGTAGAGATAACACACTGTGCATGTGTTGCGTGATATCTCTTCGCCCAAGTAGCAGTGCTTCGCCTGTGCTTCCCCATAATATTTTCCCAAATGAATATCTACCTAGGAAATCGTCTAGTCTTAATCTGCATCACTATTTGTATTTGTTAATACGCAGGCAACAAGAAGTAATTAGGTGTTTTTTTTTTTTTACCACTTTTACTCGGGACATGCTAGCTGGCAACATAGGATTCCATTCATTATGCTAAGCTAAGCTAACGGCGACCCTGCCAAACTAAAACAATGCATGCATTGAGACAAATATGCATTTGCCCACATATCTAAATGTAGGAAAGATGTTGAATAAGCCCTATTTCTAAAAACGGTGGAGTGTTCCTTTAAAGTCAGTAGAATGTCTGTTGGGGACCATCACAATAAAGCCACTGAAACATTCCAGACTTCTATCTATCTAGTATCTTTGTATAGTATATTAGCAGAAAAAAAGTGCTGCTCTCAAACTTTGTGATAGAAAAGCACTTTTGTCTTTACAGTAAACTCTCTCCCACCTTGGTTCACGGTTTTTCCTCACAAGGCTGACAAATGTGTCAATTTCTGCCGCCGTGATGTGCTTCTCCAAGAGTTTGCGGTTGTTGTGGAGGAGGGCCGTTATCGTATCCTCAGCCAACACGTCGTAGCCGATCTGTTTCTGCATGAAGCGGAACTGCTTGGCGATGTATTCCTGGACAGAGGGCACAAAGGGACAAAATGACTCATTCTGTTCTTTCATACAGCAGACCTGTCACCCATTCTTATTTGGAGTCAGTTTTAATTTAATGCACATTCACATGAGGATGAGGGATGAATCCGTAAAAACTTTGTAAGGCCGATTTAGTCTATACGTTAAAGCCCCTCAAGGATTGTCATCGGGCACATGTACGGTTTGCTTTGGATAAAGTGACAGCTAAATGACAACATATTTGAGCTGTCAATCAGAGATAACTTACTGTTAACTTAAACTAAATTCATACAACTCATAACTTGAAATGAAATCTAATATTTTGAGGGGAAAAAAACAGCTGACTGCCAAGCCAACATTTCTCATTTTAATTGAAGATTAAAAATAAATAAATTAGTAAATAAATAAATAAACTAAACTAAAACGTAATACAATAATAATAATAATAAAAATATATAAAAAACACTGAAATAAAGCTTTAAGTATGCATTTGCATGAGTGAGAGTGCATGAGTGGATGAACATGAGCACTTCCTCTGCCAAACTGAATAAATAAACAATGTTAAATAAAACTAAATGTATTGAATATATTTCATTAATAACACTGGCTATTGCATTAACAACAAATATACAATTATATATTACAGAATTTTGAAACTTTAAGTTCAGGTTAAAAGTTTAAGGTAAGATGGCATAGTTACTAGAAATGTTTCAAGAGCTTAAAAAGCATTCATTAGAGAGGTGTAAACCACAGGAAGTCACAATCATGCCTGCAGGAACAGATAGCATCTTGAAATTCATGAATATATCTGAGAGAATCAAAAAGAAAGCAAGGCAAATTTAAAGGGGTAACTTCACCACTGGCAACGTGGGCTTTCAATTAAACTTGACTGCCTATAGAGTCGAAAGGCAAAAAAGATAAGACAAGGTCCTACTTCAAAACCCATAATGCACTAAACATGTTGCCATCCAAGGCCACTCCCACCAGTCTGCTATGCATATGCTTACCAGAGTCAAATACCGTCTAAAAAAATCTATATTTTTCTTAATGTTTGGGGACATATTGACCACAAAAACCTAGAGTGTAAACTGGAAATGAATAACATAGGAGGGTTAATCATGTCAGCATGGCTTCAGAGAACAAACAAATCAACATGGGAAGCACTGGGACTTTGAGTTCTTGTTTACCTGTTAAAATGTCCCACAATATAAAAATGTATTAATACAATAATAATATGCACAATTTTATGAGGTCTATGAGGTCTGTTCCTGCAGACCCACCTGGTTCTTCCTGTAGTCCTGCTGTGAATGTCGCAGCACACGGTAGCACAGCCTGCAGATGTGCCTGAAGGGGGCGTGTCTCTGGTCACTCAGCTCCTCCAGACGCAACATGGGACCATCACCGCTGTCTGTGAATGGGGCCTGAAGCAGCTTGAAGATCTATTAATGGAGAATGGAGAATGGATACTACTTCTGGTGCATCTATAACACTCAAACACAGTCTCAGGAAACAACCAACCTGACCAAAAATTTAAGAGGTTTAAGTTTTGAACCGTGACATTTAAATCAATATGACTGGAGATGTTCTTAGATGACATGTCTTTTAAGCTCTCCTAGTGGTGAAATGTGAGGTACTGAAGAAAATCCTACTTGTTTCAAGATGTTCTGTTCTCTCATGAGTTTCTGCCGTTCACGGTTGGGTTTATTGACCATGATCTCCAACACATCCTGTCCATTGTTGGGAATGTCCACCACAAAAAACACAAGGTCCTCTAGAAGCTTAGTGACAAACCTACAGTATGCAAAGAGAAAAGAATGTCATGGTAATTCAAATGTCAGATTAAACTCTTATCAGTGCCAAAATCTTTCAAGTTCCACTTGAAGTGGTGGAAAATTTTGTATATTCATCTAAGCAACGCTTAAATCGCCACTGGAATAGTTTCCACACGGAGTTAGTACACTGGAATCAATTGCAACATTAAAACAGCATGAAGTGTTAACTGAGGTCGCAGCAGAGCATTTAGTCAGGGGTCACTAAAGCATTTCCAAGCACTTCCAGAAGGTCTCAGGAGTTGTACCTTCTTTCATTCTGGGTGATCGTGCCCTTCTCCAGTTTGCCAGCGATGGACGCTAACACTTTACTGGCATCGTTGGCAAAGTCTAGGTCCCTCACCTCAGCTGGAGGGACTGGCACAATGGCGAAGGCCTCTTTATCTTCTTTGACAGGTGATGTACCAATCTGGAAGGGAGAACTAACTGTAATTGATTGCAGTGGAATCAATGGATACAATGAGCAATGTAATATTGAAGATGACATCTATTATTCATTCCAAAATTTGGATTGGAACTCAAATTTCCAAAACACTGTAGATTTTGTATAGACTATATTTAACATTAATGCTTTATACTGCATTGTTATCAGTATTATGTTTGGAATATAGTAAAGTCGTCTATAAATATTAAAATTCATTTTATTTTAATTGATTTTCTCAAAGTGACAACAAGCTTACATGATGAGAAGAAACCTAAAACATTTTATATCGTGCATATAATAATTATCTCTGCACCATGAGTGTGATTATGATCACCAAACAGCAAAGTACAGTCTGATTTAGATGATTGTTTTCTCCTTTATCTGTTTCTGGTTTGAGTGGCACACACGCATTAGTTTAGTGAAGTTAGAAAAAAACCTTAAACTTGCGGTAAAAAGACAAACAATTTTGTTTAAAGTATAATAACAACAACAGCAATAACAAAAATAGTCATTATAATTATTATTTCAACAGTTGCTAAAACAATAATTCAGACAATAAATCAGATTATTTGTTCAACACCCACCCGTAACATAACTGGCTTCTCCTCCTCTTTGTCGATGGGGTTGTTGGTGCTGTGGACCCATGTATTGGTGCACAAGTGCCTCAGTCTCACATACGAGTTCCTGAGGACCGCACAATTTATAAAAGACTCAATAACAATAATACACATAGATATCAAAATATATAATCTAGGGGAGAGCAGGGCACAACACGTTCTCAGTTTGTGTAAATCCACTTGGGGTTCAGAGTATTTTTTTTTTTTCCACATTAATTTCACACGTCTAGTACAATTATGTGGTTTTGTTTCATTAATACAGTGTATACTTTTTTCTTGATTTACTCCGAAAGAATGGAAGTGAAATGTGCCAACATGCCCCATAGGTGGGGTATGTTGTAACATGAGCAAATGACAGCTTAAAATGTTACATGATATAATAAAAAAATCCAAAACAAACTAAATTATTAACTTTCTAAAATAAAATAATGGCCTTTTTTTATCATTAAAAATACACACATTTTTTATTTTTGACAACAAACACATCGCTGAATACAGCTATACAGCATAGTTCAAAACATAATAATGAATCATTTCTGAATATTGACTCTTAGTCATTATTCACCCTTTTTTCATCGTTTCTCAAAATAATTAATAAAAGTATAGAATATAATAGCATATTTCTAACAGGGGCTCATTGTAACGCAGTGTTAAATCCCAGCTGTGTACCATCTGCACAACTGGGATTTAAACCCGGCTCGCGTCTTCCGCTGGTTAGATCAGCTTTAAAGTACGATCTCCACTGTTAAATAACAGACATAAGATTAAAATAATATCAGATTTGTCTTATTTTAAATAAATACAAAAAACAGAGATGAAAAAATGTACTTAAGTAAGAAATTTACTTTGCTATAGTTAAATGGCGCATTTTTTTCTCTATATAGTGTTGCTATAGCAACTGGTAAATACATAAAGTTTCTTCATCCTTGCATGAGTGGAAAGTTTTAAACCATGCGTGTTACAATTAACCCCGCGTTAGGTTGTGCCCCGCGCTCCCCTATACTGAGCTGTGACCTAGTGATTAACACACATATGACACACTGGTGCTCACATGGTCAAAATCAGCTAATGGGCTCATTTCCTCCTCTTGAACAAAACAGCCATATACAGTATATAGTTAGTATATAATATTATTGTACCTCCCTTAACTCTTGTTCAAGTCATGTGAGCCCCTTTAAACGTCACTAGCTTCAGGACATATATGGGGGAAACCCTTCAAGTCAACGTGACCCCCCTAAACTCATGTGGTGTTGAATCCTACTTTAATGCCAGGTACACATTGTACAATTTTAAGCTGCCCCAGGTGAAAGATGACCAATCGAGGCGGTTTCTAGCTCCTAAACGGTGGCTCCTACGTTGTACATTGAGAGAGGTTCAACAACGGCCATTGTTACGGTCTCGCGACCAAACACAGTGTCAGAAATTTTGCATGATCATCTCAGTGTGTTTGCTGCTACCTACATCTACTGACTAGCCAATAAAATGCAACATGAAGTGGCGTATTGATCAATACTCACCTCAATGCCAAGCTGGTCTCTTTTCCCTAGTAATGACAGCGTCCATATTCTCCTCTTTCTCTTACATAAAAAACACAATTGTCAAAGTGCGATTCATCTTGCTCTTTGTTTACCACTAGCGCACGCTGATGACATTTTATTCTTCTACACTATCTTGCGTCGTAGCCTTCGATTCAATAGGTGTCATCACCGTAGTCTACATACATGTTGGACCAAAGTTAATAGATCCATGTCGTACAGTGGGATTTGTAATGCTCTGATAGAATTGCCGAAATCACACAGTATGTGGCAGGATATGACTATCTAGGGCTAGACAGTGGCTCTATCGCAGATGTCAAAGAAACATCTGTGCCACAAACTCACTGACCCACGTACAGTCACCGCAACTCTAATGTGTGGAACATGATGTTTAATAAGTCAGATCTAATTCAGCTCATTTGTATCGAAATCGCATATCGCATTCAGGTGTTTCTGCCATATAGTAAATTAAAGTAATTAGCTTTACGGCTCGTGCATTCGCAGACTCAAGTCATTGCGTTCGTATTGCACAATCCAAACATGAACCTTCCCTGAGTTCACAACGTTGACTCCAACAGTGCCTGCGGGGCAGCTACAGCAGTTACACGCACAAACACACAGACCTAATGGCTATCAAAGCCTCTATTGTTCTTAGTGTGTGTGGTGTTTGAACACACACACACACACACACCCCTACGAGGAAGTTCAGTACCTGTCAGGCCAGATAGTCAATTCACTCTTGTTTTACTCAATCACCACAAGCACTCACCTGTGCACATTACTCTCTCACACTTCAGCAATGTTCACGCTGCAAGCAGAAATGTTCACACTGGAACACAATCAGTTTTTTTGCTTATGTTATATTTTAAACGTGGCCTTTGTGACACTGGTCTGACTCTAAACAGGAGACGCTTCTAAACTGAGCTGCATGTGTAAAACACCCTGGCATCCTCAAAAGTTAACAGACAATGCTAGGGAAAATAATGTGCATTGGAGTTTGGTGTCAAATTTCATGAATAGTTATGAGGGTGAGGAGGAAAAAACATTATTAATGGTGCAAGGAACATTAGTGATGGAAAGAAAAACTCTACCCATGATTTGGCATCATTTATGTGTATGTGTGTAAATAAGAGTGTCAACTCTAAAGTTTGGGGTCAGCATTTATTTATTTATTTATTTTTAATAAATTTACCAAGCAAAGTTGCATTAAATTGATTAAAAGGGACGAAAAAGACATTTTTAATGCTAAAAAGAAATGATATTTCAAATAAATGCTTTTCTTTTGAACTTTCTATTATTTATCCTGAAATGTATCACATTTTCCACCTAAATACACCGATCAGGCATAACTTTATGACCATTATGAGGTGAAGTGAATAACACTGATTATCTCTTCATCACGGCACCTGTTAGTGGGTGGGATATATTAGGCAGCAAGTAAACATTTTGTCCTCAAAGTTGATGTGTTAGAAGCAGGAAAAATGGGCAAGCGTAAGGATTTGAGCGAGTTTGACAAGTGCCAAACTGTGATGGCTAGACGACTGGATCAGAGCATCTCCAAAACTGCAGCTCTTGTGGGGTTTTTCCGGTCTGCAGTGGTCAGTATCTATCAAAAGTGCTCCAAGGAAGGAACAGTGGTGAACCAGTCATGGGTTATGGGTGACCAAGGCTCATCAATGCACAAGGGGAGCAAAGGCTGGCCCAAGTGGTCTGATCAAACAGACGAGCTACTATAGGACAAATTAATCAATAAGTTAATGCTGGTTCTGATAGAAAAGTGTCAGAATACACAGTGCATCTCAGTTTGTGGTTTATACAGTCCGGGTGCCCATGTTGACCCCTGTCCAACACCAAAAACCCCAACAGTGGGCATCAGAACTGGACCATGGAGCAGTGGAAGAAGGTGGCCTGGTCTGATTAATCATGCTTTATTTTACATCACATGGATGGGTGGCCTTTTCAGCAGGATAATGTGCCCTGCCACAATGCAACGAGTTTTTAGGCGTTGACTTGGCCTCCAGATGAACAAGTGGACATCAGACACGGCTGTATTCCTGGTTGCATAATCGCCTATGTGACTAACAGCCTTACCTTTGTGTGTATATGTTTGTTTGTGTGTGTCCTCTCTGCTCCCTTAGACTAATTAGTCACATCTACTAAGTCTAGAGAGGGGCCGCTGCTGTGTGAGAACAAGGGTATTTCAGGCCACACTTTGAAAATCCTCTTTTCCTGAGATCAAACTTAAAGATTCTCTCTCTCTCACACACACTCACAGCACTCAGACATATGAGATATTGCCACAGTTCAGCTTATTGCACATATGACCGTTCCTGTCATCAGATCAGTGTTGCATGAAATCCATTCAAAGCATGTGATTGAGAGGGATGTATAATCAATGGATATGTCCAAAGCCCACAGGCTCTATATACAAAGAAGCAGCTATTGATTTAAGACACACAATCATCCATCCATCATTCTTATGACATCATTAGCTCATGCTCATACAAATCAGACTGTATTCAAATAGACACAAAAGATGGGTGAATCTCATGAAACCTGTGCAGAAATAAGGACACTTAAGATTGTTATTTGATTTAAATTTGCTTATAAACGCAAAAATGTCTGCAATGCAACAAAAAAACAATTATTGTAATGTATTTAATATTAATTTATAAATTAATGAAAAAGAATTAATTCCCAGTCTGCAGTGGTCAGTATATATATTAAAAGTGGTCAAAGGAAGGAACAGTGGGAAACTGACAACAGGCTCATTGATGCACGTGGGGACCGAAGGCTGTCCCATGTGGTCCGATCAAACAGACGAGCTACTGTAGCTCAAATTGCTTAAGAAGTTAATGCTGGTTCTGATAGAAAGGTGTCCGAATACACAGGGCATCTCAGTTTGTTGTATATGCAGCTGCATAGCCGCAGACCAGTCAGGGTGCCCATGCGCTTCCCTTACCTGGGGAACACATGGCACCAGGATGCACTATGGGAAGAAGGCAAGCCGAGGCAGTGTGATGCTTTGGGCAATGTTCTGCTGGGAAACCTTGGGTCCTGCCATCCATGTGGATGTTACTTTGACACGTACCACCTACCTAAGCATTGTTGCAGACCATGTACACCCTTTCATGGAAATGGTATTTCCTGGTGGCTGTGGGCTATTTCAGCAGAATAATGCACCCTGCCACAAAGCAAAAATGGTTCAGGAATGGTTTGAGGAGCACAACAACGAGTTTGAGGTGTTGACTTGGCCTCCAAATTCCCCAGATCTCAATCCAATCGAGCATCTGTGGGATGTGCTGAACAAACAAGTCCGATCCATGGAGGCCCCAACTCGCAACTTACAGGACTTAAAGGATCTGCTGCTAACATCTTGGTGCCAGATACCACAGCACACCTTCAGGGTCCAATGGAGTCCATGCCTCCATGGGTCAAGGCTGTTGTGGCTGCAAAAGCTGGACCAACTCAATATCATAATGGTATGTATGCCTAATCGGCATATATAGTGTGTGTGTGAGAACATATATATATATATATATATATATATATATATATATATATATATATATATATATATATATATATATATATATAATTACATACATATATGCATGATGCATACATATATATGAATGTGATTCACTCGATGAATCCAAAAACAAAATTTCCCCATCTTACTTTATGAAAAAACACTTTCCAAGTGATTGCTTATATAAATAAGGGAATATGGGGGTGGGCGGTTACGCAACATCTGGCTTCTGTTTTAACAACATGTTTCAACAACATGGAAAGATATCATGCTGGCAAAGTGCACGGTCACCCTGGTTTCCTGCCTCCGCACCCATCGGGACTTTCCTGGCTATTTTCAGAAAGTCAGAATTTGCAGGTATCTGGATGAGGCATCACACACACACACACAATGTGACACGTGCACACTCCACCCTATAAGTATTTGAGTTTTGTGGTATGAGGACAAAGGCTCTGACGGGTGTGTAAGTAGACATGTGATCTCTCTCCTGTTCTGTTACACATGATTCATTGAGACAACAGCCCTTATAGTTAAAAACAATCAAGAGATTGAAGACATCATGAGATGAGAGTGACCTTCAGTACCAGGGTGATACGTGTGTGCAAAACTACATCTTTCCTGTGACTTATATCCATAGCCATATGAATCAGATACACTAGTTTGTCTTCTCTTTAGGTTCATTTAGAGCCGTTTATGACATAATTAAAATATTGTGCAGGCCTGAAGACAACAGAACAATCAGCCACTGTCTGCCATTGGTAAAATCTTGAAGTCTGATCATATTTCACTCTTCATAACTTTTTCTGGCAATAGAATAAGAGCGATATACAAGAGAGATGAATCTAGCGTGTATGGTCTGAACACATCATAACAGGAATCTCACATTACTGTGAAGCTTATAACAAGTGAATCTGTCACTCAAACTCTACGTCTGATTAACCCCAACACAATTTACAGTTTTACACCTGTGCATGCACCAGTAATTCATATGCATTTGTATTTTATCATCTAACAGGGTTCATTTATTTTCCTCCAAAAAGGACATTACATTTTGCTTAAAATGTATTATTAAATAAATCAAAATCAAAACTAATATAACACATTATTATTTACTAGTAAGAGCACTATGTTTGCATAATGGTGAGAATATGCTGGTACTATAAAATATGCTTAACTGTCATAAAAAAAGTCAATAGTCAACACAAGTAATTACATTGGACTTAAAACTACTATTTTCTTTAAGCAACTGATCATTTGTATCTGCCGGTAAACCTTATCAAATATGGTTAAAATGTAGATTTAAAGGGATAGTTCACCCATTTACTCACCGTCAAGTTGTTCTAAACCTGTTTGAATTATTTTGATATTTTGAAGAAATATGGGAAACCAAACAGTTGATGATTAATTTGACTTTCTTTCTACTATGGATGTCAATGGGGCCCATTCCCTGTTTTGTTGCCAACATTCTTCAAAATATTTTGTTTTGTGTTCAACAGAAGGAAGAAACTCACACAGGTTTGGAACAAGTTGAGAGTGAGTAAATGATGACACAATTTTCCTTTTTGGGTGAACTATCCCTTTAAACTGATCGTTAGGGTTTTTATAGTATCATTATATTAGTTAATGACAACTGTAACATTTAGACCTGCACTGGCTATACCTGCACAAGGTTATTCCTTGTATTTATTGGTACAATCCAATTATGGTTCAATGTACCTGGGAACAAGGGAGTCTCCTCCTCTGAGGGTGGTCGGATCCAGCTCAAATATGGAGGAGATGTCATTGCCATCGGGGACGGATGCGAGGGTGTACATGACCTTCTCGTTGGGCATGCGCAGACGTGCTCGCAGAGCTTCATGTTCAGAGTCCAGCTAGTGGAGACAGGAGACCATGTTACCATAGAGACACATCACCTTGGTCGGTTAATTGATTATTTGACTGAGATAAACGTGATACCATTAGCTGACGAAACAATCTTTGATTCGTGACATGTTTACAACTCTGCATGTGACCTGAAATTCCACAAAGCGCTCATATGCACATACAGGTACAAGAACATGAAGAAGAATGCGAAATCTCTTGATCAGTCACAAGTCCCAGCAAAACAAGTATTTAGTAGTCAATAATGAAGGTAGCTGTTGTTGCTTCTCAGTTACTTTCAATGAAACTCAAGGGAAACTTTCATTTCGATTTTATGAACTTGACCTAAGGGTCTGTTATCACCAAATATAATGATTAACTTGAGATTTGTGAGCAGAGCTTAATAAGTACATGCACACAGGCAACAGGAGGAACTGCTGCAATTTACAAGACATGGTGTTATACTGCCACCTACAGGCGCTGTGCTCACACTGTTCACACTGGTTTACCTGTACCTATAGCGTCACCATGTGCTGGGTTAAAGAACACATTCTAGAAATGATTGAGCAACTGCCAAATAAAATAAAATAAAAAATAATTATCTATTCCAATAAATTATCCAGGGTTTCTGCAGGTTTTATGAAGGTAAGACTATTTTAAGATTTTTTTAAGACCAAATAAAGTCATTTTAAGGAATCAATTGAAGGGAATACAATACTTCATTATGTTCTCTAAATGTAAATGTCTAGCGAGAAACAATGAGTTGTATTAGCAGCATTTCAGATTTTTTTAATACACGTATCCATTACTTTTTCATTCATTTCCCAAAAAAAAGTAGCTTGAATTGCTCTGCTGTCAACCACTAAAATATGGACATAACTTTTACTGCATCTTCTGATCACGCTGCAAAAAGGTGATGTTCTTCCTCAGTTTTTTGGTCTTGTTTTCCAGTGCAGTTTTCTAAAGATTCTTAAATCAAGATGCATTTACTGGAGATATAACAAAATAACAAAATAAATAAAAAATGAAGTCTTGTTTTTTGTATAATTTATCAAAATGAAGGGAATTGTATGCTTAAAACAAGAAGGGGCATCCTTTGATTTTGGCATTTGATATGAAGATGATACCAATGGGCTCATTGACAGATACTTGTTCTTTTAAGAACTCTTTTTAACTCTATTTTGTTAAAATTTTCAAGACATCATTTTAAATTGGCATCTCAAATAAATATATCAAAGATGTTAAGATATTTGTATAGGAAAACAGGACAAAAATATATATTTTTTGCAATGCGTGCACATAATACTATAACATTATGAATTCCAGACTTTCTGCTCTGACCTTTTTAAGACTAAAAGACCAGCAGAAACCCTGTTATCCTATACATTATTACATTATCCTGAAGAAATATTTTGGGTTCAAGCTAGATTGGACAGCATTTGTGGCATTTTCTTATTGAAATCTGCAATGTATTTCAAGGTTTTAAAAACAAAAATGCGAAGCTTGAATTTTTTTGTAAAGAATTTACTGACTTTTTTTCTTCAAAATATGAATTGAGCTGAAACGCTGCCAAAGTTTTAATTTGTTTGGTGGGATTACTGTTCTAGGTAAATATACTAGTTATTCATCACCAATTGGATTTTTCTCTGTAGGTAAATATTCTCCTTTCTGTATCAATGCAATAGTTTGTTTTACTGAGGGTTTTATATGATCCTCATATTTAGAATATATGATATAATTTTGCACAGACAAGGTTGTTAGGGATTTTATATTTACATTTCTAATTATCTAACAAAAAGTAGCTATACTGTAGAAACAAAGTGCATTTTAACATTCAATGTGTTTCCCCATTGCTTTCATTTCAACTTAAAAATAAAAAATGGTAATAGAAATAAAGTTGAAAAAATATTAAATATAAATATTAGATGCATAAACAATTCAACGAAAATTAGAAATGAGGACAAACACTGAGAAAAAAAACTAAACTAGAGAAATAACAAAAGTGTGTGTGGAGGAGGGGGCGTGGTTCTGCGAAAGCTGCAGCGGGAGAAAGAGAGAAGAGCCGAGCGGTGGGTAAGTAGGTCAAGCAGATGATGAACACCTGTCTCTGATTGCAGTAATTGGCGTGGAGAGAGCGCTTATAAGCCGCTGCCGGGAGAGAGTGTATGAGAGAGACTTGGACTGGGACTACACTCAAGCTGCGGGGAGACGAAGAGAAACTACTAGTGCTGCGAACTGAACGGGGGCGACCCATATCATGGAGTTTGAGTGTACGAGCCACCGAAGGTGTGCTTGAGTGGACTGGAGCGATCTATATTGTGGACTTTGAGTGTATACGCCAGAGAGCGTGTGATTTTGTGTTTGAGAATAAAAGAGTGTAAGTCCCAGTCAAGCCGACCCCGTCTTCTTCCTTCCTGTTACTCTACGAACATTACCACAGTGTGTTAACAAATTAACTAAAAAATGTAAATGAAAACATAACAATAAAAGCTCATTCAAAATATATTATATAGATATTATTAAAACAACACTGATGTCAACTGTATTTTGTCCACAAATGCTGTTGATTCTCATACAGAACCACATTTTAAAGATATGACCAACAAAATCAAACAAAGCTGCACAAAACACAGACAATTCACAACAGCACATGCTGAACAGAATATGTGGAGCTATGCAAAGAGGATTATGGGAAACAGTACTAAAGGGGCAGGGGCATCCTTTGAATTTGGCATTTGACATGAAGATGAAGGTACATAAGCTTGATAAGAGAACAGGTCTACTTATCATCAGGTGACAGACATCGTTCCAGTTAAAAGCATCTTGAATAACTGATAGTACCTGGAAGTTAAAGGGAGAAAAATCCGCCACCTGAAGCAGGAAACAAAAAGAGACAAAAAACACAGCCAGCAGTTTAGATAGCAGTTTAGATGTAAACATACAGTACACAAGAATGACAAATATTTAAAAAGTTAAAACCGCTTACAGATGAACGTGATTCTTGTGACTCTTCCTCAATGTCAGGATTAACCTGTGAACAGATCAAATCACCAAAAACATCCTCAAAATGAGAAATCACAGCATTCTATTTGACAGGTGACTTATCAGGACATTGAGTGATTTATTAGGCACAACCTAACAAAGAATGTGAAGGTCCCAATCTTTGAACATGTTTGCTTGGTTAGTAGGATATGTTTCTGATTGTCCATTCTTCAAAGCATAAAGTCCACATGATTTCAAAATGTTACTTAATGCACATTCCTGGACCCACTGTAAATAAAAAAATTGCATAAGTTGTTCTAAATAAAGAAAAAAACTGGGTTATGAACATTAAATAAACAATTAAAAACTCATTTAAATAAAGCTGAAATAAAATATAATTTAAATATTAGAAAAAATGCTTAAAGTGAAACTGAAATGAAACAAATGTAAATGTAAATTGTAAAAGTAATATTAAAAACAAGCACATAACAAAACTACATTACCAATTCAAATTAAGAAAGCATTTAAAAAAAATAATATAATAGTGAATAAATAATATATAATTAAGCTTAAATGAATCAAGATTAACATGTTACACTGATTCAATTGCTCTTATTTTAGAGAGCCTTTTTTGTTGCAGATCCTGTTGTATACATTTACTAACTAAAAAGGGCTGCGGATGTGAAAAGAGTAACATATCTGACTTCATAAGCTTGACTTCTTGATTATTGTAGGTTAAATATTCTAGTATAAATCCCAGTTTTATGTCAAAATATTCTTAAATCACATCTGTCTAGTGTCTACCCGAGCCATGTTCAAAGAACAGTACCCTAAGTCAAGATGTGGTTAAACCTGCACTATGTAAGATTGAACCATATAATTGAGCAAAGAATTAGCTGAAGTGAGGTTTGAGGCTGTGATGGAAATACCCAGAAGGATGGTGAAAATCTTACAGACTGCAGATTTCAGGAAGAGATAATCTAGAGGAAGTTAGTAAGGATCCCTACCCAGTGAGTGATGTTAGTGCTGATCTGGGAACAGCTGATAGATGATCCCGAGCTAGCAGAACACACCTCACTCACCTCTGCTGCAAGGTAGCTTCCAGTGGCCAAGTGTTTAAACCGGAAAAGACTATTCCAGTAACCAGCGCCACCACGACATGGGTCATGCTGAACCACCTGAAATATGAGATCGGGAGAAATGTCAATAGGAAAGCTGCATATGAGGCATTTAAAAGGTCATGAAACCCCGTTTCAGCATCAGTTAATTCTCACCACAGTTTTGTAAAGTGCTACAAATGTGAGCGTGGTAAGTGGAGGGGAAAGACGGTAGACAAACAACACGGGGTGACCGATATGACCAACAAACCTTATATTATGATATATATATTAAGTTATTTTCGCTTTAAATAAGATGTTTATAATATAAAAATGTTTGATACCATTGATATTTCATTATTCTTCTTCTAAACATATATAAACATTGCTGGTCCCAGTGTAAATAAATAAATTGTATTCATTGTTCTAAAGAAAGAAAGAAAAACTGTGCAACAGAGTTATTATCATTAAATAAACAATTAAAAATAAGTTTGCTCATTTAAAATAAGCAGAAATAAAAGAACACATATATACATATACATATACATATACATTTACATATACATATATATTCATATATATATATGAATATATAAGTGAAATGAATAACACTGATTATCTCTTCATCTATATGCAAGCGTAAGGATTTGAGCGAGTTTGACAAGTGCCGAATTGTGATGGCTAGACGACTGGGTCAGAGCATCTCCAAAACTTCAGCTTTTGTGGGGTGTTCCCGGTCTGCGGTGGTTAGTATCTATCAAAAGTGATCCAAGGTGGTGAATCGGCGACAGGGTCATGGGCGGTCAAGGCTCGTTGATGCATGTGGGGAGCAACAAACAGACAAGCTACTTAGATTATTGTGCTACAAGTCTAAATTGCTCAAGAAGTTAATGCTGGTTCTGATAGAAAGGTGTCAGAATACACAGTGCATCTCAGTTTGTTGTGTATGGGGCTGCATAGCCGCAGACCAGTCAGGGTGCCCATGCTGACCCCTTTCCACTGGCGAAAGCACCAACAGTGGGCATGTGAGTATCAGAACTGGACCACAGACCAATGGAAGAAGGTGGCCTGGTCTGAAAAATCACGTTTTCTTTTACATCACTTGCCCTGTCACAAAGCAAAAATGGTTCAGGAATGGTTTGAGGAGCACAACAACGAGTTTGTCGAATTGGCCTCCAAATTCCCCAAATCTAAATCCAATCGAGCATCTGTGGAATGTGCTGAACATACAAGTCAGATCCATGGAGGCCCCAACTCGCAACTTACAGGACTGCTTAAGGATCTGCTGCTAACATCTTGGTGCCAGATACCACAGCACACCTTCAGGAGTCTAATGGAGTCCATGCCTCGACGGGTTAGGGCTGTTTTGGCAGCAAAAGGGGAACCAACACAATATGATGTATTGTTTTGCCTGATTGGTGTGTATACATATGCATCTTTAAGAACCTTTGAGGCTTATTTTGCTGCATTTTTACAATCCATTTGATCGGTTATATCACAGGGCTGCCGGTTGACCAGCTGCACTCACAGTGTGGATGATTCACATTTGTGTCGAAGACTATGGATCTATGGAAAAAAAGTTATGGACGTAGGAACTTTTACAAAGCAAAAACAAAATCACCAATTTTTGATCCATTAACGCATCTCTAAAATACTGAATGCAAACGTACAGTTTGATGAAATCAACACATGCTCATGAATAATTATGAAACACAGATGAGCCATCGATGTACTATGGGTGTATGTAAACGTAATTTTAACACAAAGATTCATTTTAACCCGGAAGATGAAAATAGGTCAAAACATGGAAACATTGTCTTCTATGATGTGCAACACACATACCTCTAAAAAAAAAAATATTGTTTTAAATAAAAACATGTGGTTTAGTGTTTCGTGACAAAACATGCAACTCACCTCCACTTCCCACAGTGCTTTGCTGCTGGTGGCAGAGGTGGCGGATTGGCGGCCAGTGGTTCGCAAAAACACATGTTGCTTCTTCCTGTGTTCGTCGCAAGTGAGAAACTTCTCCTGCTCAGCATGGAACAGCCGAACCACGTCACCCTTAGCAACCAGAAAGAAGGAATTAGCACCGTCACATTCTAAAAATTGCCTAGAACTAGAACTCCAAGAACTCAGATTATATTTAATGCGTTTACCCCTTTAAGAATGATTTCCTTGTTGTCACTCCATTTCATAAATAACACAATCTTCCAACTAGTGTTGCAGTTCACAGAGTTCACCTGAGAAGAACGGATGAGAAAGAGAGTCTTAAAATAAACTCTGGTATTTTTTGAACATTAGCACTTAATAAAAACAATCATTCAAAATACAGAGATATTCTGGCAGAGAGAGTGGATCTTAAATTATCGTTATTATAGCATAAAAGCCTTCACACTAACACTAGGTACAAGCTGTTCTAATTGCATGGACAGTAAATTACATTTTTAATGCAACTAAAGCTAATTTAGAGCAATTATGTTTCATTTATTGTTAACACTTATTGCAAAGCTGTCAAGAGCAGAATTGTATTTACATACAGTACATTCACACCACATGGTGTAATGCACATCAGCACAAAAAGATAAAACTCAAACACAAACCTCGTTGCAGCCAGGATTGTCCACCAACTGATGGCTGCTGGCGTGCAGAGGCTGTCCTGCATTTACAGGATTCAAAACCACTTTATCCCCAATCACAACCTAAAAGACAAAAATGAAACTCAAAATTAAAACATATCTTGTTTATAATAGTGCATGGAAAAATACGAATAACAGGGTGTCCCTCGCCATTTTTTATGTGACTTACATGAAAGTTACTGTCATGTCAACCACTTTTACTTATGCGGGAAATATAATAATAAATAAATTCTAATTTTATTGGTCACACACAAGAATAAACTGTCAGGTTTGAGGTAAGGGATGAGGTGAGGACTCGAGAGGCAGTTTCAATGGGCTTTATTTTACAATAAAAAAACAAAACAGCAAGGCACAAGGCTGGGTTAGACAGGACTAAGGCCTTTTCCACACTATGTTTTCAATTGAAAAACGTATCTATTTCTGTCCACATGAAAACGCATTCCCAAGTTATTTGAAATTGAGAACGATGACGCATGTTTAGTCATGTGACGCATATTTAACTGATAGATCTGCATGCTTATAAAGCTATTATGCCTGTTATGTGCTATTCAAGATATGTGACTTTGTACAGTCTTCATATCGCAAAGATGACCGAAAATTCACTCAGAATTGTTGTCTTGTGGCAAAACATGAGAGCAGTTATGCTTTAGACCAAACATATAATGGTGACTGAGTGTGACCTGGACGCCTCAGTGAATGGTGAGATATTTTGCTAAATAAAATGATCCTGCCAGAAGAATAGCGTGATAACTTTATGATGTCTGTTCTGTCTGTATCATCTCAGTGAGCTTTCAGACGATCAAGCACAGGACTGCAAACACAAGGAGAATAAATAGGGAGAGCAAACAAACGAGGAAGGACAAGTGGTGCAAATGAACCAATAATCAGATAACAAGAAGGGTGGGGTTAAGTCAATAGACAGGACAGCACATGGCACATAGAAACAAACATGACAAGCCATGTGCTCAAACATTAAAAAGCAAGAGCACATGCGATCACACCAAGAGCATGAATGTCTAAACCCCCGACAAGGATCCAAACACCATGCACCGCACAAGATACAAAGCGTGCAGACGAGAGAGCGCACGGCTCAAGCACACTCTCACACTAAGACAAGACGATACATGAGTGTCAGGGCATACACATGACGACTCTCTGTACACAGAATAAAATTAACCAAAAATCAGAAGTAAAATAAATAAGGATGAGATATAATTATTTATGAATGATTAGTTCTGACTGTTTATACATTATTTATTTAATTAAATAATGAATATATTAATATTTATATAAAACTTTATCTCTTTTGTGTTGCAACAATGTATGTTTTTTTACTGGTCAAACCTAGGAGATGTTGAAACTACAACTATATAACTAAATTACTCTCGTAAAACCGCACAACTTCAGTATGAGTGACACAACACAGACACAATAATGCTAATATAATCTACACAGAAGATATTTATGTGCTATACATCAATCTAGTAATAACTCAACTCAAAATAAAGGTTTAAATTTGTATATATTTAAAGTCACCCTCAAATCAAAAAGGATGGTTTTTATTTTATGACAAATGATTTATCGGGGCACATCATTCATTTATTTTTTTTATTGAAGTGCCCTTGTAATCTTTAAGCAAAATAACTTCCCCTCCCTCTGGCAGCTCCTCTCTTCTCTGATGATGTGTTTACTGGCGTGAGGGCGGGGCAACCTTTCACTCGGGCCCTGTCCCAAGTGGCAATTACAATGGCCGCTGCGTGCGCGAGTCTGTTAAGTCCACAAGACCGTAGGGTGTCTGATTCGTCATATAAGCTTAAATAGGGGTGCTCATGAGTGCCCTCTTTTTGGCTGCTATGCGCCCTCGATGTGCACTTCTGCTGAGTCCGCAAGAGCTACGGAGAGGACTTCTACCCGGCAGTCAAACCGGCATTACGTCGTGAAAGTACGGACTCAAGTGCCGCCCTAAAATTTGTTTTGAACGAAAAGCTGTTTCACTCAGATTTATGTCACAAAAGGGAAGAAAACTTCCAATTTCAAGCTCAATTAGTTCATTTCACTAACTGCTTATGTAGCTCAAGAATGCAACACATTTAGGTAATCTCTTATAGTGCCTCAATTTTGCACATATTTATATCCCACAAGTATTGCCGTGGTTTTCCATGATGGAGGCTCAGTGTCAGCGGCGCTCACTCCCACAGAGGCCATTTTTAATAGCATTAGCAGGGGAATTCAATGATGTGAGCTTTGACATCATGTAACGCTCAATGAGACCTAATGTAAAAAACACTCTTTACCCCAGAGATCAGCAGCGGATGACAACCCATGGCCCCCATGCAACAACATCTAATGGAGCAAATGGAGAATGTTTTTAGGTCTGGTTCTGTTTAGATCGCATCTTTTCCGGAGGCTTAAATGTTGTAACTACAGTTCAAGCCATATAGAGCCCCTAGTGCATAGCAGAGTCCATTTGACATCAGAGTTCCATTTGTTTAGTTCGAATTCAGTCTCACACCAAGGAATTCCACCTGAGACTGCTTGAAAACAAGTGTGAGCTTCTGAATTTGTATCATTTGGCCCAATTTGCAGGACGGCATTTCTCATCGCTTCTCGTCGATATACACTACTGTTTCAAACTTTGGGGTCAGTAAGATTTTTTTTTATCCAGAAGAAAAAAGTAATACTTATATTCTGCAAAGATGCATTAAATTGATTAAAACTGACAGTAAATACATTTATAATTTTACAAATAAATGCTGTTCTTTTGAATGTGCTAGTAATCAAAGAATCCTGAAAAAAGTATCATGGTTTCCACAAAAATATTAAGCAGCACAGATAATAACAAGAAATGTTTCTTGAGCAGCAAATCAGCATATTAGAATGATTTCTGAAGGATCATGTGACACTGAAGACTGGAGTAATGATGGTGAAAATTCGCATAACAAAAGAATAATAACATTTTAAATTGTTTTAAAATAGAAATTAAAATGTAATAATATTTGATCAAATAACTAATCAAATAAGACTTTTTTCAAGAGCATTAAAGAATGGGAGACAATTTGGGGATACACATTTTTTGCATGTTAAGTTAAGAGTATTAAAAATCTAAGGAAGAAATAGTTATTCTAAGGAAGCTTTGTAAATTTGCCAATTATACTCGTTTCCCCACTTAAATGGCAAAAATGGGATAGAGAACAGTTAACTGGGCTCAGTTTTGTGAAATGTACTGTTTAAACTGTGTATGTTATCACTCACGCTGTCTCCTATGGAGCGGAGTTTGTAAAAGGGCTGTATGTAGAACCAGGAGCCCTCGTTTCCAGCGGAGTCCAGCGTCACACGCATGGCGTTCTTCTCCAGCAAAGCAGGCAGTCGTTTATTCACAGTAAGGTACTTATTGCTTTTTAAATGCAACAGCTGTGAAATGGAGAACACACAAACGTCTGATATTAATAGCGCAAACGATGTTATTTAAAAAAGCTGGTATACCCATTAAACCCCTTTAGCTATACACATGAACCTAATTAAGGTTGCATGCTGAGGTCACATGACACTGTCTTATATTATGATGAATTATGAAGAGCAATCATGAATGCAAGCTCAATAACACTGAACAATGGATTTCTGTCCTGCCAAGTCCTCAGTGGCACTGTGAGATCCCTCTGCCTCCCGTCTGCCAGCTGGCTGACCTACCTGAATAACGTTTCCGTACTGTATCACCGTTCCCAGCAGCTTACGGTTTTCAGATTCATTCTGTTTCTTCTCTAGATCAGCAGCGTGCTGAAAAACAGAGGTGAAAATGCAGACAATAAACATAAATAAAAGTGCCATGAAGCTCTAGACAAGTTTAAATTAACAATTATTTGATACAGTATGCATGTAATGAATATGAACAAAATGTAATGGTTGTTATTTAATACCAAAATACATTTAATTTATGTCAAATTTAATTTAACATTTTATAATATCTTATACAAATAACATGGCCCAGATCCACAAAACCAAAATGTGTAACGTATTGAACTCACATGTAGTTTGTTGAGTAGTACAGTGTCTGTGGTGCTGTTTCCACCAGGTTTTGCTGCTTTCCAGAACTGTTTCTGGGCTGAGTACCTGTTCATTGGACACAACTTGAACAGACAGTCTGGAAGGGAAAACAGAAAACGCACAAAAACACCTTATGAAAAGTTCACACAAGCATTTTCACCGACTGTACGAGCCTTTATACTGTGCGTGTAAATCTGAGTTTTATAACAATTGTAAGTACATACGCCCACAGTCCCATCAGAAAGGCTCAAGTAGCACTTCAACACCAAACCAGAAATAAATTATTTAGCATTATCATTAATATTACAAAATATTCTTTCCTTAAAAATGAAGAGGTTTTCCCCCCAGGCAAAGAAATTTCTACCAAACAGCTGTTGCTGCTAAGTAGTATTTACTTCCTTAACAAAATGTGACCCTGGAGCACAAAACCAGTCATAAGTTGTGCGGGTATATTTGTGGCAATAGCCAACAATACATTGTATGGGTCAAAATCAATTTTCCTTTTATGCCAAAAATCATTTGGACACTAAGTAAAGATCATGTTCCATGATGATATTTTGTAAATGTCCTACATTATTAGTAATAGTAGTCATATGCATTGCTAAGGACTTAATTTTGACAACTTTAAAGCCGATTTTCTCAACATTAAATATTTTTGCACCCTCAGATTCCAGATTTTTAAATAGTTGTATTTTGGCCAAATATTGTCCTAACATCACAAACCATAAATCAATGGAAAGTACAAATCGATGAGGAAAAATGTTCGTTGAAAACCTTTTCTTTTTTCCATGACTAAGATTAGACGATGACGAGACGACACCAACTGTGACTATAATCAACATGGAATATGGTTGACAAAAAAGACAAGACTAAAGTGTAGTTTAAAAAAATACTAACTTTTTTTTAGGGGCAACACTAGGTCAAACTAAGACATTAGCTGTTAGCTAATGCTGGGAGATAGTCATTGCACTCCAAAACAAATACTAGGCTATCAAAAAATTATGGACACTAAGAAATACACAAATTATAACAGGAACCCTTAAGCATGATGCTACCATCACTCCATTTACCATGGTTTTACAATAGAAACACTAAATAGTATGGCATTTTGTCCAGAAACATTAACAGTTGTGCTATTGGCCTACCAATAAGCTGAATAATATTAAAGTAGTGTTTATTTCCTTAACAAAATCGATGATTAAAAATGTTCGTCCACAACCTTTTTTTCATGACTAAGACGAGACGACACCAACTGTGACTATATCAACATGGAATATTGTTATTATAATATTATATTGATTATAGTTTATATAGTTTTAAATATGGGTATTTTTTTACAAACACCCTTCGCTTTGCTTCAGAAGGCATTTATGGTTAATGCACTGGAGTTGCATGGATTACTTTTATGATGGATGCGCTTTTTGGAGCTTCAAAAACTCAATTCAATGTAATTACAAAGCATGGAAGAGCCAGGATATTATTCATATGAATCCGATTGTGTTCCGCTGAAAGAAGAAAATTATACACACCTAGGATATCTTGAGGGTGAGTAAATTATGGGATAATTAAAATTTTTGGGTGAACTTTTCCTTTAATTCAAGCAAAATACAATATATAAGGGCTGCTCTATTATTTATTACACAGAAAATGAAAATCTTCCCGGCTTAAGTTTCACTGAATTATAACTGACCTTTCAAACGTGAAACAAAAAATGCAAAATATCCATCAATCCTGATTCACCAAGGTGAATTTAGCCATTTTTAGAAAGGATGCGCAGGTTAATCTGAGACATTGTGGCCCATTTAAATGTGCTCTTTACTATTCTATGAAATGATGAGGGTACCTGTGACTGCAGGCACAACTGACTAGAACTATTCATTTAGTTTCCAAAGAAGGACACACGAGGATCCAAGTTTGTCTGACGTTTGTTAAATGACTGGGTCACATTGCCAGTTCAACTCCAACAGGAGAGTTGAATCAAACACACCTGAAACATAGGGTCCAGTAAAATACAACTGATACAAGTTACAACTGGTAATGTAATGTAAACTAGTTGCATTTGAAGTAATTTTATTTGATTCATTAAATAGACCACTGTTTGTACTACAGACATGAATGATCCCTGAGTTTAAACAGAGGTAACAAAAGCTGAGGTACAGCCTTGCTAACCAGTTAGTGTTTCCCACTTTACAGCCTCACTCAGAGTAGGGAAAGCTCTTCATGTCACACATAAACTTTGAGGATGAGATGCTATCATGTTAACCAGCCGGCTACGTTACTTGAGAAGTGAGTTACAATGTTATCATGATGGGACAGGAACGCACTGAGAGCCAGGCTACCTGAGAGCGTGTAAGAGGAAGGAACGAGTAACAGGAAGGGAGGGAAGACACGCAAGAGGACATGATTAAGTGTGACGGGTAAAAATAGCACTATGTCCGCAGAGCGCACTGAGAAATGCGGCCAACACTAACGCTAGCGCTCAGGGATTAGCGGCCAGGGAACGAGGGGAAAAAAAGAAGAAACACTAAAAGGACTGGAGGTTGAAAGTTAGAAGTGGAGAATGTGAGGATAAAGTGGGACAGAGGATGACGTGAGAAGATGAACCGAAGAAATTATGAAAGAGAAATATAGGTTGATGGTGCCAAGGGGCAATGCTAGGTCAAACTAACCGATTAACAGTTAGGAGTTAGCATGCTAAACCAGAGAGATAGTCATAACAGACCAAAACAAACTAGGCTATCAAAGAATTATAGTCACAAAGAAATACACAGATTATAAAAGGAACCCCTAAGCATGATGCTACCACCATGTTTTTACAATAGTCACACTAAATTATATGTCATTTTGTCCAGATTAACATTAACATTAACATTAGGGCTAATAGCCTACTAATAAGATGAATAATATTTTCATGTAATGGAAGATAACACATAAATGGCTGATTTTAAAATGCTAAAAATAATAATAATTTTACCAGTGCTATTATTATAATTTTTTAAAGACAACTAAATGTAATAATAGAGGTAAGGAACATGAACAATTAACTATGTTGATATAGTATATCCAATATCAACCAATAACATCAGCTGATAACTGGTATAGTACAGCTATATTGTGCATCCTTATAAAGAAAAGCACTATAGATAATTATTATATTTAATAAGCCCCGGGTTGAGGTCTGTTTTAAGAATAGTTTTATAATCATTTTAACTCTAAAAGTATAGCAAAGTTCACATCACAGCTATAATATTTTTTCTTCCAGCTGATCAATGATATGAATTGAGAAAAAATCAGAATCTATCCGACTTCAAAGATCTTGAGCATTTAATGCCACAGGCAACAAAACTGCAGCGAACGCTTATAATAAACAGAATGTTATGTTGTGTAAGTGTGTGGACGCTAATATAGTTATCTTTATATCGTTTTCTGTGTCCCTATTCACACCATGAGCAATGTTTCAATTCCTTATTAAAATGTAGAGAAAACTAATAGTAATAACTACATTCAGATTTTCACAAACTCACATAAACACAAAGCAAAATAGTGTGGTTTCAAAACAGGGCTCATAATGCTATACTACTTAAAGAGATAGTTCAAACCCAAAAATGAAAATTATGTAGTTGTTATTTACGCACCCTAAAGTTTTTTCTTTCTTCTGCCGAACACAAAACAAGATATTATATGATAGAACAAGATAGAATGTGGGTAACCAGTTTCTTCTTTCTGGTCCCCAATAACTTCCATAGTACGAAAAAAATACTATGGAAGTCAATGGGGACCAGCATTTGGTTACCAACGATTTTTGTTTTGTGTTCAGAAGAAGAACCTCACTCAACAACCTGAGAGTGAGTAAATGACAGAATTTTCATATCAGGGTGAACAATACCTTTAAAAGCAATTCAACAAACTTTTTTTTTATTTTTACATCAAGCATCTCATGTCTGTTCCAGTGCCAACAAAAACAAATGTGCAAGTTCACTTTTTTTCCCCTGTAGTAATCAAAACCAGTCTGAAATACAATGCCCTGCCTGGCGTCTGATGAACAATTAAGAGGATACATGTTCAAAAAACACCTGTAGGCAAATCTGACCTTCAATTTAAAACACTTTTATTTTGAAGTAAATACATTTGTAGGAGTCTAAAGACAGATTCAGTCTATTTTGACTGAACAACAGTTTCAAAAAGCATATGTTAGATATGAGTGGGTTAGCAAAGCTCTCAGAGACACCAGTGATCACTATCTGCTTGCCTTGACTGTGGTCATCGCTAAAATTCACAGGTCAAAATAAGAATGGGTCCTTCCTGACTAAAGCCAATATGCTAGTAGGCCTCTGCTCATCATAGGACCCTGGGACTACATTTGTGGCTGTGACCCAGGATCAGAAAGGAAGGGCAAACTTTTGAATGACACTCTAAGGCTCTCTGGAAACCAGGCCTTTTAAACAGCTTAAGCAGGCTATTAATACCATGAGGGATCTAAAGATTTAGTGGTAACACTCTCTCAAAGCAGAAGTACAGTGAACAAACCCGGCCACTACTGTCCTGCCCTGCTACAGCTACCTGAAGAAAGCAACGAAAGGAGGAAAAAAGGATTCTTGTATGACTCCAAAAAATATTAAGTTTTTTCGCCATTACAGCCTTGCTCATAATAGCAGTATTATAATCTAATGCATTACAGTGTTCACGAAATGCCACAATATATTTATCATAAAAATATAATGCTTTTTTTATAGTAATAATATTTAGATACAGATAAATACAATACATTATAATATAATAAATTAATATACAATATAAAGCAATGCAATGCAATATAATATAATATAAATAATAATATAAGTATAATATTTTTATATATATCTGATATATAATCTGATTGGTTGATTGGAATGTTTATATATATATAAACATTCCAATCAACCAATCAGATTTGAGAGACAAGTGTGCAGTTTATGTTAAGTTTAGGCTTTACAGCCAGGGATAGGTGCTTCTGTATCAGTGTAATTCATAAATCATTTCCCTCTGATTTTAGGGATAAATTATGGGTAGGTTTAGGTCAGGGGAACGTTGATCCTTTAGCTCCAACCCTGAAAAAAAACACTCACCTTCCTGTAACTTTAGTAATCCTGAAGACCTTGATTAGCTTCAGGTGTGTTTGATTAGGGTTGGAGCTGAACTCCCTCCAGGATCAACGTTCCCCACCCATCAAAACATTGTCCAATAGTTTTATTAGTTTACATATACCTGTATTGACTAATAGGACACAATTCAAGGCAGGAAGGAATCAAGGCACGTCCGAATCTAATGTTAGCCTCACTTCCTGTCTCCTGAGAGACCTTCATCTGACGGATTTTTGAAGGCAGCATATATGTATCCTTCCCTGCCTTTGATATCCCACAATCCTGTGCTTTCCATTTTGTTGGTAAGTTTATTACCAACATTTTCCACTTCTGATGTCATTTCTAGTGAGAAATTACTTATCTAGTAATTCAATATTTGTTTAGTTCTCACCAAAGCTCTCTCTATTTTGCTGTAGATCATTAAACTGTTACACTGCCTAAGAAAAATGTCCGAAATTAATTTTGTGAGGTGCCTTCATGCACAAAACGCTGCCTTACAAGCCATTGTCTGATAAGGCAGCGAGGCAACGAGTCAGCTGCCTAAGTTTTCGGACGCAGCCATTGTCTGAGCAGAACTTTTTTCTTGTTGGTGTCTGAGAACTATTGTGTGATTGGTCAGGGATTTAAAGTGGGTAGGGTTAATGCGGAGAAACGGAGATGTTTGGCACCTGCTTTTCTCGTGAAGTATGGAATGTACTGTCCAGAACGAACTTTGTTCTTGTTCTTGCCACCTCGAGAAAACAAAAAAAATGTATTTGTTCTTTCAGAGTATGTACCAAGCTTTGCGGTCAAATGGAATGCACCCTAAATTAGGTGTGTCTGATAAGGGAGACACATAATGTACAGGGCTGGGGTGCCTCCAGGACAGGTTTGAAAACCACTGGTTTAGGTGAAGGGTTAGGACTAGATTTTTGGACAGAAATGTTGATCCAGAGACACGTCTAACTTGGCTAAATCACGGTGACCTCTGGTGAAATCTATCTAGCTATTCACACAAAACAACCACTCAAGCAAAGGTACCGTAACATATCCCATCAAGTTTACGCTGTTGTTCTGATAATGTATTTAACATTTAGGCAGATGTCATTGTCTATAGTTTCAGCTTTGTCTCATCCTGTGTGAAAAAAACCTGTGGTAGACCCCAGGCCTGATGTGTCTGTCCACCTACACACTACACAGCTGTGCCTTATTAATCAAACAGGAAGTACATCAGCAGATGTCTGTTCAGCGGTGTGTGGCAGCTGAGTTGAGACACCAGCCCTTGTCAAATTAAAATTAAAAATTAATATTTATTTATTTAACCCTAAAAAGGACATTTACCTCAAGGGCATTTACACATCCTTGGCAACTAATTAAAGCTATTTGAAAACATTTTATAAATTATATCATCTGATATATATGTTTAAATATATATACAGTATCTTTTTTATTTAATTTAAAGTTCGACATTTTTCAATTCAACAAAAATTAACAAATTATTATAAAGAAAGCAAAGCGCTGAACAGCATAAAATAATAATTTAATTTAAAAAAAATTATTTAAACATATAAATGTAGCATTTGGTCATACTACAAGACTCCATAAGCTAGACTATTGACAACAGCTGAGCCCCTTTCGCACTACTAAAAAACACAGTTAGGTTAGCAGGAAACAATGCTTCACGGTGAACAGTGTTTGAACTGTGAACCCTCGGCTACCTAGTTACAGTTTCAGTTCAGCAGAAAATGTTCTATTCAACAAACGCTTCACCACAAAATTATGACTATAACAACACCCGCAGCTGGTTACAGTAAGACTTTATGTGCATATGTGCCTGTGTTCGGAGCAGCTAGTGTAATTCAAAGCCAGTAATGAAATGGGTACTTTTCCTAATATTTGCATATGGTATCAGTAATAATGTGACAGCCATCTGCTGCGTCCACAGCTAACAGTTCAGCAGAGCATTAGTCACCATCAGAGCAAACATGACCTTGTTATATCACAAACTCATCAAGGCAGGCACTTTGTATTTGCCTAGATACATCCAATTAAGTCTAATTTCCATCAATGGCACAGCAGAATGTTTAGCCATAAATGTTTTTGGCTTATGTCCTGTATGGTAAAAAAAATGTTTTGCGCCAGGCGCGACGCAAGTGTTTTTTGCTAGTTTTAGCCTGACGCAGATATCATTTTCATGTCCAGCACCACGTTGTTTAAATAGCATATGCACTCGTCCATCAGTTCACCCATGGGCGTGCTGTTCTGAAAACCAGGCATTGCATTGACCAACAATAACCTGGTCTAAAGGTAATGGTGGAGTATTTTTTGTGTTATTTAAAATGTGCATTGGTAAAATAGGTGGTGCTCTGCTTATTACACACACAGGGACGCGCAGCAGCACACAAACAATTTTAAATATTAAAAATAAAAGATTCCTCTCTGGAGAAGCATTTAGTCATTCCCCTGAAAAGTCTTTAAACATGTAAATAGCGAATCCGCAATGGTGCAAGTGCAACTGGCTTTTAAAGGGAATGGGATACTCTGATTGGTTTATTGCACGTTACGGCCAAAACGCACCCATAACTCATTAAGAGAATAGGTACAACCCTTTTGGACCATGTGCCTTGCGCGGCGACCATTTTTTCCATCGTTAAACTAGCACAAATGGATTCGGACATGCCCCAAGTGCACCTGTGCCATGCGCTTCATGCGCTCAGATCATTAAAATAGGACCCATAGTGTTGGATTGTGGTGGCTCTTTTTTTGTTTGTTTTTTACCAGAGAATCAACAAAGAAATAATATATGGATATACTTCAAGATATAAAAAAGGGTGAGTAAATTTGGGTGAACTATCCCATTAATAAATAGTTTTACATAAACATTACTTGAGCCAGTCATTTGCTGAACTCTGGGCCAGAAATGTTCTTCAATCTAACATTTGGAGGCTAAATTGGGGGTAGACTGAAGTCATTTAAAAAGCTCAGGGTGTCAAGTAGCAGAAAAGGGCAGACAAGAGATGAGTAGCTGATAACAAAAAGCCTGAAACAGTAGCTGGGTGGAGAATAGCTGAAGGAGGAGCACATATTTTTGTTACAATGTATGAAGAAGCATGACTGGTTATCTGCCAGTGTCATAAAATACCAGTGTGAACTGGGTAAGGATATAGGCTATTCAACAACAGACATAAACTGAACACATTTCACATATATTTGACGAACAGGAATGGAATGAACAGAGTGGGGGTCATTATCAAAAGTCGCGGTTAGTATGTGGTGTTTCCACCAGGTAAAGGGATTGCTCACCCATAAATAAAAATCATGGGTCTTTTATTTTTATCCACCCTCAAGTTGTTCCAAACCTGTATGAATTTCTTTCTTCTGCTGAACACAAAAGAAGATATTTTGAAGAATATGGGTAACAAAAACAGTTGATGGGCCCCATTGACTTTTATTATATGGATATATATTTTTTTATATAAACACTTTTTGTTCACTTTTCTGAACACTTTCAGTCCGAATGCAATGATATGATATCCAACCTGCCTGTCAACATGTATTTTTAATGTCGTCCCTCATGACACTTTACGGAACTGTTTGCGTGTTTTGGAGGAGGAGGGGCTTTGGAGACACTCTGAAGGAAGAAATCTCATGCTTTCAACGCTAGCTTGGTATTGCTAGCCTCTCTGACATTGCCGACCCTACCTTTAAGTAGTTGACCAGTTATTCAGGGGAAACCCATTGACTACTCTATTTCGCACCACTAAAGACAATATGGAATTTGGCTTAGATGTATACAGTACACATTCCATGACTATTGAATATTGGTTACTGAAAGGTGTAATTAACATTGATGTAGAGTCTGTGCAGCTGGAAAGAGCTGCAAGAATACTTCTCTCAGTCCATCCACAACCAATGCTTTACTTATTAGACATGTGTTAAAAAAAAACAATGCATTTTTTTTTTCAATTAGTCACTATAGAGAGTATTCTTGTTAGCATTTGATCTTTTAGTTTTTACGAACATTGAAAGCCAAGTATTCTGCCCTTCCATGAATCTTTTGAGGATATATTACACCAGACAGGGAGAATCATCTGGCTAACTATAGAGGTGTCTGACCGCTTTATCCATCAGTCCCTATAAAAACCCACATCTGTCCATCAGTCTGTCACACTGTCACACTGAAGCTAAAGTGATGGTCTAATCAAACTGACAGGCACACATGGACACGCTAAGATACACACGATAAACTCCTGAGCAAACGCCAACACACAGAGCCATACAAAACAAGCTGACAAAGACCCATCCATCTGTCATATACACTCATCCTCATGATGAGAAACCAGAGAGCAGTGTCAGGGGCGACTGATCTGCTGTTTGGAGTCTCACACAGCCCATTCTAGAAGCACAACAACAATAAAAGCAAAAAATCGAAGAACAATCGAGTGTGGCAATGGCATCATTAAAAACTAAATTGGGCAAAACAAAGTTTGTTTGGGGAATTCGAAACAGATTGCCAAAATATGAATCGATCGGTTAACGCAGCACGTTTGAGCTTCAGCATGAACCAGTGCGGTTCCTCAAGCCAAATAAGCAGAAAGCTTCTCTGAAAAGGAGAACACTACAAGTTCAGCAGCTGCATGCTGGAGCAGGACAGACTTGGACAGAAAGAATCACTGACTTGAAGCCAAATTCCAGTTTTATTGCAATTATAAGAGACGTAAACGGCCCTCAAAAATGTAAGGATTGTGAATAAAAACAGTTCTACATACGGTATGTGTATTCAAGCACCTCAGTTGGACTTAAAAGGTAATACAACGGTGTGAAGCATGTCAAAACATCAACAATTCACTACAGAAAGAAACCCCTCAGACTGGGCAAAGACTCCAGATAGTAAACACAGTGTCACAGGCAGAGGCTTGAACACTTCACATGCAAAACATGAAGCCTTAAACAGCTGGTAATGACAGTTAACACACATTTCAAACCCCATTTACATGCCTGTTTTATCTAATACCACTTCAATGACAGTCACTGGCTCACAGCTCACGTTTACATGCTATGTAGCAGAGATAGGAAAATTAAACTATACATTTAGGGTGATTACATTAAATAGTTGCTATCATCATATTTAAAGTGCATATATAAAGCGTTTAAAAAGGCCTGTAAAAATGCCTGTGACAGCTTAACTGTTACTTTGCATTTGTCTAATGATTGTGTGTAGAAATACACAAACACACACATTTATTTATATTTTTCTTCTTCATTTATTCTTTAAGGCTTTGGTAATTGTATATAGTTTGTTATATGCATTCATATATATATATATATATTAATTTTTTTTTTTTTAATTATTAATTTTTTTTTTTTTTTTTACTGTTACATTTTCACAACCAAATTGATGTGTATGCAACAGGGATATGTTGTATGTGCTGTCAATGCCCTATAACAATTTGGCCTGCAGCTTTTCTTTTTAATTGAAGCCCTGTTGCTGACCAGAATCAGTCTATTCTGATCTAAGCATCCCTAATATATCAAGCTACGAAATGTGACCCTGGACCACAAAACCAGTCATAAGTCACAAGGGGATATTTGTGGCAGTTGTTTGGGTCAAAATTATCGATTTTTCTTCTATGCCAAAAATCATTAGGATATTAAGTAAAGATCATGTTCCATGAATATATTTTGTAAATTTCAGACTAGCCCCTGTCAATGATAAAAAATACCTTTAGACCCCACGAGAAACAATTACTGTCTGAATAGGGCTTATGATCTCAATTTAAAAAATTGGTCCAAGGTCACATATGTCAGGCTGTCATAAGAGCAATATACACAAGCACAAAGTTAGCTAACTTGTCAGGTTTCATCTTTAAGAAGAGAAATAAGTCCCTTTTCCACCACAAAAAAATGTCACAGCTCCATTACTATTGAGTTTATCAGTTCCATCAACCACACCTGAACCAGCTAATCAAGGTCTTCAAGTTCACCAAACACATGACAGACAGGTATGTTATTACAGTTTTCTTGCAAACACATTTTGTTGCATCATTCTCATTTGCACTACATTGAATATAACACTATCTCTGACATTTCTATTTTGCCAAAATTGGGTGAGATATCACTCCAGTGAAAACAGACAACAGCACCTTTATATGGCACCTCTTAAAAGTGTTTCACGGGCAACATACGCTTATGGCACCAGGGATTCCCATTTCCTATTTAATGTCCATCCTGCTTAGTTTCAAAGAAAAAACACAACTCAGGCTGAAGCTCACTGGAAGAACGTGGCAGCGGTGACATTTCTGTAAAATTTACCCTAAGCAGCTTCTTGCACATTTTGCAACACATTTGAAATGAAAATTTCCATGAATGAGTGGTGCTGAAAATGCATTCAGTTTGATCCAAAACTGATAAACGTGAATCTGACAACATTTTATTAATACGTTGGTTGTTGTGCATTTCGTGGCATTTCAAGTCTTTATTAAACCAATAATCTGCCCCTTTAAATCATAATTTGGGAAAATGAATAAAAGTTTTTTTTACAGCCACTAAATTTGTTAAAAATTTGCGGAACGCACATTTCAAAGCATTGAAACGAGTATGTGAACTCAAACATATGGTATTTTTATGCTTTAGTACAGTCAAAAACTCTCACCCGCCTTTTTGAGCAAAGACATGAAAATGCAAACTTAAATGGTTGTAGTTCATGAATGCTTTGGAACACAGATTATACGACAACTAGGTTCAGGCTTTATTAAGTTTATGCGGAGGACGCGCAGTCCTACGTCACTGGACTAATCTTCACGGTATTTAGGACCACGATGGAAACGCACGCAGAC
This sequence comes from Gobiocypris rarus, assembly GCA_023029165.1. Classification (NCBI taxonomy): domain Eukaryota; kingdom Metazoa; phylum Chordata; class Actinopteri; order Cypriniformes; family Gobionidae; genus Gobiocypris; species Gobiocypris rarus. The sequence goes on along the minus strand of CM040931.1, from coordinate 7,720,987 downwards.
AGCAGCAGGTCTGGGGGGAAAAGAATTCCTGGGACAATTTGTTCAGGGTAATTTCGGTGGAAACAGGGCTATACACACAAATATATGTAAAAATTACTTGACAAAAATGCACGCAAACTCAGTCGATTTTGTCTTAAATGAACAGTTGTGTAACAGTATGGATCCGTGCAGCTCTTAAAGTGACAGCAGCCTAATAATCCTCCTGCTGTCTCTGAATTGTCTTTATCTTTTGTTGTGGGATTAACATTAATGACACTCACTGCTCTTGAATTACTAACTTTTGCAACCTTACTTTTAAGGATTAATCTGTATTTCATTTATTCAGGGAAGACCATCCAGTATTATTTTACATTTGATTCCTTATTACATTTCTTTACCTCAACACTACTGTTAGGAAACCAGGAAAAAAAACTTAAAGCTGTTTATTTTATTTCTATCTTTATTCTATTTTAATTATTTGTGCTACTGCTTGTAAATTGTTTATTTGTTCTTATTTTATAACTGACACTTTACTTGTATTTTTTTGTGAATTCAATTCAAATCAGGCTTGTGCTGTGTGTAAGCTATTGTGCAACAATTTCCCCATTGCAAAAACAAGGATACTGCTTCATGTGATCGGCTCTAAAATCCCGATCAGACTACCCTTATCTCAGACCTTTCCGACGATATGCGTTTTTTTCAAGATTCAAAAATGTTATATAAAATAAATTTTGGAATTTTAAACATGACACCACCCACTAGGGGGAGGAGCCCAGTATGGTAACGCAATGTCTAATTTAAAAACGGTTTTCACAGGATGAATTTTTAGTTTTTAAGCGAATGATACCAAATTTATGATGATTATTAAAATATGTGATAGGAAAAAAGCCCATAAAAAGAGCGCCAAAATTACACACTTAAGGGGTTAAAGGATTAGTTCACCCAAAAATTAAAATTATCCCATGATTTACTCACTCTCAAGTCATCCTAGGTGTATATGACATTCTTCTTATAGATGAATACAATCAGAGTTATATTAAAAAATGTCCTTGTTCTTCTGAGCTTTTTAGTGGCAGTGAATGGCTGTTTCTGTTTGAAAGTCCATAAAAGTGCACCTATCATCATAAAAGTGCTCCACACGGCTCCGTTTGTGTCAGAAAAATATCCATATTTAAAACTTTTCAAACTAATCTCTAACTTCCCCTAACTGTCATACGAGAGACTGGTGTTCCAGCGTTCCAGCCATTATAATACTTGGAAGAGCCAGGACATTTTTTAATATAACTCTGATTGTATTGGTCTGAAAGAAGAATGTCAGATACACCTAAGATGACTTGAGGATGAGTAAATCATGGGCTAATTTTTATTTTTGGGTGAACTACCCCTTTAAATAAGCATTAAAAAACCTCTTTCACTGAGATATCTAAAATACTTCTGTAAAACACCCCAGAGTCCGCAGTTACAGAGACATAAATGTGTCCTTACCTCGAAACTTCTTAGGAGGGTTGTTAAGGTCCCCAGATTCGGGTTGCACCACACAGCGGTCGTCCACCAGACTGCAGAGATGAGAGACATGAGTCAGAAAACTTCTCAGGAGGCAGAATATTGAGTATCTCTATTTTTACACAGCTATATTACAGCTACATTGAAGTCATATATAGACTAGCATAGCCATACAAGTAGTCAATTAATTTTTAGCACATATACACATCTATAAATGTACAATATTTATCTTCTAAAAAAGGGGAACTTCAACACAGGAGTTTATGTGAATTAACTTGTGTACATTAAAAATGATACAGGATGTCCCTGCCTCTAGTTATATATACACACACACTCACACACATAAATACAGAATATATGACTGGCTCAAAAAGTCATAGATCAATGCAAACAAAACAATTATAAATATAAACATAGTTTATATATTTGATCTAGTCGTACAGCCTACTGCTCAAAGTAAATCACTTAGAAATTATGTGTAGGGTTGTTTTTTCTTTAATTGAATTTCTCTTACATGTGAAGTATTAGAGTATTAGCATACAGAAATCATGTAACGATTAGCAAATCAAGAGGTCTTTGTGTTTCCTGAAAGGTTTATCTGAATGTATGAGCCACAGTGTTATCATTTCCACTTATTAAAAGCAAATGTCAATTTATACAGATCAAATCATTCAGTGATAATGTAATGACACCAAAATTTGCCTCTCATTATACTTTCTCTATATCTCTATAAGCCAGAATGAGTCACTGGAGAGCTAACTCTTATTGGCTACATTCACACAGCAGCAAAATACATTTCTGTCCACTTATGAAACACAGTGGCAACTGAATTATAACCAAAGTGAGTCAGCTGAGCCTATATGAACAGAACTGAAATATCATGGTTGTCAACTTGAATTTGACAGAATCACAGAAAATACGGATATGGTGTGGTCAGACACAAGACAGAATTCCTGTTTGGGTTTGGCGGAGGAGGGAACACATGAACAAAGGAACCAGTACGTTTTTGGCCACATATTTAAGAGGATGAATGGGAATGGGGATGTGCAAATTGCCAAACAAGACTATATCCTTAATGTATTAATAATCATTATCTGTAGTAAAATAGACTGTCTCTGGTAACATCCATCTCAATATTTTAATGTGAAAATCCAGTAAAACTATCTGACAGTAACTGTAAGTAAGGGTCTGGTCATACCCTTATAAATTATCGGCTGCATTTCAAAATCTACTGTGCTGCAAGCCTGAATAATTTTTTGGGGAATCACACACACATTAGAATAAACAAACAGAACGTGCACAGTATTTCTGGGCATCAAATGCACATCAAACATCTGAAATAAAACTACACAGCAGTTGTAGGCCTGAAAGGCATGTACAAATCAAAATGTGCGTGTGTGTGTGTGGTCAAATTGATTAATCAAGATTCATTGCACATAACCCCATAAGCAACAAACTACGATAAACTGTGTATTCTGACACCTTTCTATCAGAACCAGCATTAACTTCTAGAGCAATTTGAGCTACAGTAGCTCGTCTGTTCACACGGGCCAGCCTTCGCTTCACAAGTGCATCAATGAGCCTTGGCCGCCTATGACCCTGTCGCCGGTTCACCACTGTTCCTTCCTTGGAGCACTTTTGATAGATACTGACCACTGCAGACCGGGAACACCCCACAAGAGCTGCAGTTTTGGAGATGCTCTGACCCAGTCGTCTAGCCATCACATTTTGGCACTTGTCAAACTCGCTCAAATCCTTACGCTTGCTCATTTTTCCTGCTTCTAACACATCAACTTTGAGGACAAAATGTTCACTTGCTGCCTAATATATCCCACCCACTAACAGGTGCTGTGATGAAGAGATCAGTGTTTCACTTCACCTAATCATAATGTTATGCCTGATCAGTGTATATAAGTGTGCATATGTGTGTGTGCAAACGTAGTACAAACAAATACAGTGTTGACATTGTTGAGATTATATCGGCCTTTATTTTGACAGTGTATGCACTATTGGAAAAGAACTGAATATTATATACACAAACAAACTATAAATTGAACTGTAGTGTATGAACGTAGATTGAATGTATGTACAAATTACCTATGCAGCAATTTCTGCCATCATAATGTATATATGCATTCAAATGTCACAAATAACTAAAATTACACAGTATTATTGATTATCACATGTGTTTAAACAAATTGTGGGACATTTTAGGGACAATTGTCCTAAAGCCCACTAAGGTTTTAAAACAAAATAATTGCGTATGATAGTGTATGCGTATGATAGTGTATAGTTTCTGTATAAGAAGTCTTCAGAGACTTCAAAACACTGGGTATTGTCAAAGTTATTCAAATGAACCAGCAACAAGTCCGTACGAAATTTGCATACAGCTTCCATCTATTCACTATAAATGCGACCTGGCAAGTGAATTTTACACTCTCCAGGGACTAATGGACAGGTGGCTTCTGTCCACTTGTACCTGAGTGACGCAGCCGCACGCGTACACCAGGACTGCCAGTTCTCATCACACTGCCGTTGTGTCCTTTCTGGTTCCCTGTGCCCAGCTGCAGGCCAGGTGGCTCATTATCCCATCCCTGCTAAGGTCGCTCGGTGGCACTGAGACAAATACTACACACCACATACGCCAGTGTGGCTAAAAATAGCCGTGGCTCATGAGGATGTGCGCATGGTAGAAAGGCAGAGAAAGTGATTACAAGGCATAACAACTGCACAACTGAAAAACGAGATCTGTCAACGTTCTGTTCTTCAAAGCCGCACGCTTGCTTTTGTTGTCATGGATGGGTGACGTGGGGTAGCGATGTGTGTGATCACATCACGCAGGCTGGCAAAGGGGGCTGATTGCCAGGAGGTGGCAGGGTGTGATTAAGTAAAGACGGCACAATCTCATTTCCAAGGGGAAGGACAAGAAGAGGGCAGCGTTGAGACTTGGCTCCATTTCGGCGAGGAACACTGGAGCAGAATTCAGAAAAGAGAACGGAGGAGGCCGCAACTACTGCCATTTTTAGCAACGTTTTGCCCTGTATTCATATCACTTTATTCATCTACTTTATGTAACTGGTGGGTTGCCAGACAAAATGGGCCACAGGTGTTTTCTTATAGGGCGTAAACAATGGGGAAATACGATACTATAAATAAATATTACATCTATATAATATCATATAAATATCAATCTGCTGTGTGAATGTGAGTTTTGCACAAGGGCGAAAATGTTCCCCGTGCTCACCTTTGTGTGCATATCCGATTGAAATACGTGAACGGCAAAACAATTTTTACAAGTCCATTTCGAGCTACATTCATATGTGGTTACCAGCCTCCTGTGGTTCTGAGAAAGGGCCTAAAATGAACACTCGCCAAGCCCAGATGAGAGTAAAAAAATCGGCGTTGGCGAGTATATGAAACTGTCAGTCCCCAGTTGACCAGTAACATTTTTATGAATTCTAACATTGCAACGTTTTGAGAACATATACATGAACAAACGTGAACAACGCTCAGATTGTTCACGAAAGACATCCTTTACAATGTAAGTATTCAAAAGATAGAACACACAAAAGGGAATTTGTTACTCATGCGCTGTGTGGGAAGTTTAAAGTCAGGGACACACCAACCCAACGGTCGGGTAACATCGGGCCGTTTTGGAGCGTTAGCTGTCTTAGTCTTTTAAACATGTAGAATCGGTGAGAGAGGGAACTCTGATAGGCTGTTCAGCAGAACGCGCATGCTAGTTGACAGTCGCCTGTAGTCGTTTTGATGTGTTCAGATGCTGTCACAGTTGGCTTTCATCAGCGCTAGTTATATAATTTTAGAACAAATTCCAATCGAATACACAAATAATCGAATTTGTAATGACAGTGAACGTAGCCTTAGACCACTAAAACTGAACAACGTCTCCGCCCTACATTTTTTTCTTTGTCGATAATCTGTTATGCTTGGACATATATCACAGAACATAAAAAAGATTTTGCTGCTTCCGTTTCATCATGACTTTAGAGGTGCACTGTGTAAATTTTAGCGGCAACTAGTGGTGAGGTTGCAAATTGGAATTGAATTGAAATGCTACACACTGCACCTTTAAGGCAGGTGAAAACTGCTTTCCATATTTTCCAATCAAATTTGATGCAAAGTTTCAGAATAAAACTCATGTGATCTGACTTTTAAGAACCAGAACAGACTTTTGTCTTGGACCAACATCTTAGCAAACATCTAGCAATGCCGTAGCAACCGCTATTCATCATATCATAATGAAAATGCACTAGAAACCCAACTGTATGAGAACAAGCACACAACATTTCTGTTACTTCTCGTTTCTGAGTTGTCCCCTCACTTTCTTCTTCCTCTTGAGCTCCTGTATTTTCATCAAGTTCCTCTTATTTAAACGCTGATGTCCACACAGAGGGTGACGACATGAGGATTGTTGTCTTACCCTAAAGTGCTGATAAATCCATTGGTGGACCCCTCCGCATACAGGGAGCAGATGTCCCCGATGTGGAGGAAACTGGACATTTTGTCCGACATTTTGCTCCACTTCGCGGCGTGCCTGCAGACAAGAAATGAAACAGATTAAGGTGCAATAAAATCAGCCTTTACTCATCTTATTTAGACATTATATGTAGGTTATCATCAGACATGGAGATAGTGAAACAATAATAGCATGAGGGCCATGGGGATGGTTTGGAGAAAATGAGAATTTGCCATTTTGAGATGGCCTAGTTTTTGACAGCACAAGTATGGAATTCAAGGTCCTTCTGCTGTATGGGTGGATAATGAGAAGCGCTTTAGAAAGTATAGCTTTGCTACATGCTGAAAGGACACTTAATTATGTACACATTTGCAATAAATTGTTCATACCTTTCTAAAGGGAATGCAGCATCTCGGTTCACTAAAACGTCTGTATTATTCAAGGACAGCTAGTTGTTAAGTGTGACCTTTTGAGGGCTCAACAATAAAGATGTTACAGGGTCTTATGTTTGGTAAACTTAAAAAAATTGGTTATGTGCATTGTTATGCTCTATAGTATGCATTGTATATGATATTGTTGCTGACTCAAACATTATGCATTAAAACGATACACTGAATACACTGAATGTGTGTCATGAAATATGAAGTGCCTTATGATAGTCTGAAAATCCCCATATTATTATTTTATAGTTGTCATACACATAATAAATAAATTATTTGTTGTAACATTGAGATATCATCATGATTTTTTTTAAATTATTATATGAATGAAATATTTGGCAAATAACATGATGAATAATAATTAATTGTCATTAATTTTTATTTTTTATAAAATTGTATAATTTAATTTATAATTAAATATATAAAATTTAAGATTAAATTGTTATCTTCTAAATCAAATTTGTATATAAATTATGTATGTTTTGTTTTTTGTTGTTTTTCTTTGGTGGGAGGAGCAGTATTAGCAATATGTATGAATAAAAGCGCACACATCTCCTCTGAACACTTGTCCTCTGTGATCAATGCTACGGTCAGCTGGAGAGCTGGAGATGAAGCCTGTGGTTCAATCAATGGCAGATGAGACCAGAGAACATCAATAAGGAACAGACTGCACAGAGGCTCAACATATATCAAAGTAATACAAACACATACAGTGTTGACATTGTTGAGATGATATCTGCCTTTATCTTAACAGACAGTTTATGCACTTTTGGAAAATAACTGAACTTTGTTTTCTTTGGTTGATTAAATACTAATTATTTGAACTGTAAAATACTCTACCTATAAAATATCCAATGATAAACCACATCATAACCTCAAGCTTTGTTTGAATTTCAAATATTACCCAAGTGAACAATACACGTATACTTTATTTTATTACACTGCTTTCTGTAATTCTGATTGGTCAATCATGATATTCAACGGTCAAATGTTTCTGAACAATTACTGTAGCCCAAGGAAACACTGTATAACTGACTTATGTTTTGTCTGGAAGATAATAAAATAATACTCTGATCAATATTTCCATGAATCCATGTATATGTTTACCTGATATGTAGCAGGACAATCAAGGGATAAAAGACCCTGTTGGAGTGTATTTTGTGATAACGACTGCCGGACTGTACATTTTCCCTTACTTAGTGACTGAAATTAAGTTAATAAGTACTGCAATGACATATGTGCAGGAACAATAATAAATGCATTATAGGCCTACTATAACAATAATTGCCTAAATTAACAGAAAACCACAGAAAAACCTACACAAATATTTTCCAACTGACAAGCATCTTAACCATATTCTCACTGTAAGAATATATATAACCATATTTGATTTGTTCCAGACGTAGCCTACCTTTCCTGTCAGTTAAAAGTATGGTATCTGGGAATGTTTTGGAACTTTATACAAGTTCCAAAAGAAAAAGTTGAACATTATATGTGGCCTATTAAAGCAAACAATGTATGTGGGCTACGTTTCTGTGTGTGAAAAAATTAAGTTTTACGCAGACATATACAGTCGAGGTTGTATATGCACCTTGACGTTGTATTTACGCTGAGATCAAACCTAAACGCTTAATTTGACAGGTGATAATAAACAGCCAATCAGAATCCTGCAGCCTCGAACTGAACAATGCATCTATTACAAAATCATTGCACAAACTCCAATCCAGAAAGACACTGTGAACACCAATACTCTACTACACCTGAATGATGAATAATGTCTTTTAAATGACTGTATCCACTGTGTCGATGGTGTCTGCGGTCCACCTGCCTCCTTCAGCAGCACCTGACAGTTATACTGAATTCAATTTTTTTACATTGTTATCGCGACAACATCACTCAGCGCAGCGAACGCCTTCATTGATACGATGTAACACGCTGTCAAACTTCCGTTCTGCTCTCACTGATGGATGCATCAGTCATACATCCACGGACTGCCTGATGCCTCTCTTCGCAGTACAGTAACAGCAAGAGTTCAGCCGAACTTTACCTTCTTCAGAAGGAGACCGTGCCGGGAATACAACACTGGCGATGTGGTCAGCGGCAAAACTGCTCCGGCCGGGATTCCACGTATAATTCCATGATATGCGAAAGTCCCCCAATTGAAAATCGCGGCGTCTAGCTGCCAGTTGGATTTTGTCCGCACTTGTCCGTTTTCTCACCACCTCCACATGAGCCCTGAAGCTCCGCCCCTAAACTGAACGCACATCAGAAGTGAGACATGATGGGTAATGGAGTTCTGAACCTCCACAGACAGACAGACAGATAGACAGACAGATAGACAGATAGACAGATAGACAGACAGACAGACAGATAGATAGATAGATAGATAGATAGATAGATAGATAGATAGATAGATAGATAGATAGATAGATAGATAGATAGATAGATAGATAGATAGATAGATAGATAGATAGATAGATAGATAGATATTTGTAAGTCTAAATATAAGCTTCTGGATGATTTTGTGATTTCCAGTTTGTAAACTACACTATATGCATGTTTACTTACACCTACAATGATTAATCTATCCATGTCAAAAACACAGATATATATATATTGTTTCTTTTTCTATTGGCCGACATTGTGTCTTTAAAAGGAATGGGGGAGGAGCTTATGACTGTCAAAAACAGAAGGAGCTGTATTTTGTTTAACAGTATTAATTGAAGTGTGTAATTCCTCCTTGTTGCATTGTTTTTATTGTGATGTGTAATTATGGCATTCTGTGGTGGTAATATATTGAAAGTTTAGACAAATGCATTTAAGAAACATAATACTTGACTGAGTTATGATGAATACAATCAAATGCATACTTACCGTTAAGAATCCAGCAAAACGGGTTTGGATCAGGTTAAACTGACGGCGTGATGGACTACTTCCCATGTCCTTCAATTCTGGTTTTTATAGGCACTTTTTTTTAAAAGTCTGACCCACAAATCAAGTTGGTGATCTACTTTTTTTCTTTTTTTGCATTTGGCCTACTAAAACATTTCTAATGTTCATCAGTTGAACTGGAGCACTTTTTTGATGTGCTTTGGCGCTGGCTTTTAACAGTGTTCCCTTGATAGGCGACTCTATTTTAAATACGCTCTGGTTTGTTTATGAAACCAAACTCACTTGCGAATGCACTTTAAAGCAGCTTGCAGTTCAGTGCAAGCCTGTTTTAATTGTAGTGGAATATTTTTTAATGGGTCGTATTAATACTTAAGGGACAAGTGAGCATGAAAGCGTTGGGGTATTGCAGATATCAGTATTGGTTAATGCAAAGCATCAGTGGAGCACAAGGCTGTATCCAAAACCTGAACAGGCAGTACTGTATATAGAGGATTTCATCGTATGCCTGAAACCAATATTTGCATCATATCATGTCTACAAAGATACCTTCATATGCATATGGTCTGTTTTTAATGGCAGCATAGTATCTTTCACTATGATATCCCACATTGCTGTACATGCCGACAGGAGGTAAATTAATAAAAAAAAAAAAAATTGATTCTATTTATACCAAAAAATAAGCATTGTTTGACGCCATTAAATTTAAAAAAATTTAAATGTTTATTTTTATACTATGCATATTTGTGTGCTTTATGGCATATACGTAACAGACTGACAACTTTCAGTTTTCAGCAACAAAGTCACCAGAAGTCATTTCGTTTTAATGAGAGTTTGCAATTATCAGCAACATGACCAACAGAAACTGTAACACAATGTGGAATAAAGTTGAGAAAAGTTTAACTTTATGCAAATGAAAAACCATATATATATATATATATATATATATATATATATATATATATATATATATATATATATATATATATATATATACATTTAGATCAGGTGAAGTGAAAAAGTGGCACCTGTTAGTGGGTGGGATATATTAGGCAGCAAGTGAACATTTTGTCCTCAAAGTTGATGTGTTAGAAGCAGGAAAAATGGGCAAGCGTAAGGATTTGAGCGAGTTTGACAAGGGCCAAATTGTGACGGCTAGACGACTGGGTCAGAGCATCTCCAAAACTGCAGCTCTTGTGGGGTGTTCCCGGTCTGCAGTGGTCAGTATCTATCAAAAGTGATCCAAGGAAGGAACAGTGGTGACAGGGTCATGGTTGGGTCATAGCCGCAGACCAGTCAGGGTGCCCATGCTGACCCGTCTACCACTGTAAGTGCCAACAGTGGGCACGTGAGCATCAGAACTGGACCACGGAGCAATGGAAGGTGGCCTGGTCTGATGAATCACATTTTCTTTTACATCACATGGATGGCCGGGTGCGTGTGAGTTGCTTACCTGGGGAACACATGGCACCAGGATGCACTATGGGAAGAAGGCAAGCCGGTGGAGGCAGTGTCATGCTTTGGGCAATGTTCTGCTGGGAAAACTATCCATGTGGATGTTACTTTGACACCTACCTAAGCATAGTTGCAGACCACCTTTCCATTTCCTGGTGGCTGTGGCCTCTTTCAGTAGGATAATGCGCCCTGCCACAAAGCATAATTTTAATTTTAATTCATGCAATTAAAATTTTGCTCACTAATCATGATATGAAGTATTATGCCCTGCTGGAATTTATATACAAACTTTCCTTTGCATCATGTGTGTTTATTTTTTTCAGATTTACACTACTGTTCACCATTTTGAGATAAGTTTTTTGAAATAAGATTTTTTGTTTGTTTGTTTTTTGAAAATTGAAATTAATCAATTTATTCCGCAAGGACAATCAAAATTGACAAAGAAAATATTTATATTTTTACAAAAGATTCCTATTTCGAATAAATGCTGTTCTTTTTAACTGTCTATTCATCGAAAAATCTATATCCCGCTTTCCTTAAAAATATTAAGCAGCACAACTATTTTTAACATTGATAATAAGAAGAAATGTTTCTTGAGCATGCAAATCAGCATATTAGAATGATTTCTGAGTGATCATGTGACACTGAAGACTGGAGTAATGATGCTGAAAATTCATATATATTAATATAAATTCAGGAATAAACATATTCAAATAGAAAAGTTATTTTAGTTATTAAAATTGTGAAACAAATTTATTTCATGACATTACTGTATTTTTGATCAAATAAATGAGCATGAAATAAATATTTAAGAACAACTACATCTTATCTGACCCCTAGCTTTTGAATGGTACTGATTTTTTTATCTGCACTCTTCACCAGAGCAGCATCCCCAAAATGGCCTTACTGCTTGCCCGGCTCAGCTACATCACTCACAGAAAGGTAGATCACCTAGCAACCTAGTGTGCACTCACAGCCTGAGAGTGATGTTTATTCCTGACAACACAGACAGACACAATAGAGGCTCTTGTGCTTGTCATTCATCATGTGCTGTATTCTGAACAGCAGGATGAGTAAGAGGGACCATGAGTGTGGGTGGGCTCGGGTCATTGTTATCATACAAAGTTGTGCGTCTTGCGTTGGGCTCTCACCTTATTCTCCACGTGTGTGCATTTGTGTGGAGTGGAAGAGAGCATCGAGCGAGCCTTTGAGATGGAAATGTCTGCAGCTACAGCTGCTCAAACCAAAAGCAGCCATACGACCCGTTCCTTTGATCTGTTGATGGATGCAACAGTTAACCCAATCCTCTGTGGAGAGACACTGTAAACTATTATAAAATGTGACATTCAGTGTTTAAGACTCAAATAGAATTGATGCATATCATGCGTTTCATTAACTTTTAGACTAAAGTCAAAACCACAGTGTATTTCCATCATACTAAAGGTTGACAATTAGCTTAACTACTAGTCGACACGGTCTCTTTACCATTAAAGAGAATTATATTCCTCTGAATAGTCACTGTTGCTCAGTGTTTGAATTGAATCCTGCAACACATTTCAGATGATTTGAATGGACAGCTTGGTCTGCGTTCGGCCCTGAGGGTCTCGTCTGGGTCTCAGAGGATCTCCAGCTAAGAGAGAAAGAGTGTAAGAGTAAATGAATCAGAAATTGACTGCTGTTCAAAATTTAGGGTTAGTAAGTTTTTTTTAAATAAATGGATTGTTGTTGTTGAATGGTTTGTAATTGTGCTGTGCCGTACCAGGCTCAAGTGGAAATTTTACTGAAACCATTCCTTGCCTTTCTTAGAACCGTTCAGTCTGGAAGTGGAAAGGCGGCTTTTGAGACATTTTTTAGATCTCTTTGGAGATTATTGGGATCTTTTTCTCAAGGAAAAAAGAAAAAACTCACACATCAGTTGTGGTAAACAGAAGCTCAAGCATGTTCACTTGACGTGCAAGAATCAATGAGGCTCATTCTCGTGTTACGCAGCACGTTTGAGCTTCAGCGAGAATCATTGAGGCTTATTCTTGTGTTACGCAGCACGTTTGAGCTTCCGTAAGAACCGATGAGGTTCATTCTCGTGTTACGCAGCACGTTTGAGCTTCCGTAAGAACCGATGAGGTTCATTCTCGTGTTACGCAGCACATTTGAGCTTCCGTAAGAACCAATGAGGTTCATTCTCGTGTTACGCAGCACGTTTGAGCTCCGTAAGAACCAATGAGGTTCATTCTCGTGTTACGCAGCACGTTTGAGCTTCCGTAAGAACCAATGAGGTTCATTCTCGTGTTACGCAGCACGTTTGAGTTTCCGTAAGAACCAATGAGGTTCGCTCGTGTTACGCAGCACGCTTTGAGTTTCCGTAAGAACCAATGAGGTTCATTCTCGTGTTACGCAGCACGTTTGAGCTTCCGTAAGAACCAATGAGGTTCATTCTCGTGTTACGCAGCACGTTTGAGCTTCCGTAAGAACCAATGAGGTTCATTCTCGTGTTACGCAGCACGCTTTGAGCTTCCGTAAGAACCAATGAGGTTCATTCTCGTTACGCAGCACGCTTGAGCTTCCGTAAGAACCAATGAGGTTCATTCTCGTGTTACGCAGCACGTTTGAGCTTCCGTAAGAACCAATGAGGTTCATTCTCGTGTTACGCAGCACGTTTGAGCTTCCGTAAGAACCAATGAGGTTCATTCTCGTGTTACGCAGCACGTTTGAGCTTCCGTAAGAACCAATGTGGTTCATTCTCGGTTACGCAGCACGCTTTGAGTTTCCGTAAGAGCCAATGTGGTTCATTCTCGTGTTACGCAGCACGTTTGAGCTTCCGTAAGAACCAATGAGGTTCATTCTCGTGTTACGCAGCACGTTTGAGTTTCCGTAAGAACCGATGAGGTTCATTCTCGTGTTACGTAGCACGTTTGAGCTTCCGTAAGAACCAATGAGTTTCATTCTCGTGTCACCCAGCACGTTTGAGTTTCCATAAGAACCAATGAGGTTCATTCTTGTGTGTCAAGGAGGTTCGGTTGAGCTTCTGTTTATGTCTGCTGCTCAACGTTTACATGTGAATAAAAGCCTAAATTCAATCTGCTTATCATATAAAGCGATCATGTCTCTTCATAAAATTTGGACTAAACCATTATTTTCATAAAGATTCATTTTACGATCTCTTTATGCACTTTTTGAAGCGTCAAAGTGGTAGTGTAGCTGTCTATGGAAGGACAGAAATCTCTCAGGTTTCATCAAAGATATCTTTATTTGTGTTCGAAGATAAACGGAAGTTCAAAATTTAGATTTTTGGGTGAACTAACCCTTTAATCTTATTTTTGTATAGGAGAAATATTTGAGATTTCTTTTGTGCTTTTTCCTTCTTATGTGTGTCAACAAACAATGTCGGTAAAGAGTGATGTAAATATGGAGGAACAGCCAAGAACAGTTTACAATCATAAATTAAGCGCTGACTGCAAGACAAAAATAAAATTAACCAGCCAATGAGGAGGAAACGGCCGTTGTTTGTCGTGGATGATGCAATTACTGCTCATAATGAGCCATGCATTAGCTTAAAGGGCGACAAACATTGAGACTGCCTTTTTAAACTGACCCTACTGACTCTCATACAGTATAAGAATTATAAGAAACCCATATGGTTGTACAGCTTAAATCTGTTTCTCTTGAAAGAATGGAGGAAAGCGTGTAATATTAGGCAGCTGTTTCCCCTTCAGCATTTTTCACAAAACTTTCATGGCCTGAACATGCATTTTATTCTAGCTTTATCCATGTTTTTGATCAACACTTGAATGTGGGCAAGTTTCATTAAAAAAGCTGACAGCCATTTGCGTGGTCTTAAACCATAGTGGACATTATTGAGTGCACTCATTCAATCCCACAATGCAATGCAATAACAAATGTTTTTGCTTCTCCTTCGCCTGTGTTTTGATGCAGAGATTCTGTACTATTTCAGAAGATGCACAATAACGCCCCCTACCGTATAACAGTACAAATATGGATTGCCAGAAAATTCCAATATTATCTGCCTGCAATACCAGAGGCTGCACTTTAAGGACTGCCGCAGTTTCAGGACTGCATTTCCAGGACACTCGTTTTATTTATTTTTTGTGACAGCGCCATCTAGCCAACTGTACTCCAACAGAGGAGGCCTGATTAAAACTTTTTCCATCTTATTTTTAACAAAACAGCAGGCACAGCCATTTTAAACTAAATTACTTTGATTTAAATATTTCAACAGGGTTACCAATGTAGCTTTAGGGCTACACTCTCAAAATAACAAACAAAAAAACAAGAAAAGTACAAAATTTTTGTCTGGCTATCACCAGACCAAGCTCAATTTAAGATCGAACATTGGTCTGGGGAGTCTGCTCTGTATTTTCTACTGCACAAGAGGCGTGATCAACGAGCATTTTTCAAATGACTCTGTACGCAATTGGATAGTCCATCAACCAATCAGACCACAAGAGGCGTGATCAACAGGCAACAACCCATCTTTCTCTATCTGTCATCATGTTAAACCCGCCAATAGCGAGCCAGGTGGATGAGCCATTCTGTGACCATTGTTGAGATGCATATGCTGATTCTTGATATCTGTGTGAGTCTAAACTTTTTTCCCCCTAGATTGTATTTAAAAATCTGAATTCAGAATGTCTGATCTGTGGCAAGAAAGTATTGTTGGTGAATATTATTTATTAATAGTTTTAGTCAGTGATGAGTTTAGTCAAACTTTTTTTTTTCATGATATTTATTTTTTGATTTGTATTATTTTCTTCTCTTGATTTGAACAGATTATGTGTTTTGGTAACACTGTAACAAAAACCACAAACTCACATAAAAAGCCAAGTGTCAAACTGACCAACTAAAGGAAACATTGATCACCATAATGGTGACCAAACATTTTCAATAAAACATCAACATCTAAACCTCTGTTAATTCTCAGTAAGAGCTTCTTTATAGATGTCTTTCAGGGTTGGAGCTAAACTCTGCAGGACAGCGAACTCACTAGGACCGAACTTGCCTACCCCTGCTCTAAATAGAGTTGAAACAATGGTATAATTGTACCCTAAGGACCAATTGTGTACCTTTAAAGGTAAAGTTACGTTTTGTTCCCCAAGTTACAAAATTGTACCTCCACTGTACCTTTTTTTCTGAGAGTGTAGCGGTTGATTAGTATATTTCAATTAAATGTAATCAATTTAACAATTAAATCATTGCTAGCGTAGAACTGCGGTCCTGAAAATGCAGCTTCCGTGGAAAGAGTAAAATTACAAATGTTTGAATACAATGAAAAATCTCTAATGTTGAAATAGGATAGGAACCACCTCTGATTTGATGAATACCATCTGGGACTGGGACTTTAAGCCAGACTTGTAGCACCAACTACTGTATCACAACATATTATGCACAAAGTGACGTGACATGACATGACCACATACTGTAGATGACAGATGCAAAAGTTATGTGTCCTGTTCCATACAGGACAAAGTTCTTCCTCACTAAAAATAAAAGACAATTATACAGTGATAATGGCTTTGGTTTTCTCAGAGGAAATGGTCTTATTAAACGAGCTACAGCATTACTCTAACTGGGTCTTGTGGTTTAGCCTGAATTGTCATTGATAAGCCACATTATTTTGTGTGGCTCTCTGTTTAGAATAATACAAATTACTGTATACATGCATATTCACTTGCAACCAATAATACATACCACAATTTATCAGTTACAGCTACAAAATGAATAAACATATGATATGCTTGACAAACAATATGATCCTAGAGATGGACATTGCCTTACCATAATCTAATTTCGGCACACTCTAGTATGTGGTAACTATGGAAATGAATCATTTGTACTCTTCTGAGATATGATATCTGAGGATGCAGAGCAAAAAGACTCTTTAGAGAAAGAGAGATCTAATGGAAACCTTTTGAAATAAATTATTCTCATCACCATTAATGTATTTGCTCGATTTCCCGCATCGAAACAGGCCTGTGATCTTGCGCTGAGCCCTTACACATGATAACCAGCTGAGTTTAATGTCATTTTCTTTCTCCATTCCGGATGACAGGACCTCCGACGGTCTCTGTTGAGTAATAAGGGCCGATTAGCAGGTTTGAGCGTTCAGAGCCCAGCAGCTTCATTAAGTCACTATTAAGCACTATGCAATTTGACTGTCACTAATGGCAGCGTGGAGGACAGGCATGACTGATCAGAGAAAAACTAGGCTCAGTGCGCTTCTGCAAATGAAGAATTAGAGAACGTTAAACAAGGAGGCACAGCAAAAAAGCACAGATTGGTTTTCTTTTCACACACAAAAAATGGTTCCTTTAGAAGCTTAAGAAGTTTCATTCAGACTGTATTGCATGATCTTGCCTCACTCTGCAAGCACAAAACGCATGATGGGAAAGAGATGACTTTGATAATACTATAAAGAGCTTGGGACAATGCACAATTTTGCCAATTTCAAAAAAGATGAGTCTAATACATAAGTGTATGTTTTTTGAAAATAAGAGTCATATTCTACATTTATTTTCCCAAAGATTTTTCACCAGGATGCCACAGTGTTGTCCATGTTATGCACATGTATACTCATAAATCCCAGCAGTGGATATTACTGTAACGCTCTTAAAGCTACATTCTTAGCTGGGCCACTGGAATATTTCTCTTTTTCTCTCATGTTGCAGTGAAACTCTCCTGATAACGTTCTATATAAAAATATATGGCAACACGGACTTAAACTTGGCTGCACTGAACACCAGCAGCGTGGACATTAACCGAGTCTTGAGGGACACACTTTAATAAAATACTGCCCTAGTTTCTCCAGAGGATCTCAAGCCAAAGAAAAAAAGGCCAGCCAATAAATAGAAAAGCATCTCTCAATCACAAGTTCACTAATATCCAGACTAGGTAAAATTAGTTCTTAGTCACTTATACCACATTACACTTTTAAACTCTCTATCAAAACTTTAAAAATTAATTCAATTAATAATTATTCTATATCTATAACAACACACACACATACGTGTATATATATATATATATATATATATATATATATATATATATATATATATATATATATATATATATATATATATATATATATATATGTATATATATATATATATATATATATATATATATATATATATATATATATATATATATATATATATATATATATATATATATATATATATATACACACACACACACACATACATAATTATAATCATAGTTTTTATAATATATATGTATATGTATATATATATATATATATATATATATAAAATTTCATATAATATACAGTAATATTTTTTGCACATTCTTTATTGCTAATATTAATTGATTAAATATGAATCAAATAAAAAAATAACTATTACTTTTATTAAATTAAATATTTAATTATAAATTACAAATATGAATACATGTAAAAATATGGTCTGAAATAATAATAATACAAAAAAATAAGAAAACAAACAATAATAATATAATACAAATCTAATTTTAATCCATTTGATTTTTGTTGTTTTTTCTGGGGGGGTTTCCAGATGTTCTGACAAACAGAAAAGACAAGCACAGAGGTCAGAGGTTGAATGAAGTGCCCTTTCAATGCTGCAGAGGTTGCAATCTCTCTCTCTCTCTCTCTGAGGTGAAATTGTGACCTTACCATTAAAAAACACTAATGAGACCTTGATATGCCTTCCCTCAAGTGGCGCAGCTGACACTTGCTAACTGAGCAGAGAATTACGGATTTTACTCTTCAACAATCGCTGCTAAACACTACAGCCTACACGCACCGTCCAGTCGATATCACACATCCCGTTGCCATAGAGACCCAGGAATGTCGGCTCACTCACCAAACCCAATGACTCATGAGACAAAAACAGGATTCGGAGAGTTTGCCACAATCCTCACATTATCAGTGGATCGAAGTCCAACACAAAATCACTACACAACGACCACTAATAAATACAGGGAGCCACTAGACACGGTGTGTCCCCTCAGTAATCAGAAAAGTCGTCCATCAGTGTGGGTTTAATATTTGATCCCCACAATCACAAACATTGGCTAGAATCCTTGAGAAAATGTTTTGCATCTCACGCTGAGAAATGGACTTAAATGCTAATAACGAAAAATAATAATAATTTGCAATAAAAAAAATAGAATTTATAGTTTTTTTATATATATAATAATAATATTTAAGTCTCTTTCTCAGTGTATGATATCCTATATGTGTTAAATAAATTATAATAAAAAATGTAATAAAAAATAAATAAATAAAACAGCACATGGTTGTTTTCTGAAACTATTGACTGAGATTTCAATAAAAAATATGAAGTTTCAATCCTGAAAACCCAATGAATCTATCTGCTTCAACCCAGAATGCCTTGCGCTTTGCTCTGGTTTTTGGTCTCTGTGCTAATTAACCCAGATGTGGATATTAATATTGCGGCGGTGATGGAAGTGGGGCTGGAGTGGAAATGGGGCAGATGGGAGAGGAGAGGGGGCAGATTTAAGGGTGGCGTCAGAGTGAAGTGGGTCGCTCCCACCCGTGTGCGACAGGAGACTAACAGCCGTTACTATATTAAAACACCCATGGGTCTCTTTTAATTGCTCATTACCCAATAGGATACAATGAGAAACCCAGACTGCTCTTAAAGGAGATAACACACAAGAGGCTGCTGTTGTACATTTTGGGAGAAGTGATAACGTTTGGTGTAATAAAACCTTAAGACATTTCATTTGTTAACATTTGTCAAAGCATTAGATATCAGTGTTATTTTAGTATTATCTATATACTAATACAGTATCTATTAATATTTATAATTATTTATTTTTACATCTTTAGTTTTAGTGATTTGTGCTTTTTCATTTTGATTAGTTTGTTTTTAAATATTAGTATTTAGCTTTAAATCATTTTAGAATTTAAACTCACTTATTTATTATTTAAAGGTGCAGTGTGTAGTATTTATGAGGGTCTATTGACAGAAATGCAATAAAATATATGTTTTAAAATGTTTTCAGTGGTGTATAAAGAGACATAATAAACCGTTATGTTTTTATTACCTTTAGAATTAGAATGAGCCGTTTCTATCTTCTACACCGCGGGTCCCGTTACAGCAGGGCTATTCAAATCTTACCCTGGAGGGCCAATGCACTGCAGAGTTTAGCTCCAACCCTAATCAAACTCACCTATCTGTCATTTTCTAATGAGCCTGAAGACATTGATTAGCATGTTCAGGTCATGTTTCATGATCAGGGTTGGAGCTAAAATCTGCAGTGCATTGGCCCTCCAGGGTAAGATTTGAATAGCCCTGCCTTACAGTGAAGTCGCCATTTTGCGTCGTCATGTTTCTACAGTAGCTCTAAACGGACAAAATGCTCTACAGAGTGCTATCTACTCTCTACTGTCTCCGACAACGACATTTGTGTCCTGTGTCAGCCACCGTAGCTTCTCTATATGCTTCGAAAGGGAAGGGTGAGCGGCGGCCAGTAGCAATTCACAACCTCACCGCTAGAAGCCGCTACAATTTACACAGTGCACCTTTAATTTTAATTAAAGTTTTTATTTATTTATGTTTTTTATCTAATATTTATATTTTATTTAATTCCAGCTTTATTTCAATTACCAAAATAAAATAAATAAAAATGTATTAATCTAGTTTAAATGCATATTTTCATGTTTGTTAAAAAATACATTAACTTAAATGTAATAAAATAAATTTAGTAAATAATTTCTCCAATTTGAAATCTTAAAATAAGTAAATTAACATGAGCCTAGATTAAGTGCTATAAAAAATATTTTTTTATTTGTTAAATTGATACATTAAGGGTATTAAACTAATGCAAACTAACTGAAACTTATTATAAAGTGTCACATAATTCCATAATTTATTGCTGAATGGACACCCAAATAGGTCTTTCTAACATTTTTTTTCACGCATATGTTAATCAGCACAGAAAACATTTTCCCTGCAAATTCAAAAGACACTTTAACAAAATAAAAAAAACAAGATAACACTTTATTTTAGTGTCCTTGTTACATTATGTTACATGTACTTACCATAGTAATAACAGTAAATTATGCATAATTACATGCAACTAACCCTCAACCAAACCCTAACCCTATAGTAAGTACATGTAGTTATAAATAATAAACTGGCCCTCGAGATCCACTGTCCTGCAGAGTTGAGCTCCAATCATATAGTTTAACTAAACTCTGCAGGAAAGTGGACCTTGAGAACCCCTGCTTTAAAACATACATTTCTAATCCCAAGTCATTAGAACGCATTCTTAGTTTAGTTTAAACACTGTTTTTAATGGAGAACTGATAAATCTAATGGTAAAAATCCTGAGCAGTTTGAAGCCCCACAACGACAGACTTTTTTCTGTGGTATTTTGTCACCATCAGGCCCTGTGTGAGTCCCGCTTGGCATGTTATCCCCCGTCAGTTTGTCTGTGCTGCTGTTCTGTCCACCTGCATAGTCAAACGTCAGCTCTTCGTATATTTCTATATCTCGATTAGCGAACAGAGCGAGTCTGGGCAGCAGTGAGTGCACTCGGATGGGCACCATGAGCAGGTTGGGCTGGCAGGAGTGGTTGATGAACCTCCCCACATTGCCTACAGTGATGGGGTCCACAAACGTCTGGGTGACCCTGTCCCCTCCGCTGTGCTCTCGAACAGCGATGATGTAGTTCATATCTAGGGGAGTCTGGGAGAGCTGGCGGCGACGGGCCTCATGAGGCCCAATTATTTCCCCGGCGTACTCGCATACGAATCGGCCACAAGGGAGGCGCTCTAGAGTCTCCACCCCCAAACCCCTGTCCTTGGTACTGAAAACACCCAGGCGAACATCAACGCCATTTTGAACAACACGGTTCTGGCAGGAGTCACTGCAGGCACATAAGGCGTTGCATTCGAAAACAGGCCTGCTGTAGCCAACGTCCTCCTGCTGTTGGTTCAGAAATCCCTCGCTGTCATACGTCTGGCCGAACTTCAAGCAGGGGCAGCTGTCGGGCAAGCAGGACCGGGCTCGACATGAGCATCCAGGGAGGGTCACCGCACTAGGGTCAAGGTCACAGCCTGGTCCTTGTACATTCTCTGGCACATACTAGAGGATTGACTCAGATTAAGACTTATTGTGAGATGGAAATCAGTGTGAAAGTATAGGAAAGTGCTGGCATCTAGTGGCGGTGTGACAGAATTAACGTTATTCATGCCGTGTAAATCTCTCATGTCGTCATTAAAATCAAGTTAAATGCTGTTTGAAGCCACTATTAGACTGCGAGATGATGAAAATGTCAATATATCAATAAAGACTATAATGTAAGGCGAGTAAAATCATTAATTACCTGAAAGTTGGAAAAAGCCTCTTTGGGGATGCTGTTCTCAATCAAAACAGGAACATTCTCGACTCCGCCACTCAGATCCCGGATGTATGATCGCATTGTGTCTTTTTTTGCACATTTATGTATGATTCTGACGTGAAAGAGAACATTATCGACTTGAGGCTTGCACGGCCATATGTATATTATTGATATACACGGCCATACGAGAACCGGAACCGGAAAAGCTACTAGACAAAAGCTCGGAGTTGATGCATTATAAAAGTCCAATTGTAAAATAAAATAAAATCAATAAAAATGAATAAAATTAAATAAATAATACAATTAAATAAAATATATAATAAAAATTTAAAAAATCAATAAAAATAATAATAATGATAGTCAAATTGTGTGCTCTTTTCACCCTGTAGTGTAGAGGCGGAAGAATTTATATTATTCTCATTGAGGGAGTTTTTAGGATTTTATTGGTTAGGTAGGCCTATATAAATTATGACGTTCATGGATATTTTACTTTAAGGTGATTTAACGAAAATGGGTGGGGTTTAAGGCAGCAAATTTTATATTCAATCAGAAATGCAAGCCGGAGGCTGAATCTGACAGATATAAACAAATAGATAGAATGTTATGCTATGCATTTCAGAGAGAGATGCTATTAAATGCAGTTATAACCCATATTTTAAAAAACTCATCCATTTGCTAATTGTGATATTAAATCAGTGTTGTTAATTATGTGAATTTTCATTGTCATGACTCATTCACACACACACTAATCTTTAATATGTAACTTTTAATTTAGTTTGAATATTGATATCAATGTTACTAATTATATATATAAAAACAAGCATGTCCATTTAACGTTTTTTTTTTATTTAATGTTTAACCACAAAAACAGAGACATAAAATTGTGTAACTGGAGAGAAGCACTAAACACTTTAAAACAGTCTGATTGGCACGCTAGTGCTTTCCATCCACTTCCACCCCTAACTGGCATTTCTCATGATGTTTTGTTGCATGATAAATGTACAGCAGGCAGCAATGTATTTTAAACACATACTTTTGTAATTTAACAAGAACAGAATAGACTCTGGTAAAACACAGGAGCTAAAACAAAAATTTGTTATCAATAATAATAAAAAAAACAAGGCATAATGTCTGTTTATCCATAGTAATTTCAATCTATATTTGTATGACCGTTAATATATTTTGTGTGGAGTGTCAAAGACAGTTGTTTAATAGCTGGTCAGAATCAAACGACATACAAATTGGGCTGTTTGCATTAACAAGCACCACAAAGACAGTAACAGGTTGCCTGACAGATCCAAAAAAAAATGGAGGACCAGATACAGTATAACCTCAGCATGAAATGAGGAAGAACAAATATCTGGTTGTAGCATAGACATCATCACAATGGTCCCATACTGAAATTAACTGATCTACAACAGCCAACTAATAGAAATTTAGTTTGAATAATTAAAGTAAATGATAAAGACAGGAGGTGAGTGTTCGTAGCCATCATCGTCCTCGGCGGCGACCGGGACGATGTCTAAGTCAAGGTTTCCCCTTTTGTGACCTTAAGAGACAAAATGAAAAACAAATCAGAGGTTTAATTCAAAGGATTGAAAACAAGTGGGTCAAGAGTGCAAACTCTTGCTTTTGACTTTCTAAAATCATAAAAACATACTCTGGCTTCAATGTACTCAATCCTCCTCTCCAAAGCAGTAAGCTTCTCATTCAACGTGGCTAAGCGGGACCTGCAGGACATATCTAAAGAGAAAAAAAAACATTACAGTATTGGGAAACATAAGAATAGCAATAATAAGAAAAAGTTTTCAATTATTAATGTTAATATAAATTACAAAATAGCATAACATATATTCTGTATAATAACAAATCAGAATAGATGTATAAAAAAATAACTTATTTGTTAAATTAGTGATTCATATTATTGAACTGTACCGACACTGAAACTGGGGATGGTTATCAAAACAAACCATTGGCTCTACATAAGCTAACCGCGTCTGGCCCTTTTACCACAAGATTATAAAGATTTTAAATGTGTATATAGCCATCGACAGATGTACATTTATTTATATCAGTAAATTTAATTCTTATTTAAACACCATATTTAATATAAGTAAACATGTTAAACATGGACGACAAGACCAGCATCAAACCAACACAACGCCCTAACTTACATGTTTTCCTGGTGATTACACTATTTGTATTTCTAATAAGCCCCGTCTTCAAAATACACACCAATTTAATATGATATTATTTGTCCCTAAACGACATTACAGAGAAAAAAACTGAATTAACCCACATATTTTCTACACCTAGAGCAGTCGAATGACCCACTGTTCTCGATTAGTTAACAGTTAGCATGCTAGCGCGAAGAAAGGGCGTAATAAATTAAGCAAAATTAAACGACACGCCTCAGCTTCTCGAGCTTACCGAAGGAATTGAGGAAATCGGCTATTTTCTTAATGCTGCTGGTGATCACTTCGATATATTCACGGTTCGCCCAGTCTTGGTGAATTTCTCTTTGCACTGGATCCTCCTGTCCGGCCATCGTGAGCTAGTTAGCATTAGCCTCTGTCTGTCTGTGTGAGAGGAAGGAGCAGCGCCCCCTGATGGACAAATGGCGAATCACAGTTCATTCTGGACATCACCGTGTAAAGAATGTTGGGCTAATATGAAATCAAACCACTGATCTATATAAATGTATATACAGGTCCTTCTAAAAAAATTTGCATATTGTGATAAAAGTTCATTATTTTCCATAATGTAATGATAAAAATTTAACTTTCATATGTTTTAGATTCATTGCACACCAACTGAAATATTTCAGGTCTTTTATTGTTTTAATACTGATGATTTTGGCATACTGCTCATGAAAACCCAAAATTCCTATCACAAAAAAAATGCATATTTCATCCAACCAATAAAAGAAAAGTGTTTTAAATACAACAAAAGTCAACCTTCAAATAATTATGTTCAGTTATGCACTCAATACTTGGTCGGGAATCCTTGACTGCTTCAATGCGGCGTGGCATGGAGGCAATCAGCCTGTGGCACTGCTGAGGTGTTATGGAGGCCCAGGATGCTTCGATAGCGGCCTTAAGCTCATCTAGAGTGTTGGGTCTTGCATCTCTTAACTTTCTCTTCACAATATCCCACAGATTCTCTATGGAGCTCAGGTCAGGAGAGTTGGCAGGCCAATTGAGCACAGTAATACCATGGTCAGTAAACCATTTACCAGTGGTTTTGGCACTGTGAGCAGGTGCCAGGTCGTGCTGAAAAACGAAATCTTCATCTCCATAAAGCTTTTCAGCAGATGGAAGCATGAAGTGCTCCAAAATCTCCTGATAGCTAGCTGCATTGACCCTGCCCTTGATAAAACACAGTGGACCAACACCAGCAGCTGACATGGCACCCCAGACCATCACTGACTGTGGGTACTTGACACTGGACTTCAGGCATTTTGGCATTTCCTTCTCCCCAGTCTTCCTCCAGACTCTGGCACCTTGATTTCCGAATGACATGCAAAATTTGAGCGACAGTCCAGTGCTGCTTCTCTGTAGCCCAGGTCAGGTGCTTCTGCCGCTGTGTCTGGTTCAAAAGTGGCTTGACCTGGGGAATGCGGCACCTGTAGCCCATTTACGCCTGTGCACGGTGGCTCTGGATGTTTCTCCTCCAGACTTCCGCAGGTCCCCCAAGGTCTGGAATCGGTCCTTCTCCACAATCTTCCTCAGGGTACGGTCATCTTTTCTCGTTTTTTGCCACACTTTTTCCTTCCCACAGACTTCCCACTGAGGTGCCTTGATACAGCACTCTGGGAACAGCCTATTTGTTCAGAAATGTCTTTCTGTGTCTTACCCTCTCGCTTGAGGGTGTCAATGAGGGCCTTCTGGACAGCAGTCAGGTCGGCAGTCTGATTGCGGTTTTGAGTAATGAACCATGCTGGGAGTTTATAAAAGCCTCAGGAATCTTTTGCAGGTGTTTAGAGTTAATTAGTTGATTCAGATGATTAGGTTAATAGCTCGTTTAGAGAACCTTTTCATGTTGTTGTTTTTTTTTTAATTTTTAATTTTGGGTTTTCATGAGCTGTATGCCAAAATCATCAGTATTAAAACAATAAAAGACCTGAAATATTTCAGTTGGTGTGCAATAAATCTAAAATATATGAAAGTTTAATTTTTATCATTACATTATGGAAAATAATGAACTTTTATCACAATATGCTAATTTTTTGAGAAGGACCTGTTGATCAGTGAATCAAACACAAACATGCGATTTGTTATTGTGTTATTATATAACAACTGCTTTAATAAAATACAAAAGAAGAAGTAAATAAGCGAGTAAATACATTATAGACATAGAATATGAAAGTAAATCAAATAAATATAGGACTATTATAAGATATATCGATATATTAACTAATAAAGTAGATATTTAATATAATAAATAAGCCTATACTAACCTCTATAAAGATAGATCGCAAAAGAAATAGTCTGCATGTATAGTAGGCTAAATGCACGAATAGACAGAAAATGTTATAGAACATTTTATTTTCTGGCTTGACTAAAATCTCTTGAACTTTGTATTAAATTAAACTAAACTATTAAACATTGTATTTTTAACTTTATATTATTACTTGATATTCGTAACACATTAGGATGCAGCCATCGCGTGCGAACGGAATAAACGGAAAATAAACGGAATAAAAATAAAAACACAAACAGAAAAATAACATTCTGACGCACGTTATTAACAGACATTCAAGTCCTCGGGCGCTTCAATATTCATAACGAATCAGACTTCTTCAGCCCACCAAACAACAACAGTATATCTGGACAAAACCTTTCAGAACAGGTAAATTAAATATCTATTGGAATCACCAATATATATTATAGGCCTAATTTTATAGCTATATTATTTATAGGCTATTAACATTTTCGACCGATGTTCAGTGTCCGACCGCGTAGGCTATAACGTTACTGATGTGTTAACGTTACCTTTTTTAGTAACTTAAGGATTATTTTTATTAGACTACCAGGCAGTTGGCTAATAGGCCAATTATTATCTTCATAGTCTTTGAATGGGCCAGTGCTATCATGATAATACCATATTTTTGGACATGTAGCTTAATATTAATAATATTATGCCACTGTTTTAGTTTTTTTTTCATGTGAAAGTGTTTTGGCCCTTTGTCCTGTATTGTGCAGATCTACACTAATAAGCATTGGCACTTGCCAATATAGTAGTTTTCAATGTGCATTTCTGTGACCTTCATGTTTTTTATCATGTAACATATTGTTCTTAATTGATTTAATCAATAGAGACATGCCAACCAAGCTAAGAAAATGTAGACGAGGCCTTGCGGCAGCTTTGGATCAGGCAGCAGAAGAGGTTCCCTCCGGCTCATCATCGTCTCCAGACAGTGTCTCTTCTCATCATAACTACAGCCTGGTTAGAATATCACACAATGACACATTTGTATTTGACCACTGGACAGAGAGGCCAGACTACATGTGTTTTAGGTGCGTATTCTGATAAATGTACCGCAGTTGCCCTGATTATCATTCATGTCTGCTACTAATAATTAGGCCGTTTTCTATAAATAGGAAGGAAGACTTTTTATGCTGCACACAGTTTGCAAAGATGCAAGATCTACATGGGCTACTCGGTCAGTAATTTCCCCAAGGGTCAAAATGATGTCAGGTGTGACACTTGGCAGTCATGCCAACTCTTATGAATAATTCCCTCTATTTTCAGACATAAAAATCTTGGAGGATCTTGTGGCAAAGCTGGAGTTTGAAAATGAGCTGAACGCGTCTGCAGTAGATCCTTGCAGAGTAAAAACCCAGAATCCTACTCTTCAAACCAAGGAGAAAATGCTAGTGATATGGAAGAGGGAAGTACAGACCGCGATAATGGGGAATATTCCTTTTGCTGGACACGATTCTTGAGATTGAGCGGGACAGTGACTTCACTGCTGACTGTGATGTCAGTTCTCTGGAGCTGGACTTACAGTTATCACCATAGTTTGATGCCCTCAAACATTTAATATGTTATACTTTTCCTGTTCGGAGGAATTAGAAAACACATGCTTTAAACATGTGTTGGGTACTCAGAATGTTTTATGCATTTCATAATGTATGTTTGTATAGCAGAGTTCATAGAAATTTCTATACTATTCTATACTTTCTCAACTACTTCTTGTTTAGATTAATTTATTTCTGCACAAGAATCAATATCTTAAAAAGAGATTAATAAAGTTCCATTCTAAAGGATGCACTGATCTATACAATTTAAAAAAAGTCTTTATTGTTAATTTCTTTTGTTTAATATGTATATACTTAAAATTAATTAATTAGTAAAAATATAATTTTTGTTCATAATGGTAGAAATATTGCTATTAATCTATACAATTTTCTTTTTTGGTATAATATCTGTATATTTATTAAACTAAATAAAATACTCATGGGCATTGGCTGTAAAAAAAAAATATTTTTGTTCATAGAAATATTATTATGAATCTGTATAGTTTTATTTTTGTTATAATATCTATATACTTGAATGGAATGAACGGAATCCAGCTGTTGCCAGCTAGCATGTCCAGAGTAAAAATAAAAAAAAACACCTTCTTGTGGCCTGCGTATTCACAACACTATTTGTATTCGTTGTGAATACGAAGTATTCAATGTCACTCCTGCATCGCTATTTGTATTCGTTGTGAATATGCAGGCCACAAGAAGTAATTAGGTGGGGGGTTTTTTTGGATCACTTTTACTCGGGACATATAGCTCAGCTGGCAACACAGGATTCCATTCATTATGCTAAGCTAAGCTAGTGGCGACCCTTCCAAACTAAAACAATGCATGCACTGAGACAAAAATGCATTTGCCCACATATCTAAATGTAGGAAAGATGTTGAATAAGCCCTTTTTCTAAAAACGGTGGAGTGTTCCTTTAAAAAGATGAGAGAGGCCTGTAATTTTCATCAAAGGTACACTTCAGCTATGAGAGACAGAATGAGAAAAACAATCCAGAAAATCACATTGTATGATTTTTAAAGATTTTATTGGAAAATTATGGTGGAAAATAAGTATTTGGTCACCTACAAAAAAAAGCAAGATTTCTGGCTCTCACAGACTTGTAACTTCTTCTGTAAGAGGCTCCTCTGTCCTCCACTCGTTACCTGTATTAATTGCACCTGTTTTAACTCGTTAGCAGTATAAAAGATACCTGTCCACAACCTCAAACAGTCAGACTCCAAACACCACTATGGCCAAGACCAAAGAGCTGTCAAAGGACACCAGAAACAAAATTGTAGACCTGCACCAGGCTGGGAAGACTGAATCTGCAATAGGTGAGCAGCTTGATGTGAATAAATCAACTGTGGGAGCAATTATTCGAAAATGGAAGACAAACAAGACCACTGATAATCTCCCTCGATATGGGCTCCACGCAAGATCTCACTCCGTGGGGTCAAAATGATCACAAGAACGGTGAGCAAAAATCCCAGAACCACATAGGGGGACCTAGTGAATGACCTGCAGAGAGCTAGGACCAAAGTAACAAAGGCTACCATCAGTAACACACTACGCCACCAGGGACTCAAATCCTGCAATGCCAGACGTGTCCCCCTGCTAAAGCCATTACATGTCCGGGCCCATCTGACGTTTGCTAGAGAGCATTTGGATGATCCAGAAGAGGATTGGGAAACTGTCATATGGTCAGATGAAACCTAAATAGAACCTTTTGGTAAAAACTCAACTTCTCATGTTTGGAGGAGAAAGAATGCTGAGTTGCATCCAAAGAACATGATACCTACATGGGGTGGAAACATCATGCTTTGGGGCTATTTTTCTGCAAAGGGACCAGTACGACTGATCCGTGAAAAGGAAAGAATGAATGGGGCCATGTATCGTGAGATTTTGAGTAAAAACCTCCTTCCATCAGCAAGGGCATTGAAAATGAAATGTGCCTGGGACTTTTAGCAAGACAATGAGCCAAAACACACCACCCGGCAATGAAGGATGTTGGTGTACCTATGATGAAAATTACAGGCCTCATCTTTTTAAGTGGGAGAACTTGCCCAATTGTTGGCTAACTAAATACTTTATACTGTGTATATACTTATAATAGTAAATAAAATACTTATGGTCATTGGCAGAAAAAATATAATTTGATTAACATTGGTAGAAATATTACTATTGATCTATAGTTTTATTTTTATTAAATAAAATAGTTATGGGTCATTAGCAGTGAAAAAAACTATTACTTTTGTTCAGAATGGTAGAAATATTACTATTATAAATATATACAGTTTTCATTTTTATAATTTGTTATATCTATATACTTATTAAAGTAAATAAAATACTCATGGTCATTGGTGATAAAAAAATATTTTTGTTTACAATGGTTACTATTGATCTATACAGTTTTCACTTATTTTATATTTTGTTATAATATCTTATAACACTAAATAAAACACTTATGTGTCGTGGGCATTAGCGGTAAAAATATTTGTGTTTAGTCTAGTGATCATTTTTATTCAATAAAATACTCATGGGTCATTTGCAAAAAAATCTCCATGACATAAGCATGACATGACAATACTTCAGTGTTTCTGCTTGGTCATGCTGACACTGTGCAATTTAAACAGGATTCAGATTTCTGCTGTTCATTAAAACCAATATTATTTAGTTAGAGAATAATTAATTGGGCATTATGACATAGTACTGAACGTTTTTAAAAAGGCATCTCATGCGTGACTTGAAATGAAAGACAAATGTGGAAGTGAAAATGTGTCTTATGAACTGCTTCTGTTTTTTTTTCAGTGTTGTAATGTGAAACAAGGAACAATTTTTTTTCAATGTTTATTTTTAGTCAACAGTTGAAAGATAAAACCTGAGCTGTGCAGTTCATGGATAAAATACAACTATTACAATAAACATTCACATTTACATCAGAAACTTCCCTCAGAAAGGTTTAGGAAGCATCGTCATTGAGTAAACGGTCTAAAAAACAGTCACACTTTAATCATGTCCGCACAGTCGGCCTATATCAAACAACATTCTTATTTTAGAAGCAGTGGCTTCATGTGATATGCAATGGACGGTCTATCTTGCGTGGCCAGGTTTACTTCGCCCTCTTGAGAAGCTCTTTGATATCCGCTTCAATGTCGCTGGTGAGGAACCTTCTGCTGTACCGCTTGAACGGTTCCCCGTCCGGGCCGATGAGGAACTTCTCAAAGTTCCAGGAGATGTCATTCCTGCACACGGGACTCCAGATGATGCATTTGGGATCGCCCATCAGAGACACGGCATCGTCACTGGGCTGAGGCAGCTTCTCCTTCAGGAACACAAACAGAGGGTGGGCGTTCTCACCGTTCACTTCCAGCTTCTCCAAAAGCTGAAATTTGGGCTCGAAGCCATTTCCCGGACGGACGTACTTCAGAGACCGCAGGATTTCATCATTCTTGCAGTTCTCCTGTTAAGTGATTAAAATTGCACAATATCTGTTATGCAATAAAGCAGATAACAGCATATGATCATGAAATCAATTATCAATGCAGGTTGTCCATTGCAGAGGTATTGTGAAATATTTTATCAAAGCAAATATCAAAGCCTTATCAAAGCAAACCACTGAAAGCTTTCCAGATGTAAAGAAATGAACAAAATAATATACAGGTCAAAATTTTGGAAACATTACTATTTTTAATGTTTTTGAAAGAAGTTTATTATGCTCATCAAGCCTGCATTTATTTGATCAAAAATCAGATTTAAAAAAAAAAAACAGTAGGCTAATTTTGTGATATTACAATTTAAAATAATGGTTTTCTATTTAATATACATGAGTATTTTATTTTGTATAATAAAAATATAGATATTATTTTTAAAAAATACATAAAAATGAAAACTGTATAGATTAAAATGAATGACTTGTGAATGTTACACAATAGTACAGTCCCCAATAAAATTATATTTCACAAATATTAATACATTGAGAATAATAATATATTAAACTGAAGTTTTATCTTTTCAAATATGGATATCTAATTTATCTTTCAAATCATCACAGAGTACAGACAAAAAACGAGTGACTGGGGAATGAGCCATTACTGTTGGAAGTCTCACCTGATGTCCGAACTGGTTGCAGGGAGCGCCCAGAATAACCAGCTCCTGGTCAGCATACTTGCTGTGGAGCTCGTTCATCTGAGTGTAGTCCCTGACTGTTGTGCCTCAAAGCGACGCCACATTTTCAATAAGCACAACTTTACCTTTGAGAGACGAAAAATGCAGGAGGTCCCCTGACAAAAGCTTGGCGGACAGATCATAAAACTTCTTCATAGTCCCTGCCATGCTCGAACATGCGTTTACGCTGTAATTCGAAGTGCAAAACTCTGTTTTATCAACGAACCTTGAGTTGAACCTTGAGTCACAGGAGGGGGAGGGAACTGAGAAAATAAAATTCAAGGAAGTGCATGCGAGGCCAGCACGAGGGAAACACTGTTAAACACCGCCATCTTCTGTCAAACAACCTATTGATCTCCATACAAATTCAAGTTTGTTTTATTTTTAACTTTCAGTGTCAGCCTCTTAAATCAGAGTCATTGTTTTCCAATGACGTTTAGTTGTTGGTTATTAAAGTATTATTATTATTAAAGTAGCCTATGCTATTTAGGTTTGTATAGGCTATTAAAGTAACTCTATATTAAAACATCTTACTTTTCATCAGTCAAATAACCTTTAAATTATTTGACTGATGAAAAGAAAATACATTTGTCAAATAAGCCGAATGACTCATAAGTCCTCGGTTCCTGAGTCGGACTTGAGAGAAGGTCCGGTTCATTATAGTAGGGTGCAGGTGCCCCTGCCACGGAAAGATTTTACGAATCGGTTCACAAAACCGGACTGAACTGAATTATTGGTTCACTCGGACTGAATCGGTCTCGAGAGACTCGATCTGGCTCCATCCCCATGAGTATTTATTTAGTATTATAAATATATAGATATTATAAGACATTTTTTAATAAAAATGAAAACGCCAATGACCCATGACTATTTCATTTAGTATAATAAGTATATATAATAGATATTATAATAAAAAATAAAATGAAAACTGTATAAATTAACAATAATATTTCTACCATTCTGAACAAAAATAATATTTTTTACCACCATTGAACTATTTTATTTAGTATAATAAGTATGTAATATTATAATAAACAAATAAAATGACCGCCAATGACCCATGACTATTTAATTTAGAATTAAATAGAACATAGAATATATATATATATATATATATATATATATATATATATATATATATATATATATATATATATATATATATATATATATATATATATATATATATATATATATATTATAATAAAAAAATAAAACTCTATAGATTAATAGTAATATTTTTTTATATTCCCATAGTTCACTCAGACTGAATTGGTCTCAACGGTCTCGAGACTCCCCAACTCATTGAACTATTCGTTTACGAATGGAGTCTCTTATCTTCTGTTTATAAATATTAAAAACGAAAAACATAAAAAGCATAATATTAACAAAGGGCAGCCCGAAGGTTAATACCTGTCTATTTGCGTGTTCAATTAGTTTTTAAATGTATGTTGTAAGCCAGTTCGAACCAAATACCATCAACCCATCGGTATACAAATGTGAAACCTTTGAACCATTTCGAAAACCTTTCTGTATTAAATTATGAATGACTAATATAAAAATAAATGTTTTGAAAATAGACACGACACTCGCTTTTATTTAAGCGGTATTATAATGATCTCCCACCCGTGTAACAAGCGAATGGTTGCGTCCAGGAAGCTCGAGCGCGACCTGTTTTGTGTTTAAGGAAGTGAATCTGCGCTTCTGAGCGTGTTGCGTGCCATTTTCAACTAAGTTTTCGTTTATTGTCAAATTCTGTAATCTGAGTCCATTTTACATGTAACCAATGCAGTCGCTCAGTAAAAACCACACAGCCCGGATGGTTTGCTGAATGAATGAACCAGAGAGTCTGTTATTATCCTTAAAAGCAGCTCTCGGTTATTATTTTACACTGTACGTTAACCTCACACTACAGCACTCAGCTGACATGTGGGAATGGCAGATTTTGAGTCTCATAGGCTTCATCTGTGTAGTCCTTTTTCTCATAGCTGTAAGTTATATTTTGTACTCTGGACTGGCCAGTGAAATCCATATCAGGACTGGTTTACCCCCGGTCAGGAGCATCACTATAGCCTATAAATACAAAGTGGGACCTTATAAAAACTGTGGGTCACTGTTCAAAGAGAGCTGCAGCATTGGACCCAAGCTGTCGTGCATTGGGATCTTCTATGATGATCCAAAGAAGGTGAGTAGACTAGAATAAATTGAATGAATGAGGCCACTAGTGTAACTTGATGAGGATTGTATTATTTCTGGAATGATTAACGGTAATGTTTCTGTAGCTGATTCAAGATGAGTTAAAAAAAGATTTACTTTTTCCCCATTTAGAAGTGTGTGTGTGTGTGTGTGTGTGTGTGTGTGTGTGTGTGTGTGTGTGTGTGTGTGTGTGTGTGTATACATACATACATACAGATCAGGCATAACATTATGACCTAAAATTATGACCATATTTTCTGATAGTTCTGATGCTCACATGCCCACTTTTGGTGGTGGACAGGAGTCAGCATGGGCACTCTGACTGGTCTGCGGTGCAGTTGCATACGCAACAAACTGCAATGCACTGTGTATTCTGACACCTTTCTATCAAAACCAGCATTAACTTCTTGAACAATTTGACCTACAGTAGCTCGTCTGTTTGATTGGACCACATGGGCCGCCGCTCCCCACATGCATCAATGAGCCTTGGCTGCCCATGACCCTGTCACCGGTTCACCACTGTTCATCCCTTTTTTGACCGCTACAGACAGGGAACACCCCACAAGAGCTGCAGTTTTGGAGATGCTCTGACCCAGTCGTCTAGCCATCACAATTTGGCCCTTGTCAAACTCGCTCAAATCCTTATGCTTGCCCATTTTTCCATTTTTCAACTTTGAGGACAAAATGTTCACTTGCTGTCTAATCTATCCGACCCACTAACAGGTGCCGTGATGAGGAGATAATCAAATAATATATTTCAATATAATATACATTATATGTTATTCACTTCATCTGTCACTGGTCATAATGTTATGTCTGATTGATACACACACACATATATATATATATATATATATATATATGTATATATATAATATATAATATATATGTATGTACATTTTGAAAGTGTTAGCACCTTACATTCAAGAGAAAATACTGCACGTTAATTGCATTGTTATTTGTACTGTATTTTTCCTTAATGCACGTCCATTCATTTTTGTATATTGCAGATAATAAAAGAACCTGCAGAACACATTTAAAATGTACACGAATACTTCAACTTCTAATTCCCACAGCCATCATCACACTCGTTATATATCTGACTAATATACATGTCATGTGTTAATAACACAATTATATTAGTAGCTGTGAAGTCTGAGCTGTGGCTTCAGAGAAACCTGTGCTGTTTCCTGTTTACCGAACACTCAGTATGCAGAGCTCAGCCTCAGCACATCTAACACATTACACATGCATTAAACTTGAATTCCCTCGTGAAAGTAAATGGGTTCAATTAGTTTAGTGAATACATTTCATTTAAATTTGCTGTTTAGTTTGTTTGTTTGGTGGTGTAATCCATAACATTTCCCTTCAAGTAGGCTAGTCTCTTACAAAGGTCTCACAAGAGGGCATTTTATTAGAGATTTTATGCACACGGTCTGTTCTGATATTTGTTCTATTCCGTTTTATCCATTTATTGCTATTTTAATGTTTGTTGGATATTGAAAGGTATTATTTCTATTAGCAAAAGACCATATAGATGTTGGTCCTCATACACCACTAGATGGAGGTGTTGATTTATAGTCATGTTGTCCTCTAATGTTTATTATGGAGTTGACCATGTGGGGGGTGGAATCTGTTTGTATGTTCTGATATAGTGATATAATTAGTTTATCTGTTATTGTGTGGCTCTTATCGCGTATAATCTAATTTTATCATGTGTAATCATGATACATGTTTTTACATTTTCTAATTTGCCTGCTGTGCACATTTTCTATATTCTTTATTGTATCACGCTGTGTAAATGCATCATTACTAAAGCCATGGAATTAGTCATGGCTATTAAATTATAAAAGCTGTTTTTACTATGTTTTACATTTATTTGTAGCGATGTTTTTTTAATACCAAAGTAATAAGTGTTAACATTAAAGGAATATAATTTTTTTAATTATTTATTTACCTTCATTTAATTCCAAACCTGTCTGACTTCATTTCACAAAAATACATTTGTATTCTCTCAATTCTCACAAGGAATGAGCGTGCTTTAATGATAAACTGACTCCAGGTTAAGTTGATATACACCAGATTTGTGAACGAATTCGTTTCGATTCATTGTCAAGACCTGACTCAAAAGAATGATTTATTCATGAATCTGGCATTTCTCCTTTTAAAGCTGGAATGTTTCAGTTCAAGCTTAAAAGTTTGCCATTCTTTTAAATTGCTTGGGAAAGAACACATTAATCCAAAGTCTTTCTTGTTCCAAGAAGAAAATCACCTCAAAAGTTGTACATATAGTTCCAATGGAGTTTCAATACTGAATAGAAAAGATGAGTTTAGCTTATGTGTTTATTATGAGTCTATAAATGAGTTTATTCACGCATTTTAAGACCTAGAGGAGCTAAATTCAAATAGTAGAGAATGTGGATGTAGGCGTGCAGAAGTAGCCAATTCAAAGCGGTCTAGTTTGAATTTAGAGAAAAGCACCAAGGTTATTATTGCATGAACCCGAGTATGGACCTTTATCACAGAATGCCATAAAAAGGAAAGCAGGAAAGGTAAAATCTGTCATAGAGTTGTCATAGAGTTGTTGCCCTATACCTACTCCGCTTGACCTTAGTACCCTTACACTTTTAGGGAATATAAATGAGCTCTAAAAGCAACTTCTGTGACTTTTCATCTGACCTTCAGTGGCTCCAGTTGCCCCCTGGGTTGGATCACTTTTTCATGTTTTTTAGTTCTAACAAAGTTTGCAACAGTGTGTTTTATTTAGGGGTTTGGAATGTATTTATATTTATCTATTTATGTATGCATTTATCTGGCAAAAAAAGGTTGCAAATGGAGGTTCAGTAAATAAGTATTGTTTCTGAGGCAGAGCAGAAACCCACCATCCTGTTCAAGAAGATACTCAGTTTGTGTAGGTTGATGGTTGTTATTTCTTGGCTCGTTTGCCAAAGAATATCTCTTGGTTTTCCTGTCTGTGCACAAGACCTTCTTGATGCTGAACTTGCATCATCACATTTCTCACACTTCTCACACTTCCAGCCCACCTCCTTCTCAGGCGGTCAAATCCGTTTTCATAGCTTTAATGTGTACTCAACCTCCCACCAGAAAGCCCTACTGGAATGGAGTCGGACTCTTGAGTGACAGCCGGCCTTACTTTCAAAGCCTCATTGTCACAGACAGACTGTTTTTTTTCTTTCCCCAAGTCCCCAATTAGCAACTGTCCAAAGCTCCACTCATACAGCCATGGCCAAGTCCTGATCCAGTTCAGCTAATTGGCATAATGATCTCAACTCGTTAAGAGAGGAGCCTGGGGTGCTAAACCCGGGGGTCAGAAGCTCCCAAAGGCTGCTGATAGAAAGTAGAGAGAGGCAGGAACAGGATTGGAAACAATGGACTCCTCTGGGATGAAAGATTTTTCCACAAGAATTGGCGTGACCGCCCTGGTTCCTCAATTTCGGATTCACTGACTGCTACTGTAGGCTGCAAACCCTCAAGCTTTTGGGAACTTCCTCTCATCAGGCCAAACAATGCGGTGGAAGTGGAAGCCCATGGGTCTGAAGATGGTTGCCATGGATAAGAAGAGCCGTGAAGACTTCTTCACATGCTGGATTCTGTGAAGGGCCATGAAAGGCATTCCAGTCCCTAAGTGACGGAGAGTTTTAGGGTTTGCACTTTCTCTGTTCTCTATGTCGGCTTTTTGAGAGTCAGATAAAAAGATGAAAAGGAAAAAATAGACACAGCAGATACTTGTGGCAAAGGCTTTTAGAGTAGGTGATGGTGACTGCTGGCAGAATTGTAATTTCAGAAGTATTTCTGCTGGATTTTTGAAGTATGGGCATGCTTTTTTTGTGCTAGGATTACCCATTCCATAGCACAAGAGGAGGGATTTGTGATGGTTCTGTGATGTGAATGTACTAAGCGGTCTGTAATATTAAGACACAATTTTATGACATATGTCACCATGTTCCAATACTGCACTGTCAGAGAAAATGTAAAAAAAAATTGTACATTTAGGAGTCTTTACTCCTTATGTACGGTACCACTTAAGGGTGCATATGAGTAGCTAAAAGGGTTAGTTCACCCATTTACTTGTCGTCATTTATTCACCTTCATGTCATTACAAACAATATTTTCCAAACTAAAATGATTTAAAATATTTTTTGGTAAAAAAATTAAGGTTAAACCTAAAAAAACTAAAATTGATTGTTGCCTTGGTTAATGTATTAAAATGACTAAAACTAAAACTGATATAAAAAACTTTAAGTTAAATAGAAATATATATTAAAAAGAAACAAAGCACAGCAGAATTACTAAAACTTAAACTAAAATGCAAACAAATGTGAAAATAAATTAAAAGTATTATTAAATACTAATAGTGTATAAATATAATACTAAAAATAGCAATGGTTCACAACCTTTATGACTTTAGTCCCTCTGTGGAACACAAAAAATATATTTTGAAGGTAACTGGGATTGAAAACAACCATTGACTTTCATTAAATGGACAAAATAATCCAGCGAGACATGATCGATTACAGAATTTGCAGGTGAACTATCCCTTCAAGGGAGCCATTAGGTATTAATGTAAAGTACAAAAGTGTGTCTTTGAGGGTACGTCCCCAATGACAAGCTAAAGGTACAATTTTTTACACATTTTTCTGACAGTGTGACATACTGTGCAAAAGCTTGTATTTTAAAATCACCAATGAATAAGGTATATACTTTTCATGCTCAGAAGGATGCACATATATTGTGTGTTCTGTGATACCGGGAAGTTAACTACAGTATTTTGATTGAAGCTAATTTTATGTTCTGGCTTGGAACAAAGATGCTGACATGCCTTTAACTCATAGATGGGCCCTAACTGAGTGTTTTCTGTCCTCGACAACTGAATTATTTGATGAGCTTGATAGCTTATTGTGATCATCTTTACGATCATCTTTCACTCCTGATGAAAACTGACTAGTGACAGAAAAGACAATTTGCCAAAACAAACTGCCATTTTCAGTAAGGAACTTAAGCATCCTGTTGCCAACAGACGTCTTGAAACAGAATTCCAACTGGCTCTCACCATCAAAACTATTAGTATTTTCACTGCGTCCTGGCTGTCTGTGGATGGCAGGAACATGAAAAGGCAGTCCACTGTGAAGATGCGGATAGCGGCAGTGACAGCGAGGGGGAAGGGAAAATGCGAGAGCTTTTTAAAGTGCATCTGAAGTGATGAATAAATGAGTCTGCCTTCCAAGGTATTTTGGAGTCGATTTCCCAGAGGACTGCTGCAACACAGTAACCTCAGTGACATTTCGCAAATTTGCCTGAAATGGATTTGACTGCTGCTTGACAAGTAAAAACGACAAAAGTAAAAGCGAACCGCTACGCTGACAGTTACATATGGTCATCAGTACTTCTGTCTTTCTGTCAGTTCAGTGTCTTGAATTATCTTTTCTCGCCATATTTCAATGTCTAAAAGCTTTCTTTTCAGATGTTTACCTCAGTTGGGACTAAACATGCCACCCTACGGTTAACCCTCCTTCCATTACACACATTGCAACTCCTCTAAACCCATTTTCAGAGTCTGTATGAGCTTTTACAGTTGTCAGCAGGAACAAATGATTTTTGTAGTATGACTTACTGGTATTTTGATTGGTAGTTTTAGTTTATTGTAATGCGTGGTGTGATGTCATGGTTAAGACTCAGTGAAGACCAAGAGTCTTAGGTTGCTGCGGGTTAGGGGCAGTCGTGGCTTAGACAGTCAGACTGTTAACCTGAAAGTTGCAGGTTCGGTTCCCAATACAGGCAGGAAATGACTGAAGTGCGCATGAGCAAGGCACCTAACCCCCCAATTGCTCCCCGGTCGCCACAGCAAAAATGACTGCCCACTCCTCTAAGGATGTGTGTGCACCCTAGTTGACATGGTTACGGCCTTGCAGCGGTCACCATTTAAAAAGTTCTATCGCTTCCGTCTCCTTGTAGACTTGTCTCTCATTGACTATTGTGGAAGTCTCAATCATCCCAATTTAAAATCCAAAATATCAAACAATATATTTGATATTGTCGGTGCGGCCCGATGTGTCCGCGAGCAGATTGGGAGGTTTAAGATTTGATCTGTAAACGCCTAGCAGTTAAGCATAGCAGTTAACAATATAAACTAATAATAGTATAGATCAGTGTACTATTATTCTAGGAGCTCAGGTTTCACATAATAAATCCTTTATATGTTTTGATACATGTTGTTGAATATTTTGCATTAGTGAATCGTTTCTGCTGCCCTACAATATTAGACATCATGTTAAAAAAAATCTGCTGTTGAATTCCTAAAGATGCTCCTTTGACAAAACTGTTGACAGAACATGGTCTCTGGCAATTCAGAGTTTTTATTGTTGTGGTCTCATTTATTTATAAGCTAATGCTGTGTTGGGAGAGACTTAGTCACAATCTCTGTCAAAGCCTCTGAGCAAATGGAGGCTTAGTGACAGGCCAGTCTGTTAAAACACACTCCCCGTGAGAACACCTGCTGGGAGCGCACCAGGAAACAAGTCCTCCCGCAGACCTGGGCCGCAGAATGCTCCACTGCTGTGAGTTGACTACTTGAAGAATTATGTTATGCTGTAGAAGGATCAGAATTGATTAGCACTGTGATATAAACACCAAACAATGGCACATATGAAAGTTATCTGTTTTTCTGACTTGTGTTTTACCTGACTGGCAGTGCAGTTTATTCCAAGAAGGCTCGGCAGGAGGCCGAAAGTGACCCAGAAGACTACGAGATGAATGAACACTTTCCTCCAGTTTAAAAGATGGATGTTCTGGGAACTGTTGCAGCCTCTTTTCTAAACAGACCTTCATCTGTCACAGTCTGCCTTCAGCGACCTAGCCCTCTTCTCACCGAATCCTCAAGGGTCCTGAACCCCAAGCTGAGACTGGGGCGTACAATCCATCTCAAATTTCCCCGGTGCCCTCATTTGCAAGCGCATATACTTTCGGTTGGTAAAAAGCAAGAGGCGTGCATGAAAGGTGTTGGGCATCTGTCCATAGTGGTCTCGAAGCTGCCAAACACGTGGCAACTTTACACTGTCTTATCAAACTACAGCTTCGTTGTTGGGTTTTTTTCACCACACAATGCCACCTGCTCATGCAACTCCATCTAATCCTGTATTTATATGCTTTTTTCAGCCATGGCTTTGTTTATACTCATTAAGCTAGCTTTTCCTCTGTGACTCACTGAATCATGGACGCTCCCCGTTGTCTTTGAACACAACTGTGCAAGCAAGAGTGAGGGAGTTCTTCCTGCTTATTTGTTGCATAAGATAAGCGTTATGAAAGGTGTATGGCTCTTTTTGCAGATTACTGCAGGCAGCTTATGGGTTTTAATGAGGTTGGGAAAGTTTTTTTTTTTGTGGATATGCTTTTTGGGAAGATCAGTGTTTGTTGGCTAGATAAGTGTTCATTATCTTTGCTTTAAGCTCTTCTTAAGCTTATTAATTTATTTGATTAAAAAAACAATATTGTGACACATTATTACAATTTAAAATAACAGGTTTCTATTTGAATATATTTTAAAAATGTATTTATTCCTGTAATATTCAGCTTCATTACTTAGTCTTCATTGTCACATGATCCTTCAGAAATCTGGTGATCAATGTTGAAAACAGTTGTGCTTCTCAATATTTTTGAGGGCACTGTGATGCATTTTTTACTGAACTCTTTGTGTTTACTGTCACTTGATCAGTCATGAATTTGCTGAATAAAAGTATTAATTTATTTTAAAATAAAAAAAATATTGTTTGATATGCTTGAGCAGGCTATATAACCTGCCAACAATGTTTTATTATACTATGACAAGATTATCTGAAATATTTTCTTCTTCTTCTTGAAATGTTGTTTATGCATTATTTACTGTATATCTTGCAGTGCTTTTTTTTCTTGTCATATTCTCTTTAGTATGTTTTCTTATTGTCATGGTGTGTCTTTTTCATTATTGTCTTCGTTGATGAAACAAAATATACACTGGTTCTACTTTACGAAGTGTGTGTTTATTTGTGTTGTAGGTTCCAGCACAGAAGTGTCGCTATGCTGTAGGCAGCATTTTGAGTGAAGGTGAGGACGGACCCAATGAGGACCAGCAGCAACTGTATGAGAAGCACGGCTTTCGGGTTTTCTCTTTCCCAGAGGTTACACATGTCGTCACAGCCTCTTTCCCTCACGAACCCCTCTCTCTATTTTCCTGGGGGTGCAGAGGGTCTATCCACAGCTGAACTACTACATCAAGGTAACATCCTCTTCTTCATCATTCACCAAATGCCTGTTCTCGAAAATTTGAAGCTTTACCACTTCACTTGAGTGCTGTGTTTGTGCAGTACCTTTGCCTTTGCCTAATTCAGGTGTGATTCATTTAAGTCGTCCTTATAGTGTGATTGATTTTGACAGCGTTCTTGTTTCCGTCAACATGATTGGTGTATTGGTGCATAAAGGTTGTGAGGGAATGAACGCTTAGTTTGTCAGTGTCATTGTGAGGGAATGAACGCTTAGTTTGTCAGTGTTTTTGGCCTCTATCTAGAGGGATGGAGACAGTAATTATTAAGCAGTAGACTTAATCATAGCAATTAAGGACAAAGCGAGAGAAGTGCAGGGGATGAGGGCAAAGAAAGCAACAAATGAGAGTTGCAGGACTGCGAATTGGGAAAGAGGTAAGTGGAGAGATGGTGCATAAGTACAGAAAGTTTGGTGTTGAGGGGAAACTCGTTTTGAAAAGAGCTCAGAGTAAAGATGCACACTCAAGATTTTGGAGACGTGGCTTAAGGCCCTGATAAACTTACGGCAAAGTTCATTTTTCATTTAGTTTGAAATACCTTCGCAGTGATATACTGTTAGCAAATATCCTGACTTCACACACGCCTCTGAGAGCAGCATTTAGATGAATACATAAATATCTGCTGAACTCTTTCCTCTCAAAAACTAAATAAAGACAACAAAAATGACAAAACAGCCGATTACTCATCTGATCAAAGCGATGTGCATATGTATGCACCAGCCCTTCAATTCAAGTCAAGTCACATCACGCTTATCTATATAGCACTTTATACAATAGATTGCTTTAAAGTAAGCAGCTTTACAGTATTAAAGGATTAATTCACGTCAGAATTAAAATTTCCTGATAATTTACTCACCCCCATGTCCTCAGAGATGTTCATATTCTTTCGTCAGTCGAAAAGAAATGAACCTTTTTGAGAAACAAATTCCAGCATCCACGACTTCACGCATTACGTAATCACATTGGAAATGTCATGCAAAGGGTTGCAAAAGGGCTGAAAATTTCTGGTGAATTTCCAGAAACTTTCCCAAAATTCTGGAAAGTTTCTGTAAACTTTGCAACCCTAATAATGCGTGATAAGATAAGGTAGGGCGAAAAACTTGTCTATTTTTTTAGAAAATGGCATCTTGCTCGTTTCGCTAGATAAGACCCTTAGGATCGTGTAGAGCCTTTTGAAGCTGCATTGAAACTGCACAACTACTTGGAGAAAAATCCTGGAATGTTTTCCTCAAAAACCCTTTTCTTTTCGACTAAAGAAAGAAACACATGAACATCTCTGATGCCATGGGGGTGAGTAAATTAGCAGGAAATTTTAATTCTGACGTGAACTACTCCTTTAAACATGAAAAAATAATGTCTGTGTTGCTTTCATTTAGAATTACATATAAAGCATCTCTGACTTTTTTACTCGCTCTGACTTTGACGGATTGAACAGGAAAAAATTAAACAGAGAAGATTTCCACATCAAGGACCAATGGACCAATTAGTAGTTTGCCGAGCAAACTTTTCTGGAAATTTGGCTTTGGTAAGCTGTTTCGAACTCCTGAAATGAACTCCTCATCCCCCGTCATTTCCGTCCTCTCTCAAC
The DNA here is from genome assembly GCA_023029165.1 of Gobiocypris rarus. NCBI lineage: Eukaryota > Metazoa > Chordata > Actinopteri > Cypriniformes > Gobionidae > Gobiocypris > Gobiocypris rarus. The sequence continues at coordinate 7,676,601 of CM040931.1, read as the reverse complement.
TGTAAAGGTGTGTTCACACTTGTAGTACGGTTCACTTTGGTCCGTGTTGCATTCATATATCATTCGCCTGAACTAGAGTTCATTTAGAAGCAGAAAAAGACCCATCTTTTCAGCGGTCTCAGTCCACTTGTTTGGTGTGCACCAGGGTTTGTATGGCAGCGTTGACACGTGTTAGGGGTATAACAGTTTAGACCCAGAGACCAGTAGTGAAGAATGAAGACAAAGAGTCAGGAGTGCAATTAATTAAAGAAAATTTTTACTTAAGAATAGTTTGCAGTTTCATCAGCAGAAGCCAGCTTCAAGTCTCACAAGGAGTTCAGAGGGGCACTTCCTCTCTACCGGTCTCGTGCATCAGTACATACAATTTTCCCAACAGTTATACTGTTTTCAAGGTCTAGCCACGTCATTACTTTAAGCGTGTATGATTCTGATTGGCTAAGAGAAAATGCACAGTCATGGTAAATTTCCACACAAGGATAGATAGCAGAGCATATCACTAAATAGACACTAAACTAGTTGTCGTCCCATGACTAGATTTAGATAATTGTTGACCTCGGAGGTTGCAGAAAGGCGTCTTCACGTCTGGTGTTGTGTGCAGAAAATGTCCATCTTCAATATTGGGCCTGCACAGATCATGCAACACACACAAAAGCTCCCTAGCATCACAGCTCTCCCAAGGTTGGAGAGTCTCAACTACATATCAACAAAGCACTTCACCAAAACATACTGATAGCGTTACACATAGGCCAGACGCCACTCAAAGACCAAAAACAAACTTTAGAAAACATAAAATAAGTACAAACAATCAGTGATTTCTAAAAATTGAAAGAAAAATCAACTGGAATTAATCATGGGCTAGAAATAGGAGGATAAATATTAATTAAGGCTTTGATTATGAATCTGATTAAGATATTTACAGGTATATTGAAGCGGCAGGGGATTTCAGACTCCCCCCTTCACACGTTCAAATGAACCGCACTGATTGAGCAATCGCACCAGGGTTTGTTTTAATGAAACCAAACATGCCAAGTGCGAACACACCCGTAATTAAACTGGACTTAACTAAACTAGAATGTTTTTTTGAAGAAGAAAATAGTCACTGGCTCGTTTCTAGGGTGTTGCTAGAGTGTCAAGATGTTTAAAGTGTTTTTAGTGGCACTTTTGAAGACCATCACATTTTCTCCATATTTCTGGCACCATTTGTGTGTGTGTAAGTATGTATGAGCCTCCTCAACTCTCCCTACCATCTGCCCTGATGCAGCCTCAGTGTGAACGCAGCCAACAGGCTCATGCTCCTGCCTCCTCCAGCATTAAGGTCTGTCTGCTCAGCTGCTAGATAACTTATCGCCTCCTGTTTGAGTCCTTCCCCTTGCCTTTTTCATGCATGTTTTTACTTTCTGTCCCTTATAGAAATCTTGATATCATCAACTTGCAGTTCTAGGCTTAAGAATGTCTGAAGAACATTTGTGTAGACCAGTTGGAGTTAAATGCTGACATCTATTATCTCAGCCTCTAGAGATGATCATTATATTAGATTATTCCATCTGTTTGGACATTGTTTCAGTAAATAAGGTCTAAGAGCAAGCTTCAGATTGTTTAAAACCTATTTCACATTATTCCAGTACATGTCTGTGGTCTTGTGTTGTTTGGTTAAGTGAAGCACTTAATTTGTAGTTGCCCATTGATGCAGTGTGATGTTTTTTAAGAAAAACTGAGAATGTATTTGTGATTGTATTACATGTCTGAATACTCTATCAATTATTAACATGTGCTTATTAACGCAGCACTCATTCAGTGTTGTTTGTCTTGAATGAGTGCAGAAAGAAGTTAGCTTTGGAATAATGGAGGATATGGCTTGTGCGTGATGTCTCAGAATTGAGAAGTGGATTTTTCCGGGAAGGTGGGCTACAGACAAGTTAAATAATTTCTATATTAGGGTGACCAGACATCCCGTCTTTTTAGTGTCCTGACTTATTGTGAAAAAAAACACCCCAGTGACAGGTTTTTTTCTGAGAGCAGGTCTGTGTAGAAGCTATACTATGACAAAAAAATCTGTCACTGGGCCAGTAACCTCTCAAAAAGTACACCTTTTGTACCTTTTTTCTAAAAGATGCAAATTATTAGTACCTTAAAAATGCATTTTACTACCTAAAGTGTATAGTAGTACCTAAAGTATACATATTATTATCTTTTGAAAAGGTACTGAACTAATCGAGTGACAGCTTTTTTTTTTGTACCATTTTTTTTCAAAATTAAATTTTCACCAATGACATCTAGGCTCATTCCCATTAACACATTTTTTTTATGATTATAGTCCTTAGCTAAAACATATCACTCTGGCAGAATGCTAGCAACTAAGAATTTTAAAATATATTAAATAAATAAACTACTTGTTGCATAGTCTGTTTCACTATCAAAGTCTTTGCTTCAATATGCTGTCATGTAGCATGTTCAGTTGCTTTGAACTACAGCTGAGGCGAAAAAAAATGAATTGAATCAAACCTGAGATTCAGATACAACAACGTGCCTTTGTTTACGTTACATAACACAATTCATACAGTATATCAACATACATTGCATATGCATCAAACCACGAGAGACCCGCGGATACCCGGCCCTAATCGACACCTAGGAGCCTGCCAAACTGTTTTTTTTCTAGCGCCTACATTCGTTCTGCTCTCTTGATGCCTCACAGGCGGCGTTTTCAAAGTCACTCTTAAATATATCTTTTAGAAGCGAATTTTCATTTTAAACAGCCCTCTTTTTACTTCCCCAACAAAAGGCAAATATTTCTCGTCATGAATAATCCATGGCAGAGGCCGTCTGTCCGTAGCTTGTGTGGGCTGCAGATGATTGAACTTTGCGTATAGTCAGAATGAGTAATTTGAAGGCAGTTGGTGATGTGAGACGGAAGGTTGGTCCTCTGTTGTTCGTGGGCAGATTGCACAGTCTAATTCTGACGAGGACAGTATAAGGGAATCCCTATGGCAACCAGACCCGTTCCTGGAGAGGTTGTTCAAGTGGAAACCTTGTTCTGCTTTCTTTGTGTTTTATAATGTGCAGTAAAGTGACATTACGCTATCGCTTACCCATGCATGCATGACCCGAAAATATAATTCTTCACCCTTGATTTAACAGAATTGTGCATGCTTTTTGGTCACCGTTACTTGCTAAGGCAAACGTCACTGTACTGTTCTTAAGCGTTGGGTTTATGGATTTAAACAAACCTATTATACTCTATAATACCTATAATAACATAATCTTTTCCATGCAATTAAATTAAACCTTTTTTTTCAACACAGAAGAATCTTATTGAACAGATTTGTTGCAGTGTTGTATGACTTCATGTGGTTATGCATACACTGTAAAAAAATTGGATGTTTAAGTAATTTCAACTTAAATTACATTAAACTGACTTTGAAAAATGAGTTGAATCTTGTAACTTAAACAGTTGATACACTAATAAATGTTTAAATATAATTATGATTAAAACTATATTAGTGTGTTTGTTTCTGTACAATTATGGACTACAATTAAAATGATTCATACTAATGCAAATTATTTAGTAAACTAAAAAATTTGAATTTTAATGGTTTAATTATTTACAGAATTATAATAATAATAAATCATGACATTGTTGAATTTTCTCAATAGAAATTAATTTTATTAGATAAATTCATTTTTTGTGTGTATTTATACATTTTTCCAATAGATTTTGCGTTGAAGGAGGGACCCAACCAAATGTTATATTATCTTTAGAAAATGTAACATCAAAAAAAAGTTTATAATGAAACTCAACACACACGGTCTTACTAGACATGCGTGTCTTGTTCCTTGTCAATTCAAGCTCATATTGTCACTTAATCCCAGACAACCCATTAACAACCGTTCGCTGACCTGAGTTTAGCACTTCCGGGAATCATCACACCCGTCAGACGTCCTGACAGCATAGAGAACAAGCTTTCACATCAATCGTATAACTCACACATGTCACGCAGAACCCCAGCAGTCCTCATCAAAGGCAGGAAGGGCGAGAGATGGCAGAAAGTGTCTGGAGATCATTATTGAATGAATGGGATCAATATTTGGTCAGTCTTAGCCTTTCATTTTCTCTTACGTGAGTACACAGGAGGAACAGCATCTTTTTTAGACCCTGCTTGCTTCCCTGTTCTCCTGCTGGTCTGTATTGATCCAGGAGGTTCAGGTTACCTGTGCTAAGATAACACTGCTTGCTCATTATGACTTGTTTGTTTCTAACCTCAGTCCTGCAATTTGATTTTTTTTTTAAACACAGCGGTAGTTCATTGATCCAGATCAAATATAAGATATTTGGTATTATGGCCAATTTTGAAGATTGTTTTGTTCTTTTTGACACTACAGTTCACCTCCTAAAAGTTCAGTGTTTGGTATAATTCACTCATTATACTTTATTTAAAACTCCAAGTTGATGTTTTGGTTTCTGGCACAGTTTTAGTCATAAGCACTGAAAATCATAATTATTTTAATATTCCATTGTTTATGTTCAAAATGTTCTTAGTGAGAATAGATTACTTAGCTATGTTGTTTTTAGTGTTGCAGAAGCCGTAATGAGGACATGCTTGCTGTTAAATTGGCTCGTTCCAGTTATGCTCCCTATTGTAATGGGAATCTTTAAGGTAACAAGCACATATTCTACATTGAACCTTCCTAATTAAGGTGTCATTATTCAAATTGCAAACAGAACAGAATAAAGTAAAACAAAATTATTATTGAATATTCCACTAAGGCTCTGTGTTCAAATTTAAACAGGGGGTCTAATGCTATTTCATGCATTCTGACTTATTTACACTGTCAAAGAGTTGGATTCTCATGCTAAAAATGGCCAAAATGTAAAAAAACAAGTTGGACGTATGACAGAGTATTTCTGTGCTAAATACACTCCTTCAGGATTCGAATAAGTTTTGGAAAGTTTTTTTGGCCCTGTATGACATCATAAAGGGTGGAATTCCTTGTATGGTCACTTCTCCCGGATGAGCGCGTGCACACATCAACGAGCGTCGTTCAGTTTGTAGAAGCCATCGACAATGTGTTTTTGTTTGTGAGGGAACGATTCCCAAATAACCCAGCATTAAGGAAACCGTGGCTGCAGTTTTTTTCCTGGAGCAGCAACAGATTTCTGCAAGTGTGTTTGTTTGTTCCCGGTCATGAGTGGAAACCGCAGGCATTGAGTGAAACTGCATCACGTGTGTTTTAATCGGTGCGTAAGTGCATATAATGTCAATAACACGAACGTATAGCGAATTGAAAGTTATCAAGGGTTAATGCCATGATTTATTGTGTGTGTGTGTACGTGTGTATGTGTATGCGTGTGTATGTGTGTGTGTGTGTGTGTGTGTGCGTGTGTGTGTGTGTGTACGTGTGTGTGTGTGTGTGTGTGTGTGCGTGTGTGTGTACGTGTGTGTGTGCGTGTGTATGTGTGTGTGTGTGTGTGTGTGTGTGTGTGTGTGTGTGTGTGTGTGTGTGTGTGTGACTCTAGCACTATAAATATGATCAAACTAAAGAGTTTTCGGAGATATAAAGGATGCACTACTACTCTATAGGTACTCAAGATTAATATGAGATTGGCAGAAACTGTGTGTTATGTACCCTTTAAATGATAAAAAAACGCCAAGTAGCATAATAGTGACCCAGTTGCAATGTGGGAAATATTTTTTGTTGGAACAGCCAAAATTCTTTCGCCAAAAAATGTGTGGTGCAAATCTAACACCTCAGAAAACACTACTTACTGTGAAATATGGTGTAGTTATCATCATGCTGTGGGGTTGCATTTCACTATCTGAGACTGGGTAGCTTGTTAAAACAGAAGGAAGAACAAATGGTGAAATATCCTGGACATTTTTGCAAGATAACCTAGATAAACTGACGCTTGGGCGAAAGTTCATTATTTACACTGATGAATAGTGGCTGACAGACAATCCAGTTCGAGAATCTGTGGCACTATTTGAGATATCCAGTGCACAGGTGACATTCGACTAACTAGAACAACTGTTGCAACATGAGCCAAAATTACATCTGAACTATGTTAAGTTATATACTTACCTCAAATGATTTAATAAGAACTCCTAAACTGTCGGAATACTTCAGATGAGTATTTTGTAACATACAACATCACATTAAAGGGTTAGTTCACCCAAAAATTAAAATGATCCCATAATTTACTCTCAAGCCATCCAAGCCAACACTATCAGTTATATAAATAAAATAAATCCTGACTTTTCCAAGCTTTATAATAGGAGGGAATGGTACCTTATATTTTGATGCCCAAAAAGCGCATCCATCCATCATAAAAAGTAATCCATTCGGCTCCAGGTGATTAATAAAGGCCTTCTGATGTGAAGTGATATGTTTTTTCTAAGAAAAATATCCATGTTTATAACTTTATAAACTATCAACACCTAGTCATATACACCTATCATGGCTTGAAGGTGAGTACATTTTAAATTCAACTCAAAATAAAAACCGACGGGTTACTTTGCCCAGAAATGAAAAGTCATAATTTACTCGCCCTCATGTCGTTCCAAAGCTGTATGCGGATTTCTATCATCTGTGGAAAACAAAGGGTTTGTGGATTTTTCTATATAATGTTCTTTGGGCCCTGTGGCGTTCCAAATATATGTATTCCACAGAAGAAAGAAGGTCATACAGGTTTGGAACAACATGTGGGTGCCCTTGTGTAAAAGAAGTGAGCTTAATTGTATTGAACATGCAGTTAAAATTGAACATACACTTTTAAAAGTGCACTTTAGTCAAGTTTTACCTTAATATAAAGTTTTACTTTGTTGACTAACATGTTAAATCACATGTAAAGTACTTGATTATAATCTTAACTGTTATTTGATAACTAAATTTAATATATTTTAAATGTAATAAATTGCAGCTCCATTGCATTACACAAATTACTAATATATTTGGTAATACTTTAAGCTGATGCATAAGGATGTATATATTTAAGGAGACCATTACAACATGTACTTACTATAGTAACTAATAACAGTAAATTATGCATAATTACAAGTTACTAACCCTAACAGTAACTCTACAGTAAGTGTGTGTAGTTCATTAATATTACTCGGGACTTATTTGAGTAAGTACAATGTAACTACGTCAGCTTAAAATAAAGTGTAACCATATATTTAAATGCACAACATACAAGTTTCAACAGAAATTACTTTTCATATACTACAAATGCTTGTCAGTACATTTAGCAATGCACTTTAACCATATTTCAAAGGACATTAAAAATAATTATGAAATTGCATATCAAGATGTACTTAAATTAGTTCATTAAATTGCATTTAATATAAATTTAAACTATAATATATTTTCATTTCAGAAAAAATTACATTCAGTTTGCATTTTAAAAACCCAACTTAACAGAAACTGGCAATCTTAATTAGCAAAACATTAAATGCTACTAAATCTTCCACTTAACAATAATCTTGCACACAAAAAAAACATAACTTTAATTTTAGCATTTACTCCCCCATTTGAGTGTCTTGGCAAAGCATGCTGGGAAATAGAAATCACAGCCCAGTTTCAGTTCAATTTTGTCTAAATTAAAGTGTGTCTAAATTAAATGAAACAAGTTCATAAAACGTAAAACATGAAACAATTCAGATTACTTCAAATGTATCAGTTTTGTGAACTCAAAAGAAAAAGAAAGTTAGGTTACACTTGTTATTTTAAGGTGTCATTGTTACAGTGTAATTATATATTAAGTACTGAGTAATATTTAGTAACTTGAACTTACTAGGGTTAGGTTAGGATTAGGGTTTGGTTGATTAGTTGCATGTAATTATGCATAAGTTACTATTATTACTAGTGTAAATAAATGTATCATATGTAAGAGGACACTGTAAAATTGTGTTACTGAAGGTTTTAAATAATCATAAAAGTTAATTTGATTGAACTACTTTACCCTTCTCAAATCAATTAATTATTTTGATCATTAGGGTTTAGAGTGTATATTCTTTTAAAGTATTAATTCCATAATACGTTTTTTTTTTTTTTTTTTTTTTTAAGGATATAATACATTTTAATTTTCCAGTGTTTTTAAAATCAAAACAAAAATGATAATTAAAGATAACATTTGAAAAAAAAAAACTCAATAAACAAGGCATTGCATGTAATATCGTTTGCGGTTTCCTGGTTGATTAGTAGGTTGTCATGAACTCAAACTACTCAAAATTCTTTATCATGTGGGCAACTGTCTGCCTTGTCATCTGTAATATGTATTGCAATGTCTGATCGCCGGTACATCAGCATTGGAATGTCAAATACTTTTGCTCTGATCAGAATTTTGATATTGTTCCCATTGTACCACACATTTATGTCTATCTAGCTTTGTCCGCCTCTCTTGTTTTCCCTCTCCATCCTACAGAATTAAGCCGAGAGTCCACAATCAAACAACCAAAGTGGGCATGAACTTCTTGGACCAGGAGAAATGCTCTTCCAAATGCCACAGTGACATTTTAGCTCAAAAGCTCCCTCTAAAGATTATTGGAGAAGGATGACAACATGAACCAAACCTTCCTGCTGTTTGCTCATGAAAAAGCTTTACGTTTGATAATCTCTGTTTGTCACGCTGCAGGAGAGATGCAACATATTTTTTGCTGCCTTTTCTCAATCCTCACAGAGGGTGCACAAAATGTGAACATCTGAACAAGGAAAAGTTTAATTAAGATTAAATTCCCATCCAGAGTATGTTATTGGCACCTAGTTTAGAAAGAATTGACAACTGGGTGTCACGCTGTGTTTTCACAGTCTCAGTTGCCTGGTTTCTTAATGAGCTGTTTGGTATTTCAGGTGAAGGGGTGTCATATTAGCAGAACGTGTGATGAATTTTACACAAGCTACTTGTCTAGCCTGCTCCCTCGAAATAAATGAAGCAACTTTTGCATACTTTTTTGGTTTATAATCTTCAGGTCACTGCTCAGAGCAGGAAATAGAACTTTTAAAGGCAAACTTCACAGATTTTCAGACAGAATTGTTACAATGTCAGTAGAATATGTAAATGTGTATCTGTTTCTTTGTCAGCAAAAGTATTTTGAGAGGGCTTCTGTGAAAACTACAGACCGTGTTTCTGTTTTTTTGTATCCCCGCTCACTGACAGTCAGATCGTGCCAAATGCATTATGGACGAAAAGGGAACATTACAGCCCTTTTTCTCTGTTTTCTCTTGTAGCACAGTTGAAAAAAAAACGAGTTTTAATAAAAGCCCATCTTGCCAGCGGTGAATTTCCACTTTAAGTGCCGTTTGATCGTCTTTTTGGAAGGATGTGCACTTAATGTGTTTCTAATAATACCATTGAACACAATTGGTCAGCATAATTAAAAGCCTTAAAGCCATTGTACGAATCGAATTCTACCACTATATTAAAATAACCATAATCTGTAAGTTAATTTTACACTGTATAGATTTATAAACCATTAACCAATCAATCAATAATGGAACAGCTTTGAAGCTGTTTCAGTCTGAAAAGATCATCCTTGATGAATAATTCATATAATCTCCAAAAATTCTGATTATTTATTTATTGATGTAGAACTTTTTTATGTATGTATTTATTTATTTATTTTAATAAATAAAGCTGTCAAAACATTTTCTTGTTGATTTCCTGAAGAAAGACTGAAATAAACAAAATTATATTAAATTATCTATCTATCTATCTGTCTGTCTGTCCGTCTATTCCATCTGTCTGTCTGTCTATTCCATCTGTCTGTCTCTCTTCCATCTGTCTGTCTATTCCATCTGTCTGTCTCTCTTCCATCTGTCTGTCTCTCTTCCATCTGTCTGTCTCTCTTCCATCTGTCTGTCTCTCTTCCATCTGTCTGTCTCTCTTCCATCTGTCTGTCTCTCTTCCATCTGTCTGTCTGTCTCTTCCATATGTCTGTCTGTCTGTCTATTCCTTCTGTCTGTCTATTCCTTCTGTCTGTCTCTTCGTTCTGTCTGTCTGTCTGTCTATTCCTTCTGTCTGTCTGTCTCTTCGTTCTGTCTGTCTGTCTGTCTCTTCCATCTGTCTGTCTATTCCTTCTGTCTGTCTGTCTCTCTCTTACTGATTCAAGATTCAAATAGCTTTGTATGTATGGTGAAATTAATTAATAATTAAAGGGGTACTTCAGCGCTGGGAAGATTAATCTGTATATAAACTCAGTCATTAATGTAGTAGAAATGTGAAATTATTTTTGAATTTGGTGCCTTCTAGACTGAGAAAACACAGAAAATTTATTTTTGTCTCATGGGGATGAAAGACAACAATTCCCAGAATGCACTTTGCTGCCCTACTCTAGGACATGGGTTACTTGCCCACCGCGCTCATTTTTATAAAATCAGTTCTGTTAGAGACGCTACAATTAAAAACTGAACGTGTCTGTTCGATATAATGCGAGTGAGTCGATTGAGTGTCACAGCACAAACGCAGCAGGATCGGATTACATTCATCACATGAGCTGAGGTAAGCGGGGGATTCACGGCTGGGGCTGCATTCACAGCGCGTGATCAGTCTGGCGCATTTTCAGTTCATGTCTTTGGAAGCTTAACTTTCATAAGAATTCATTTGAAAAGTTGAAACACTCACTTTGGTCTCCACCACTCCGTTTACATGAATCTCCGAGTGCTGTGAGTGAGTGTGATGTTGAAAACATGTGGAAACAGCGCCCTCTGCTGGCTGTAGTCTTCAGCCTCTGGCCAAAAACTCCTCAGATGATGCAAAATGACTATATTTGCGTCATCGGAGGAATTTTTCCAGAAATAAAATACATAATTCTCTCATATGAGGGGGGAAAGTACGATCATTCGAATATACTCCTGGGTTTCTACTGATACAAAGCTTAATGCTAATCGCTGAAGTAACCCTTTAATAACACTATACAATACAAATAAATAAAATAATAATAATAAAAAACAATCTAGAATAAAATATAAGATGGAATACAGATGAAATACTGTCTGTGTGGAAGTGTCAGAGGAAACATCTTAGCCTACATGAAACAAAGAGGTCTCAAGACCCACTGATCTCAAAGGATCCCTCACAATTTTCTGTAACGAGGTTAATTAGATCATACTAATATAAATTTACAGAAAGACTTTATGATTATTAAATTGTTTAGTTGGTCAGTAATCATATTTATTCTGCCTGTTGAGTTGCCTTGTAAGGATGCTGTTCACAAGATTGTTAGAGGTGCCCTCAGCATCCGCAGAGGCTGCTGCACAGCTGTTGGACTTGAGGGCATTTTTGGGCACCCTGCAGGCCTGAGCCAAGATCATTGCTGTTAAAGGGCACAGACGGATACATGGAAAACCTGAAAGGTTGACTGGATAGTAGGTGTGTATGTATTCTGTGTGTATTGACATTGCTGGCCTTTACCGCTGCCAGTGTTTGTGTGTTTCCCTCTAGACGGTCCACTGCCCACTCAGCCATATGGCCTTCCTGACCGCGAGCCAAAGCTGATTGTGACCCATGACTAGACTCTCTGATGTGGCTGAGAAAATGTAGCACGCACACACATCACGAGAGTAGTGTATTTTTATAGTTTGCTTCCAGGTGCAGACAGAGACACTTATTCCTAATTTGTGCTTTGAATCGTTTGTTTGTTTTCTATTCTTTTTTTTTTCCAGCTGTCGCCTGCCTGTGGCTTTGCTGTTCCCCCCGTGTCATGAAATATTCATTAGTTTACTTCCTCTGTCACCTTATATTCCTTGCTGAATCATTAACACTCATTACTCCAGAGCATTGAATATTTAAATCAGGCAGGTGGGCTTTTTACCCTTATAGAAAACTGCTGTGGTTGTCCCATGCATTCAGTGATTACCATATTCGTGTACCATGGTGTTTGGGTTATATTGAAATAAGATACATTTGTTTTTTTGTGTTTTTTTTGTTTTGTTTTTTCAAATTGCTAATTGGCATATGATCACATTTTAACATTGTTCACATTACATTGTATTTTAACATATTGCAGAGCTCATGAGACAGGGAGTTCTGGAATATGTTTCGTTTAAGTTATAACTATGTCTCAGATGTCTTTACTGTCACATTATATCCATGTTAAGTGTCCTTTCTGAATAAAAGTATTAGTTTCTCCTTCTATAAAAACTTAACTGACCCCAAACTTATTTGTCTACAGCTATTGCATATATTATATGTTGACATTTTGATAGTATACTCTCTAGTTATGAAGTGGAAGTGTCTAATAAAGGTAATAAGATCCTTCTCTCCAAATCTGTGACATTCACATATGTCAGATGTAATTAAACATCTAGGGAAAGTTGAGAAAGCTTATGTAAAAGTGTTCCTGGCAGAGTTAGGAATAGAGCTGTGGTGCGTGTGTGTGTGTGTGTGTGTGTGTGTGTGTGTGTGTGCGCACGTGCCTGCCGGGACTGTGCGATATGAGACATTGGCGAGCGGCGGATGTCTGGTCAGGCCACAAGAGGGACGCCAGCACGTCCCTCTGCCTGGCCTGTTCCGTTCCAGCAGTTCAAACATGACTTTTGTCCCAGAGCCTGGGGGAGTCCAGGAACATTTGCGGGAGGTAAATGTCACATTTGAATATGATTGATCAGTCCTCTGTGCGAAAGTGGCTGAGAATTAAGATAAGATGAATCCGAAATTACTACTGAAAGGGGGGGACAAGATGATATTTGCATGGTTGTGGTGCTGAAAATTGATTATTTTTTGTTTTTGAAGATTCAAGATGCTGTTATTATCACCATGCATTAAATTACAAGGTGGATGAATGATCTTTCTAAACTCAAAGCTCGGGGCTTATTTTGTCCCGCTTCCCTCAAGGGGTGTGGGTGTGTCAGTCAAGCTGAAAGTAGTGTTATAATTCAGGACCTAAGGCCAGTAATCTCTCATCAGCTATTGCAGGACACATGGTCAACCCTGAATTAAAGAGGATTTGTGTTCGTAGCATCTGCAGTGACTGTGGAAGTAGATGCTAATGTGGCACAAACCATAGAGAGAGTCAAAGCTTTTGATTAGCTTAAATATTTTATGCTAGATGAATGTATTTTTGGGGTATGAATGTATTTTTTTCTGGCCTGCGTGAGGTGAGAAAAAATGAAGCGATCTAGCTGATATGTGTCGAAATGACGTGCTGGAGGCAGTCAAGCTGTGGCTGGAGGAGTGTGTGTAAGAGGGATTGTATATGTGTGTGTGCGGTCATCGAGGTGTAAATGAAACAGCACTCTGACCCATGTGGTGAAAATGAACTAGGGGTTCTCGGCTTGTCATATAGTCTGGTTGTGCCCCCCATTCCGTGTTTATCGTTCTTGGACTTTCTCCCTCTGGTTTCCTTTAGCCAAATCCCAGCTGGATCAGTCACACCTCTAGAGTGTTGTCCGGATTCCAGTACATCCATTTTAAAGAGCTACGAGGATTTTGAGATTCTTCCTGTGTTCCCAACCACCATCCATGTTAGTACTACTAAATATTACAAGTCCACTTTTTGGGTCCTATTTTAATAATCTGAGCTCATGGTCTGAAGCACATGGCGCAGGTGGACTTGAGGGCGTATCCGAATCCACTTTTGCTAGTTTAACAACGGGGAAAAAAAGTTTGGTGCGCCAGGCGTATGGTCCAAAACAGTTGTACCTTTAGACTCTTAATGAGTCATAAGTGTGTTTTGGGTGTAAAGTGCATCTCATCTCCCATTCCTTTTAAAAGCCAATTGCGCTTACACACAAGCAAGACTAAATGTTTCTCCAGAGAGGAATCCTTTTATTTTTAATATTTAAAAAATGTTTGTGTGCTGCTGCGTGTCCCTGTATATGTACAAAGCAGAGTATATGTACATTGTGCACCCGCCTATAGGCGCACATTACAAACGTGCCCTTTAACACAAAAAATATTTTCAGTTTCCTTACAATAGCAACGCGCCAACAATACGGCAGAACACACCTGGTTTTCAGACCAGCACTCCCATGGGCGAACAGATTGGCGCGAGTGCATTTGCTATTTCAACAATGTGATGCTGGACGTGAAATTGATAACTGCGTCAGGCAAAAACCAGCAAAAAACACTTGCGACGTGCCTGCCGTTGCATTGCGCCGGGTGTATGATAGGGCCTTTTATGTGTAGCATGCTTATTAGACCTTAATAGGCGTTCATTACAGTTTCTGTCGCGTATAACAAATTTGTTGCATCCTTGGCATTGCATTAGCATCATTCTTCTTCTGTGGTCAGGTCAACAACTGTCATTCCGGAAGATACTGTTTGGAGGGAGTCTTGCCAAGAATGTTAGCTAAAGTCAAATTGTTTTTCATTTCAAAAGTTCAGGATAGTAAGATTTGTATTATTTTGTAAGGACATTTATATTTTTATTCAGCAATAATGAATTCAGTTTAACGCAAATGATTGTAAAGTGAACTTTCTATTTGTCAAATAATCATGAAGAAAAATAATAATTACACAAAAATACTAAGCAGCACACCTGTTTTAAACATGAAATGTTTCTTGAGCACCAAATCAGCCTATTTAGAATGGTTTCTGAAGAATCATGTGACACTGAAAACTGGTTGATGCTGAACATTTAAAAATATATTCAAATAGAAAAGTTATTTTAAATTGTAATAATATTTCACAATATTACTGGTTTTACATTATATTTCATCAAATAAATGCAGCCTAGGTGAGCATAATAATAGACAGCTTTCAAAAACATAAAAAAATGTTCATGCCCCAGCTAGTGTAAATAATAATAATATCCAGATTATGTTTGTCTTAGCGATGATCAAGCGAGAAGCTATACTTGTGTACAGGTAGTAAACAAATCATTATTAAGCAGTGCAACAATCCGCTATAAAGGATGAATAGCTAGATATTTATTTATTTTCAACAAAGGAATTTTTCAGACATACTGATTAAGGTCCACAAATACAATATGTCCCTTCTTTTTTATTAATGTCTTTGATGTCTTCTAATTCAAAGCCTTCTAGTTGTTTCTTGTATCTTCAAAGTTCCTAAAACATTTAGGGTTTGTGAAAGTTGACTTTAAGATTCTCAGCTTTGTTTTGTCTTGGTAAGGTCACCGTGATCTTTCATGTCTAGCCTTCCTTTGCTCTTAATCTGACCTTTCTATTGTATGAAATATAACAAAACGTTTTTTAGATCCAAGTCAAAGCAACTTTGAGGTAGTTACCTTTCATCTATGGTTAAGAGAAATTTAATTGCTGTGGTTAATTGGAGGGCTTCCCCATTAGCAAAGTAGGCTATTGTGAGTTTGAGTAGCCCATGTTGAAGACTGGAATCGCTCAGTAATGATATGCACTGATTGGGATTCCTTGTCTTTCTCTCAGATAAAAAAAAAAAAAAAAACTCTCTAATGATGGATTTTCTCATCAGATCTGTGTCTTCGGATGCTTCCTTCTCTCCCATCCCTTTTCTTTTTGGAATATCAAAGGATCTAATCTCCATGGAAATCTTTCTGAACGTTTCCTTGGTAACCATGGAGTTTCACATGGCTCAGATTTTCTTGTCTCAGTTTTTAATTTATAACTTTTATCTTTGGAGGTTGTGAAAGTGAAAAAGAACACAAATTTCAGTAGCCTATTATCGGCTATCCACCAACAATATTTGATGCAGCCTCTCCTGGAAAGAGGCAAGAGCCTCTTACAGTAAAATGTCATGTTTGATGCACACTTTGGGAAGATTGTGGACAACATAATGATAAGGTACCTTGCCTTGTAAGATGTCTTCTTTCAGGCTGTTCCCTAAAATGTACTTTTATCTTGTCCTATGTGAAATATGAACACCTGTGTTTTGCCTTCTCTTGGATTATGTCCGTTGTTCCCTAGAGCTACTGGGATGTTCCATTCATCATGGAGAGTGATTCTACCATTTCCCAGCAAATCAGAAATTGTCTCTTTATTGATGGTCTGAAACAGACTTTT
Organism: Gobiocypris rarus; assembly: GCA_023029165.1. Lineage (NCBI taxonomy): Eukaryota > Metazoa > Chordata > Actinopteri > Cypriniformes > Gobionidae > Gobiocypris > Gobiocypris rarus. The sequence goes on along the minus strand of CM040931.1, from coordinate 7,660,671 downwards.
CTTAATCGTTCCAGTGTATTTGCAAGTCCTCCTCTTTTTTTAAAGAAATGACAAAGTGGATCCTGCCAAACTGGTGAACCTCTCCTTCAAGATAAGGCATGCAAATTTCAGCTTTCCTCCTTGCCTCCTGCCAGGGGATTTTTGGCCAGACCTGTAATGAAATTTAGGAGCAGTGGACTGTGAGTTTGGAGTCTCAGGAGCTCGGGGGAGCTTAGAGGAGGACCAGAACCATTTAGCTTAAGGAAATGGCTTTGACAAAACCGAACACTGACACGTTTTTCTCGGGTCAGTGATTTACAAGAAAAGACCAATTGAATGTATTTAGCAAACGCAAATAGCACACACTAATCTGAGAAAGCAAGTTTCTTCGATCAAAGTTGTTTGTGAGAAAGGATGAAGTCAGTTCTTAGTGTGCAAAATATTATAGGCAGCGGCTATTTGCACTAAGTGAAAATAGCATATTTTCTTACACTATTTACACTAAAAGTGAAATAGCATAATAAGTAAAAATAGTGATATATGCAATATGTGTAAATAGTGATTAAATGCTATTTATACTTTATTTTGACAGAGACATACATCGCATGCAGAATTATTAGGCACGTTGATTTTGGACTCTTGAAGGATCAGCACCACATCCTCTTGTACCACCATTTGAAGAATTCATCTTCCAGAATCTGGCAGTAAGTTTTGGGAGTTCATTTTTAGTCCATCTCTGCAAAACGAACTTCAGGATAGGAGATGGATTAAAAATTAACTCTCAAAACTTAATGCCAGATTCCAGAAGATGAATTCTTCAAATTATGGTACAAGAGGATGTGGTGCTGATCCTTATAGGGTCACTCTCAACCTATGTGTCTTGTGTATTCACAACACTTTTCATGTATTTTACAACACTTCAGCTTGGGATTCTTAAGTGGGGGTCGTTTTTTAGGATTCTTTACCTAGACACCTTGCACTTCTGGAGACTCCAGTTCTGGAAAATGGCTTTTCTTTGCCACCTGTTTTTATCTGACCCTGACCCAATGAGCATTTCACTGTCCAATGGTCATGCCTTAACTGCAATGTTTAGTATTGCATTAGTATTGTATCCTTCTCATGGGCATTTAATAATTTTGGACTTCTCAGTCTGAGTTATATTTCATTTTTGGCTCATTTTATCTGCAAAAGAAAACATGCTTAATAATTCTGCACACCTGAATATAAGGTGTTTTTCATTTCCAGCCTTCATGAACAATTATATATCACTTATAAATGATTAAATACAAAATGAATATAGCTATTAGGATTAATGTTGTTTGGAATTGGTAAAATGTGTCAAAATGTGATCAGAAAATCAACGTGCCTATATTATTCTGTATGCGGTGTACTTTTTGCACCTCCGTATTGTTGTACATTAACAGGATGCAATAATAACAGAGTGTAAATAATTATATTTATTAAAATTATTAAATGGATTCCGCCTTAATGGGACAATAAAAGCCCTCCCTACACCTACCCCTAACCCTACCCAATAAATTATTGTAGTATTATTATTATTAATTACTTATTTATTATTACAGCCTGCGCCACTGAAGACGTTGAGATTGGCGCTTCTTTTTTAATCTAGTTTAGCCCAACCAGGCATTGTTAGGCGGAGCTAGTGCAAATAGCACTTGCCAACAAGGTGCGCTATATGCACTTGGTGTAAATAGACACTCTGAATATCATAATGGAGTCTTTGTGATGTTGAAGCTTCTACTTGTGGTAAAGAAAGGACTGGGAGAAATTCATCCCATGTTTGTGTGATCTACATAATATCTGATATAATTGCCAAGTAATCATTACTATTAATATTCCAAATCCTCATACTTATAGTTTGGAAATTGCACTAATCCCTAACCTCAATACCTCTAAGTGATGTCCGGACCTTGATTTATATATTTATTCACTTACTTACTTTTTCTTTGTTTGCCAGATTAACAATGCAACAGGCAAAGATAGCAAAAATCCCATACATTTACATAGTAGGAGAAATCCAAGCCTTATTTGGGTCTTGAATATCATAGATAGGATGGGGTCTTTTGACTTGCTTAGTAAGCAACTACCCAGAACAACAGTAGCTAGTGTTGTCACGATACTAGAATTTCCAACTTCGATATGATACCTTGAAAAATATCAATATTCTATACCATTTTCAATACCACAGTGTAAACTGCCATATATAGCGCCACACTGATCATTTGTTATTATCTCATACTTTTTTGATAATTTGGGTAATTTTGTTCTAATAGCTTCCACACTGCACAGGGAAGCTTTATTTGAACCACTGAACTAGATTTACAACAAAAAAAGACAAGTAAACTGTCATTAATAAAACAATAACAAATAAACAAATAGCAAACAATAGCACAAATAAATTCAATTGAATAAAGAGACAAATGAAATAAACATGGCTTTAAGTTTTTCAGGTGGCTCTGACAGTAGTATTCAGGTAAGAAATAATGAAAGCAATCAAATGTAAAATAACACTGGATAGTTTTCAATGTATAAATTAAATACAGATTAAGTTACAAAGGTTAATCAGTCTAGAGCAGTGAGTGATTTTTCTCTTGTCTTTTGTTCTTTGATTAACATGACAGACAGCAGCAGTTTTATTAGGCTGCTGTCACTTTAAGAGTTTATGCATGATCCAATGCACTGTTACACATTATGATTTTCTCAACTTTTTACGTTCTAAAACCGACTATATTTAACTGAATACTCAGCAATTTTGTCAAAATAATGATACATTTGTTCAAGAAAATCTTACCTTTTGATTTTTTTTCTTTTCTACAAGTGTCAAGATAAGAGAGTCCAAGACCTTTAAACGTATTTTTAGAGATTGGCAGATAATGGTGATGGTTGTCTTCTTGCTGTCTTCCCCCATATTTTTCAGTGACGTCTGACAGTTGTCCACCCCATAATCCTGTAGATTACTGTCATTAAAGGAGGAGGACAAGAGCAGGTGTCGGAAGAGAAGAGTTCCACTGGACAGCAGTAGTCTATCATGGAATATTGGGATATGATGTGTCTGGAGAAAGAACTGAGGACTGGTTTAGGCCGTGTGCGCTTTGTGTGTGCACAGAATGTGGATTCTCTGAGATGGTACATCTTAAAATATAATTTAATCTTTTTCTTTGTCACTGTTTCGAGGGTGTTGCTGCATTATTTATATAGTGTTGCTCTGTGTTCCCAACATATTCTGGGTGGTTGCTAGGAGGTTACTAGTGTGTTTTGGCGGTTGCTTGAGGATAACTGTGGTGTTCTGGGAAGTTGCTAGGAGGTTACTATGGCATTCAGGGAGGTTGTTAAGTTTATAGTGTGTTTTGGCGGTTGTTTGAGGGTAACTGTGGTGTTCTGGGCAGTTGCTAATAGGTTACTATGGCGTTCAGGGAGGTTGTTAAGTTAATAGTGTGTTTTGGTGGTTGCTTGAGGGTAACTGTGGTGTTCTGGGAAGTTGCTAGGAGGTTACTAGGCGTTCAGGGAGGTTGTTAGGTTACTAGTGTGTTTTGGCAGTTGTTTGAGGGTAACTGGGGTGTTCTGGGAAGTTGCTAGGAGGTTACTATGGCGTTCAGGGTGGTTGTTAGGTTACTAGTGTGTTTTGGCGATTGCTTGAGGGTAACTGGGGTGTTCTGGGAAGTTGCTAAGAGGTTACTAGGGCGTTCAGGGTGGTTGTTAGGTTACTAGTGTGTTTTGGCAGTTGTTTGAGGGTAACTGGGGTGTTCTGGGAAGTTGCTAGGAGGTTACTAGGGCGTTCAGGGAGGTTGTTAGGTTACTAGTGTGTTTTGGCAGTTGTTTGAGGGTAACTGGGGTGTTCTGGGAAGTTGCTAGGAGGTTACTAGGGCGTTCAGGGTGGTTGTTAGAGTACCAGTGTGTTCTGGCGGTTGCGAGGAAGTTACTAGTGTTTTGGGTGGTTGCTTGAGTGTTACTCTATGGTGTTCTGGGCAGTTGCTTGGAGGGAATATAGAGTGTTCGGGCAGCTGCTAAAAGGTTACTAGAGTTGCACCAGATATAATTGGAATGCAAAGTCTACGCTAGGGGCTTAGTAAATACTAGCTAGTTTGTAACTAACTACTTTATTTGTCTGCACCATTTGTTCTTAAGGCAGCTAGGTCATAAGCTCTCTGTAAAGTAACGCGTAGTAGCATAATAGCCTATGACGTTCACTCAATGATCCAATAGCAGCTTTCAAATACGTGAGCAGAAGTTATTGTTAAATGCTGTGAATTTGTTCATTCTTACTTCTTTTACTTCACATAACTAAAAGAAAAAATACGTTTATATTAAATACTTAACATAATAAGTATTTTTTATGTGTAAATAGCATTTAGAAAATGTACTATAAATAAATAAGGCTAAATAAATATATCAGATCTATTTTATTCCAACCGTTCGTAAATATTTAGTTTATGTGTAGTTATGCTATGACTGCGTTAAATGGTGCAAAGCAAAAAATATTTAGTAGTGTGTACTGTGTAACTTAGTGCCTATTTACGTCAAAACTAGTCTACTTTAGCAGCTGGTGCAACCGGACCCAGGTTAGTAGTGTGTTTTGGGCAGTTGCTTTGAGGTTATTGTTCAAATCTACCTTAAGTTTAAGCCTGAGCAAGCATCACAGATTACTGTTTATTCTCTCAGACCTGTGATAAATTTCTTTCTGATTGATCTGTGACATTTTCACTTAAGCTGAGATCACCACTGGGGATCTTCTACAGAGGAAAGATATTAGTTCTGCAAAGCAGTTTAGACATGATTAGGCTATTCATCTCAAACAGCAACAAATCCATGAAGAATGGAAGATCATGGGATCACCTATCTACATAAGTGATTTTAATAACCAAGACTTAAACCGTTCCAAAATCAGCACTTCAGAAATGTGCTGACCTATTTCATAGATCGTGGTTAGGTGCTGTTCTTGGCACATTCATCTTTGTAGCACTTTCAGCCCACAATGAATGAACTGTGGTTGATCAAGACAAAACACATGGGGTTGTATGTGTGTGTGAGATGCTAGTGACAGGAAAACTGTTTAGAAACAGTACATTTGTACATTGGGTCATGAGGTCTTGTTTAGTCCTAAATTTAACTTTAGTTTATTTTTCCAAAAGCATGTGGTATATATTTGGAAAGGGTTTTCCTTTCCAAACTGACGTTCCATCAGATGTTTATCCCCAGGCAGGGAACTTACCGAAGAAAAGAAAACACTCATCCGTTCTCACATGAAAACCTGTGGCGTGTGGGAGAAATAAAGCTATATAAATACATCAATAATGTTTTATTTCTCACAGGCATTTTCTGTTGGTGGTGGCCAGATTGAACGTTTCCTTTTTTACTTTCTGTTTGTGTTTGAGAGAGATTTTGGCATCAATGCTTCATGGAACAAGTCGTTTTTTGCCTTGTATATAAAAAAAGCATATATATATATCACAACAATTTTTAATAAGTGGTTGTACACAATATCGATGTTTCTTTTGCCAGTTTGAGCCAGTTTGAATTGCAATGGAGGGACGTCCCAGACAATCTTAAATCTACTCAATCACCAAGCCAAATATTTGATGGGCTTCTCCAGCAGTCACCGCAGGGGCCTTTTCTCCTTGTCACTCATGTTTTTTTCGTAAATAGCATGGAGTCTCGCTCCGTGTCTTATCTTTATTCTCCCAAGATGTGCCATCCCTGGAGACACTGAAGATAGTGGGGATATTTTATGGCAGTGGTCCATCACTATAAAAGAGTCTTTCTCCTTGAAGGAGCAATATGGCATTTTGTTATTAAATTAATAACCATATTTGTTTCTGCAGGTTAAATGTTTGATCTGTGAAAAGTGTAATCTGGTTGCACAAGTTCAACAAGAGAAAAAATTTATTGCTCAGAGGTTCCTCTTTTTTTAGCTCAAGCTAATTATTTACACTACTGTACCATTCAAAATGTTGGGTTGAGTAAGATAAAATGTAGTTCTTTTTGAGATCTTTGACTTTTGATTGCAGATGTTGGTAACAACAGTTGAGACATGAGGTTACTAGGCTCTGTTTCTCAGAAAAACTTTATTATCTCCATTCAATTTCTTTGCTTTCTATTAGAAGCAGTGGAGATATTAAAGAGATCTCATTTGATCTTTTTATTTCTTAACTAGGACTGTATTCCTAGTTAGACCATCATGTGTATATGGCCATGTTAACACCTGGTATCGATCGGATCACAAGAAGACAGATGTAAACGTGGTCTACAATGCTTTGAACTTGTCCACTTTCGACCACATCCAGAGGTAGTCGAAAACGCAGACGACCGGATTGCTTTTGTAGTGTAAACGCTCATGTGGTCGATTATGTTCGAACAGCCACAAAAGACTGCCTACTCTGGCCTAATGTGTAAACATTATGGCAAATGCACTAGCCAGACGGGATTTGAAAAATGTTCTCTCACCTTTGCAATTTTCAAACACAAACTCATAGTGTTCAGCATGGTCTTGTAGCTATCAGAGAAACAAAAGCTGCTGCTCTCCTAGTGCTTTTCAGTCGTCTCTTAGCTTGTCCATTAGATCGAAAGATCTGGAAAAACTCATACATTTGCACCCCCATAGACCCTTCCCTTAAAGAAATCAGGACAGATGTGGTTGAAATTGGACAAAAGAGATGGATTAAAACATCTGGTGTTAATGGAAATGTCTCCCTCGTCTACTTGTGATCCGATCGACCAAAATGCATCTTACGAGGTGTAAACAGGGCTTTTCATTTCTTTCATAGTATATCAAAGTACACATTTGACACATTTTCATTAGGACTATGCCCATTACTCCATCCAGATCAGTATTTCTGTGATTCTTTGAATGAATGAAAGCCTGGAAACAGATCTCACGGCGTTCACCGAGTTCAAGATCCTTTTCATAGTGTAGAAAGGCAATCCTTGCTTATCATACCCTCTGCTACTGTTGAGAAGAAGAAAAGCGGAAGGCATTTCCATGCCCTGCTTTTCTCCCTCTGTCTCTCTGAGTCTAGCGAGACTGAATCTATATGAGGGAACATTAATTAAAAGGATATACAGAGAAGAACAGCCGTGTGAGATAGAACCTTTCCTCTTGAATTTGGATGAGACACTTTGACAGCTTTTCATCTTCGTCTCTGGCTTACCCAGCCATCCCTCTTCTTTTCCTCTCCATCTGTTTTCTTTTCTTCTTAGAGTTTGCAATGGAGCCTTTTTTGCTTCTCTGTTTTTTCCTATATTCTCCTGCGTCATTAATTTAGTTTTCCATGTTGTTATTATACACAAATATCCCAAGTCTCACCTTGAAATGTCAGTCAACAGTTGAATTTAAGTCATATACAGATTTAGCACTAGTTAATGGGCAGATTTTAAATGTGTTAGTAGTTATATGGACTACTTTTATGGTAATTTAACTACTTTTTTGTCATTTTGAAACTTGATAGACGCTAGGCTTCTAATATGCTGAAAAAATGTACTATTCTTTCAAATATTGGTATCGTTCAAAAGTTCACCTTTTGTGTTCCTCAAAAGAAATACTCGGTTTGGAATGACGCGAATGAATTTTAATTTTTGGTATGAACTATTCCTTTAAATCACATTTGCTTTGTACTACAGAGCTAAAGGAGCTACAACAGGGTTGGCGGCAATCAGAGTTTCCAAAAGTAAAAGTGCCAAAATATAATATATTTTGTCTTTTCCCCTAGTTATCTGACAGTTTTTTAGGCTTTGAATTGATATATTTAGGTTGATTGGTTTGGTTCTCCTTATTGAGGAGTTTTGGAAAACTCTTTGGCGACAAATATAAATAAAAAAAAACCCAGGCATCTTCAAAAGGGGACGGTAACTCCCCTATTTTAACGATTTGAGCGTTTGATCGTTTGATCTAAAGCACAGGGTGCAGGTGCATTAAGGGCATATCCAAATCCACTTTTTCGGCTAGTTTAACGACGGAAAAAACAGTCGGCACACCAGGAGCATGGTCCAAAAGTTTTGTACGTGGTCTCTTAATGAGTCATGGCTGTGTTTTGGGCGTAACGTGCAATAGACCAAACAGAGTCTCATCTCCCATTCCCTTTAAAAGCCAACTGCATTTGCACCATGGTGGATTTGCTATTTACATGGCAGAATATAGACACCTTCAACCTGATGAGGGTTTAATACATGTGTGTATTGCCACGATTGGTTAAAAAAGTTGCCAGTTTTTCGTCATTACTGCAAATAGGTGATTCTGATACATGCAATGACTATCCATTATGACAAGTAGGCATTTTTATCTTTATGTACACAATAATCTTTAACATTGTAATCCTTTTATTTTTAATATTTGGCATGCTTGTGTGCTTCTGCGCGTCCCTGTGTGTGTAATAAGCAGAGTCTATGCGCGTTGTGCTCCCGCCTATATTCGCATATCACTAACACTCCCTTTAAATAACACAAATTAGGTTTTTGTTGGTCAATGGTGCAGTTGGTTTCAGTTTCCTTACAATAGCAAGGCGCCATCAATACAGCAGAATACACCTCGTTTTCAGACCAGCACGTCCATGGACGAACAGATGGGCGCGAGTGCATATGCTATTTAAACAACGTGGCGCTGGACGTGAAAATGATAACTGCGTCAGGCCGAAACTAGCGAAAAACACTTTGCACCGGGTGTATGACAGGGCCCAAAAGTCCTGCATTAGTAGGTAAATGTAAAACATGGGAACAATGGCTAATTCAGTGAGAGAAAATAATTACAGGAGAGACTATTGATTATATGATGATGGTGGATATGAAACTTCTTGCCCTTCAGCTTTATTTTGATTGCAGAGTGTCACATGAGACTGTGAGCTGGTTAATTATCTAGAATCAATAGTTCAGCAATAAACCAATTACAAAATCCCACTAGTGAGACCAGGACAATACACTTATGGATTATGCATCAGCATTTGTAAATTGTTCTAGACAGACTTTTAAAAAAAGCCAAAACTTCTAATAATGATAAATTAACCAAGCTTTTTCTTTCTTTTTTTAAGCGTATATCCTCAGCCCAATTCCTTGACCTTAGAGTTTGAATCTGACTCAACAAACATTGTTTGAACTTGCTCATCTGTGCATTTTCCTTTTTCAGGTCTTTAGGGACCGGATTGTAAACAGTATGGCACGGATACATTGTTTATGGTATTGGAATATTAATAGTTTTACGTAATTCCCCAGTTTCTAGTCCCGTCTGCCTCCTGTCTCCGTTTACGACCCCAATCCTCCAGCTTCGCACGTCAGTCATCTGTCAAATGTAGAATAGCACCGTGTCGAGGAGATCAAGGTTTCAGATCAGGCCTTTCGCTTTTCAGACCTTGAATTTGTTTGTGAGTTTAATGGTGAGAGCGGCATGTATGCTAATGCTAAAGGCAAGGCAATGAGGAGTTATTCAGGTAAGAATGAATTCGTGTTTTTGGTAACACTATAGTTAAGGGTCCAATTCTCACTATTATCTAGTTGCTTATTAGCATGCATATTACTAGGATATAGAGTGGTGCAGGTATAACATCACTTTGTAGGACAAACCTTAGCATCAGAGTTAGCATTTTAGCACTTCCAGTTCCCTTGTGACAAAGTCAATGGGTTTTTTGAATGGGATTTTGTTTAAACGTCTGAAATAAGGTCTGTAGTGAACACAAGATCAAAACACTTTTCAGCTTGTTTTTTGCGATTAATCCAATATCCAAAAGAAAATTATGCTAACTGCCAGTTGGCCTACAAAGTGACATCATACCTGCACCACTCTATTGGCTGTTTATTAGTACTTATAAAGCACATATTAATGCCTTATTCTGCATTACCATTTTTTACATCCCTTAATTCTACCCAATACCTAAATTTAACAACTACCTCTAACTATTAAAAAGCAGTAATTAGGAGTTTTTTTTAGACAAAATTAATAGTTTATAGTGAGAATTGGACCCTAATCTAAAGTGTGATCATATTTTATATACATATGTATCATTTTAAGAGAGAATTTTGGTCATAATATAGGCTGAAATCTATCAGAATGAGATGTCATACAGCTGTTGAAAGCCTTTGTCTGTGAGGAACAGATGGTGGGAGAGATATGAAGTAAAAGTGGAAGAACAGAGACGTCCCTGATGTCCCAGACTCTTTGAGTACATGTAGACAACTAAACGTAGGGGGGCTCTTTTTAGAGGGGAGCAGTTGTCTGACTTTTGTTTGTGATTTCTACAAACTAATTTATTCAAATATCATTTCTGTCCAACCTGGCGATCAATCATCTTATATTTTTGCACTTCAAACCATTTCTGAATTACATATTCAACACTTCACTTTAAAATATTCATCAGATTAATGAATATTGATGTAACATTTGACTAATGTTAGCTACACCCTGCCTGAAGTGAAAGCAAAACACATGCTGGCCACAGTTTGGACACAATGGCTTTTTTAAGGGTTGGAAAGAATAGAATTATCAAAATGATGTATTTAGGATGTCTTTGACATATGTATTTCACATTCATACATTTGGTAGATGCTGATATCCACAACTTAGGGTGGATTCAGGTTGACTTTGATACTTTTTGCCATTGAAATCCCAAAGTGAGCCTCTTTTTGTTTTTTGTATATTCCTGGTTTAAAAATGTCTGTTTCAATTAGTATGATTTAGTGCTCGTAAGATTTTAATGAAAAGATCACAAGACAGATTTGTCTCAATAGGAGGTTTAACAACTCTGTTGGGGGCTCCTTAAATTTGATTGAAATGAAGCATGCTTTGATGAGAAGTCTGTTTGTGTGTGTTCAGAATAAGTGTTAAAATCAGTGAGGAATAAGGGTAAAAACTGAGGAGAGGAAGGAGGAAAAGGAAGCGTCAGTGGGTGGACACAGCTCTTTAATCTTAGTGTCTATGGATAACCTGCTCTTAGCTTTTCAACTTTTCATTATATTTCTCTCTCTCTCTCTCTCTCTCTCTCTCTCTCTCTCTCTCTCTCTCTCTCTCTCTCTCTGTCTATCTTCCTTCCAATCTTCTTCATGACTTTTGATAGCATACAGCTAGCCAGCCATTATCACACAATAAATCAGCATGAACTGAAATAAATAAATGCACATTAAATATTAACTGGAGTTTAAATTATACTGAAGCTGTCAATATGGATGGATGGATGGATATAGGGATGGATGGATGGATATAGGGATGGATATAGAGATGGATGGATGGATGGATGGATATAGGGATGGATGGATATAGGGATGGATATAGAGATGGATGGATGGATGGATATAGGGATCGATATAGGGATAGATGGATGGATGGATGGATATAGAGATGGATGGATGGATGGATGGATATAGGGATGGATGGATGGATGGATATAGGGATGGATGGATGGATGGATGGATATAGGGATGGATGGATGGATGGATATACAGATGGATGGATGGATGGATGGATGGATGGATGGATATATAGGGATGGATGGATGGATGGATGGATATAGGGATGGATATAGGGATGGATGGATATAGGGATCGATATAGGGATGGATGGATGGATGGATGGAAGGAAGGAAGGAAGGAAGGATGGAAGGAAGGAAGGAAGGAAGGAAGGAAGGAAGGAAGGAAGGAAGGAAGGAAGGAAGGAAAAAGAGAAAGGAAGAAGGATTTTAGTTTTTTTAGATAGAATTAATTTATTCCTGTAATGCCAAAGCTTAATTTTCACCATCAGTCTTCAGTGTCACATGACCCTTCAGAAATCATTCTAATATGCTGATTTGCTGCTTAATAAACATTTTTGTTATAAATGTTAAAAACAGTTAAGCCGTGATCTACATTTTTCTTTGATGGAAAAAAAAGTTAAAAAGTACAGATTTCATTTCAAATATAAATCTTTAGTGCATTATAAATGTCTTTACTGTCACTTCTGAAGTTTATCCTTGCTGAAAAAAAGTATTAATTTTTTATAACTTGTGTGTATTTCAGCTTGGAAAAGTGCTGGGATCATTCTCTTTTGGAGTTTTTGTTATATGAAGTGGTTGGATTGAAATAACTTTTTTTCAAAGACTTTATTTTTTAACTTTTTGTCTGTCTCTCTCTTAGGAAAGGAAATTGTGCGCACATCCATTTCTAGAGATCTACCGAGACGGGATGATCCACTATATGAGTCCGTTGGCTCGGCAGGGTGATTTCTATGTTCCTGAAGTTAGAGAGGCCCAAAGATGGTTACTGGGAAAAGAGTCCGACGAGGACAGGAGGACGGACATCACAGGTATTGACTAATTATTGCTTTCCTATTGATGCTTTCTTGTCTAAAGTAACTCTCAGTACACAGAATAAAGGAATAAAAGTTTAGCGAAGGCTTACTTTTGATTATCTGCATTATTTTGGCTAAGAACTGACAGGAAGAGACAGTCTAACTGACATGTAAGCTACCAAACATAGTTTCCATGACTTTAGTACAAACTTTTTGGCTGCCATCTGAGATTTTTAACCCTCCCACTGTTTATTGAGCATTAATAGTAGCCTATTGTCAATTTAATGAGTTCACATTTAGTGCAACCAGTGTATTCCAGTGGTTGACATTTCGCATGAAAGTGTTTTAATATGCATTAACCACCACTTTATAGAGTTTTGATGTGGACGTGTCATATTGGCTGAACTTACCTACACCTGCTCTAGTGATAATGAGACACAATCTGTGTGTGTGAATGGCGTATTGCCCTGGTCAGACCAGAGCCCAGAGGTACCGCAGAGCAAATATGAAACACGGGTGAGCTGTTTGTGAGGGGTGTGTTGTCTACACCAGCTGTCCTGGACTGTGTGTGAGTGCCTGTTCCACCTGTTAGACTGTTACCTTGAAACAAACACATGATATTAACTATAATATATGATGGAGGAAGAAGATTAAAGCAGAGAAGACGGAAGATTAAAGGACAAATTTGAAGCCTGCTGGTGTATTGGGTCTAAATGTGCTGCTAAATGTAATATGTTTTACAGCATGTCTCATTCCTACTGTCCTGTTCAAGTGCACGTTTGATCTTCCATGCGTTTCCTGGGACCCTGGTGTTGCTAGCAACATGCAGTCATGGCCTAATGGTTAGAGAGTCAGACTGGCACCCCAAAGGTTGCAGGTTCGATTCTCAATACAGGCTTGAAATGACTAAAGAGCCCTTGAGCAAGGCATCTAACCTGCAATTGATCCCGGGGCACCACAGCAAAAATGGCTGCCCACTGCTCTGTGTGTGTGTGTGTGTGTGTGTGTGTGTGTGTTCACTACTCACTGCTCCTAAAGTGTGTGGTTAAATGCAGAGGGCACATTTGAATTGCAGAGGGTTACCAAGCTTTCTGGTTCATACAAGCAATGATGTTCCGTCTTTTTACCAGTTAGATACCATTCACACATCAGTACCAAAATACCGGTAAACTCTGTGATGTCAATCATTGGAAATGACCTTTAAACACTGAGCTGTTTCCTTCTTCCGCCTTGATGACGAGAAGCACTTTAGTTTCATTTTAGTTACATTTTGTTGCTTCAGAGTGACAGCCATTATGGGATGATCAAGATGTCCATCTAGTGCATGTTTACATAGAGAAAAGACTTAACATAAACGGCTCGAACAGAGCTTTATAATTGGCCCAAAGCAAACTTCTTACAGCAGCACGTTCTGACCTCATACATCATACTGGTAATTCACTAGTAATGTTACAACTTCTCATAACAGGAAATTGCAAGAACTGATTTACCAGTAATTTTGACACCCTTAGTGATTGTCGAACACAATTGAATAAATTGGAGGCGCACATTTTCATTACACAAAGCTCTTTGTCTTTTTCGATTAATTGACTTTACTAAACGAATTTGCGTGTGCCACTCAAACCAGCAACAGATAAAGGAGCAAACTATCATCTAAATCAGACTGTACTTTGCTGTTTGGTGATCATTCAACATCAAACCATGATAACAGTATCAAACCGACGTGTCAGAGGTAAATATAAGCAGCTTATAAAGAGTTTTAGGTTTCATCTCATCATGGAAGCTCATGTTATCACTTCAAGAAAACCAATGAAAGAAAACAAGAATATTTACAGATACAGATATATACCAAATGTAATGCTGACATTTTTGTTAAATATGATCTACAGAGAGGAAATTTGAGTATGAAATTTACATTTGTATTTCTGACAATTTTGTCTTACTGTCATCCTGTATTTATTAGTGCACACAACGGTATTCTGAAAAAATGACACTTTTTTTGTGTGAAATGGTTTTCTACTTTTAATGAGCAGAAGACTGCCAGCAGTGTGCCTGTAGTGACACAAAGTGCAGAGAACAGATGTGAACAGAAGATTTCTAGTCCTTGATTTTGAAGTACTTCTGGTTGTCTCCGAGCAGATGTCTGCGCTGTGTTTTGAAATTGCCAGAGATGTTTCACTGCAGTTGTAATGTCAGAAATGACTGACCGTTTAATTATTAATATGCACTATCATCTCTTTTTGAAGATTGAGTTAAATTGCAATAATTCGCAAAAACATTACTTCATGTCAGGTTTCAGCACTGTGTCAGCTATGCAGTTCTGAGCAAATATCGCAAACGATGTTGTCAAGTGATGTTTTAGTTGTCATCCTAAAGAAATCGCTGTGTTTTGCTGAAGTGGTGTGAAGCTGACCTTGCTGTTCAGATTTAAGCATTCAACATCTGTTCCCTGGTGAAAGATGCTGTTCACGAACGGCTACAAAATGAGTTTTGTCAAAGTGGCATATTGCACCGAAATGTGCTTTAAATGGATGGGGCTGTGTGGGTGAAGTGCTGTCACATATGGGAAACCAAGGGGAATTGTAACACCTTAAATTTCTTTAATCACAAAAGAGTGATGGCCAGTAGCATAGACTCACTAAGGTTCACTCTTTGCTTGAGAAAAAAACATTGCATTACTATGTGAGAAATTTAAAACAAAATCATTTTGATAAATACAAATTAGTTTTCATTAGTCAAATTCTTTTTGCAAATGTTCAAGTCTTTTGGATGTCTTTGAATCCTATTATTTATACCTATTTTATGTATTTGTTGTCAGTTAATAGATTTTCAGCTCTGGTAGCAGATTTTGTGAGGTCAAAGCAACTATAACACTAGTTATAAAATAAATATAAAAGATACATTTTAATAAAGTAATCAACATTATTTCATTAAAGGAAATAACTGAAAACTCTTCTTGACTTATCAGCTCTTGATTTATCAGCTAATAAGTATAATTAAATAATACAAATCTATCATAATTCAAATTTGCGCTGTATGCTTTAAATGCATATTATTCCAGTGCATTAAAATAAATAGTGCCATATAAAGGTGAATTTTTAATATCAAATATTATTTAAAATATTGTAATGTTAGAATTTCAATCCAAATTTTAATATTGGATAATGTTATTTAATATTCTCACATTCTTATTTGAGATGCAGTGCATTAATGTTTTTCTTTTCACTTTGTTTCAGTTGACCCGACCACCGAATTCAGTTTAACTAGGCACTAAATATGCAGAAATAATGCTACGTAGTAAGTATTTAAATGAAGTCATTATCTTTATTTTTTGTGAAAACATCTGTCATTTCTAAGTAAATGAGGCTCATTATAGGCTATAGATTGTGCAAATTTAAACCTCAGCATTATTTGAATAGTGCAGTTACCACTAATTTCTGTAGAAAATCAGGTGGTAAACAAATTTAAAAAGAGATGAGCCCATATTTGCAATGCCTCCGAGCAGTATCAATTTGATGGGGAAATCCTGAAATCCTGAAATTACTCAGCAACAGAATCTGACATGAACTGTTCCATATGTTTCTTTAGCTCAAATAGCGTTATAAAAAGCTTAATTTTCAGACCTAAGTCTCAGGTTTTTATGGCAACCGGAGCTTCTAACGGCAGCTGCAGTGATGCAAAGACTTTACCAAGCAGTGATTGGCTTCTTTATTTAGAAGGCGGGACTTATTCCAGTTTCTCCCATTCAGAATAGGAGTGGTCCTTGCATATCTATAGTTTTTGGCCCAATTCATTCTTAGTGAATTCCCAACTCCTAAAAGAAAGAATAGATTCTGTACTGCTGAAAGGAGTCGTTAGCAATTCCACTAACGTCTTATTTATTTCCTGTTTCATACCTGCGTAACAATGTAACAAATTTGCATAATGGGAGTTTATGATCTTCATTGGCTGCCTGTGAACAACGTCTACTTTGCCCCGCCCTCAAACAGTGTAGCTGAGGCCTGGAAGAGTTTGGTTCAGGCTGCTAACATGTTGAGAAGATGCTGTTTTCTGAACTTTTCATTCACTTCAAAAGGATGAGGACTCGAATTGACACGAAAAGTTTACACGTTTCATTTCCGACACACACTGTATGCAGTAGACCAATCACAACAGACTGGGCTGTTTGGCCAATCAGAGCAGAGCAGGCTTACAGAAAGAAGGAGTTTAGAGAGACTGAATCTTCGAACAAACTGTTTTCAAAGAAATTAGGAGATGTGCAATGTATATTATGAGAACATTTGTTTTGACCTGGCATGCATGTAAACCTATTGTAGGAGACCTCCAAACCAAAATTAGGAACCTTTTAAATTGCATAATAAAACCAAGTGTTTAAATGTCTGTTAATGTAAATATTTTAATAGTATGATTACTGTTGGCACATATATATCTATAAATGCACATAAATACCAAAAGACAGCAGGTACATTTGTAGTAGTTTGAGTTATTGAAGCAAAATATCTAAAATGTTAGTTTTCCAGCAGCCTCCGCCACGCATGCTGATGGCATTTGAAGGACACTTTGTTCTCTCTCTCCAGCACCATCAATCTCTTCATCTTTATTCCTCTCTCTCTTTCCTACGCTCACTTCCCTGTCGTTCCTCGCTATCCCCCTTCATCTAGTCTGTCCCTACTTACAAAAATGCCACATTGACAGGAGGAGCAGGAGGCAGATAAACAACACTAAGTAAACGGTCATCCGATAGACACACAAAACATCCCTTCATCTTAGAAGCACTGACATAAGCAGAAAAAAAGCTGAGACGCAGGCGGTCCTGACACGTTTGTCACTCCGACACGCTGAGTGTGAGCGTGTGGGGTCTCCTTCACAAGCAGCATGAGAGCGCACACACGTCTCTGTGAAACTAACCTCTCTCAATCTGTTAGTCTGTCTGATCTCTCTTATACTCTGTTTGTGTGTGTGTGTGTGTGTGTGTGTGTGTGTGTGTGTGTGTGTGTGTGTGTGTGTGTGTGTGTGTGTGTGTGTGTGTGTGTGTGTGTGTGTGTCTGTGTGTGTGTGTAAAACTCCTGATTCAGAAGATTAATTAAATGGCTACAAAAAATGTGCTTCATGTCTCAATAGGAACTATTGAAATTTTAATTGCGCCTGATCATTTAATCAATTTTTACACACTTATAGTTTGTAGAATGTATGATGTGGATTATCAGTATATATTGGAATAAATCAAAATGAAGAGTTACAGTATAAGTCATTTTTTGGGTTATTGGCCATACTCTCAAAAAAAAAAAAAAATCAAAATTTTACCTTTTAAGGTACAAGTGGCTGTCACTGTGGTGGTGCTTTAGCTTTTAGAGTTTAGCTCCAACCCTACTAAGCCACCACAGTATAAAACTCATGACTCCCAGCATGAATTGCAGTATTAAGTATGTCACCATTGTTGAGATGCATAAACTTTTTTCCCCCTAGAATGTATTTAAAAATCAGAATTCAGAATGTCTAATCTGTGGCAAGAAAGTATTGTTGGTGAATATTATTTATTAATAGTTTTTAGTCAGTGATGAGTTTAGTCAAAAAAAAAATTTTCATGATATTTTCTTCTCTTGATTTGAACAGATTATGTGTTTTGGTAACACTGTATCAAAAACCACAAACTCACATAAAAAGCCAAGTGTCAAACTGCCCAACTAAAGGAAACATTGATCACCATAATGGTGACCAAACATTTTCAATAAATCATCAACATCTAAACCGTTGTTAATTCTCAGTAAGAGCTTCTTTATAAATGTCTTTCAGGACAGTGCAGGACAGTGACTCTAGGACCGAACTTGTCTACCCCTGCTCTAAGTATAACCTTGTACTCTAAGGACCAATTGTGTACCTTTAAAGGTACAGGTATACGTTTTGTTCCCCCACTGTACCTTTTTTCTGAGAGTGCACAATAATTATTAGTATTGTCCTAAATTTTAATAGTTGCAAATTCCTGTTTCAAAGCTCTTTTTAGAATAAGAATAAAAACATTTCTGAAGAAAATCTTGAGTGAGGCCCAGTGTTATTAATATTTTGAATAAGTCTTTATTTTTATATTTTCAGTCTTTTTCATTTTATTCAGTAATTTTTCAGATTTCTTTAATATATTTTTAGTTTCAAAGGCAACCTATCTAATTTTCAAGTAATTTTTTTAAGTAATATTTATATTTTATTTAGGTTTTTATTATAATTAACAAAGTTAACAACGTATAACAATAACAACACTGGTGTAGCATTTAAAAATGCTTTAGTTGTAAGCATTTTTTTTCTTTAACAAAATAGAATTTTAATATCAGTCAATAATTGGTTTTGATCATATTAATAATTATTGGATTATCAGTATTGGATGGTTTCTAGTATTTGTTCATCCACGTTGCAATGTTTTTTTTTCATGCAGGAAAAATAATGAAAATCTAGATCTGACATTTGTAGAGAAAATATAAATGTCACCACAAACTTATTGAGACACGTGCTATTACTTTTCTTAACAATCAGATGTGCAATTAACTCCTGGTAGATGATAAAACAGGTAAAAATGGTTATGGAGGGATCCTGAGCTCTTTTGAAATGGTTCAGTAAACAACCACCTAGTAATTTATGCTAAAAACAACTAAAAGACCCTAGCAACTACATAGCAGCTAGTTTAGAACGGGCTACAGAAACCTAGTTTATCTGCAAAGGTTTTTGTCCACACACTCCAATGCCAACACATGCAGTTCAACACAAACACTCCTCATCTCCTTTCCACAAGCACAACTGCTAATTAGTTAGTAGCACCAGTGCAGAAACTGGAATCGCTGATTAAACAGAAGGAAACGTGTGTCTCATTTTTTACTTGATGTTATACAAGCTTTTGTGTGCTAGCCATACAGGAGACGCTTTCATTTGGGAAGGTGCTGCTTGCTTACTGTGACACTATGGCGAAATTAATCTCCTCTTGTTTTTGGTGTGGGCGTGTAAACACACAGGTGCTGATTCCCACAGCGAGTGCAGTTCCGTGAGCCGCCTGCCCCCCTCGGACAGCCGGGACACCTCACCTGCCCCGTCCACCACCAGGACACACTCGCACGGAGACCGAGACAGACATTGGGACTTTGAGCGTGTGGAGAGAAGCGACACCTCCAGCGATTCTTCATTTGAGGAGCTGGACCTCAACTCAGACAGGACGGACAGGTGTGAGCACACACCTCCAGACCTCACAGGAAGTGGCAAAAACAACCTGCAGGGCCAAGACAGAGAGGTGATGGTTGAGGAAGAGTGAGAGAGCGAATGGAAAGAGGAATTGTGGGAAATGTGAGGGAAGTAAATATAGGTGGCTTTAAAGGGATAGTTCACCCAAAAATGTAATTCTGCCATTGTTCTTTCAGTTTCAAAAGCCAATTTACTTTTTATAGAATCTTTACGTGCTCTTAACAGCTTTTAAAAGTGGTCCATATGATTGTTTTCTAGCAGTGTTATTTTAGTATTATCTATCATAGTATTTATTAATATTTTAAATGTTTCATTTCATTTTTTATTTTAGTTTGTTTATTTTATAATAAAATATATATTCTAATAATTCTATTTAGCTTTATTTTGTGTAAATTTTCGTACAATGTTATTTTTTTATTTCAGCTTAATTTCAATTAACATAAACAATTTTTGTTAACAATAACAATATTAATTCTAAGTCTGAAGCCATTTGATAGGATTGTGTAAGGAATAAGATAATCTTTCCCTCTGTAAAAGTTTTGGTAAAAATGTTTAAAAAAATGTTATCAGTGAATAACTTCTTTATTTTGGTCTGTTTTTCATAGAAAACTCATATGAAAAATCATATGAATCACTTTCATAGTGATTTTTTTTCAATCTTTTTTTTAAGACTTGACGTCTATAAACTGCTGAAATTCTTCTATTCAACTACAGAAAAATAATGAAGTTAAGGAAATAATGACAATTTTCATTTTCTTACCCTCAAGTTATTCCAAACCTGTAGGAATTTGCTGAACACAAAGGAAGATATTTTGAAGGATATGGTTAACCAAACAGTTTTTGGGAAGAAAAAAAATACTATGGAAGTCAACATCAACTGTTAATATCTTCTTTTGTATTCAGCAGAAGAAAGAAATTCCTACAGGTTTGGAACAAGTGGAGGGTGAGAAAATGATGACTGAGTTTTCATTTTAATTTTGGGTGAACTATCCCTTTAAGTGTTATGCTGTATTTGTGTGGAAAAACATGCTTCTACTGATTAATAGACAAGAAAGTTTAGCAAAGACTGTACAGAATTGTCTGTAGACAAACAAATTGAGCCAGGTAACCTGAATGTCTTGAAAGCATCGACATAATTTGATTTAGTGCACCCTCATTAGTATTTCATTAGTGAATCTGTTGTTTGTTTGTTTGCTTGTTATTAATCGTAAGTTCCTAATGACTAAAGTTAAACTGACATTGATGTTAGTGATTATTCATGTGAATATATGTCATGTTCAGCTTTCAATTATTTGAGTCTAATTTGGTATTCTCTATCCTCACATTCTTCCTTCAGTAATTACTAATTTGCGTCCAAAGATACTCCCAAAACTGAAGAGTTATGTGACTTGAATATTGATTCATCAAAGCCATATGTTCATAGACAAACCAAATCTTTATTTGCTCCAGAAACTGACAGATAACATTTCCTCGCTCAGGAGACGATTGCAGCATCCAACACTTGTTTATTTGTAGTTTGCATTTCAAAAGTGTTTGAAGCACCTAATTATATGATCATATTTTTCATATAAATGGTATTTGCATATACTTGATTTTCCACCGAGTTTACAAATGACACTTGATCAGTGTAGTATATTTTTTAGCTGTTACAGTGGTATTTTCTATATGTTAAATGTTGATACATCTCCAGGTGTTAATCTCTATAGACTTTTTCAATTTTTCTTTGTAAAAGAATTGATATCTTGAATATTCATCCTTGAAAATGTTTCCATTCAGTTCCAGGTTGTGCAAGTTCTCATAAACTTAAGGATAAACTTGAATATGCTGTTATTTTAGAAAAAGTTTAATATTTCATATCTATGGCTGATTTACATTTTGAATGATTTGTTCTGTTAGTTGTCAACTTAATAAACTGTTTTAACAGAAAGAACTGGTTCTTCTTTCTTCATAAACTTGGTGGTGTATAAATGTTATATTCGCTCATAATTCTGCCAGTGTTGCTTTACTATAATTTATATACACTAATTATATGATCGATAAGTTATGGCAACATATGTTTTTGTATTGCTTTAATTTAATAAGTTAAGCAATTTTCAACTTTTTGTAATTTAAGTTGACATAACTTAAACATCCAAATTGATTGTACTTAATTTAAGGCAGCACCTTTTTTTAACAATGTACTGTTGTTTATTATTTATATTTTGAATTAGCTTTTATTTTTTACATTTCCTTTTAAATTTTAGTTTGTCACTTTAAAAAAAAAAATCTATATTTCTCTTCATCTTTAAATTATATATTTTTAGTTTTAGTAATTTTACTACGTCAGCTTAAACTTTTATTTAAGTTTAAACATTTTATTTTCATCTTTTCATATAAAAAGGCACATTATGTCGTTTTTTGGCGCTTCAAAACAAAGGTGTAGCTTGATTTTGCCGAGATTGAGTGCAGATTCATGAGAGATGTGGTCTTCACCTCACAGCCGGTGGAAAAGAATCGGGACGGGACTCGGGCAGAAATCATGTTCATGGATAAGATATTAAAGTTATTGTAGTATGGCGCAACATGGCCGCTGGAGCGATTGCTAATGAAAGACGAGCGCGGCACTTGGCTCGACAGCAGCGGAGCTTTTATTATGTCACAGTCGTCGCTTTCACTTCTTCCGGTCAAACGTATGTGGGCTAACGCAGTGCTGTTTTATCATATTACATACATTTGTGTGTGTTGAAAATGTTATAAAGTTGCTCTGTGCATTCCCTTGGTGGCTACTATGAGACACTTGTTCACACTGCAGTGAGCTAGACTGATATTAGGCATGGTAAAACATGGTACTCGTGGTAAATCATGAAAACGAGATTTAAACAATATGACTGTGTTGAGCTATAGAACAATAATTAGTTTTCTGTCTATAAATGTAATCAAACAGTTGTTCCCTTGTCTAATAAAGCATTGAATATATTAAAGGGTCTCTGGTGTTTCCATGGTTTCTACAAAATATAACCGAAACTGAGGGTAACACAGGTAAAGTGTCGTTGATAAGTGACGAAGGACCCTTATTTCTTTGGATTTGAACATTCTTGGAAACATCTTGGATCATGTATTTAGACAAGTCAACAAAATATATAACACCGTTCTAGTGTTTTTTTTTCTATTTGAATCCAATTTTAGACCCTGCCCTGTAGTGACTCCAATAAACTTCAGAACTTTTATGTCTTGTTTCTTCATTGCCCTCCCGACAGACACAAACTACTGTAAATCCCTCACTGTATTATGTCTGGTACAGCTTTCTTTGTTTTCTGTAAGTCAAAAGAATTGTCTGGTCTCCCAAGAGATCGATTTATGTTGTGTCTGCGCATTGAAGTGCATGTACACAGTAAACTTGAAAGTGTCATTGTAATGCACACTGTCGCTGATACTATAGGCATTAATTGAAAATAATACATCACAACACTGCCTCTTGAGACAGCTAAAGAAGTTTCAAAAGCACACAGACATGGTCAAGAGTATAAAATACTCCCACTTCTTTCAAAGTCTTGTTGGAGTCTAAATGGTCTATTCTTGTTTTTGTTTTGTTTTTGAGTATTTAATATAAAGTATTTATTCCGTGCACATAAAAAAAAAATGTAATTCATGTGCCCTCATAATCTTTAATCAAAATACACGATCAGGCATAACATTATGCCTAATACTGTGTTGATCCCCGTTTTGCTGCCAAAGAAGCCCTAACCCATCGAGGCATGGGCTCCAATAGACTCCTGAAGGTGTGCTGTGGGATCTGGCACCAAGATGTAGCAGCAGATCCTTTAAGTCCTGTAAGTTGCGAGGTGGAGCCTCCATGGATCGGACTTATTTGTTCAGTACATTCCACAGATGCTCGATTGGATTGAGATCTGGGGAATTTGGAGGCCAAGTCAGAACCATTTTTGCTTTGTGGCAGGGCGCATTATCCTGCTGAAAGAGGCCACAGCCGGAATACTGTTTCCATGAAAGGGTATACATGGTCTGCAACAATGCTTAGGTAGGTGGAAACTTGTCAAAGTAACATCCCAGGACCCAAGCATAACATTGCCCAAAGCATCACACTGCCTCCGGCTTGCCTTCTTCCCATAGTGCATCCTGGTGCCATGTGTTCCCCAGGTAAGCGACGCACACACATCCGGCCATACATGTGATGTAAAAGAAAATGTGATTCATCAGGCCAGGCCACCTTCTTCCATTGCTCCGTGGTCCAGTTCTGATGCCCACTGTTGGCGCTTTCGGTGGTGGACAGGGGTTAGCATGAGCACCCTGACTGTTCTGCGGCTATGCAGCCCCATAGTCAACAAACTGTGATTCTGACACCTTTCAATCAGAACCAGCATTAACTTCTTGAGCAATTTGAGCTACTGCTCGTCTGTTTGATTGGACCACACGGGCCAGCTTTCGCTCCCCACATGCATCAATAAGCCTTGGCAGCCCATGACACTGTCACCAGTTCACCACTGTTCCTTCCTTGGAGCACTTTTGATAGATACTGACCACTGCAGACCGGGAACACCCCACAAGAGCTGCAGTTTTGGAGATGCTCTGACCCAGTCGTCTAGCCATCACAATTTGGCCATTGTCAAACTCGCTCAAATCCTTACTCTTGCCCATTTTTCCTGCTTCTAACACATCTGAGGCCAAAATGTTCACTTGCTGCCTAAGATATCCCACCCACTAACAGGTGCTGTGATGAAGAGATAATCAGTTTTATTCACTTCACTTGTCATAATGTTATGCCCTACCCAAACTCTCTTCTGTTCACTGACGTGAGGGCGGGGCAACCTGTCACTCACATGAGATCAACCAATAGCACACCACAACAATTTTCCAATTATTTCCCCATGGACAAAATCAAGTCCCGCCCAACATATTATCTTGTTTGAGAAGCTGTTTCACTCTGATATACATCACAATAGAAAAGGAACTATTGCAACTTTACGTTTCATGGCAGTATGCTAGAGAAAGTATAGACAGAATTTCAGTCTTTCTGAACGTAAAATGTAAATTTCACTGACAGAAAACAGCCGAATATCTAATTTACAAGCTGCTATGTGCCTCAGACTATAGTTAATGTACCTCGATCCTCTTGTCTGTGACTTTGATTGATTGAGAACTTTTGACCCTTACAAATTTACTGACCAAACCTGCACAGCATCAGCAATTAGTTTGTGCAGCATTTTAGAATGCACCCTGACTCAATTATTATGGCTGACCTATTTATAAACTTCACTTTCATGCTTACTTTACCTCCGAATATAACAAATGGATGTTATTTTTGCATGAATGCTTCACAAGCTTGTTATTTAGCATATCAATAGTTTTACATGCTGTTGCATCATACAAACCTAAAAACAGTTTTTCCAGAGGGCCGACCAGCTTTCAGATTGATCTAAAAATTTGACAGAATTATACTGTATATCTGTTTGAGTGGAAAAGTTTGCTGCAATTTCTAATAATTATATCGAAGCATCCTTGCACTCCCCAAAACTATTTGTCTGGATTCTTTGGATTGAGCTGCCATTATGATGTTCAACAGACCTCTGTTTCAAGGCAAAATTGGTCCCTTTGTGTCAGAGGTGGTTATTATATAATCTATTGCAAGTGTTTGCTGCTCTAATCACCACTGTGGGCATGTGCATTTCTCTTCACCGTCCTCTGAAAATATCCAAATTACTTGTGTGTATGGAAGACAAAGCAAGCTTTGTGCTCCCGTCGGTGTGTGTGTCTTTCCATCAGCGACCAACCCCCTCCTGATTCCCCTTTAATTGGTTGAGAGTCTGGGAGAGCAGAACTTGGGCAGCGCTTGAGGGGTCTTAACACAGTGTTCTAGAAACTTGGATCTTAAGCACTGACTTCTGCTGATGCATACTTACAGTATCTCAGAGAGCCATCGGTACATTAAGTTTCATTCTGTAATTATACCTTCACTTGTGCTGTCTAGCACAGATGAATAGCCTCATCATTAAAAGCTCTTTCTTAATAGTTAGTTAGAATCCACCCTGCAAATCAGAACCTGCAAGTGGGCAGCATTTCCATTGCTTTGGGTTAAATGTAGTCTAAATGTAATTAGGCTTCTATGCTTGTAACAGATGTAAGGCTATAATTCGCTGCATCTCATGCTGTTAAAACGTTTTTTTTTTTTTTTTTTTTTTTTTTTTTCAAATACAAGCACTTTTCAAGCAAAACATTTGATCAAAAACAAGTTTAGCCTATGTTTAAAAATTATAAAGCAGTAGATATATTCTCTTTTGGACACTTTCTTTCACACAATTAAAAAAAGTCCAATAAAAGGATCATCTCATCTCCAATTCTTTGATTTTCGTTGTTGTTTTTTTATTATATTATATATATATATATATATATATATATATATATATATATATATATATATATATATATATATATATATATATTTATATATATA
This sequence comes from Gobiocypris rarus, assembly GCA_023029165.1. Classification (NCBI taxonomy): domain Eukaryota; kingdom Metazoa; phylum Chordata; class Actinopteri; order Cypriniformes; family Gobionidae; genus Gobiocypris; species Gobiocypris rarus. The sequence continues at coordinate 7,634,773 of CM040931.1, read as the reverse complement.
TATATTTTTTTTTTTTTAAATTTGATATATTTTTGACTAATTTCATGTTGCTACACATTAATTTAATATATCATTTTTGCAAATTAAATTCACTTATACCGCCATCCTTGCACTGTAAAGCATCAATAATATAATGATATCCAATTATAAACCGCCTCTGTACGTCATTGTTGCCTCGAAAATTTGCAGAAATTCGCGTAGTTTGGTAAATGTCTGAGGGAAACATTTGCCTTTCTTCTGTGGTTTGTCTGCTATTTTATTTGTGTATCTTTTTTATAGAGTTTCAGGCGAATAGATCGGAGTTATGTGGCGATATTTGCTGCGTGCTAGCAGACAACCAATCATAAACTGCCGCAGTGCTTGCCTAATTAAATATTCATACGGGTGAGTCAGAAACTCTCGCGCTTTTTTAGTGAAATGAAAATGTTTAGGGGAAAAAAATGTTTTCTTCGAATTATTTTATATATTTAATTTTTGTATTATACTCTAGAAGACTTAAAACAACAGTGAGCGTAATTTACGTGATGACATTCATACGGCGTATATTTATACGTGAAACTTTAAACAGCTCGCGTGCTTAACGTCTTCTTATGTCAAATCAATGTAGATACCGTGTGACATTCCGAAACCTGCCTACCAATTGTAATGAGATGTAATTACCAATTGTAATACCAATTATAGGCTTACCAAGTATGAACAACATGGCACAATATACCATTTACTCATTATTAAATGGGTCTTAGGTAAACAATTTAAGCCAGAAAAGCACTGTTGTGACTCCACCTATCTTCACACACACACAGAGAGAGAGAGAGAGAGAGAGAGAGAGAGAGAGAGAGAGAGAGAGATACACGGAGGGGGCTCTGGGGTTGATGTTTCACCCGAACCTCACGAATGCACGAAGCTCGAACCCTGAACACCAACATCCATTATTTTAAATTAAAAGATCAAATCGTAAGAGGACCAACCATTTGTTCCTGAGGCACCACTTAATATATCTTGGCAATATTGTTCAATAAAAATCCTCTCAAGTTTCAGTAAAAGACGTTTGGAAAATCGTGACCGAACCATGGATCCGTGGAGATTTAGTTTGAGTTTATTAAACCTCTCACGATGGCAGGTGTGTGGACTGAATTCTTGCGCTCTCACAAAACCCTGAGACTGAGGAGAAAGCACCGAACTGACCATTAAGTGGACTTAGCTGGTCTGAAGAAAGTGTTTGTGGTGCACGTTGCTTTTAATGAGAAGGCATTCATCATTCCGAGTGAATTACGCTGTGCACAGGTAAGATCTTCCTCCTCCTCACCATCATCATCATCTGCGCTTCATCAGGTCTTTGTTTCAGCACCGAGGACAGATCCAAACACATCAAACACCTGCACCTGTGGGAACATCATGAATGGAAGCTGATTTCTCACCAATTCCAAAGCGAAATCAACTTTGCATCCTTAAACAAGTTGCACAAGGTGTTGAATATCTGCCAGATCAATTCTTCACAGGTAAGCAAGCATGCATTATTTTTTAGGCGCAACACTTGCAACACATACGCATGCTTTTGCGCACACTTTGGTCAATTTTAAAATCATTTGCATGATGGAAGTAGCAGACTAGCTGCGAATACCACCACGGAGGAAGTATTTATTATATTATGGAGCCGTTTATCTCATTCTGCAATAATCAAAGCAAGTCAAAGTGCCGGAGAATTGCCTTATCGAGCGCGTGCACGGATGCTTTGGCATTTCTTGAGCACAAGCATGTCGTGTGATAGAACGCAAACAGGACAGGCTTGCGTTTGAATGCCACTGAGATGCTGCTTCTTTGTTGACTATATAGTGCATCTTATATTTGAACACAAAAGAAATGTGATTGACAACCTGATCAACTTATTTTACCTCAGACAGAAGCGTATTACAAAGAAAGAATCATTCAGTGCATCACTAAATGAAAGCATTATGCAAAGTCATAACTGATTGCTTTTCTTTTTTGGGGGTCATATTTTGCCCTCGAGATTTATTATAATATTGCACATTTAGTAGAGAAATAATTGTTTATTTTATACTAAAACTGTCTCAAAAATATGTGTTCTGTAGACTATGTATTTGTGTTTAATATTCCAGACAGATGCTGCCCAGAAACATTTTCAGACTTTTCAGACTTGTTGAAGCGTTTCATTACAGTGCTTATGTGCTAGATTTCTTTAATGAAGTCCATTAATTATACCAAGAAAACATTCAAACTGTTTATAAAGTCAGTGAACGTGGGTTTTGTTGACGCCAGATCAAGCCAGAGAGAAAAAAACTAATAAATATATTCATACACACATGAATAGCATAATCATTGCCTTCCAACACCTTTTAGATTTCACAATCTGGCCATTTAAATGCCACTTTCCTGTTTAGGAGGAAACTTCTTGCAAAACTTAACACTGATACTTTGAATCTGAATAGTGTAAAGCATCCATAGCAACCCATAGAGCAAAGCTGATTGGACATGCTGAGATAAACATCTCATAGTTAATTTACTCCATGTTTGTGAATGCGTCCGTCCTTGGCAACCTCACAGAGCCATTCAACTGGTCTGGATGTGCTCCAGAAGTTATCAATGAAACCAAAATGTGTCTTATAAAAAGGAAATAGGACCATATATTTAAGGACCTTGTGTGGGGAACAATAATATTATAGAAATGTAATATTTTATACTGATATATGCCAGTTATTAAATTATTTATACTTTTAACTTATCAGCAGTCAAGCTGATGGTGAGCCCAGACTGGTAAAATCCCATCTGGTCTCTCAGTATACACATAAATTCAGCCAAAACAAGAGGATCCAGGGAACTAATTCTCCCACAAGCGCTGAAATCTCTGAATTCCAGCACTATCATGTGGTTTCTCTTGGTTACTTAAACGTTCATCTATGGATTTTAATTGACAAAATAACCTGGGGTTAGAGATGAGATCCATGTGGTGTGTTCTTCAGTCAGATTACACTGGGGAAAAATGCAATGAAATTAAGTCCATTAATCATAATTATCATGCCACAAACATGATGCAAAAAGGTTTATTCGCTGTTTATCAGATGTGAGCATTATTTAATAAAATGTATTGCATGTCATTAAGAAAAATGTAGGTTCTCCTAAATGTTTATGTGTTCATTAATTTGATATCATCGTCACATCTGAGCTATTCAGATTGGTTGGACTGTAGACTAATTTCTCATTATATATGGTGCAAAAGTCTTAGGCATGTTAGTATTTTCATCACCAAAGCCAGTTGTTTATATATTTTGCTGTAGTGTGTCAGTAGGAAATATCAGTTTACATTTCCAAACATTTCTTTTGCCATTAATTGTAATAATCCTGTGAGATTTTTGTCTGACAACAGCCGGTGAGATCCACACGGAGATCTGATCTCACCATCATCGAGTCCTTCTGTGATTACATGAAGAAACAGAAAAAACTGAGACAGACTAAATCCAGAAAAACAGCGACAACGTCTCCAAGACGCTTGAAGAAACCGACCTAAAGTTTTAGGCTCTTAGGTAAAAATGCTGTTAAGTGATGATGCTTTCAAAATAATGATAAATAGATTTTAAATGAATAGATTTTATTGATCAATTAACTTCCATTAACTAAATCATGGTCTAAAGCGCAGGTGCACTTAGGGCGTGTCCAAATCCACTTTTGCTAGTTTAATGACAGAAAAAACATCAGGCATCAGGCGCATGGTCCAAAAGGGTTGTACCTATTCTCTTAATGAGTCATGGTTGTGTTTTAGGCGTAACGTGCAATAAACCAATCAGAGTCTCCCATTCCCTTTAAAAGCCAGTTGTGCTTGCACCATTGTGGATTTGCTATTTACATGGCAGAATTTGCGAGTGGAAAGATTGAACCAAAATATGGCCAAGAGTGATCACACCAAATGTTGATTTGATTTAGTTAATAGAAGTTAATTGATCAATGAAATCTATTTGACATTATTTTTGAAAGCATCCTCACTTTACAGCTTTTTTACACAAGAGCCTACAACTTTAGGCTGGTTTCTTCAAGCGTCTTGGAGACGTTGCCGCTGTTTTTCTGGATTTAGTCTGTCTTCGTTTTTTACAGTAATCACAGAAGGACTCGATGTTGGTGAGATCAGATCTCACCAGCTATCTCACCAGCTGTTGATTTTTGTGCATACAAAAATCTCACTGGATTATTGCAATTCATTGCAAAATGAATGATTGGAAATGCAAGCTGATTTTTCCTACTGACATAAAGCAAAATATATAAATAACTGGCTTAAAACCATTTTTTGTGTGAAAATACCAACGTGCCTTGTCATTTTGCTCATGCTTCCCTTCCATTGGGATTTATAGTGCACTGATTGCAGCGCTGCGCCCCTGGAGCAACCTTGGTTGAAGTGCCTTATTCAAGAGCACAGTAATGATGCTCCTTTCAATAACTCTTCAGTTAACCTTCTTCCCCTAAGTGTCAAATCCCAGACATTGACCTTAAAATAAAATAAAAAAACACTTTATTTATTTTTGGGAACATTATGTTGCTTTAAACTTGTAAATGTTGTTTTACTAATGCACTAATGTCCAGACCTCAGTTCATTACCATGGGACCGGTCCATTACCTTGACTCTTTTCTGTTGTCCAGCGAACAGAGGGTGCCTGTTGCTTCCATCTGTTCCAGAGGAGAGGGAAAAGCCATGATTAGTTTTTAATGTCATTTAAATGTTTTTGTAGTTTTGGTCAACTGCTCCTTCTGCTGTTGGTGATATTAGAGAATTAGATAGAGAAACCTAAGACTTAGCTATAACCCTTCATGTTTGGGGACTGGGAGAGGCCGTTTTACACACCTAAGATTTGAGCTATCAGATTGATACCCCATGACTTTTCATGAATCTTTGCAATACCATCAGTTTACCCTGTCACTAAATTTATTGTATGACAAAAAAAGAGCAAGCATAATTTCTCTTCAAATATATGTGTCAATCAATAACTACAAACAAACATTTGGCCAGCTCGTACTGAATCACAGCTTAATGAAGACTACATTTGTAGCCTTGTTATCATTCTGGCATAGTGTCTATGCTTGCATATTTATTTATTTATTTATAGTTTAATTTGAGATTTTTGTCTTAATGAAAAAAAGACAAAAAAAATCACACAAATCAGGGATTGAAACTGTATTTGCATGCCCTAAACAACAGACCTCACTGAAAATGAATAGAAAATAAAAAGCCCATATAATAGTTAGCTTGACACAGCTGAAGGTTAAGCATCTCTTTTGATTGACCATTTGTTTAAAATGTATTTGTAAAAAAATCTTTTTCATTTTTTTAAAAGCATTTAAACCCCAATTTTGTACCTGATTATTGCAATAATAAATATGACCCTCGTCTCAATCAAAGACATATTGTTCTATAAAATGGAAGATAACATCTAGAGAGATAATTTTTTAGAGATACATTATTATTCTAATCAAACCTCATATTCTAATCAAACCTCAAGACTGAGGGATTCAAACAATGCCCGGTATTACAAAGAATTAACTTTATCAACCTGCTATAATCATAACTCAGTTTAATGCACCTATGATAACAGATCTCTTATTAATTAGAATACATGTATGCATCTTTATCACACTGCCTTTGCCCCCCCAACCCACCCACTTTTTCTTGTTTCCATGGTAACAGAAGTTAAGGAAGAGAACCCTAATAAACAAGATGTTGCCTCATTACGCCAGCAGGAGGGTACAAGAGGGGAAACGCCGGTAACAATACATGCTTTGTCTTAAATTAAATCTCATGTGGCATTTTTGAAAAGTTAGAGGTGAAGCTGACCATGCAGTGTCCAGAGGCTCAGAGGAACATCTTCCTCATCTTCAAAAGATCATATTTATCCAAAGCAATAAAATGATACAGTGTTAATCTTTACACTTACACAAACATACTGTATTGTTTATAACTGAAATTAATGTCTTGCAGTTTGAAGAGGGTAAACTTTTTAGTGACTAATTTACAAAAATCCCATATTCAAAACAGAGAGATTGGAAGAAAAACAACATTTCAGAGTAACATATGTAAGATTTTATAATTACATGCTGGCTAAGATAAACGTCAATATTACTTTTACTAATTTTTCCTTCAAAAACATTAACCCTAACAATTAAAATTTGGCACATAACCCATACTGAACCATATGTGCTACAGACGGAAATTATACCTCAAATTGTGTCGCTTGTTGATGAGAGACATGCTGTTACTTTTCAAAGCAATCTAACTTTAAAAAAAAAAAAGTATTGTACATTGGGTTTACATTGAATGATGAACCTGAATCATATCTAGACACCTAGGGGCTCATTTATAAAATGTTTCACAGAAACCGTCCTACATTTGATCGTTTCTCAAACGTGCGTATGTGGGATTCAGAGATCGAATGTATGCACAAAAAACATGCGTACGCCTCTCTTCCAAATGTGAAATCTATAAATCGCAAATGATCCTGAAATTGTGCGCAGCTGAATTTGTTTCAGATCTCTGCCTTGTAAACGTCCCCTAATTAATGTCATTAACATATAAAAGAGCACCAGTCAACATCCAAATCCTTTACTTGAGAATGCCGAGTGGCAAGAATTGCTTAGATTTCCAAATATCTGCGGTAGGCCTACGCCGACTCTCTGCCACAAGGAATAGTGCGTACGTAATTTTTATTTGTAAGAATTGTATTTCTGATGAGTAGTAAAAAATCAATTCTTGATATCAACAATTGAATTTGAATGGCAGCCTATGGTGACTAGTAAACTAGTATTTACTAGTATTTAACTTTATTAAACTAGTATTTCTGCGAGTGATTACGTCATTGAAGAATGAACATTTTTACTTGTGGAAATCGTATTCCTGATATCAATAATTAGCATTATAACTATAGTGAAAATTGAATTGTTGATATCAAGAATTTCAACGCTATCTCATGACCAATTTGTACGTATTTGTACGAGGTGGCTAATTCGTACGAAATTCATACGCCCTCACTTAAATGAATTTGTATGATTTGTCTAAACTGCAGTGACGGGTTAGCCTAAAAAATGTAGACGCACCCTAGTGGCAGCAAATTTAATCTGATTTGGGTGATGTGGGTGATGTGGGTCTGGCTTGTCAGGCTAGTGACGGTAGGTTATTCGTACAAAATCACAAATTGAGCAACTCGTCAAATACATAGATTTAGCAAAAATCATACGAGTGAGTTCGTACAAATTCGTACAAATTAGCCACCTCGTAAAATTTGTACGAATTGCTGTGAGATCGGGTTGAGAATTCATATCCTGGGAATGAATAAAGTCAAAATGGCTTGCCATATATCGCCAAGCACTTTTCCACGTCGAACACTGTTTTTATAAATATGAAATATGAATGAACATTGCTGTGGATTTTAGTGTGAGCACACTCTAAGATCAAATCTCTGCGTACGCATGTTTTAACTGGACCATGATGGTCAGTTTTGTATTTCCTGAGAAATTTGTATGTTGAGGAGACAATTTTGAGACTAGAAAACTCGAGTGTCGAATGTGAACACCCTTTTTTAGCGCACATACAAGAAACAAAGATCATTTTATATTTACATCTCACTTCTCTTTTTGAGGATTAAAATACAGGATACAGTATAAGTAATGCCAAACATCAATAAAACAAACAAAAAAGGAGAACTAGCCCAACCTAGTGTAAAAAAAGGCTCTTAAAAACATCCCTACTGAAAAATGTGTAAACACACATCTTTGCAACTGCGTAGTAGACAAGTAAAGGAGATAGTCTGGCATCAATAGAGATGAAAGCTCTATCAGTCTGTGTGATATGTAGTTGCGAAAGACTTTCCTATCAGCTGAAATTATTTATCGTTTCATCTTTTCATCCTCTTCCCTCAGGTTGTAATTTTTCATAACCTAAAAGATGATATCCATCACCTTTGACACCTTGAGAAAATTACGTAGTCACCAAGAGTTATTGATGTATCTGAATTAATGAAGCTAGAAAGTGGAGCCTCACCTCTGAAATGTTGAGTTCAATCAGGATGAATAACTATCTAGACATGCCCGCCTCCTCATTGCAATCACAAAACCTTATGAAAATTCAATTTCTTATGTAATATGTGACTCTGTGTATTATATGCTTCTGATATCAGATGTATTAATCATGTAAAAACAATGTTTTTCCTTTTCAGTGTTGTATTTTTGTACTATAAGTTGTATGAGCCAATGATATTCTATGTCAATAAGCCAATGATATTCGTATCTATTTTTCAGGTGCTGAGAAGATATCGAGATGTGTCTACAATCAGCGGCAGACTTAGTAAATATTTCAGCCAAGTAAACCACACAGGGTAGTTATAAGGTTTCTTCACCTCTCATAAACCCTGACATGGCTGGGGTTACGCACATCTTCCTGTTCCTGTTAATTCCTCTGGCCCAAACGAGTCCCAGGTACACCCCACCCCTGGCCGGATCAAAGCGGGAGATCATTATAGATGGAGACCTGGTGATTGGAGGGCTGTTCCCTGTGCACGAGAAGGGCGAAGGGACGGAGGATTGCGGTAAGATAAATGAAGAGCGTGGGATCCAGAGGCTGGAGGCCATGTTGCTGGCGCTGGACGAAATTAACCAGGACAAACGAATACTGCCTGGTTTGAAGCTGGGAGCCCATATACTGGACACCTGCTCTAAAGACACATATGCACTAGAGCAATCGCTGGAGTTCGTGAGAGCTTCTCTCACAAAAGTGCATCAGCCAGGCTTCATCTGTCCAGATGGGTCGAATCCTGTGCCGGACGAATTGCCTCTGGCCATCTCTGGTGTGATTGGAGGATCATATAGTGATGTTTCTATACAGGTAAGGTAGAACGTACGTCAATCTAAACACTATGCAAAACAAACTACATTGGAACATCTTAATAAAAAATTGTTTTTAAATCTAGATTACAAGATGGTCAGTTAGCAGGTTTTGACTCTTGATCAGTAGACCTGGTGCCACCACTTTGGACCAGCTAAAAAAAAATCTTAACTACCTTCATAATGCGTTCGGGTCATTTACATAAGGAAGAGATTTTTTTTTAAACTAATAAATGTATAGTTTGTATGTGAGCCAAACTTTGTAAATGAGCCAAGATTAATTTATGAATAATATAGCCTGGTTTTTAATGTATTATGAAAGGTTGTTAATTAAGTACCATTGATATACTATTATAGATTTTATTTAGTTATTTGTAGTAATTTATTTAGTTATTTATTAGTTATTTTAGTACTTAAACTAAATGACTAAACTTCAACTTAAATCAAATGTTTATTATATTTTATTTTAGTTCAGGTAATATTTATTTTTATTTCAAATAATGATTTTTTTTTCTTCATGTTTTAGTTTTAGCTAACAATAATAATACTGGTAGGTTTAGGTGGTAAAAACAGTTTAGGTGGTTTCTTTGCAGGAAGTAGGTAAATCATTTCCAGTCAAATTTCACCCTACAAACACATAAATAAATCAAATGCAAAATAAATAAATCACACAAAAACAAAAAACACACAAATAAATCAAATGCATGAGGAAACTGAAGCCTGTTTTAGAACTTCATGACAATGTTCATGACAATTAAGCACATTCAAAACTATGATATAATATTTAAAATACTTGGCTCATGAATATTAATTAGATGATGTAACAATCCCTCAGTAGTTAAAAGGCAAGTAGACACTAGCAATGGTAGATTACTTCTTGTGCATGTGTTCAATCCATTACCAGAGTAAACAAAGGCTTCTGATTGGTCTTAAAATCGTTGTTTTATGCAACCAGCTGCAATTTTCTTTTTGCACAAAGGCACGACTCTTACAAAATAATTTGAGTTCACTGCACATTGAAAAGTGCTTTCTACGCCCCTGCAAAAACATTTTGTTCAGTTTGTTGTATGAATAATCTCAGACTATCATTAATATAGTTTCTCAACTTTCCAAATGTTTATTTGCATTCTCACACATAGATAGGTTTATGAAATACGATCAGTAAGTGTTATCACAGCAGTGAGCATATACAGAGGAAGCACTTCTGACCACGTCTCTTCTAGTAACAGTACACTCAACTCCTCCCAATCAAACCCAAGCAACATATACATCCGCCCATTGCTCTGTCAGCACAATAGCTTCCTCCGTACAGACTGACCTCCTCTTGAGCGAAGCACCCAGAGAATTTGAATCTACATCTTGTTAATTACGGTTCTCTACCTTTAGGCAGTGATTAGCATGAGACAACTGAGTGCTAATTGCCCTACGCTCATGTTTTATATGGGCTTAATTGTTACATCAGCTGTGCTGGAATTTACATTGCTAACCGCGGCACACACATTGGAGACAGATGGTCGTTATTTTATGCTCACTAGGAAGATAGATGCCAAATGTTGGGGGTCATTTAATGAGAAATTAAATTTCCCCTGATAAAAGAGTTATATAGATGGAGGAGTTCAACATAATATGAGAACATATTGAATGTTCAGAACTTAAAGTGTAACTTTATTTTCAACCTGAGTTGGATTGTTACAATGTCGGAATATGTAAAAGATCAATGTTTACTCGTTCTTCGTGTTACCAGGGGTCCATTCTTCATACATCGCTAACTCAGTTAGCTGGATTTGATTGTTGACGATTTGGCATGATCTCGGATTGTTTGGTTCTTCGAAGCTCATCCTAGACTTGCTGTCATAGCAACAGGTCCGGAAGCTTAAACCTGTTCGGGAGCAGGCTTATTTCATGTAAACAGGATTAGATTGCATCTTGAGCTGATACTTAAAATCTGTCCCAGCGACTGCTACTTTATCACAAGAGTTCATTACTGAACCAGGGGCAATAATAATTTTAATAAAATAATAAAATGTATTAAAATAATAAAAATAATAATAAATAAAATAATAAAATTTATTAAAATAATAAAAATAATAATAAATAAAATAATTATATTATAATATTTTGTAAAAGGGTTATAATACTATAAACACAGCCACTTGATTTAGAGATTTATTTATGATGGAATAATGACTTTATAATTTTATTGGAGTCTGACACACATGCTGTAACGTTACTCTGAGCCGTGCATTTGAGTGATGACGGATATTATGGGAGTGGCTTGATGCAGCGCAGGAGATGCTTAAGAAATCCTTAAGAAACTTTAATTAATGCTGTCACAGAAAAATCTGCTTCAACTTGACCACAAAAATTTGAATGAATTGCTATTTACAACACTGAAATAAAAATGTAAAGGGTGTAGGCTACGTTGCTACAAATACTATAAAATCATGAATATGGCTTTTTTATTTATATGATGTCATTACGTTGCTGTCTTGCTGCCAGCCAATCGCTGCTTTACTGATCATGGTTTTGAGTGTCAATGCATCTGCCCTCTTCGGGGAACACAAGAACGCGCAGTAATCTTTGATAACTTAATTCAGATATTTTAATCCAATCCGCAAATTCATTTGAAGAACCAAATTAGCCCGAGAGCAGTCATCACGATTAAAAGATCTGGGATCTGTCAAATCATCTCAGATGTATTAAGCGAGGAAGAACAGACCCCTGGACCGAGTAATTCATGATTATTTGTCAGCAAAAGTCAGAATTTTGACAGCTCCAGGGCTTTTGTGAAAACTGATTATACTTTTGCATTTTTGTATCCCTGCCCACGGACAGTCGGATCGACAGAGGGTTATTAACAGTTTTGCTTCAGGGGTTGGGCAAAACTGACAGAACAGCGGTTTCTTTAGTTTTCCCCTCCTTTTGGCCTAAAACACTGTGTTCGTGGTCACGATCCACTACAACCGTGGATGTTTTTCAGATTTTCTCTTGCGACGTTTTCTCTGCATTATGGTTCTTTTGCAGCCTTTAGCTTCTGCCAACAATGCGTTGGAATCTTTACTGGAAACCAAAAGTAACTCCTGCCCGCTAAACTTTTACTTTTTGAATTCTTAACCCTAACCCTAACCCTAACCCTGTCCTGGGAAGTCAACACCATTATGACTAAAAGTTTACTAGTATTTGACTGGTCAGGGGTATCCGTAGCAGACTGGTGGGAGTGGCCTTGGATGGCAACATGCCCAGTGCATTATGGGTGTTGAAGTTTTCCTACCTACCTATTTGCAAAGGTGAAGACAACAGCCTTTTTTCTCTGTTTTCTCTAGATCAGAGAGCACCGATAAAAAATAAATAAAAAAAAGTGTCTTTCTAATGTAGGCAGCCATGTATTATTGAAAGCCCATTTTACCAAAACATCATTCCCAGTAAGCATTGTTATTGTTAACTAAACCTGAAAGTATTAAAAGTATTAAAAATGAAGCTGAATCTTTCTCTGTGTTAAAAATGTTGCAACAATATAAATTGCATTTATGTCTGGTGACTTTGACATCACAGTCCCAAACCCTTCAAGAGTAACTGTCCTTCCAGTGCATGAACAGTGCACGTTCTTGTGGTGCCATGAACAAATCAGTGTTGCTCTGACATAATCAAATGGCATTTACAACTCCTCTGATTGGTGCAGAGGAAAAAAAATCATGTTAATTTTAGCATAAATTTATATTTTTGTCAGTCAACAAATATATAACAAAGTGTTTTATTCTTTACAAACATACCAAGAAACTGATGCATTTATACACACAATATAGAGAAATACACAAACATTTCAGTTTTTCACTCTTGTGGGAAGGATGTCACAGCCAGTCTCAGATGAGCTCCTCCAACAAGGCCATGACAAGCCTGCCAAAGCCCATGCCACCTGTCCAGCACTGGGGTGAAAGAGCTTCGAGGGGTCTTCAGGCAGCCTGGAGCTTATTCAGCCCAGTGCTAAATGAGATGCTCTTGGCAGGGAACCCAAAGAAGCATGACAAGACTGAACATGAATATAAAGGAGATAACGCATAGCACATGTCCGCTGGTTTTCTCACACCTGTTTTTCACCCATTGCCATCTGGATTGTGAGACGGAATCAGGGCTGACATATTACCATTCATCGGTTGATGGTGCAAAGCTTAATGTGTGTGTGTGTGTGGGTAATGGCGGCGGGAGGCAGAGCTATATCGAGTGCTGGAGTGGGTGGTTGTGATGAGATTGGCAGACTATCCTGCTAATTTCGTGAGTGACAGGTCCCTAGAGAGGGAATAAACAATATCGTCATGGTTTAACAACTCGCAACGCACGTCATTCTTGATAGCTTAATTATCTCATGGTTAAATTGAACTTCATAATATAATGCAAATCATTACAAGTAAACATCTTTGAAAATGTGGCTTGCATTTTTTTTCATTATTTAGATATTCAAATAAATCGTTACGCTCCCACAAACATTTCTTTAATTTGATTAAATCACCGTCATGTCAAACCTATTTGAATTTCTTGTCTATGACAAAGCTCCAAAGCAAAATAAGTCCAAAATTACAAAAAGGCACCATAAATGTGTGATGAAAGTAGTCATGCACTATATTTCTTTTGACATCATATGATTTGTAGTGATGCGAGAAACAATGCTTCTGCGAAACTCTGAATCAGTTTGCACCTGCTGGTCAAAATGGCGTAAATGCAATGAAAACTCGCAAACTTATGAGTTTGAATGCAACATAAAAACAAACCAATTGCACATGTTTTTGAATGTGTAATTGATTGTAAGAAAGCTAAAATTATCCATTACCATTAAATATGAAGTCTGTATAATATGTGTTTTTTTGTTAAACTCAAGGGCTTGGTTAACCAGGCCAGTAAGAGACAATTAACTACTAATAAGAAAATCAGTAATTGTCTCTTATTGGTCTGTTTAACCAAGCCATACAAATTACCAAAAGATCATATATTATACAAACTTCATATTTAATGGGAATTGAACCAGGTCAACAAGAGACAATTAACTACTAATTTTCCTATTTATTTTACTAATGTGTCATTAAAAATGTCTGCAAAATTACAAAGCTCCTTTTATAAATAGACACTGGTTCATGGGTTCACTGAGCTCATCCCCAGTGGAAAACCACTGAAATTTTGAAGAGTTATGAAAGATTCAACGTGACTTTGGCAGCGGAACCAACTGTTTATTAGAGTTCATTAGCGATGTGGCGATGAACAAATTGTGATTTTTTTTTAATGAATCGATTGATCCAGTTCACAAAACTAGTCAAAATGACTCGTCAACTCACCGGATTGACAGATCATAAGTGAATAATGGCATAAATGTTGGTCACACAAAGCTATCATATGACTTTAGAATGACTTTTAAAATACCAAGTGACTCAAATGGGCCACATTTATGGTGCTTTTGCATCCTTTTTAAGCTTGACAGATCCTGTCCCCATCATTGTTAATATGTGGTTGATAGAAAGTCAGGTTTAAAACAACAAAAGGGTGAGCAAATTATATGATAACACTTTTATTTTAAGGTGACATAGCTACACATTACTACATGTAGCTTACTTACTGTAGTAATATAGTAAGTAACTAACACTAAACCAAACCCTAACAATTACCGCAATTCTATAGCAAGTACATGCAGTTAATTTATAATACACAGTACTTATTTGAGTAACTGCAATGTAACTACATCACCTAAAAATAAAGTTTAGCCAATTATGTTTACTAGTTAACTTACGATCTTAATTGAATGTTTTCGTGTCCGATTGCACTAATTAAAAAGGAAAGTAGTTTGTTGAGATTTTGTGTATGTGAGACATTTGGAGAGTTTTGCACTTATTGAGGAATGCATTTGATAATGCCAACCAATCAATAGCCACCATGCTCTTTTCATCGCCAGCACATTTTCTTTCCCGCACAAGGTGACGGAATATATTATCATATTTCTCCAGCACAAAATGTGTGCGTGCCGGCACACAATTATAAATAATAATGAATAATACAAAAAAAGTGACAAAATGGTATCCTCAGGTGCTGTGTGGAATTAGGAGCAAGTATTATCTGACTATTTCATGCTTGCGAGTCTCTTAAGATGTATCAGTTGTTTGCCAGGAGTCACTGTTCGTTAGTGTTTCTGTAACAGAGTGTGTGTGTGTGTGTGTGTGTGTGTGTGTGTGTGTGTGTGTGTGTGTGTGTGTGTGTGTGTGTGTGTGTGTGTGTGTGTGTGTCTCAAGGTCACTCATATGGAGATCTCCACTGTG
The DNA here is from genome assembly GCA_023029165.1 of Gobiocypris rarus. NCBI lineage: Eukaryota > Metazoa > Chordata > Actinopteri > Cypriniformes > Gobionidae > Gobiocypris > Gobiocypris rarus. Next base: position 7,619,609 of record CM040931.1, on the reverse strand, counting down.
GTCTGAGATACTGAAAATGTTAATAGGTTGTAACTGCATGTGGTGTTCTTGGGATGCCAAAACAACAGACAAATAACGCTTATAATTAATGCCATATAAATGCCAAGTCATTTGCATTTCCCACATAATTGAAGAGATTTAGAGCTAAATTATAATTAACACTCATTGAAATAAACCAATTTCAGACCACTACCTTGTTTATTTGTGTCATGTTAAGTAATTTGCAATTCTCTAGCTCGTACCATTGAGTTAGGACACAGCCTGGCTCTGTAGCACTTGGTGAAGAAGTGTCCTGGGAAAAAACAGATGGTGTTGTTATGTTAGTAGGAGGCTGGGAAAGCTTGAAAAGGGGTTTTGCTGTCACAGAGCATCACTTGACCCTGTTTAGCCTTTCATTTGGGTGTGCAGCTCACATTTAGGACCTTTCACATCCCTCTCTAACTTGAACAGATGATGCTTTGTTTTTGACCAGCCTTTGAAAACCATTTGGATTGGATCGGATTATCATCTATTTAATGTTAAAAATAAGAATTACATGTCAGGCACAACTAAATGGACTGTATTTTTACATTTTCTTACAAAAATATGAAAGTTATTTCCCTCTGAAAAAAACTTGCAACCATAATGCTATGTACTTTGCCTGGGGATTGCTATGCAGTTGCCTGGTGGTTGCTAAGGTGTTTCGTTGCTAAGACATTACTAGATAATTGCTTGGGTGTTCAAGATGGTTGCTAGGGTGTTGCTAGGTCAGTGGTTCTCAGCCTTTTTTATCTTAAAAAAACACTTAAAAATGTTTTGAGTGTAGATGGTTACTAGGGTGTTCTGGGTCATGCTCAGATGTTGCTTACTGGCTCAAGCAAAAGAAGCTAATTTATACACTGGCATCTAGATATGACTTGGAATCCTTCCTTCAAAATAAACTTTCAGTGGCTATTACTGTCACATATTGCTGCTTTTTAGAGTCTCGCTGGAACTTTATCTTTATGCCATTATGATTTGCAGCAAAAACCTCCTCTTAGAATGGGAAATGCAGAGAGGTCTGTATCTGTATGTTCCGCTGCCTGGGTAGGGCAACAGTACTCACACCAGAGGCAGCTCCGGTGGGCCCTGTCAAATGCTTCAGCTGTGTTCTGGCAGTTTCTGCTTCCACAAAAAAATAATGTGTTGATAAGCAAATGGAATATGAACATCTGCTCGAGCTTCTAAAGCTGAGAAGCAGTGGCCAGTGACGTCTAAGAGGTGCTGACGACCACATTAGATTTCCAGCTCTCACACATTAACAACACAGCTTATTTAAATCTCTACTTTACTAATGGGGTGGTGTGCCAATTCATTTCTGAGAAAATGTAAATGCCAGGAGAAAAACAGGGCTAATTCAATGTCAATATAATTTAAGCAATGAATGCTTATTTAGTTCCACATTCTACTGATTTTCTCACTTTTGTTTACGATTTAGCCTGACAATTGTCAAATTTAGAAGAGGTGAGATGCCAAACTAGCGTTCTTCATCAGTGCAGAATTGCACTTGTCTAAATGAATCAGATTTTCTCAATTTCACCTCTTAGTAGACTGTCTGCTCTCCCTCAGGCTTGAATGAACTGAGCTTTTTAAGTGTGCTTGTCAGAAACTGACATGTAAGTGCACCAGCCATCAGCTCTAATGTCTGTCAACTGAGAGCTAAACCCAACAGGTACAACCAAATCATTTTGTTAAATTATTTAATCATGCTATCCACCTTATTGGCCCAAAAACAGGCATGTCAGGATTCTATGTCCTGTCCTCCTAGTTCATTAACAATACAATAGAAATAGAGATGTTGTGGTCTACAACTTTGGATAAAATTTTAGTAACAATTTAATTTGATTGCCCCTTTTGAACATTCTGTTGACTACAAGTTCTTTGCAACTAGATGTCAACTAACTCTTATTTGAGTATTAGTAGATTGTCTGATTAATATCTGCAAACACTTTATTATGATGGCCCAACAACAGACATTCTACTGACTATGAGTAACTTTGCAATTACATGTCATCTACTAATACACTTCTAACACTATTGAGAATAAGTAGACATGTAGGTGCAATGTTACTTAGAGTCAACAGAATGTGTTGAAAAATAAAGTGAAACCATTTTTTTTTAATTCTCAAGTTTAAAAAAAGAAAATAATGTTTTCTGTCAACACTTTCAGCGTAAATTAAAAATAGCTCCCATATCAGATTTTGAAGGTGTCATAGCCTGAGGAAAACTTTCACCATATCTAACATTATCATTTTGTCCACTAGCACAGTTATCTTACGTGATCAGAATTAGGTCTGTCTGAGTCCCATGAAACTATATGGCCTGAAACGATAAGCTCAGATGAGAGAGATAGGAAAACAGGACAGAGGTAGAAGCTGTATCTTTCTCCCTCCCACACTCAAAAGAATGTTATGGGACATCTTGCGCTTACCAAGTTTGCAAAGAGCATCTGTGGGTCACGGACTCTTTGGGAAACTGGTGTTTTTCATTTATGGTAGATAATATGTGGCTGAACAGTGAAAACAAACCTATTCCAGTGACATAGAGGGCACTTTGCGCTATGTATTTTAGTGGAAAAACTTGCATCTTATTCTATAACTGCCCACAGTGCCACATAACCTGATAAATGCACTGAAATAGCAATGCACCACATTAACATTCATTTTAAACAGACTACTTTCATTTTCAGAGCAAAAATGCATTCTATGTAAATTAGGCTCATTATAGATTACCCCATATTCAGGAAAGCCAGCACTATTTGTCTGGGGCAATTACTATTGCACTGCTGCGACCCACAGAAAGCTGGCAGTAAACAGAAATTAAAAAAGATTAACATTTGCTACAATTTACATAATGAATGGATGTTAAAATAGTGTAGATAATGTGCATTTTTCCTATTTCTTTTAATGAAACAGCTACTGAAGCTAAATTTGCTACGTCTTGTGGAAATCTTAGGTTTCCAGTCCTGTTCCTTTGCTCTAAACACCCCTGTCTGGAAGTTTCTAGTAATCCCAGAGACCTTGATAAGGTGCTTCAGATGTGTTTGATTAGGTTAAGAGAAAAACTCTGCAGGACAGTTGACCTCTAAGAGCAGAAGTGCATTAGCGAGACAATGTGCAGTGTTGGGGATACTCCGTGACTAGGGGTGGGAACCACAGATCTATTTCACATAGGCCCGCTTCTAAAAAGGCACATAAAAACAAAAAGCAATGATCAAAGTATACATCAAACATTCTCTTCCTGTTTATGTGTACAGTTCTTAGCCAGAACAAGCTGCAAAATGAACCAGAATGTTTGCCAGGAGTGAAAAGTCTGGCTACACGATTGTCTTTGAGGTTTATGCTAAAGAGGAGATACTTCATAACCCTTCACACATTGATCCAAATTGATCCAAAAGATTTCTTCTGAAATATATATATATATATATATATATATATATATATATATATATATATTGGTTGCATAAAATGGTATTATACAAAAGTATTACTGCCAAATGATCAATTGTTTTTCTTTCTTTGCAGGTGGCAAACCTTCTTAGACTCTTCCAGATCCCACAGATAAGCTATGCTTCCACTAGTGCCAAGCTCAGCGACAAATCCCGTTATGATTATTTCGCTCGAACCGTCCCACCAGACTTCTATCAGGCTAAAGCCATAGCTGATATAATAAGGTACTTCAACTGGACCTACGTTTCCACTGTAGCCTCAGAGGGTGACTACGGTGAGACGGGTATCGATGCGTTTCATCAAGAAGCCAGAGTACGCCAAATCTGCATCGCAACTTCAGTAAAAGTCAGCCGCTCAGTAAACAGAGGAAATTACGAAAATGTTATTCGCTCACTTCAGCAAAAAGCCAATGCCAAAGTCGTGATTCTTTTCACCAGAAGTGAAGATGCAAGAGAACTGCTCGCTGCCGCAGCCAGGATGAACGCTACCTTCATTTGGGTGGCCAGCGATGGCTGGGGAGCACAAGAGAGCGTAGTCCATGGAAGCGAGAAGGCCGCTAACGGGGCTTTCACCATTGAGCTTGCCTCATACTCCATTAGGGAGTTTGAAGACTATTTCACCAAGCTAACACCAGAATTAAACACACGGAACCCATGGTTTAGGGAATTCTGGGAGCACAGGTTTGGCTGTCGTCTACACGAGCACGGCTGCGCCAGTAATAGCCTGAGGAATGGGTCGTTTAAGCCAGAATCAAAGATCATGTTTGTGGTGAATGCAGTCTATGCCATGGCTTATGCCCTGCACAACATGCGGCAAGTTGTGTGCCCCAATACCACTAAGGTGTGCGAAGCCATGAAGCCAGGCAATGGAAAGAGGTTCTACCGGGAGTTTATTCTCAAGACTAAGTTTGATGGTGAGTAGAATTGAGGTCTTTTAAGTTCTATCTCCTCTCAATCTATATAGAAGCTCTTCAATTATCTACCTAAAATTAGATCTAACCAATAAGTCGTGATGCACTGAAACTTCACTTGCCACAAATTCTTTATCAGATTATCATTATAGAGCTCCCAAATGGTCTCCATGAGAATGCAGTCTCAGAGAGGATATTAGTTGTACAGACCTTGGACAATATGCTGATTTATTGGTTGCGATTTCTACAGATTTAATCTTTTAGTTTAAATGTTGAGAAATACATTAGAGAGATTAGCTAGCATTACATCAGTAAGATTAATTTCTGAATTGAGATGAATTGCACATTAACTTTAAAATGAATTAATGTTGCATGTAGTCTATGTCTTCAAGCTGCTAATAAAACTTCTGTAATGTTTTTAAAACCTTTTTCAGCCCCTTTCAGGCCTGCTGACACTGAGAACGTGGTGCGGTTCACCTCGTCAGGTGACTGTCTGGGTCGCTACAACATATTCCACTACAGCCAAGAGGAAAACAAGTTTCTCTACCGGAAGGTAGGATACTGGGCACAGAGCTTAGTGCTCAATACCAGTCTGTTGCCTTGGTCTGGTGGAGCAATTCCTACATCTCAGTGCAGTGATCCATGCCAACCCAATGAAGCTAAAAGCATGCAGCCTGGGGATGTGTGTTGTTGGATTTGCATCCCATGCCAACCCCACCAATATCTTCTAGACGAATTTACCTGTATGGACTGTGGATTTGGAGAATGGCCCCTTGCTAACCTGACAGGGTGCTATGAGCTTCCGGAGGAGTACATCCACTGGTCGGACGCATGGGCAGTAGGACCCGTCACCATTGCCTGTATGGGGATGCTGTGTACACTTGCTGTGGCTTGGGTTTTCTTACAGAACAACGACACTCCGGTGGTGAAAGCTAGCGGTCGAGAACTTTCATACATCCTGCTATTAGGTGTACTCCTTTGCTATGCCATGACCTTCATTTACATTGCCAAACCTTCTGCGTTTGTGTGCACCCTGCGACGTCTTGGCCTTGGCACTTCCTTTGCTGTTTGCTACTCAGCTTTGCTGACAAAGACCAACAGGATTGCTCGAATCTTTGGTGGGGCAAGAGACAGTGCCCAACGACCACGCTTCATCAGCCCTGCCTCTCAGGTAGCAATCTGTGCCGCACTTATCTCTGCCCAGCTGTTGGTTGCTCTTGTCTGGCTGCTGGTTGAGGCACCCGGGGTGAGGAAAGAGGTGGGTCCAGATCGAAGAGATATGGTTACTCTGAAATGCAACAGCCTGGACTCGAGCATGCTGGTGTCCCTCACTTACAACTGCATCCTCATCATCCTCTGCACCTTCTATGCCTTCAAGACCAGGAAATGTCCAGAGAACTTCAATGAGGCCAAGTTTATTGGCTTCACAATGTACACCACCTGCATCATCTGGTTGGCCTTCCAGCCCATCTTCTATGTCACTGCCAGTGACTACAGAGTAAGTAGGAGACAGTTAGAAGTTTAAAGGTACATGCCTGTCTATTGTAGTGATATTATCTATTTCAGTGGTTCTGGAGTACTCCCAAGAACACACTTTTTGGATGTCTCCCTTATCTAATGCACCCAGGATTTGGAGTCTCTACTTGTGAACTGATAAGTTGAATCTTGTGTTGATTAGGGTAGGGGTGTCCAGTCCTGTTCCTTAGCTCTAAACACCCCTGTCTGGAAGTTTCTAGTAATCCCAGAGACCTTGATGAGGTGCTTCAGATGTGTTTGATTAGGTTAAGAGAAAAACTCTGCAGGACAGTTGACCTCTAAGAGCAGAAGTGCATTAGCGAGACAATGTGCAGTGTTGGGGATACTCCGTGACTAGGGGTGGGAACCACAGATCTATTTCACATAGGCCCGCTTCTAAAAAGGCACATAAAAACAAAAAGCAATGATCAAAGTATACATCAAACATTCTCTTCCTGTTTATGTGTAGAGTTCTTAGCCAGAACAAGCTGCAAAATGAACCAGAATGTATGCCAGGAGTGAAAAGTCTGGCTACACGATTGTCTTTGAGGTTTATGCTAAAGAGGAGATACTTCATGAACCTTCACACATTGATCCAAAAGATTTCTTCTGAAATAAATATATATATAAAGTAGTAACACATTTGATTTTATTAGACTACGTAGTGAATAGCCTATTACCAAACTGCAAAACATCCTTGATCATGTTTGATTCTAAGATTTTGCTGTTTCAGAAGACTGAAGCAGTCGATGAGATAAACTTTTTAACTTCTCATATAACGTAAGACACGCTTCAGTCTTGAAGTTTTCTGCAAGTCATGACACCAAACATGAGATTACTTTTGGAGCTGGCCTCTGGCTCGTATAACCAGACAAAGTCAGTGTGCCAGCTCAAACATTCAGTGATGTGAATGTCTAGTCGATATAGTAGCACTATCTGAGGGCTGCCTGTCGCATGTTATCAGGAGGCTCTCATCGCTGTGGGGTGAGAGATGTCAGAGCTCTGTTAGTCACACGGTAATCAAGAATGCCCCCTGGCTGAGAGTGCCAATCCCTTCACTGCAGCAACAATTTTACAACACAAACACACTATACACAGAGAATTATACCAGTTATTATAGCAGAGAATGATATCAGTTTGGTGCTGTCAATATCAGTCCTGGAGTGCTATGTAGTATCAGCCAGTTAACCTTTGGAGGGAGAGGAGATGGGACAATACCTAAAGGTTAAGTGTCAGGAAAAAGATTTATTTCACCAATTGTGAAACAAAAGTAGATTTTTTTTTTTTTTTGCTTGGGAAGTTTCTTTGTCTAAATAAACTAGAGATCCTTCTTCTGGAGGCCCAATGTCCTTCAAACATTATTTCTAACCTGCTTCAACACATCGGCCTATGATTTTCAAGTGATCCTGAAGACTTTAGGGGTGTTTGACTTGATCTGTGCTGCACAGACCAATCAATGTATGACGTCAAAATACCTGCAAGAATGATTAGAAAGGTATCGCTCGCAATACTTTGATGTCATAGACCAGGGTTGTCCAATCCTGCTCCTGGAGGGCCACTGTCCTGCAGAGTTGCCTCAACACACCTTCCTGGAAGTTTCTAGTATGCCATGACCTTGATTAGCTGGTTCAGGTGAACTCTACTGGACAGTGGCCCTCCAGGAGCAGTATTGGGCACCCATCATAGTGTTTGATTAGGGCTGGATTGATACTCTACACTACAGGACAGTAGTTCTCCTGGAACAGGGTTGAAGAACACTGGAATAAACAATAGGGAAATCTATGGAAGCCTGTTTTTGCAAGCCTAATTCCAATTTTATTTCTTATAATTGCTACTTTATAGCCTGCAATTGCAAATTTCTTGTAATTCTGACTTTATAAATCATGTGTATTCAAGTCTCACAAACTTTATTACTCAACTTGACGTGCACCTGGGTTGCCAGATTGAGGACACACAACAGGAACTAGCGTTACGGCCTTTAAGCTGATCAGTTGATTTATCCACATTTTAATATGCCTATGGCCATAGAGATTTTTAGATGGATGCCAAGGCTTTTTAGGTCGGGTAGAATCTGTGATCTCTGACCCAGTTAATTCACTGGCTTCCATGGCTGCATTACGCTGTGTTTTCCGCCAACTGGCAACCTGTGGTGTCCAAATACTATTGGTAAATTGGCAGTGGGGGGATCACCCAGACCAAAACAAACAGACATTCCGACCAGGGGTCCATTCTTCATACATCGCTAACTCAGTTAGCTGGATTTGATTGTTGACGATTTGGCATGATCTCGGATTGTTTGGTTCTTCGAAGCTCATCCTAGACTTGCTGTCATAGCAACAGGTCCGGAAGCTTAAACCTGTTCGGGAGCAGGCTTATTTCATGTAAACAGGATTAGATTGCATCTTGAGCTGATACTTAAAATCTGTCCCAGCCACTGGTACTTTATTATGGAATGTCAGGGCTGCCAATATTAAAAATAAATAAATATAAAAATAAATATACAAAGAAATGTAAAAGAGCAAAAATAAATATATAAATAAATATATATATATATATATATATATATATATATATATATATATATATATATATATATATATATATATATATAAATATGGAAATAAATGTATAAATTATTATTCATTTTTGTTTTTTTGTTTATATATATATATATATATATATATATATATATATATATATATATATATATATATATATATATATATACATAGAAAAACAAAAACAAAAATGAATGATAATTTATACATTTATTTCCATATTTATGTATTTATTTATTTATTTCCATATATTTATTTATTCTTTTATTTATTTATACATTTATTTATTTCTATTTTTATTTATTTCCACATTTATTCCTTTCTACATTTATTTATTTCTATATTTATTTATTTATTTATTCATTTATTTATTTCTATATTTATTTATTTATTCATTTATTTATTTATGCATTTATTTCTTCCAACATTTATTCGCGTAGGGTAATGAGGAGGGCGGGGTTTACCTCAGACATAGCAATCGAGCTCAGAGTAGGCGAGGGTGAAGCGTTGAGGCCGAAATACAATAAGTCCAGCCGACTGACGCTGATACCAGACCATTGCATTTTAATGGAACTTCCAAAAACAATACTGACAGCAACAGAAACAATTTGTTCTATTAAGCGGTGGTAGTCTTTAGCCTACTTCCATAAACTCATGTCCAGGGGCAACTTTATTAAATGTATTTACGAAATGTATGAAGTAACTAAACTAAAACAGACAGCAGGGGGCAGCATGTCATTGTCTTAATGAGTGAGTTACTTGATTCCTTAAAATACACTGAATCAAAAACAATGCGGTTCAGCTGTAGATTTGTTTCTGATCATTTCTAATTAGGCCTACATGCGTTAATTAAAATAATAATAATACAAACAAATAAATAAACGCATGACCAAGTGTTCAAAACGTTGGCAGAGAAGGGGTCATGTTCAGGGGAACAACATGATAGGCTATTTTTGAGTTGAATGCACAAACCTGCGTGACCATATAGCAGCTACATTCAGAAATGGAAATTATATATATATATATATATAATTATATATATATATATATATATATATATATATATATATATATATTTATATTTATATTTATATATATATATATATTTATATTTATATTTATATTTATATATTTATTTTTGCTCTTTTACATTTCTTTGTATATTTATTTTTATATTTATTTATTTTAATATTTTAATAAAATAAATGTATAAATTATTATTCTTTTCTTTCTTTTTTTGCTTTTCTATATATATTTATTTATATATTTATTTATTTTTGCTTTTTTACATTTCTTTGTATATTTATTTATTTTTAATATTGGCAGGTGCACCAGGTGCAATAATAATTTTAAATAATAATAATATGCATTGTTGTGTAAAAGGGTTATAATACTATAGACACAGCCACTTGATTTAGAGATTTATTTGTGATTGAATAATGACTTTATAATTTTATTGGAGTCTGACACACATGCTGTAACGTTACTCTGAGCCGTGCATTTGAGTGATGACGGATATTATGGGAGTGGCTTGATGCAGCGCAGGAGATGCTTAAGAAATCCTTAAGAAACTTTAATTAATGCTGTCACAGAAAAAATCTGCTTCAACTTGACCACAAAAATGAATAAATTTCTAATTACAACATTGAAATAAAAATGTAAAGGGTGTAGGCTACAAATACTCTAAAATCATGAATATAAATATTAGGGAATCCTGTTTTTAAAAAAAACATCTATTATAACTTTTATGTCAAGTTTTTTGCCAGGTGACTTTTTTAATGATGATATCATTACGTTGTCTTGATGCCAGCCAATCGCTGCTTTACTGATCATGGTTGAAATATTGAAATAAGCCTGCTCCTGAGCAGGTTTGAGCTAACAGACCTGTTGACAGCAAGTCCAGGATGAGTGTCGAACATCGTGTTAAATCATCAACAATCAAATCCAACTGAGTTAGCAACGTATGAAGAAATGACTCCTGGAACTCACATTCCAAAGTAGAACAACTGGCTGTAGCATTGTTTTTCAGAGAAACGGTTATTCGAACTTAGTATGTTTCCTAAATATCTGCTAACATATGGTATTTTATGCTTTAGTTCAGCCAACAACAACAAAAATGACATACAGCAACTTTAAACCTGGCATTGCCTCGTTGTTTGGACATATGATGATAATGTCTCTCCAATGCATTTATTTGAAGTACCAATATAAATACCATAGTACATAATTTAGAAATCACTTGGTAGTACCATGGTATATATCAAAGTGCTAGGATGTTATCTTATCATCACTTTACAAAGCTACCAAAGGTGCGCCAACTATTTAACCTCACAAAATTGGCAGTGAAATATGACCACTGCTGATGTTCATGAGATTCACATTAAAGTTTTGAACATAGTTGCCCAAGTACATGGTAATAAACAGTAGTGAGCCAGTATCTGAACTTGTTCAAACCGGTTCATCCCTGCACAGGTGCAGACCACAACCATGTGCATCTCCGTCAGTCTGAGCGGCTCTGTGGTGCTCGGCTGCCTCTTTGCCCCCAAGATCCACATCATCCTTTTCCAGCCGCAGAAGAACGTGACCACTCTGAGGGCCAAAGAAAACCGTTTCTCCACAGCAGTGACCGCACCGAGCTCCACCTACTCACAAGGTAACCACCATCACTCCTAAAACTTGAGCTAATGGTTATCGGACGGTCACTTCTTTTATTGCAACTCTCTTATTCCACAGCTTCAGCCTCTACTATTGTACCAACTGTGTGTAACGGGCGCGAGGTGGTGGACTCTACGACATCATCGTTGTGAAGACATATTTAAGCAAGATGGGGCCAATTTTATATCACATCATCAAAATCAGGAGTTGAATGCAATTTCTTAGACTTGTGCTCTTTATTTGATACTCTAATCTTATATTTGGAGTTTCTCATGATCCTGGATGCATCATTCTTGATGGTGTCCCAAATGATCCTGTGGCCACCTCTATCTTGACCAAGCATGTGTTTGTCTTTCAGTTGCACAATAAAGCTATTCTTTATGATCAAGAGCTTGGAAAGGACAAGGACCATTTTAAATGTGATTATAAATCCATGTGCCAATGTGTTAGTCTAGTAAATTTAAAGCCACTTGACACAGGAATGGAAAAAAACAACAACGCTGGAACTAGACATGGCAATATGTGCTCTTGATTTATGTACACTGCAAAAGATATTGACTAGTCGTAAGTAATGTTAACAGTAGACTTTGATTTCTCAGTCTTTATAACTGTATTTCGTTGGACTTCAGCAGGCATGATAAACGAATGTTTCAGTCTCGTGATACAACCACAGGACCTTGATCACCAATGAGACTTGCACAAAATATATTATGATTTTTTTAATGTACCCCAGGGTGTGTGATTTTAGATGCTGTATTCTCAGTAAATGGGAGACTGTAACCAATTTCTTGTTTTAGTTTGGTGGTAAAATAGTCCAATTTCATTTGGAGATGAGTTTGTCTTTTTAGTGTTGTGGTAAAAAGTCTCACGTTTGGTCCCCATGGATTAGTTTAGGTGTCATTGCAAGATGGAAAAACTAACTATATTATTATGTATTTCCCTTTTTTGAACTTGCATTAAATTCTTAGTGGTCAGTTTTGAAAAGAAAAAAAAAGTAGGTAACAATACAGATGTTTTAATGTGAATTTTGGTGAACCGGTCAGTGTTATACTTGTAATATATGTAAATAAATTCTTTTAAAAATAAAATAAAACAAATCACAGAAGTCTTCATTTGGCTCACATGTTTCTCTTCCAATCCTCTACCAAATAAAATAAAAAGTTTAACATGTACAGACTCTACATCAAAGCACAAATTCGTTATTAGTGGTAAAGCTTTTGATTAAATTTCTATGGTGCTTATCAGTTTCGCTACTCAAGTCTAGAGCTCTATATCAGGACATAAGTAGGGAAACAGATAAACACAATAGAAATGTAATCAAAAGCTTCTCTTTGACATGTAAAGAAAACAAGGGGCAACCAAAAGTCCTAGATCGGCTCCATCACTGGACCACTTCTTGCTCTTTAGCTTGTCTTTTAAGAGGAATGATATACAGTCCGTTCTTCGCTTCCTTTACTCTCCACCATCGGCCCAACCTGAAAGAGATGGAACAAAACAGGACACACTGAGCTCAAGAATTTCAACATGACGAAATTCCCTTCACATTAGTGCCATCTAGTGGCAGTACAATGTTACGGCATAAAATCATGCCTTGAAGGTGCATCCATTGATTCAATATTTTGTAAAACTAAAAAAATCAACAAATACAAATATAGTATACATTAATAAAAAGCTATCCATCTACCTTTAAGTAACCTTTAGCGACTAGAAGCTGAACTCAATTTCTTTTAATCAATATCACTAATAGCAAAATAAATCTCCTACAGAAGATCAAACTCAGCATATTCATACATTATGTGAAGGATATGGGTTTTTAATGGCCAATAATATCATTATGATACTGAAAGTTACTGCTATTTAGAGACAAATGGCTGATATAGGCTGCATCTGAAATCACATACTTCCACACTACAGCATGTGACCAAAAAAAAAGTACACTATATTGCAAAAGTATTGAGACGCCCCTCCAAATCATTGAATTCAGGTGTTCCAATCACTTCCATGGCCACAGGTGTATAAAATCAAGCACCTAGGCATGCAGACGCTTCTACAAACATTTGGTCGCTCTCAGGAGCTCAGTGAATTCAAGCATGGTCCCGTGATAGGTTGCCATCTGTGCAAGTCCATTCGTTACATTTCCTCACTACAAAATATTGCAATGTTAGTGGTTTTATAAAGTGGAAGCAATTGGGAACAACAGCAACTCAGCCGTGAAATGGTAGCCCATGTAAAATCACAGAGAGGGGTCAGCGCATGCTGAGGCGCACAGTGCGCAGAAGTCACAAACTTTCTGCAGAGTCAATAGCTACAGACCTCCAAACTTTGCGTGGCCTTCAGATTAGCTCAAGAACAGTGCGTAGAGCTTCATGGAATGGGTTTCCATGGCCGAGCAGCTCATCCAAGCCTTGCATCACCGAGTGCAATGCAAAATGTCAGATGCAGTGGTGAAAAGCATGCTGCCACTGGACTTTGAGCAGTGGAGACGTGTTCTCTGGAGTGACCAATCACACTTCTCTGTCTGGCAATCTGGTGGACGAGTCTGGGTTTGGCGGTTGCCAGGAGAACGGTTCTTGCCTGACTTCATTGTGCCAAGTGTACAGTTTGGTGGAGTGGGGATTATGGTGTGGGGTTGTTTTTCAGGGATTGGGCTTGGCAGCTTAGTTCCAGTGAAAGGAACTTCACTTGCTTCAGCATACCAAGACTTTTTGGACAATTTGGGGATGGCCCCTTCCTGTTCCAACATGACTGCACACCAGTGTACAAAGCAAGGTCCATAAAGACATGGATGAGCGAGTTTGGTTTGGAGGAACTTGACTGGCCTCAACCCGATAGAACACCTTTGAGATGAATTAGAGCAGAGACTGCAAGCCAGGCGTTCGCATCCAACATCAGTGCCTGACCTCACAAATGCGCTTCTAGAAGAATTTTCATAAATTCCCATAAACACACTCCTAAACCTGTGGAAAGCTTTCCCAGTAGAGTTTAAGATGTTATAGCTGCAAAGGGTGAGCCAACTCCAAATTAAACCCTACAGATTAAGAATAGGATGTCATTAAAGTTCATGTGTATGTAAAGACAGGCGTTCCAAAACTTTTGGCAATATGGTTCATGTCCAAATTCACAGTTCTTATACCCAGTACCAAAATGACCTTCTACTTCCTGTGAGATTCTTAAGCAAATGACACTACATGAAAAAAATCAATCAGCGGATGCAGAAAAACACTTCACCTGTGCTCCTGTCCAACTCCCGCCACAAGAAACTTCCCAGAGTTTGAGAACTTCAGACTGTTCACAAATCCAGTCTAAAAGAGAAATGATAAAAGCTTATTAACATTCATTATACTGAAGGTAACACTTACTGGAAGAGACACACATCTGACAGGCACATAATCGCTGTGTGGACATTGTGTAGTTGTGAAAAATAGTGGTATTATGAACTGATCCATTATTCATCCTCTCCAGATGAAGTGTGCTGCTTTATCCACACACACAATAGGATGTGATTTAATCGCAGACGGACCATAACCCGTCTAATGGAGCTGTGTGGATCTGCGCCACTCACCACAGGGACGCTGAAGAGCGGCTCCAGGCCTCTGAATCCCTGCCCACACTTCCACAGCTGCACCGCTGAATTATGGGAGCCTGCGGAGGGACAACAATGATGTTGATGGTAATCAGGTGTTTGGAGAGCAGTCTCGTATGGAAATACAGAAGGCGGAGAGCTTTGTGAACAAGGTCAAAGTGGAACGAGGACAGATTATGATGGTAATATTTGTACTTGAGGGTAATCGTTGTGTGTGAGACAAACAAGCAAATGAGAGTTTGTGGGCGGCTGTAGATTTAAGTGCACTGGGTTTGTTGCCTGTGAGTGATAGTTGGTGTTTTGTGCGAGAGTGTGTGTGTGTGCACCTGAGGCACCTGATGCCACGGTGTCGGAGTTGTGCAGCGCCGCCACAGACGACACCCAGTAGGGCTGCTCCAGACCCGTGTTGCCATGGCTACCGTGGGCTTTCTTCAATGTGGTCACCGGCTTCTTCTTATTAACCGTCCAAATAGAAATAGAGCTGGATAAAAACACAGCAGGGTGACATTATATCATCAAAGTATTCAAGCATGGATTTCCAACGTTTTTTGACAACCGAAATCCTTTTAGCTAAAATATTAACTTATGGTACCCCCTAAGATTTTCAGTTAATATTTCAGTAATATCAAATGTCACAATGTGTTCATTCATCCTGTAGATATTTATTATCTCAGGATAATTTAGCAAATTCTATAGAGCATGTTCTTTTAGTATTATTTATATACTATTATAGTATTTATTCATATTTTGAATTTGAAGGTCTTTTATATTTTTATGTTTAGGTTTTAGTAAGCTTATGTGCTTTTGTCATTTTTTCCCCTCAGTTTTGAAACAAAGGTTGTCCTGAATCCCCACCAATACATTTTTAAATACGGCACTATTTGAGGGGACAGTCATTGGTAGAAACCATAACTTATTATATTTTTCTTTGCGCGAGGCTGCGCATGTGACAGCGATTAACGCGCATATGTCACTTAGCGCGGCACCACACGTCAGGTAGAGAGAGCTTTATTCAGGCCATTTAAATTCAGATTTTAGCTGCCTCTGAAACTATAGATATTAGACTACCTAAGACGTTCAAGTAAATAGGCTACTCTAGAAATCCGCACTCATTGAAAACGGAACGAATAAATCATGTCTGACCGACCCCACTCCATGTCTCCAGACATATGCGCATCTTATGTATAGCCAAGGCCTATCTTGCACATTCTGTTCACTTTTCATAATCAACATATGACATTTAAAAAGTAATAGTATAGGCCATTATTTAAACATAGCCTAACGAAATACGTGGCCGATGAAGGCGCCGGCACTTCTGATTTTTGTTCTTTATGACAGCAGATATAACTCACAATACTCCATCATTTTTAGCCATAGAGAAAAGTGCAAGACATAGTAATTATAAACTATAAACTGTCTACTTTTATTTGTGTAGGCCTACACTCACAATAACAAGTCAGTTAATTCAGGGAACAGATTATGTTGCCTGCTCCAAAGTTTTCATTTAAATTTTTTATTTTTTTTTTATTAAACGCAAAATGTTTTATTTCAAAAGAATTTCTAAATTTGGTTCATATTTCTAACAAACGAAATTCAAGGCCAAAATAACGAAATGGTTATAAAAACTTTACAGCATGCAAATTCAAACATTTCACTCTTTTAATTTGATTAAATGCTTGAATAACACACCTATGTCTCCTTTCATTCAAAATAATGGCTATTTGGGTGGCTGGGATATACATAAACCTACCAACTTACGTGGCATACTTTTTGGAATGACTTATCATGAGGGGGAAAAAAACGTTTTAGTCGCATAACATCGGTTAATGAAAACGCGCCGCCGTTTCGCAGTAGTTTTTATTCGACATTCAGTAGGCTAGAATAACGCAAAAGCAAATATTGAACTGAAAGAGCAGTCCAAACTAACTCAAGTGGATTCAGGTCGTTTGGCAAACGCTTTTGACCCATTCATAAGTTAGAACATATAGGCTAATTTAAGCTTTAAAATGGGCGCACTCAATGCTGTTAAAATGAATAGGCTATACGATTTTTTTTTTATATTCACATAAACAACACATTTCTCGTCACCTACAGCAACTGGCCCTGTAATATACCCCTGGGTCTCGCATATCACGTTTGCACAGGGCCTCGCACCCCCCTTGCGACGGGCCTGCATACAGGTATAAATTCCTTTTTAATTGGTTATTCAATTGTTTAAAATTTGTAGTTTCCATGACAGAGTTCAAGATAAAACTTTTCATTAATACTGGAGCTTCCAGTTTGCTAATTATCAAATGATTATTAAACAGCAAGCACTAACTATGCAAAAGCAGCAGCCCTTCTGTCCGAGTTCACTCCCTCGTTTTCATTCACTCCTTTAAGTGGACTATATTAGTGGACTAACGTAGGGAATAGTGAATAAGAGTATAGGTGGCGATTTCAAACAAAGCCAAAGTCTTACCCATCATCTCCACCTGTGACCATATGCTCTTCATTAATAAGCTGGACACAATCAATGGAGCCCCTTCAGACAGACAGAAGACATGGACAGAAACAACATTACATACAGGAAGGTGAAGAGAGTTCATCCTTAGATAAGGCAAGACAAATGAGGTCTTAACTGTTGATGTAGCCAAGCCCAAACCTGGCTTTAATAGGGGAAGTTTTGAAGTCGTAACATAAGAAAGGTACGTCAACTACAAACTCACTCGTGTCCGTGAAAGACGAGCTGTGATTCTTCTGCAATTTTCCACACTCGGACTGTTCTGTCTCGTCCTCCTGCGGTCACACATCGCTCTCTGCTCAAACAGTCCAACCCAGTGATCATGTCCTGATGGCCGAACCTGATGAATAAACACAAAAGAACCTTGTGAATAACGAGCAAATAGTTATTTACAGTTATGATCATCAGCTGGTGTACTTACAGGGTTTCTACATAAGCGTTCTCATCCACACTCCACACTTTTATCGAGCGGTCATGTGATGCGCTGTAGAGTGTATGAGTCGCTCGTCTAAAGGCCAATCCCTGTGGAGGAAGCAGTGAAGCAGAAGCGTTTTGATCATTTCAATCAAATGAGTTCAAACAGTAAGTAGATGAAATATAAGCCAAAAGCAGGGGTGTCTAATCCTGTTCCTGGAGGGCCGACGTCCTTCAGAGTTTAGCTCCAACACACTTGCCTGGAAGTTTCTAGTGAGTCTGAAGACCTTGATTGGCTGGTTCAGGTGTGTTTAATACTGGGGTTTGAGCTAAACTCTGCAGCCGTCCTCCTCTTCTGGGAGCGGGATTGGACACCCCTGATCCAAACTCATTAAAACAAACTCAGGACAGAGAGTGCATGTATCCAGAAGAGATCTTGTACTCACCGATACAGCGCCTCTGTGTCCTGTAAACGTGTACTGATGTTTACATGTCATCGGATCCCAGATCATGATGAGTTTATTCATGTCCCCACTAGCCTAGAAAATAAAAGGAAAACATATCTATTAAATTGCATCCAAGATTGCATTTAATTAATTGACAAAAAAACAGTAACAGATTTAGAAAGAAAAAAAAGCACAAAAATAACAGCAAAATCACTCTAAAACAATGCAATCCACAAATATAAAATAATTAAATAAAGACATACAGAGAGACCGATACACTACCATTCAAAAGTTTGCGCTCAGTAAGATTTTTTTTAAATGTTTTTGATCTTATGCTCATCAAGGCTGCATTTATTTGATTAAAAATACAGTGAAAACAGTAATATTGTAAAATATATTTACAATTTAAATCAACAGTTTTCTATTTGATTGAATTTTCAAATATAATTTATTCCTTTGATGAAAGCTGAATTTTCGGCATCATTACTCCAGACTTCAGTGTCACATGATCCTTCAGAAATCATTCTAATATGCTGATATACAAATTACAATAACCCCAAAAGTCCAAAATATTTATTGACCTTATCCAAAACATTACTGATTTTCAATAAATTGTTATCTTTAGAATGAATGTATTAGCACATGGCAACAGCAATAAAAGCAGTTTAAATATAAGACTCAAATTGTGAGGAAAAAATTAACTGTCAGAAAATATAAATAATAAGGCTGGTATTGGCAAATTTCACAATTCGATTTTGATTCACAAGCTTGTGATTCGATTCAATATAGATTATTTTAGATATATATCACGTACAACATGGCAAATTTTCTCAAGGAAAAACAAATCTCAACTAATAATGTAAACTGATGGAAGTCAGTTGGTATTACATTACTATAATACTGAAGGTTAAAATTAGGCAGCGGCTATTTACACAAGTGTTAAAGGGGTACTTCAGCGCTGGGAAGATGAATCTGTATTTAAACTGGGTCATTAATATAGTAGAAATGTGAAATTATTTTTTAATTTGGTGCCTTCTAGACTGAGAAAACACAGAAAATGTATTTTTGTCTCATGGGGATGAAAGACAACAATTCCCAGAACGCACTGCTTCACTGCCCTACTCTAGGCGCGGATAGTCGGCTACTGGATTACTGGATCACTTGCCTACCACGTTCATTTCCAGAAAATCAGTTCAGTTAGAGACACTACAATTAAAAACTGAACGTGTCTGTTCGATATAATGCGAGTGAGCCGATTGAGCGTCACGGCACAAACACAGCAGGATTGGATTACATTCATCACATTGGCTGAGGTAATCGCGGGATTCGCGGCTGCGGCTGCATTCACAGCGCGTGATCATTCTGGCGCGTGTTCAGTTCATGTCTTTGGAAGCTTAACTTTCATAGGAAGTTCATTTTAAAAGTTGAAACACTCACTTTGCTCTCCACCGCTCCGTTTACATGAATCTCCGCAGCTGCCCGAGCCAAGTGCTGCGAGTGCTCTATGAGTGCAATGTTGAAAACATGTGGAAATAGCGCCCTCTGCTGGCTGTAGTCTTTAGCCTCTGGCCAAAAACTCCTCCGATGACGCAAAATGACGATATTTGCGTCATCGGAGGAATTTTTCCAGAAATAAAATACATAATTCTCTCGTCTCAGGGTCATATGAGGGGGGAAAGTACAATAATTTGAATATACTCCTGGGTTTCTACTGATACAAAACTTTATCCTAATCGCTGAAGTAACCCTTTAAACAGCAACTAGATTCTATTTACACTCAGTGAAAATAACATTTTCTTAGCAATAGATGATATTTACAAATAGCTGTAGATGCTATTTACTAAGTGAAAAAGCATACTAAGTTGATATATTATAATTACACCATATAAAAGTAGCAGTTCTTTGCAATATGTGTAGTAATTACATCTAATTTATACTTTATTTTGACAGATACATACTATTTGCACCTCAGTGTTGTTGTACATTAACAGGATGCAATAATAACAAAGTGTAAATATTATATTTATTAAAATTATTAAATGGATGCAGCCTTAATGGGACAATAAAAGCCCTCCCTATATCTACCGCTAACCCTACCCAATAAAGGCTTTTATTATTATTATTAAACATTTCGTTAGGCACTTTATTTCCACATTTAGAAGATTTTCTTAATTTTTATTGAAAGTAAATTCATTTCTGTAGTGATTTGTGATGAGAAGAGAGATAAGAAAAAACTCTGTAAAAGGCGGATTCAAACCCAGTCAATCATGTCAAAATCCATAGGCGTACGCTTTACTGATTGCGCCACTGAAGACGTTGAAATTAATGCGCTGTTTTAAGTCTAGTTTGGCCCAATGAGGCATTGTTAGGCAGAGCTAGTGTGAATAGCATTTGCCAGCAAGGCACGCTATTCGCACTTGGTGTGAATAGACACTGTTAAAATTAACTGATTTGTATTCAAATACAAATTACACTAAGGACATTTTTATAATAATAAAGTTATAATACTAACTTTAAAATTACATAGTTATGTTTCTAGTCCAATTCATTTTTTAAATATAAACACTTAAACGGTTGCTGTGGTGCACATGTTTAGCAAAAAGCTCTTCTTTAGTGTTTTTCGTTTACATGTTTTATTGGCGTCTTTCCGCGGTTGAAAGTTGTACTGTATCTTTTAACATACCATCAGATGTTCATTCATGATTAATTCACATGCGCTTCTCTTGGACTGAGGCACTACAGTGATCCGTCATGCTACATTACATTTTTTGATTTTCATAATAAAATGGACATAATTTAAAATCTGAGACTTTGTTTCATATCAGAAGTAACAGAATATTATGACCCAGTGAATCCCAGCAGAGCAACAACAGCGTCTCTCACCAGGTATTTCCCATCAGATGATATGGCCATACACAGGACATGGGCGGTGTGTCCCACGTGACGGTCCTCTGTTCCCTTCCGTCCTCCTGCCATCTTGTGCACCTTCTTTCCACTCTCCACATCCCCTGCAGATCATATACATCCCTCATTCAGAAGCACATACACAAGCATAAACGTCTAAAATGTAGAACGTTAAAGCAGAGCGCAGGTGACTTGTCAGACTCACATTTGATGATTGAGCAGTCTTTGCTGGCAGAGAAGATGTACTTCTCATCCGGGGTAATGACGAGACAGGTGACAGATAGTTTGTGTCCTCTCAACAACCTGATCTCTGCTGGGTCTGGAGCTATGAGCTAGAGGAGACGTCAGGTGATGTCATACACAGGAAGAAACCGTGGCAAATAAAGATATAGCATCTGCACACACAGCAGCTTATGAAAAACATCACTCACGTCTTTGGCTATCAGTCTTTGCAGTTTGCCTTTCTGTTCAAGCTGTGGAGGATGAATAAATCAAGTGATTAGGGAGAACAGGGACACTCTGTGTAACATTAGTAATCATTTTATGCACGATACACTCACTGTAGCCATATATAACATCCTCCAAAACAAAAGTTTTTAATCAAAACCACCACCGATTTTTTTTGTTCAAATGAATCTAACCATACCTCCCTCTAAACTATTCTCTTTATTTTGAATGTTTTAGAGTCTGATTTGGTAGCAATATAAAAAATAAAACCTTCCTTTCTGTATGACAATAAAAGCATTAATAAAAATCAAATAACTCATTTGCTATAACTGTTGATTTTAAAATGTTAAAACTACTGTTTTAATTCACTGATGTTCCTGTATATTTAAAGGGATGGTTCAGCTAAAAAAGAAAATTAGCCCATGATTTACTCATCCTAGGAGTATATGACTTTCTTCTTTCAGAATACAATCTGATTTCTATTAAAAAATGTCCTGGCTTATCCAAGCTTTATAATGGCAGTGAATAGAGGATGAGATTTTGAAGCCCAAAAAAGTGCATCCATCCATTATAAAAGTTAATGACTAACATAAAGGCCTTCTGAAGTGACGCCATGCAATTTTGTACTTTATAAAAAACTTTATAATGTAAAATATCTAGCTTCCGGCAGACCACCTTACGTTTCAAAGGTTTATGCTAAGTATTTCCTGAATAATACACACACACACACACACACACACACACACAGTTTAGAGAACAGATATCAAGTGATAAGACTGTGAAGAATGCCAGTGGATTTACCAGATCCTCCTATATATATATATATATATATATATATTCTTCCTCAGCTTTCTTGTCCTCTGCCAATAACAGCACAGACAACACGGGTTGAGAAAACAGTGGGAATGTGTTGGTGATGATGTGACGATGATGATGATGATGATCTTACACACCTTCCTCTCTCAGCTGATCCAGGTAGAGTTTGGCCAGGCGAAGTTTCTTCTCTTGCGGCGTCTCCTCGATCTCGTCGTCTTCATTGTCCGGTTGTTTTCTGATTGGATCAACTCTGCAGAAGAAATGCCATACGTGAATTGTTTGTTTTTAAGAAGGACAGCATGACACCACACACTGCAGTTGGTCAGTTACCTTTCATTTTCTGAGTCACTCGATATTTCTTCATCCACTCGTTTGTTGAACTTTTTTGATCTCCCTTTGCCATCATCTGCATTACTCTAACATTGATATAAATATATGTTAATATTTTTAAGAACATCAATGGACAAAAGCACCAATTAACACTTTGAGAGCAGAAAATAAAAATACAAATTGCACTCATCTGAATGTAAACGTACCTTTCTTTTTAAATCTCCTTTGTTGGGAGCCGCAGAGATGACCTTTTTCTTTATAAAGAAAGACGACATGATGACGTTTAAAACTACTTGTTTTTCTAAGTTCGGGACTGCCTGGGTTTATTTTTCGCCGCTTGCATGCCACTCACATGGCCACAAACACATGCTTCCTGTACTAGTTCTTCTTCTCGGGTGAATTACGCGTGTGTTTGCGCTACAGCGCAGCTTAACGGAGAGACGAAACGTTACAGCGACCGCTTCAGATCAGCTGCTGTGTGAGCTAACTGCACACTGTGTGAGTGAAACTGATTTATACTTAATAATAATAAGTGTGATTTATACTTAATAATAATAATAATATATATATATATATATATATATATATATATATATATATATATATATATATATATATATATATATATATATATATATATATATACATAGGTATAGAACTGCTACTAATAAAAATAATAAATAAAATTAAATATATACATATGCAAATATATACATTAAAGGGCACCTATTATGCCCCCTTTTACAATATGTAATATAAGTCTCAGGTGTCCCCAGAGTGTGGGGCCACATGTATAATAATAATACATAAAATGATATACACACATATATACAAACATATGCAATTAAAATGCATAACTGCTGTTACTACTACTAATTATAAATAAATAAAATACACATATATATGCAAATGTATACATTCAAAATACATATTATAATAATAATACACAGAATACGCACACACACACACACACACACACACACACACACACACACACTCACACATATATATATATATATATATATATATATATATATATATATATATATATATATATATATATATATATATATATATACAAACATATGCTAAAAACACAACTACTACTACTACAAATAATAATAATAAATTATAAATAATTAAAATGAAATACATACATATGCAAATATATACATTAAAAACACAAGTATAATAATATTAATAAAACAAAATAATATACACACATATATGCAATAAAATGCATAACTACTACTAAAAAAATTATAATATAATTAAATCAAATCAAATAAACACAAATGTGCCAATATGTACATTTAAAGCACATAATAATAATTATAATAATAATAAAAACAAAGTAATACACACATATATAAACACATAACTACTACTACAAATAATAATAATGTAAAAAAAATTAAATACACACAAATATGCCACTATTTACATTAAAACATGTAGCTTGGGAACTGGGTCTATTCTTCGCAATAATGACATTCACCTTGATATATTAGCGCGGATGTATAGCTAACTAGCCGAAATATGTCGAACTTTATTCTTGTCCAAATAGACGCTTTATTAAGCAGTGCATAAAGTATTAAATGAAAATGCCATCTGAAACATCTGTGTATTTGAGAAATATTGCATTTATTTAACTTTAGCTGTGATAAAGTTTGCAAACACAGCGCAAGCGTCACTACGGGAAGCAGAAAGTGTCAGACCTCACGTCTCCGTTTGTAGCTCCTCCCCGCCTGCACGCGGCTACTCTCGCCGATCGGATGCATCCAGCCGCAGCCGATGTCGAACACACCGATATACTTGGGTTTAGACCCAAATAATATACTGTAATATGAACACGGTCCAGCGGGGGAGGGGGGAGCAATCGACCTCACCCACATGAAAAAATACTATAGTTTATAATAGTATATTATAGTAAAATTACACTAGTATATACTATAGTGTTTTTGAACCATACTATAGTAAAGATACTACAGTTAATTGTAGTATATTATAGTATTTACTACACTTTGTTAATTTACTGTAGTATATTTACTATAGTACGGTTCAAAAACACTGTAGTATTTACTAGAGTAATTTTACTATAATATACTATAATAAACTATAGTATTTTTTTACTATAATATAGGCCTACTATAGTATTTTTTCATGTGGGCGGGTTCAGTCCAGGCAATCGAACCAAGTGTGAAAGCACCAGTCATTATTTGGGTAGCACACATATTCTGAATGCTTTCGGCAGAATTCAAATGAGCCATTTTAATCTAGATTAATTCCAAAATAACAGTGAGATTAATCTAGATTCCCACCACTAATTATAAATAAATAAAATGCATGCATGCATACAAACATATGCATTAAAAACACACACATAATAACACTTCACATTTATTTAATTAATGGTTGGCTTATATATTAACAATTTTATTTGTATTATTGTTAAGTATAAATTAATATTTTATTGAATTTTACTTGTATTGCGTTTGTGCATATATGTGTATTTTTATTGTATTTTAATTGTGTGAGTAACTATCGCCACTGGTGACTTCCCCAGTCCTGGTCAGCTGTTCTCTCTCTCTCTCTCTCTCTCTCTCTCTCTCTCTCTCTCTCTCTCTCTCTCTCTCTCTCTCTCTCTCTCTGAATTCACCTGCAGCTCTCTGGCTCCTCAGTGAGGGGAACTGACACACTGTAATTACTCTGTCCATAGATGATGCAGTAGAGTGTCCTAATGGACTGACCTGCACATCATGTACATCTGCCTCTGTAATGGCTTCCGCTTGTCTTAAGTGCAAAGAGCGCGGAGCCAAACACAACTCCAAAGCTCAATCTCTCCGCACCACAGACAGAGTGAGAGCTGGATAAACTCCACCGACTCCACATGACTGACCGACAGATCCAGGATTTTGGAACATTTAATGATGATTGACCAGACGTAGTTGATGGACTTCAGGTGAGATTGTTTTATTGTCATTTGCTGTACTTGACTGTTTGTTTTAAACATTCAGTCTATTACTCTTAAAGTGCTGTCTCATAATTTGCAGTCCAGTGTGTTAAAGGTTAAAATAACTAATGTATTCACAATTGATCATATTTGCTGGACAAATACAGAAATGTTTCAATGATAATTAATTACACACAAAGTTGTTTCTCTAGGTTATTTAAACCTTTCTTTATATTAAACCTTTTTATTATTATTATTATAATGCAACAACATATTTATCAGAACTTTGAGTGTATGTTCATGCTGATATGTGGTCGTTAAACAGTACATTTATAAAAGCAGGGCACCTCTTTCATAACCCATGACCAAAATCCTGCATATTGCACATCTGTTTATTAGTTGACCGGACAATCTGGGATAAGCAGAGAGATTACTGGCCGAGAAAACATGCCAGGATTAAAAGTGGAAGTCACTGGTTTGTCTGAATCAGAGAGGTGGGGGACTGCTGAGGTGTTATTTGTTGTCATTTTCATCCACTTTTCACCCAGAAACCTCTTCTGAAGTTATTTTTGCTGTTAAAATGGAGGTAGTGTCAGGTCAAGGCATTACCAATCCATCAAGAAAAAAAACAAACTGATTCATTTAAAGCATGCGGGGACATTCTGTGCGGCCGTAATGGTGGTGATGTAATCCAGCCGCTGTGCTTTTTCATGCCAAATTACTCGGCAATCATTTTCTAGCCACTATGGACATGTGCTGATGACAAGATGTGATTATAAAAGATTAGAGATGCTTTATGATTATTGGCATGATGAAATGACTGGTCAACATAGTTATATATTTTTTTAATTAGAGAAGAATTACTGTCATCTTTAATGCTTAATGGAGAGACATTAAGCATGAAAGTTTTTTGAAAGAATTCTCCTATGTTCACCAAGGCTGCATTTATTTGATAAAAAAAAAGAAAATTATTTGAAATTTATTTTTGTGATGCAAAGCTGCATTTTCAACATCATTACTACAGTCTTTAATATCATATGATCCTTCAGAAATCATTCTAATATGTTAATTTACTAACCAAGAAATATTGCTTTTTATAATCAATGTTGAAAATAGTTATGCTGCATTTTGCAAAATGTTGGATTCTAAAAATTCTAAAGTTTTCAATTTAAAATTTATCACTTTTATATATTTTTTAATATATCTATATCTATATATATATATATATATATCTATATCTATATATATATATATCTATATCTATATATATATATATATATATATATATATATATATATATATAAATACTTAATTAATAAATACAGGTTAAACATCTGCATAATTTAAAATACAGGTTAAACATCTGTAAAAAACTATAAGGAAAATTCCTTAATATTTATACAGTACATTGTGCCCTATTTTTACTCTTAAAAGTACAAATATTATATATATATATACTACAACAAGTGGCTTACTTAATTTTGTCTCTACATTGCACACGTCATCTATATCATAAGTTTGTGAAATAGATAACTATCGATGTGGAGTTTTCTAGGCATTACAGTGACTCTACAGTAAGTGACATCAGTGAGATGATGTCTGTGGCTGTGTGAGAGTGACTATGTGCACAGTGACGTCTGTGGCGTGAGCGCATTGTCGTGATGTGCAGGTGACAGTGAGCTCACGCTAACGCTAATGCCAGAGAAACCCCAGCAGCTGCAGACAAACAAGTGAGCTCATTATGCTCCGCTTCAAAAGGTTAGAGCACCACGAGCACCATGAATTATTCCAACTGATCAAGCCTCCCTAGCTTTCTCAATGTTTAGTGCATCACGACAATGCACTGGACATGTTACGCTAATAACCTGCTGATTTAGAAATGTTGCTAAAAGTATTATGGTACTGTTTTTGTAAATGATGCCACAGATGCCATTTTGGACACAACAATGATAAAACCACTGTATTCTTTGACATAGTTGAAGTATACCATGGTAAAATATATAAATACAGTACTGTTATACAGTACATCTGACACATCACTGTACCATGGTTCTGCCATAATTCACTGACCGGCCAAAAAAAAGTCGCTGTTTGGATTTAAATAGGCAAATGCTTAAGAGTTGGATCCTTATTGCAGTGATTATTATGTTTCTAGCATTTTATATGTTTGGCAGCCGGTCTTCTAACCCTAAATGATGGAGTGTGTAGCTTTTCATTTCTTAAACAACCATGTAGAATGGAATTGATGGAAATAACATCACAACCTTTATTTCCATCATGGGGTGCATACATTTTTGGTCAAGATCCTGTATTGACAATGCAAGAGTCCAGCACTCTGTAAAGTCTCCTCCAGCACATCCCAAAGACTTTCAATGAATTTAAGGTCTGGATTCAGAGGTGCCAATTCATGTGTAAAAGTGATTCTTCATGCTCCCAACCATTCTTTCACCGTTTGAGCCTGATGAATCTGACATTGTCCCAGGATGGCCATGATGTGTCTTCCTACATGGTTATTTAAGAAATGAAAAGCTACACACTCCATCAATTAGGGTTAGAGGAACTATTGCCAAACATACAACATGCTAGAAACGTAATATTCACTGCAATAATGAGAGTTCCCCATTTTTTGAAAGAACAAGCATGAAAAAACACAAATGTATCTGGACCTAGGATGGCTTGAGGGTGAGTAAACCATGGGCTAATTTTCACTTTAGGGTGAACTATCCCTTTAATGCACCTTTAAATTTGTAAACTTGTTGTTGTCGATGTATTCAAATGTAGTTATACTGATTTGTGTTTCATATTATTCTTTTAACAGCGCTGACCTTTGACCTCCAGCCAATGAGTCCCTATTTCTGACTGGTGAAAGATGGAGAAGCCTGCGTTTCTGCTTTGTGTTGGGTGCGCTACACTGTAAACAATGGAGGCGTCTGGATTACCTCCGCAGCAGAGCTTAACGAAACCGAACTTAATGAGACATTGAGTCATGGCCACCCTATGCATCTGGCTCCCAGTATGCAGTTAGGGAGCATGTCCAACCCACAATCTCGTTTACGAGACATGTCAGGACTCGTCGCCATGGTGACACTTAATGCAGTAGCACTCTTGGCCAATAGCGGAGTACTCTCCGTAGTAGTGAAAGTGCCCCACCTCCGTAAGTTCAGTTTGGTGTGTCACCTCTGCATCGTGGATTTGCTATGCGCCGCCCTCCTCATGCCTCTCGGCATCGTCTGCAGCTCGCCCTTCTTCGCCGGCGTCATCTTTTCCGTACTCGAATGCAGATTGTACATATTCCTCAATGCCTTTCTCATATCTGCCTCTATCTTCACGGTTACTGTGATCAGTATAGAACGCTACTTCTACATCGTGCATCCCATGAGGTACGAGGCTAAAATGACCCCTTGGTTATCCGCAGCCGTGATGGGATTCATCTGGGTGGCGTCTACTTTGCTAGGACTTGCTACCGTCTTTGGATGGCCCAGTTATGGAAGTAGAAGCTCCATTGCTGCGACCCATTGCTCTCTCCATTGGAGCCACAGCGGACATCGACGAGTATTTGCTATTTTATTCTGCACGGTTTGCTTTTGTGTGCCAGCTGCCATTATTATTACCGTCTACGGGCATGTCTATAAAGTTGCTCACATGGCTGCCCGGGAAAGAGGGCCGATGCCAAGCTGGACGATGGCGACCGCTCATCCGAAGCCTCGATCTGATTCCGTCAACAGCCAGACCACAATCATCACCACCAGCACGAGCATCCGCAGAAATCCAGTCTGTCGCAGGAAGAGGAGAACACTGGTCGGTGGGAAAGCGGCACTTACTTTAGCCATCATCGTGGGTCAGTTCCTACTCTGTTGGCTGCCTTACTTTGCCTTCCACCTGCATCTGTCGCTGGGATTCTCCCATAGTACCTCTGAAGAAGCTGAGGGACCCGTCACCTGGCTGGCGTATTCAACGTTCGCGGTGAACCCATTTTTACGGCCTGCTGAACCGTCAGATCAGAGAGGAGTTGTGTAAGATGCTCTTGTGTTGCCGATCAGCCGGCAGGCCCGTGCGGCCCTCGGCGTCGGGCCACGAACGTTCAGGGCACGAAGACTTTTTTCACTTTTTGCACAGGAGCAGGGACAGAGACGGGGTTAGATGCAGCTACCACATGGTTACACCGAGGAGCACGCTGGAACAGACTAGTTTTAGGATACCGGGGCAAATACCAGAAGAGATCAACTAAAATAATATTCATTGAGAAGTTACTCAAAAACATTACAATTCATAATCATTTAGTTTTTGTAATGCATTTTTATTACTTTACAAATGATGGTTTTAGCACTTTTCAGTTTTGCTTAAAGTAGGGATGCACGATATATACCACCATATCGGTATCGGCTGATATATGTTCATTTTTAATGTTAACGTAAGACACTCCAGATGCGTACTGTTCACCATGATGGTTTTGGTTTGCTTGAAATATGATTGTAATCACTTTAAGTTAATTGCAACATGTGCAGTAAGTTTGTCATATAGGCTATATAAAATTATAATGAGAACATTATAATTGTGTGCTTGGGACATGGCTTTTAATGGTGAGACTTGTTTTTGTAATCAAAATTTGGTTTTATTTAGATTTATATGCCAATATATAGTTTATCGGCTTTCAAATATAAAGAGTTATCGGTTATTGTATCAGGCAAAATTTTCATTCGTTGCATCCCTACTTTAAAGACGTCATGAAATAAACATTTTCTAAATGCGTGTTATTGATCTTATTGTGAACTGCAGTTTATGCGTTTAATTCGCAGTCGCGCTTTAAATAGTCAAATGTATTAAGGAGCACATGCAAATAAAAAAGTCAGTTTAGGGAAATTAACAATGCATCGGGTCAGAGGTCACTTTTCCACCGGAACTCACCTTGCGTACGGCCGTTACCATAAGCCAGTCATTATAGTTTATAAAGTTATAAATATGTATATATTTCTTACAAAAAACGCATGGCTTCACTTCAGAAGGCCTTTATTAACCCCCTGGAGCCGTGTGGATTACTTTTATTATGGATAGATGGATGGATGGCTTTAAAATCTACGGTACCATTCACTGCCATTATAAAGCTTGTAAGACCCAGGATATTTTTAACTAGACTTCTCTCTGGTGACATATGTTACAAATTGCTACCCCGGCCCTGCCTTACAAGGGACTGAAAACCCACGTTCAAATCTGCAAGTTGCATTTTGTTGCAAGACAACGGAATGGTTGACAATAAGATCAGGAACATGCATTCAGAAAAGCTTAAAAAAGGTCAACCACACTGACTGGCGACAACCACTGAACAACAAATGCCTTTAATCCAATCACAACTTTTCCTAGTGGTGACTCCGCCCACATGTTTACAAGCACAGAACTGATTGAATGGCATTATGAACTGTATACTTATTTGTTGCCTAAACTTTTAATGTCATCAAGCATAACCAACCTTTAAATAAAACAGTCAGGGTAGATGCCATATTTAATTCACATACAACATTTGTTGTAAAAAATATCTCTCATGGCCTTGTTTTCATTTGGAAAGATACTGATATAATATACAGGTCCTTCTCAAAAAATTAGCATATTGTGATAAAAGTTCATTATTTTCCACAATGTAATGATAAAAAATTAACTTTCATATATTTTAGATTCATTGCACACCAACTGAAATATTTCAGGTCTTTTAATGTTTTAATACTGATGATTTTGGCATACAGCTCATGAAAACCCAAAATTCCTATCTCAAAAAATTAGCATATCATGAAAAGGTTCTCTAAACGAGCTATTAACCTAATCATCTGAATCAACTAATTAACTCTAAACACCTGCAAAAGATTCCTGAGGCTTTTAAAAACTCCCAGCCTGGTTCATTACTCAAAACCGCAATCATGGGTTAGACTGCCGACCTGACTGCTGTCCAGAAGGCCATCAATTGACACCCTCAGCGAGAGGGTAAGACACAGAAAGACATTTCTGAACGAATAGGCTGTTCCCAGAGTGCTGTATCAAGGCACCTCAGTGGGAAGTCTGTGGGAAGGAAAAGTGTGGCAAAAACGGTGCACAACGAGAAGAGGTGACCGGACCCTGAGGAAGATTGTGAGAAGGACCGATTCCAGACCTTGGGGGACCTGCGGAAGCTGTGGACTGAGTCTGGAGTAGAAACATCCAGAGCCACCGTGCACAGGCGTGTGCAGGAAATGGGCTACAGGTGCCGCATTCCCAGGTCAAGCCACTTTTGAACCAGAAACAGCGGCAGAAGCGCCTGACCTGGGCTACAGAGAAGCAGCACTGGACTGTCGCTCAAATTTTGCATGTCATTCGGAAATCAAGGTGCCAGAGTCTGGAGGAAGACTGGGGAGAAGGAAATGCCAAAATGCCTGAAGTCCAGTGTCAAGTACCCACAGTCAGTGATGGTCTGGGGTGCCATGTCAGCTGCTGGTGTTGGTCCACTGTGTTTTATCAAGGGCAGAGTCAATGCAGCTAGCTATCAGGAGATTTTGGAGCACTTCATGCTTCCATCTGCTTTATGGAGATGAAGATTTCGTTTTTCAGCACGACCTGGCACCTGCTCACAGTGCCAAAACCACTGGTAAATGGTTTACTGACCATGGTATTACTGTGCTCAATTGGCCTGCCAACTCTCCTGACCTGAAACCCATAGAGAATCTGTTGGATATTGTGAAGAGAAAGCTGGGAGACGCAAGACCCAACACTCTGGATGAGCTTAAGGCCGCAATCGAAGCATCCTGGGCCTCCATAACACCTCAGCAGTGCCACAGGCTGATTGCCTCCATGCCACGCCGCATTGAAGCAGTCATTTCTGCAAAAGGATTCCCGACCAAGTATTGAGTGCATAACTGAACATAATTATTTGAAGGTTGACTTTTTTTGTATTAAAAACACTTTTCTTTTATTGGTCGGATGAAATATGCTAATTTTTTGAGATAGGAATTTGGGGTTTTCATGAGCTGCCAAAATCATCAGTATTAAAACAATAAAAGACCTGAAATATTTCAGTTGGTGTGCAATGAATCTAAAATATATGAAAGTTAAATTTTTATCATTACATTATGGAAAATAATGAACTTTTATCACAATATGCTAATTTTTTGAGAAGGACCTGTATATCTAATATTTATTTAAATTAACTTTTGGATTAATACAGAGAATACTTTTTCTAATGTATTTCTACTGCAGTATTTACTTTCTTTAAAAATGTAGTAACATAAATGACAAAAATAACTTTTTGTATCAATTTATACATATTTATTTCTATTATTTATCATGCAAAGGAGGACCTTGGCTATCTGCTGTATTTCTTTTCCACTGTAGATATCACACATGATGAAGTGACAAAGCCAGATCATTTTTCTTTGTTCAATAAAGACACTAGTCACAGAAAGCTTGACAGATACTGATTCATGTTGAGTGTTGCGTTTACAGCTCATTGTGCTCATTAATGTGGACCGTCTTTACTCTGATTTTGAATGGTGTGCTATATGGAGTCACCCATTACATCACACAGTGTATTTGTCTGCCCTTTCTTTATTTATACAAAACAATGTGTCCATTGCTGTCTTTTTTTGTCATGGAGATGGATAAGAGCAGTATCTATGTTTTTATAGGAGGATGGTACATTACATAGAGCTGCTTTCTTGCCATTGTTTATTTAGATGTACATCTTCATGCAGGCTAATTTACATCACAACAATGGCCTGAAGTATAAGCCACATCACTATCAGTAACTTAATATTATTTACCCGTTATACACTACCCTTCAAAAGTTTGGGGTCAGTAAGATTTTTTGAATGACCTTTTTCACATTTTCTTTTAAATTGTTTAAAATGACAGTAAAGACAGTTAAAGTGTTTAAAAAGTTTCTATTTCAAATAAATGTTCTTTTTTACTTTTATATTCATCTTAGTATCATGAAAAAAGTGTTTCACAGTTTTCTCAAAAATATGAAGCAGCACAAACATTGATAATAATAATTAAAGCTGCTGTTCGTAACTTTTTTTGTGTTCAAGATTTACAAAAATTGTATAATGATAATGTACAACATGATTCCATTCTCCTAACCGTGTTTTTGTCTTACCCTGAATCATTATGGTACACTTATAATAAGTGTTTATATTGGGACTATTTCAGGCCAGTCTAGTAGACACCACTGCGGAGGAGCACAGTGCCTGCGTGACTTGCCTTAGACATAAACAGAGAGAAGTAGCTCCGGCTGCAATGTTCTTCTGCAAGACGCATGCAGTTCTGTTTATTAACCGCTAGAGCGCAAAAAGCTACGGACTGCAGCTTTAATGTTTCTTGAGCAGCAAATCAGCATATTAGAGAATGATTTCTGAATGTGATTCTGTGTTTCCACCACAGAGTTAAAAATAAAAAGGTAATTGCGACTTTTTGTCTCACAATTCTGACATTTTTTCTCAGAATTGCATGATATAAATATCCAATTGCGAAATAAAAATTCTGAATTGCAAGATATAAACTCACAGTTGCAAGTTATAAATTCCAATTCCCGAGGGGGAAAAAAATGTTTTCTCTGAATTCTGAGTTTATATCTAAAAAAAAAGGTGAGAATTGTGAGAAAAAAAGTTGTAATTACCTTCTTTTTTTTATCTGTGAAGGAAAAGCATTCACAGAAAACAGGCCTTTAAACTGTACAAATATTTCACAATATTACAGTATTTACTATATTTTTAATCAAATAAATGCAGCCTTGGTGAGTTTGAAATGGTAAGACTTTTAACAATTAAAAAAATCATTATATTTCATCATGTATTTCTACTCAGTCTCTTATATTATTGTTCTCATATTGGATTTCTATCTATTCATGTTTATGAAAGCTTAACATAGTAAATCTGTCAGAGGACAGCTTTTTCACAGTATTGGTGCAGCAACATATTTAAACAGGCGGAAAGATGGTTTTAGCTGAATTCTGTGCCGTTTAGATCAGTTCAGCTCTCAGCCTATCATTTGAAACCATGTTTCCTGTAATTATATCTCCATATTTTTAGGGACATATTTTGTAATTCTAATGAGGAGATTGAAATACAGATTAGACTTAAGGGATAAAGCAAAACAAATCAGGGCGGTTTAGTTTTAAAGGCGATCGTCCAACCGCACAATCCAAACCGAGTAAAGGTGAACTGGAGTGAATGCCACAAACTGTGAGATTAAACGACGCTGGTGATTAATATTAGAGAGAGCTGAATAATATGAGAATGTAACACCATGATGACATCTGACCATGATAGTACAGACAAAAAAAGGTGAAAAAATAAGGGCAGCTTTAGTGCCTCATACACTCAAGAAGGAACCTTTGAACTCTTCAGTAAGCAGCCATCTAGCAACCAACTAGATCACCCTAGCAACCACATAGCAACACCCTGGCAACCACTCACAACACCCTATCATGGCGGCAAGTTTTGCAAAGGCAACATCACTCACATTTCTTAAGAAAATGTAAAAATCAAGTAAAAAAAAACAAGAAAAAGGTTTCTGTTTTCTCAAAAGCAATCCAAATGTATACAAAATCAAGAATAATAACGTGAGTGTGACCATTTCCAGGATTTATTGTTATGCATTTAGCATTTGCTGTGGATCAGCGGTTGGATTATAAAAAGAAACCAATGATCTGCTAATGGCTCTAACAGTGAAAGGCATTTTCCAAAAACATAGTGTAAAATCTGCGAGAATTTTCCAAAAGCCAACAGAGGGGGTCGCTATTGAGCCCCATGTGTGTGTGTGTGTGTGTGTGTGAACATTTAATGGCAAAAAGCCTTGTTATTGGATATTGCTAGTTCTGTTCAGTGTTATTTTGTGATACTATTAAAGGCACAATATGTCATATTTTTGGATTAAAATATCCAAAATGCACTACAACAATTTTGTTGACTTGTGTATTTACATTATCCAAAATGTTTCCAAGAATATTTAAATCCAGAGAAATAAGACCAGGACACAGACAGACACAGACGTGCCTCACCTATCAATGACATACCCGCGTTACCCTCGATTTCCGTTTTTATTTTGTAGAAACCATAATTTCAATCTAGCTCACTTCAGTGAGCAACAAGTGTCTCATAGTAGCCACAGCACAAAGTAGCATTATAACATGACTTTCAATGCACTCAAATGTATCTAATATGATCAACAGCGCTGCGTTACCCCACATACGCATGACCGGAAGAAGCGGAAGCGCTCGTCTGCGGCATAATAAAAGCTACGCCTTTGTTTTGAATAATTGCATTAATTATGTTGTGTGGTTTTGTCTATATAGTTGTTGTTTTTTGTTTTGTTATTTTAGTACATCAAGTTAAACTAAATGAAAATGAGAAACGTTGCTTTGGTAAGTTATATAAAATATAACTTTTTTATATTTTATTTCAGTTAATTTTATTGCTATTTTATTCAGCACGGTTTGCAGAATAAAATAGTTTTTTTCAAATAACAACAACTTTTTTTATGGTTTTAGTTATAGTTTCCTATAATAACCCTGGTTCTATCAAACACCCTAACCCAACCTAAATTAAAAAAAATTATATATTTTGTAATAATAAAATAAAATATATTTTATTATGTAATATGCTTTGTTTCCTGGAAGAGGATGTCTTTTCAAATTCATATCTGCTAAAAGTTTATTTTGGCAACTTTTAGACGGCCCCAAAGCTATCAGACAGTCACATACTCCTTCACAAATAATGTCTAAAGAGTTTAATATTATAATCATTGGACCACATTTACTAATTTACAATCCCAATCAGTGCTGAAAATCAATGCTTCCATTCTATTAAATGTCATTCCGTTCTTGACCCGCGGGTTCTTTTAAGAGCTCTTCTAAACTTACCAACCAGCAGTCTGCATTTGACCAGTCACTAATGGGGTATTTATAGCAGATATATCAGTGGGGGCTGGCATCTTCCCATTGGGGCCTGTTTGGGAATGCCTGCTAGGGCACGGTCACTTTCCTAATATATCCCATATCCCCGTTTCAGCTTCAAGACAGCACTCCGGCTCTCCATTCACAGTGTACATGTGTGAGAGTGTGTGAAACTGTTTATGCGTGTTTTGATGCTGTTGATGAACCGCTTTATGACCTTACAACCTTCATATTGATGACGGGCACCATGATGCAGAGTACGGACGCAAGGGAAACTGAGATTGACCTGAGGGATGTAGGGGATGGAGAGGACGACGAGGGACAACAGATGTGGAAGACGCAGCTGGAAACCGTCCTGGAGGAAGAGGAAGAAGAAGATTTGATCTCTACACAGAGTGACACCAGGCCTCTTATCAATGAACGGGACCCAAGACAGATAAATGAGTGTCTTAAGGTAATCACTTCATCGGACTACAAAATGTTTTAATTGTATCACTATAGAGTCTATAGAATGGCAGAGACTGTGGTGGAGCTTTGGATCAAGAAGATGCTAACAATACTTGGTGAAATCAAATCATGACAAACCACTATTGATAGTGAGCGTTTAGACTAAAGTCTCAAAATCTCCAAGCCATCAAATCTTGTTTTCCAGTACAAATATCTAAACATTCTTCAGTCAAGATACATTTACTTGAGAAGCAACATGATTTAAATATTAAGTTTTCTTCAATGGGGTGAAACGATTAACTTAATTCAAAGGGAAAACAAGATAATTTTTCATAACCATATTGAAAAACAAGACTTAAGAAATTTAGTTACATTTATCAAAAATCACTGAGTTTATTTTTAAAACAAGAATAAATATGAAATAAATAGGGGGAAAAAAGGGAAAACTTCAAAATATATATAAAAAATTTACCCTATTAACTGATATATTTCTTGTTTAATATTGATTTTTAATGACTTGAGATATTAAGTCTTGCTTTGTTTTCAGAAACCAAGCCTTATCTCAAGTCATTCTCCTTAAATAAAATACATAGGTTAATGAAATGGCATTATGGCATTTAATGACATTTTGGTAGTTAGATTTAGGCTAAATTTGATTAAATTTACTGAATCTACTCTGATCCAAAGTAAAGAACATTGACATTGTGGACAACCACAGCTGGTAGCGGGAGATGGATTAGAAGAACATGTGTGAATATCTTCAGTGATGTGGACAATAATAGCAACCGCGTTTCTTGAATGAGATGACCTGACTAATTACACAGCTAACGTTACTAAAGACTTGCAGTAGTTTTAGGGCTACTAGCATTATTTATGTTATGAAACATTGCTAATAATAAATAGCTGATTGCAGTATTCAATTTAAAATACTTGAAGAGGTTATGCATACCAAATAGTGCGTAGTACCACAAACAGAAACAGGAGGAGAAGGACCATTCGTAGAGAAATATATAGGCTACACTCGGAGCTTTAGTCTAATGAATGTTGCCTTCAAGTGCTAGGAATGATCGTAAATACTAGCTTCCTAGTTTAAAAAAAATAAAAAATAAAAAAACTGGACATGAACTCCCTCTCAAGTAAAAATTTGAATGCGATGAGTAGCAGTCCCACCTTTAATTTAAAACAGCCAATTAACTTAGCCTAGCAATTGGTTTAGAACATTTATGATGTATGAGCTATAAAAGCTAAAAATGTATAGCCTATTTATTAGCATTGTCATAATTGGTGATATAATGCAGAGTGAAAATTAGCATAGCCAATAACTTGGTCAGCTTTATCATGTAGAACCTAAATTCATATATCCTATTTAAACGTAGAATAACGTCTGAAACTAAATCCTGATTTTGGACTACTGTCAGTTTCATTAGATATTAAAGATTAGCAGCTTAGCCAGTTGTCTTTCCCTTCTCAAAAGCTATTTTTACATTTAAATGGAGAATCATGCCTAAAATGTACAATCAAGCCTAAATCATGATTTATTGGGGATTTAATGCAAGGCCCAGTTTGTCCTAAATATGTTGAATTAATGATATCAGGTCACTTGACAGCCATCTTTGCATTTTCCAAGATGGCTGTCAAGTGACCTGACATCTTTAAATCGACATATTTAGGGTGAACAAAAGATTTTACTTGACTAAATGTTCTCTTTGGACAGGTTAGTTTTGAGGATGTGATAGCAGAGCCGGTGTCAGTGCGCAGTGGGGATCGGGTGTGGATCTGGAGTCATGCTCTTTTCGAAGTGTCCAGGGTCTGGTTTTACCGTATCCTCACGATTCTTCTGGCTGTTCCGGTGTCCCTCATTTCTGGGATAGTTTTTGCCATCCTCAGCTTCATTCACATCTGGTACGAGCACAGTACATGCTTTTAACCAAAGCGACTTATATTGCATTACCTTAGGATCAAACCCATGACCTTGCCGTCGCATGAATACACATTATGGAGCACTGAATATTATGGAAATGCAACTAAAAAGATTGCATTTGGTCTTTCATGCCAAAATCTCCAGCATAAGTTTCTTTACCGGTATATAGTTATGAAACATGCTAAACACAAACCTTATAAAGAATTTATGGGTAAATTTGTTACCTGGAGTAAGTATAAAGTATAAAGAGAAATGCTAAGCTTCCACCTTTTACTCTGTTTCAGGTTCTTTACACCATGTGTGCAGGTTGTCTTGATAAACACCGGATGGTTGCAAACTTTATGGAGCAGCGTTTTAGACATAGTCATCCTACCCGTCTTCCAAAGCATAGCCATGTGCTGCAGAGGGATTAGTGTTGTTCTCACACGGGAATGAGAAACATGCACTGGAATCTGTTGAATCAATTCAAATGGGAATTCACATTGAACTTTTGGGCAGATGTGTGGCCATCTGACTCCTGGTGCCTGATGTCAAGGGGGACCATGCCCAAATGCTAAGCGGGATGAATGTTAACTCACTGCCAAAGACTGAAAAGAAAAAGATATTTGGAAATGCATGAAGGTTGCTTGTGTATGAATGTATTTTTAAAGGGACAGATCACCCAATAATGACAATTCTGTCGTTTACTCACCTTGTTGTTCAAAACCTATATGATTGTATTTTTTCTGTGGAGCTTTTGTCATTTTTTTAAATCACCTTTTATGTTCCATGAAAGAAAGTCATACAGGTTGGGAATAAATGAGGCTGAGTAAATTATGACAGAATATTCTTCTTTTTTTTGATGATGATGATGATGATGACTAACCCTGTGTGTTTTATACAGACTTCATCAATATTTTTCTTTTTGTTAAGTAATATCTTAATTTCCTACCAAGGGTGCCATAAAATGTGTTTGCAGCTGGTGCGGGTCGAGAAATCCTGCCTTTTGGCTAATGATCATGGTAAAACATACAGCTATTATCATCTATTTCGTATTCTGATGACCTGTTTTGCATTGCATAGAGGACATGTGTGTTCTTTGAAGTATTCTCAAGGCAAAAGCCCTTTCATTTGAAAAAATAACCAATTGTTCCAAACTATTCAATGAAATGGCTCACTCTTCATATGCTAATGAAGCCACCAAAATAACAGCAAGGACCGATTCAATTATATAACGCACTCTGCTGTAAACAATTAATCTGCTGTAGTCATTTTAATCCGATTAGCTCCACTGTAGCTCACCCTAGTGTTGGGGAGATCAGATCCATGCGCTTCCCAAGTTCTCATCTTAAAATGCTCTTCAGTTCAAAATGAACATGCAAAAGTCTCTTAAAGGGATAGTTCACCCAAAAATTGAAATGTACTTAATATAATTCTAAACTTAAATGTGAATGTTTGAGTGAACTATCCCTTTAACTCCAATAAGACTCCAGTAGAGCTCAGGGTACAGATGCATCATGGATCTATAAATAATGGCAATCAAATGGGTGTGTCTGTTACTTGGCAAAGGAAAACACAAACATGGCTTGACACACCTCAAGAGAATGTGTAGATGCTAAAAATGGCCTAACATATCAGTATGAAGTTTCATTGGATGTCTAAAATTTAAGTTTAAAAAGCAGCTTTTGCAACCATGTACAGAATGTCAACCTTTATTTTCATACGAGGAAGACATCAGTAGAAAATACAAAGAGATAACTGAAGGTTTTCAATAAAGGGAGATGTTTCAGTGCGGGTGGATGTACAAATGATTGGTGGATCAACTAAAAGCGCAAGTGCATAGAAAATCGTAACATTTCACAGGCTGATCCAGTGGCACGTCCTATAGAACAAGACTAAACTCAAATTCACATTTTTGTGATTCTTATGTCTCAATATGTTACATTTTAATTAAATAAAGAAATGAAGTGGAATGAAATGCCTATACAAAATTATGAATATACATTTGACCCTTAAACGAAAAAAGTCTTTCCTCATAAATACAGCCTTGTGAGATGGTTTAAAAACTCAAAATTTCCAATATCTCCATGTTCTATCTGGCAGTATTGGATAACTAAAACAATTGCTCAGCGGGAACGGAAATTAAGCAAAGTATAAACAAGGCTTCAGGGAAGTCAAAAAAACGTTTGTTGAAATGAAGAGGGTCTCATTTCTTTTGTTTTTAAACGAGTATAAAGAACTGGCTAAAACGTGGAGGAAAGGGTAGTTATGCCACCTGAATCATCTGGCCCACTGTGTCCTCTTCGGCTTGATCCTGCTCAGATTTCTGGAAAAGGAAGATAAATAAAGATGATGAAAATTTCATCATCATGACATGCTATTAGGGGATGACTGGTGTTGAGTGAACTCTTACCTGTTTGTACCATGAACATTTTCTGCTAGTGATCAAATTGTCTGATATTTACAACATATTAGTGACCGACTCAACTACATTTCAAACCACCTATGAGATTTATTCATCAATTATTGAGCCTAAAATATATATATATATTACATTTTATATGCAACCCCTTGCACAATAGAAACTGAATAATTAACATGGGGGGAAAAACTGCAAGGCAATACTAACAAAGTATAAATCAAGAACAATGGTTTATTTGCATAAAAAGGGCATATATCATCAAGTAACAAACATAACTGCAATGTAAATGCAAATAAGAGCCCACATACAGCCCGCTGTAAGAAACATAAAATGGCAAAAGCAATAACAAAGCCACAGCTCAGGGCAAAGACAGAAGAGCGTTGAAAGGTGCAAGCCAAGCCATACATCACAAATGAAAACAGATCATTTTGAATGGCTATTCATATCAGTAAGATGGTAAAAGAAAAAATAAACACAGCTTAATACATCTTAGCATCCAGTGAGTTTCACAAGCAGTTTACAGCATGGAAGGACAAACGGCAGAAATGCAGACAGAACAAAGACGCCAAGGTTGAAGATTTCCCTTTAAAGTAACAGTTAAACATTTAAGACAAGAAACCTTTAACATTGACAGGGTAAAATGCGCTAATCACCCATGTTCACAGCTGAAGCTTTTAGAAAGAAGCCGTTTCCAATTAGCAGAGCTCAAACATAATATCTTTAGGCTGCACACTAAGATGTGCAGCTAAATAATGAAATTATTAAAGGAATTAAAAAAGCTGCAAGGAAGCATAGCAGTTACAAACATGGGTACTAAGTTGTACATTGTATTTACTTATACTATAGAACATGTATACTAAGATCTTAGTATGCATGTTCAGTTCAACTAGAAGGAAATGACAATAAACTCACGGACAGAGACAGTTTGGACATGAATATGTCACAGATGCATGAGGTAGCTCAGGCACAGAGCCGCAGCGTATGGATGATCTAAGTTAAATTAGGTGTATATAGTGAGTTCAGTCTCTTGGATGGGACACGGGCTGGGATTGGATAGTCTACCCCAGAGGCGGGGCAGAGGTGGCTGGCCAATGAGAGCTGAGCTCAAGCCCCTCGCTCACCTTAAGAGCCTGCATTGCCATTTCTTCTTTTTCCTTCGGAGAAAAGAAGCGTCCACCGTCTCCACGCTTCCTGGCCATGGCGTGACGATGACGGGACTCATGCAGGTATTTCTGGAAGGGGATGGTAAAGAAAACATATTGAATAGATGGTCATGGTACAGGAATATACATGCTGTTGAACAGAAACCTTTCAAATATTATTCATATTTTTGAATAAAGTCATTTCAATTATTGATTGTTTTAAATTCTGCAATGATAAAACAAAGTTAAAAACTGAATTAAGGTCAGGCTGAATTAACTGCAGAAGTGTAGTACCGCACCGTAATTCATTTTATGAATACCCCTACATATAATAGTTAATAATACACAATGTTAATACTAATACCAGATTGTATAGCTATAAATGCAAAAATTTTAATATGAAAATAATATATTTAAAGAAAATAAAAAAGGATATATTATATATCATAATGAGTATATGAAAAATAAAATTATAATTAATAAATTAAAGAAAATTAATAATGAGAATGATTTTGTTGATAAAAAGATCAGAGGATGCGATGATTAAATCAAAATGAGTATAAAAGAACATTGCAAAATAAATTAAATATATATAAGGAGTCATAAATATTATATTGGTCACTGCAGATAAAGCATTAGTTATTGCAGTAAAATTATACATACTCTTCTCTCTTTGGGTATTTTACCCTCAGCCTCTAGTTTGGCACGGGCTTGTCTCCTTTTGAGAATCCGGTGATACTGTTTAGCGTTGACGTACAGAGGTTCCTCCTCCAGCATCTCTGCTCCAGGAAGAGGAATGCGCTGCATGGTGGGAACCGAGCCGCCACCCCCTGGGACCATCTGAGTCAATTATAAACAAACACAAATGTTAGGAAATATGACCTTAATAGATGATCTGTATAGCAGAAAGTCCCTTTGGTTATAGATCAAAGTGACCAGAAATGCTCACCATGACCATTCCTCCAGCATTGACCATGTTTCCCGCCATGGGAAGAGTGACCGTCACTGTGCCCTGACCGGCGTTAGTGGTGTTTGTGTTGGATCCAGCTGAGACTAACTGAGCTCCTGCCAAAGATGAAGCTGGAATGGTGATCATTCCTGGATGGGGGAAAAAGAAATGCATTCAATGCATATCGTATGAAAGCTTAACTAACTTTAACTGCTTAAAAGTGCATGATGTTTATGAGTTCGTTTTGCCAAGGAGTATCAGTGTTACCCTGCTGCAGGATGGTCCCATCTGCATTAACAGGCTGGTAAACGATGGTCTGTCCTTCAGCGGTTTGAGCCACCTGCTGACCCTGTACAGTGATCTGCTGCTGACCCTAAAACATACAAAGGATGAGTGTTTATTAAACATGAACTTTATTGATAATATGTATTTAACTGCAAGAGAGTAACTTCTAGCAGGTACACCTTTATATTTGTTGAAATGTGTGTCAAAATGAAGTTAGCAAACCTGGAAAATATCGTAGGATACCTGGTTCTGTCCTGCAGTGACTGCCGTCTGTGGCTGTTGAATGATGATCTGCTGGGTCTGTCCCTGCTGACCCTGTAGCTGTAATGTCTGTCCACCAGGAAGCTGGATCTGACTTGGTTGTACCAACTGAATCTGTGCCAAATGTAATAATTTCATTACAATTACATCCCCAATATCTCATGATTGAACAGTATATTTCTGCGCTTTCAACATTTTTGACTCCATGCACACAACATTTTTTGTAACCTGCATGACTTTTCCAGTTGATTTACTGGATAAGATTTTTTTATTTTATTCTTTACTCACAATTTCTACCAGATAAAATATTTTAGAGCTTGTCATAAATGTATATGGATTATAATAATGCCTATAGAGTTAAAATAAGGCTTCCTCATTTATCCAGGTTTTTCAAGACTTTCGGGAATCCTTGTTCTTTAAAGACAAAATCGAATTAAAATAAGAAATATCTTAGATTTTTTGTTGTTTTTTCTTATTTTAAAT
Organism: Gobiocypris rarus; assembly: GCA_023029165.1. Taxonomy (NCBI): domain Eukaryota; kingdom Metazoa; phylum Chordata; class Actinopteri; order Cypriniformes; family Gobionidae; genus Gobiocypris; species Gobiocypris rarus. The sequence continues at coordinate 7,575,310 of CM040931.1, read as the reverse complement.
AAATTCAACTGGTTGAGAACCACTGCTATACAGCATTACTAAAGTATTAAAATAAATAGAGAAATTAAATATGTTGGTGAAAAGGTTAATTTTTAACCAGTTACGTGTAAAATGAGCTCCACCGACCTGCTGCAGCCCCTGTGTACCAGATACTGGTACTTGCATGATGGTTTGACCTTGTCCTCCTGACATGGCCTGAACCATTATGGGCTGTCCAGAGGAAGTGATGAGCTGACCCCCGCTGACTTGTACCATAAGAGGCTGCCCTTGGACCTGTGAAAAAGGTGCATGCAAAAAAAAAAATTGTTCTATGTAAACGATCATTTACCTCTGAGCTTAACACAGAATTGCATTACTATGGAAGCCCATTGCCACCACATAAGTAAAAAAATCAATTCAACTTTTGATGTCATAATTGCAACTTTTTAAGTCATCATTTCATAATAATCTCATAATTATGACTTAGTGTGTGAATTTCTACTTTCTATGTCATAATTATAAAATCATTTTTATATTCATATTTTTGCAATAATTCTGAATTTTTTCTTTCTTATAAATGTGACAGAAATGAGCTTCCATACATTACAGGCATTTTGAATATGAAATATTTCAGTTTGTCAAAGCTGTTTCATTATGACATTAGGATATACATTGGAAATGCAAAACACAGATGCATGCAAGAAAATGCAGTGCACGTGAATGCCTGAAATGTAAAAAGTTGGTGGTGCAGTTGTTCTGTACTTATTGGAAACTTTATAATGCAGTTTGCAAAACAAAGCATGCTAAAAACTCATGCATGTGGGTGTTTCTTGGACGCTGAAATTCTTGTTGTAAATCATAGTGAGTGATAAACTTAAACTGAGACAGATGCAAAAAGCACAGGTCACAGATATCTGATATTTTAACATTGCATTTGTCATTATTACAATGCAATACTAGCAAACCGCTCTCAGACTCAGTTCAGAGGCAATGCGAGTTGAAATGGCATGCATGGAGATGGAGACAGCAGAGGGGCTCAGAGAGCCAACCACTACCTGAAGAACCTGCTGGGCTGCAGTCTGGCCTACCTGAGGCTCAGTCTGCAACTGCACCGCAGTCACTGTGCCCTGGGCCAGAGATAAGGGACTGTCACCATACTACATACTGACTCACGTGACTCGCAGAGATTAGTAAAAACACACAAAATATACCACACTGGTATGCTTTATTAATACACATACTAGTATATGCTATTTTTTTTGCAATCTGTAAATTTCACACATTACCTGTTGTTGGATCTGTCCACCGCTGGTCTGCACCACTATCTGCTCTCCACTAGTTGTCGTGGCGGTAGTGTATTGCTCCATGTTTGCTGTCTGACTTCAGTGGGTTATGAGCGATGAGATCCAAATGGAATTTAAGTCTGAAAAATAGCAACAACATGTTGTTGCATAAATCTGATCTCTTATGCAACATGCATCTAATGAAAGAAGCTTAAAAGCAATTCAGCTTCACATCATTTTAGTATCAAGTCAGCTCTTTAAAGTATTATCTCTGTTTATGATTAGTGAGAATCTAAATGTATTTATGCAATTTTTAACTTAATAAGAGCAAAAATTATTATATAAGTATTTTTGTAACTTCTGGTATTACAATTCCCTGTATTGTTACCTTTGCATATTTATTGTTTACTAGAAACATTTTTTTTTTTTTTTAGAATACTTTAGAATAATGGTCATGTATTAACATGAACTAACCATGAGCAGTACATCCGATACTGTATTTGTTCATCTTTGTTAACGTTAGTTAATAAAAATACAGCTGTTCATGTTAGTTCACAGTGCATTAATAATGTTAACAAGATTTTAATAATGTATTAGTAAATGTTGAAATTAACAACGGTAAATAAATGCTTTAAAAGTGCAGTTCATTATTATTTCATGTTAACTAATGACCATTATTCTAAAGTGTTACCAAAAAATTACTAAAAAGTGAGAGAGAGAAAAAATAATTTAAGGTTAGCACAAATTGGTTTTCTTATAAGTACTTTGGAGTACTATATAAAAACAAATGGTACACAAATATTATCAATGTGTATATCAAAGTAATACCATTTGATACCACAACTGTATCATGGTAAACAGTACATTTAAAAAAATTGTTTAATTTATTCTTACTCTTCTTGAGAAATATGAAACATGCATAAAAAACCTAGATATTATAATTCTCTGTAAGAAAATTTGTTGTGATTATTATTATAGTGTGATATTCATTATAATTGCGTTTTGCTTTGTGTCTAGAGGTTTTTGCATGCTTAAAAAATAGGAGTATTACATTTGAGAAAAGGGTCACTGTTTTCTTATAATGAAAAACATTTTCCATATTTTTTCATTTTGATATTATGTCTTCATTCTTTTAAAACCAAGAAGCAAAAGAAAAAAAAATGTTTACAATCAGATTTTATTCTGCACATAAAATATATGCAAATATTTTCCTATTCACAACATGCTAGCCTGAATGACATCACAATCATATTGTTATTGACCTTGTAGATTTACAACAGTAATATAAATAACATATATGAAACGACGAGAAAACGATAAACTAAGAGCACAAGAAAAACACTTTGTGTTTTTGTTTTGATGGTAGTTTTTATTACCATTAATTTTATCAGTTTTACCCGTCGAGTGTTTGTATCGTCACAGAGGCTTTTGTGTTGCAACATAACGTTACGTGTTTCTCACAAACGAAACTCGTTCTCCGTTAAACAGCACATTTTAAATAAGACTACTCAATATTGCAGTGTTTATATCGTGTTAATAAAAATATGATGGCTTGTTTCTCTTTGTCTAAAATTGCTTGGCGCTAGGTTAGCACACCGATCTCCGCGTTCTCATGCACGTGCGTTTTCGGGTCAAATCAACTATTAAAGCCAAACAAATATGAACACTTATTAACCCTCTTTTGGTTTATTATAACCAATACATCAACCTACTGGCTCAAATCGACATTTTAGTCACTGAGAAAGTCAGAAAATACATGACAAAGACTGGCGCAAAACTGGGCCTATATGAAACGCCAGTGCTGCTTAACGGAAAAACAACGAAAATAAAACCATTCCTCGACATTGTTTATCGTTTTAACCACGTAATTAAAGACATACACGTGCATGCCGTCCACTGAGTGGACCTTGACATACACAATCCACACTATTCCTGTTTATAATGATTTTAGTCATTTGGTTGGTCCGTCACACACCAATCCCCAGCTAACCGACCGAGTCCCGTCCCCTCCCAGCAGCCGCGCTCACTCACCGTCTTCGCCGCCGCCCGATGCACCTCTGATTGGCTCCGATAGCGGCGCCTGGAGCCCAATCACACGACGCGTCTTGCTCAGGAGCCAAAATGGCGACCTAGGAAAAAAACTGCGATGTAGCACAAACGCCCCTCCTACGACACAAAGACCACGCCCCTTCACAACCCCTGCATTCCTCTGACAGATGAGGAGCTGTGAATTAGGCAACGCGAAAGATGAATACAGAAATAATAAACAATACGAATAACAAAGTAACACTGCGGATGATAAATCAATAAATAAAATAAATGCATGCATGTAAGAATACAGCAAGTAGGCGACATTTTAAAAAAACATAAACAAACAAAAAAACATAGGTTAAATAAAGAATTACAAAAAAATGTGCAAAAAAAAAAACAGTGGACTGTTTCAGGACTATTTTTAATATTTATTTAATTCGATTATGAGATTGAATTTCTAAGCTGATTAAATATAAAATCCATTAGAATATTTTTTAAGGTATTTATCAGCTTTAGTCCCACATGATATACAGTACATGTGTTTTATTTGGCTGGATCTCTTTGCCATTATAAAACCTAGCTTTTATACTTTTCTGTAACAAACTTATGCTATCATTATAGTGTTATGTATTTTGCAAAAATCATTGTTTTGAGACATGTTATTTTATTATACTTACATAAAATAAATAAATAGGACAAATACTATGGATTAGTGGTGTTCTTTGTCAATGTTAAATATTTTTCATGTGAGAAAAAAGAAAACCTGTTTGCAATCAGATTTTATTCTGCACCTGAAATATTTGCAGCTCTTGTTCTATTGACATGATTGAAAATACAAATGCTGTGCTGAATGACATAAGCCAACTGCTGTTTATTGACCTTGTTCTATTGACAAGTTTCTCAATACAATGCAAAGTAGGGAACATTAGGCTACAAGAAGTACAATATCCAACTTTAAAAATGTTTATGAATAAAAGAGACCCCAAAAACATCCCCGCCTGTTAAAGTCTTTGTGAATTCAGTTCACCTTAGTGCAACTGGGTCTAGAACCCGTTTGATTCAAGTTACTAAACGTGGACTTCAAAAGATTTATTTTTATTGTTCATGGCAGTCACATTTAATGGTACAGCATTTTACACTTTGACTCAAGAAAAGCCATGTTTATCTCAAACTTGAGGACTTATCTTTCAACATGCAAACCATCAATGAAATGTGTGGTCCACTGTCATCTATAACCCCTGAGGTATCTATTTTATTACCTGTGCAAAAAAAAGAATGAAAAAACACTCAAATCTTAATCAGCTTTTAGCTTATTATTAGCTTATTTATGAGTTGACAGTCAATAAAGTCAAAAAATATACATTTTCATATTTGATTAGGCTGCTAATTAGATGCACTTAATATTGTCGACATCCCAATGAAGGATGAGTTGCTGTTCTGAAAAAACAAACATTTAATATCATAGATAACATTAAACATTTTGTCATGTTATTGAATATACAAATATTGCTGAATTAACAATGAGGAATCAGACTATTATTTTTAATGCACTTATTTATTCTCTATGAACCATTATGTATTAAGATGATTGAAAACCACGCAATGTGCCGTTTCTCAAATCTTTTCTTGCATCAGATGACTCTGTACCAAACAGAGAATAGCATTGGTAATACTGAAACAAAAGAATTTATCATGATTCGTGCATAGAAGATATGCAAAGTGCAAAGTATATCTAAGCACACAGCAATGGCAGGGAACCAGACAGACGGCAAAGAGAGATTTGATTTATAGAATGACTAAAGTTTGGCTGAACTAGTTTCTCAAAGATCCAAACTGCAAGGTGTTAGTATAATGAAGTCTAAAAAACAAGTCTCAATGTATGACTATGGTCTAAATATTACTGTTAAACACTTTCATCTGAATTTGCTCACACAATTAATGAGCAGGCTATTTTCTAAAGATACTTCTATTTTTACACTGGATAAAAAAAAAAAAAAAACAGACTTCTTCAAGGAGACTTCAAATACGCAAAATAAAGAACAAAGCTGAAAATCCTTTGGTGACGTTAAATACCTGATGCAGGAAACCAGCAATGAAAAATAACACTTACATAAGATTAAACCACGCTTCAAGCCCGTGCTTGTGAATCTGTTGTATGTGTGTCAACTCATACATTTGAAATTTATGGCAAAAAAACCCACATCAAATCCTCTCTCTTTCAGCAGTGGATCAGAAAGCTTTTTTTGGGAAAATGCATGTTTTTCTCTGTTCCTGTCCTTGTAGTCAAATCTTGCTGGGCTGAACGCTGAATATTTGTCCCCAACTAGCCAGAAACAAATTGATTAGGCAGAATGTGTGTCATTATCTGGTAGGTGCTGTAACGCAGACATACACACCCACACATGGAGGGTCATGGGAAGGGTAGGCATTGTGGTTTCTCTCTTAGAATTTGATACAGTCTTATGATGATCCATATGTCTGTCACTCTAGAAGGTCCTACAGATGTCAGAAAACATAATGACAGGATGAATTCAATGACTGTTGAAATGAAACATTGTGTCTTTAGCAGTGAGTATGTACCTCATCTGAATCATCATGATATTGCGTCTTGCCAACCTCCAGTGTGTCCAGGTCATCCACACCATCGATACCGTTAGCTTCAGCATGCTGCTGTAATACAGAGTACCTGTGCACCAGGAACCTACAGAACACATCAAACAGGACTGTGACACAGATACTGTATATACAGTACAGATACAGTAACTGTTCATGTGCTGAGGGATGTTTAGGAAAATTGGGGCACAAACCTTCCTCCACAGACATATTTTTTGATGAAAATAACCCCAGCAACGGCACTGATCAACAGAACAGCGATGACCACAACGATTATAGGAGCTGAATTGAATGAATGTTCCTCTGTCTGAAAAACGCATTATGGGAAAGATTTTTTTTGTGCTGTTTTTCAAACAAGCATAACAAAATTCTCAGTTTCATGGTGTATATCCACCGATAAGGCATAACATTATGACCACCTTCCTAATATTGTGTTGGATGGCAGGACCCAAGGTTTCCCACCAGAACATTGCCCAAAGCATAACACTGCCTCCGCCAGCTTGCCTTCTTCCCATAGTGTATCCTGGTGCCATGTGTTCTCCAGGTAAGCTTCGCACACGCACCCACGTGATGTAAAAGAAAACATGATTCGTCAGACCAGGCCACCTTCTTCCATTGCTTCCTTCCTTTTCTGATGCCCACTGTTGGTGCTTTCGGTGGTGGACAGGGGTCAGCATGGGCACCCTGACTGGTCTGCGGCTATGCAGCCCCATACGCAACAAACTGAGATGCACTGTGTATTCTGACATCTTTCTATAAAAACCAGCATTAACTTCTTGAGCAATTTGAGATACAGTAGCTCGTCTGTTTGATCGGACCACACGGGCCACCCTTCGCTCCCCACGTGCATCAATGAGCCTTGGCCCTGTGGCCGGTTCACCACTGTTCCTTCCTTGGACCACTTTTGATAGATACTGACCACTGCAGACCGGGAACACCCCACAAGAGCTGCAGTTTTAGAGATCCTCTGATCCAGTCGTCTAGCCATCACAGTTTGGCCCTTGTCAAACTCGCTCAAATCCTTACGCTTGCCCATTTTTCCTGCTTCTAACATCAACTTTGAGGACAAAATGTTCAGTTGCTGCCTAATATATCCCACCCACTAACAGGTGCCGTGATGAAGAGATAATCAGTGTTATTCACTTCACCTGTCATAATGTTATGCTTGATCGGTGTATATACAGACAACTTTTTTTCTATTTCATTACATTTCTATTCATAACACTGGAGTAATGATGCTGAAAATTCAGCATTGCTTCACAGTAATAAATTACATAATAATGATAATAATAATAACATTAATAATAATATTAAATTAGAATTGATTTAAAGTATTTCACAAATATCTTATTACTATATTTCTGATCAAACAAATTTGAGACTCCTTTCAAATTACATATACATATACATAAAAGGTATAATGTACATTCTGTTAATAAAATAAAAACCTACCGGTAGCTCTGACCTCAGCAAGTTACTGACACATTTCTTGCTCAGATCGATCTCTTTTCGTTCTGGAATTAATCCTCCTTCACATTGGTCCCCGGGAATTTTCCGATAACTACGGTCATACAAAGTTATCACTTTGGGATATGTTTGACTAAAAGTTTCAAGATATGAAGCATTTAAATAATTCTTTGACAAAAGCATTTGTCGATTATATTATATCACTCAGGCTCATACATTACTTAGGAAAGCAATATATGTATAATATACCCCTTACACCTACTGAACACTTCAATACAACTCCTGTGAATTTGTAAAAAGAGAGTGATGTGTTACCCGCTGGTCTGAAGCTGCTCTTTGCGTCCGTGCAGGCAGAACTCCAGTGAATGGCCAATAAGGTCAGGCTGCTCCACACACACAGAGCTATTTTCCGCATGGTAGAACCCAAAGTCACTGCAGGAAAATAACAACCGGGATTGGAATCACAGACTGAATGCACATCATGAATAGTATAAATGACTGAATGTACTTTGGGTGTATTTGATAAGCTTTTCTGTGTTTGTACCACTGAAAGTCAGTTAGGGTGCAGGCACATGTTGTTGGCTCCTTTGTAACCATGTAATCCCGGCCGTTCCAACAGACTGAGTCCTTTCGCAAACGTAAAAACCTTTCCTTGTATCCCAGTATGCATCCGTCAGTGGGGTTGCTATTATTGCTTGAGTGAGCGAGCCACTCTATGTAGTCATTATCCTGGCCTGCAGAATGATTATTTGGTCATTTCAGGGCAATCTTTACACATTTTAGAGTGCTAATAGAAGTATGCATACTACAGTTGTGGTCAGAATTATTGGCACCCCTGGTAAATATGATCAAAGATGGTTGTAAAAAATAATAGGCATTGTTTATCCTTTTGATCTATCATTCAAAACAATTCGCAAAACCAAAACTTTCATTGAAGTAAAAGAATTGAAGGTTGGGGGAAAATAACATTATGAAATTAATGTTTTTCTCCAAACACGTTGGCCACAATTATTGGCACCCCTAGAATTTTTTTTATGGGATAAAAGTATATTCCCATTAATATTTAATTAGCACACCAGAGTGACTAGAAACATGAAATAGTCTAGCTATGACATCTTGTTCCACAGGAGTATAAATATGAGGAAACATAATGGCCAAATTCCCTTAATCATCTATCACAATGAGTAAAACCGAAGAATATAGTTCTGAGGTGCAGCAAAAGATTGTTGAGCTTCACAAAATAGAGTGGCTATAGGAAAATAGCTAAAGCAATGAAAATTCCCATTTCCACCATCAGGGCAAAAAATTAAGAAGTTTAGTCAACTAAAGATGTTACGAATCTGCCTGGAAGAGGATGTGTGTCTATATTGTCTTAACCCCTACATCACCACATGTTGTTTGGGAGGGATTCAAGAAAGATCCTTCTCGCTCATCCAGAAACAAACTCCAGCATATTCAGTTGTCAGACACGACTGGAGCTTCAGGCGGGACCTGGTTCTGTGGTCAGATGAAACTATAAAAATAACTTTTAGATTTTTGTCATTTTTTAAAATAAAAGATAATGTTTTATTTTTATAGCCATATTTGATCATATTTACCAGGGGTGCCGATAATTCTGACCACAACTGAATGCTGGTAAAAGATGGGATTCTGTATAGTAGTATATTTATAGAATATTGTATAGAATATTTTTATAGTAGTTTATAAAGTGCTTTTTAGAAATAATAGGCCACTCACAGTCTCTAGAGAGTAACTGCCTGAAGTCGACAGTGACAGAAACCCAGTACTGATTCAGGAGGGTTTCTCTGTAGCCCCACAGGCTGACGTTCATGGAGCGCGCACCAGGTTCTGATGCCAGGCCAGTGAAGTATAATGGGTCATCGGTGAAATTATACACATGCCAACACTGACCTTCATCAGTTGAAAATCTAGTGAAAACAATTAAAAGGGAGAAAAAAGTGAATATTTAGTTATTCCTGTGATGGCAATGCTTAATTTTCAGCATCATTCCTCCAGTCTTCAGTGTCACAGGATCCTTCAGAAATCATTCAATGCTGATTTGCAGCTCAACATTTTTTTTATTTTATTATCAATGTTGAAAAGATTCTTTTGTAACATTTTACAGTCAACTTTACAGTCACTTTTGATAAATTTAATGCATCCTTGGTAAATAAAAGTATTAATTCCTTTCCAAAAAATAATATATAATCAGATATAATGTTACTAAAGCTTTCTATTTCAGATCAGTTTTTATTACTTCTATTCATCAAATAATCCTGAAAAAAATGACAACTGTTTTCAACACTAATAATAATAGTAAAGGATTCTTGAGCAGTAAATCCTCAGCATATTAGAATTGATTTCTGCATATTAGTAAAGATGCTGAAAATTCAGCCTTGCATCACAATATTACAGTTTTTTAATCAAATAAATTCAGCCTTTGTGAGCATAAGAGACTTCTTTTAAGAACACTTCCTTTTGAATGGCAGTGTGTATGTACGCATGTATTTATATAAACATACAGTAATGTTAGACAGAAAGCTCACTTGATCTGTGATATGGGGTGTGACGGGTTGTGCTCCACCGCTACCAGCAGTCCTCCTGAATCCAGAATGGCGTAGTGATGGGGGCCTTTTAATGCCTGAAACCATGTGTAACCCCCGTCATCCGACACGTACACGTCTGGAGAAAGCACAGAAACTGCGCCTCCCACACTCCCTGATGAAAGAGCAGATGGAAAAGAGACGCGAATCAGAGAAATGCAGCGTGACAGTGTAAAGGCCCTTTAATACTCACAAATATAAGACATAACTAAAATAATTAATTATTACTAATTTACATTAGTTCTGCAGCTCAGTTAAAAAGTATGGGTCAATAGCTATATTAGAATCACAGTATAGCATAAAATAGAATTAAATTAAAGAAAATAATGAATAAAATAAATAAATAAATAAATTAGCCACATATAAGAGGCTGGTGAAAATGGTTATACAAAAGGTTTACACTGAATGTGAGTCAGTTCTGCCTTGTAGAAAGACATGTGATGGAGAATGTGGGCAGTAATCACCATGTGCCAGGATGAGTCCCACAGCATTGAGCTCTGAGAGGGGCTGCATGGGCACGTTCAGTTTCATAGAGATGCTGTAGGATGCGTGAATATGCAGACTACACTGCAGAAGACAGAGACGCATTTGATATTAACATGAAATCACACACATTGCGATTATAGTGCTTATTCTCAGGATCAAAATGAATATTATGTCATATGTTTTGTATGATTTGAGTATTAAGTCAAATCATTAACATGCCCACAACAGAAGAGGCGGTTTCACAATGCCAAGTGTTTTAGCTCAGAGAAAGCACTTAGAAATGTTGCAGTAAATGCTGGACATGAGTTATATTTTCAATCTATCCTTTTTAATATTTGCTAGTTTTGTGATTTTGTCCTTAATGCTTACACAAAACAAATGCAATACGCGAGCCTGTATTTATCGGCACATGACCAAGACTTCTTTTGGTGACTTTAATAGAGACATGAACATATTCCATAGCAAATCTCCCTGGAGGAACTGCCTTGTTTAAGGACATAATGATGATTGCTTCATTTTTTTTTTAAAGGAACAAACGATAAACCTTCTGATTACTGGATCTACTACACCACTCTACATGTTCTCCATGATTTATATCTAATGTAAAGTTGAGATTGCGGCTGTGCTGTTTATCTGTGGCTCTCACTTTGTCTGGGTGTTCGGTTGTGGAGTCACACACTCCGTTCCACGGCTTCTGCAGAGGTCGCCACCCTCCACCTTGATTAAACGTGATCACTGTCTGCACAGAGCCATCTGAGGAGGGAAGATACACATCAGCAAATATGAGATTTTTTATAAATGTGTTTTTAGGATTACAGTCACAGCCTTACCCACGGCGAGCACACTGGTCATATATACGCCCCTCAGAGAGGTGATGTTGGTGAAGTCAGTGTCTCCGCCTGTGGTGGTATACAAATGGTGTTCCAGAGACTTGGAAAACACTGTGCCTCGGTTATCAGACACATATATGGTACCAACACCTGAGTCTGATGGAGTAAAACAGTTGTTAGTACCCAGGTTCTGATGGCATAGTTACAAATCACACATTTAAATAACGGACCCTTTTCAGATTTTCGGGGTTCTCAGAAGTGGACGTTGTCATGGGTAAACTTCTATAGCGGTGAATGGGAGATCACAGCAAATATAATTTTTGTGAATTCTGTGATAGCATTTCTAATACTTTCCAAAAGAGCAAAAGAAATATTGAGAGACTGATTACAGCAGTCACAAGAGAGAAAGGGGTGAAATTTGCCATCACTTTCTCAGCCATTGTATTAGAAACACAATTCCTTTTTTGTCATTTACTGCCAAGGTAACAACACAAAGTACAGTGCTATAAATGTGTATTACATTAAAAAAAAAAATTTAAATATGAAAACTGTGGAAACGCATCATCACAGTCCATGAAAAGGGTCTATATTGCTAGAATATATGAAATGATGTGCAAAGTGCAAAAAATAAATGTATGAATGTATGTCATCTTTTTGTCATATTGTCTCATTTTTAAGAGTTTGCTTCAAATCCAAACCATTGCTGTTATAAAATAAACTGAATTAGATTAGATAAAAAAGATTAAAATTTGATTAAATATATATATTTTTATAAATAAGTGTCTTAGCAACAAACTGAAATAGAAGATTAAGTTGAATCACAATTTGATTTTAAATAAAAATAACATAACAAGTATTACAAAAACAACTAAAATTAAAAAGAAAACTCAAAATATAAAAATAAAATTGAATTCAAAATATTAATAAATACTATAATAGCATATAAACAATACTAAAATAACATTCCAAACTTCAAAGTAACAATCCATATCTTGATTGAGATTATTCAACATTACTCTTTAATATATTGGAGATTTATTTTGCTGAACAATAAATCATTTGCTTCACCTCCAGGTTCATCGACGTGCATGAAAACCATATCATCGTTTGCGGCTAGAATGGAGTAGAACTGTTCATGGCCGACAGTGGGAAGCTGAGCCATGTCCCATGTCTCCCCCTTATCTACTGAGACATGAATCATGCGTGAGGAACCCTGCAAAAGAACAGAAATGTTTTTGACATCTGTATGTGATTTCAACCTCACACAACACTACAGCTCAAAAATCGAATCAGATGCCTTGCTATATACTGCCTACACAGACAGCTCACTTCAGACTGCTTTAATACATTTCAAAATATATTCAAATAGAAAACCGGTATATTAAAATCATATTTCACAATATTACACTTTATTTTAGCACAAATAAATGGCACCTTGGTGAGATTTCTTTTTTAATCTTACCAGAACCAAACTTTTGAACAGTAGTGTATATGCAGTGATTTTGGTCAAAAGGAAACATTTTTTATGTCTAAAAATGCTATCCAAGTGGGCAGCACACATGGGTTTGGGTATCGAGAACTGGTTCCGTTTTTTTCAGAACCAGTGATTCGATAAAAACCGCGCATTCCAATTCCGCTTAACGTTTCCTTGTGCGCATTTTAATGTGATTTTAAACCACAGAACGGCTTCTCATAGTGAGTAGTGCGCAATAATGAACTGAGTTCTCTTTCTCGTCTTTTTGCATAGACATATACTCACAAAAATGTCAAAATACAGCTCTTAAAGAGACAGCAGATTTTCTTGTAAACATTGATCAAACAACAAAAGACAACGAGAAAATGTACTCGCTGATCTTTACAGAATAACTTTTGTAATTATATTTCTTATGTATCGCATATATTTTAATAATAAAGTGCAGTGTTATTTTACATTTGATTACAATTCCTGAATATCTGAAAAACTTAAAACACTGTTTATTTAATTGTATCTTTGTTCAATTGTATTTATTTGTGCAATTGTGGTGTTTACTTGTCTTTAAAAATGCTTGAAATTTATATCAGTTAGGCTAGTTATTTTTGTTATGGTATTTTTAAACCATAGGCAAAAGTTCCTTGTGTGAGTGCTCTTTAGCCTGTTGATTTTTGTTCATGGTATTCAGCCACAAAGAAATAGCCAAGAAATCTAGAGGCACCCTAGCAACTCTTGGTAGATCTGCGAGCTGGAAAAACCAAACTCTGGTCAGGCCAATCACATCGTGTATAGAGTCAGTGGGCGGGCTTAACATAATGACAGCAGAGTTGCGGAGGTTCTGTGTGCCACTTGCAAACAAAGAAGCTGGCGAACGGCGATCTTTCGAATCGGCTTTGGCCGCGACTCTGGAAAACTTGTTAAGTTTTACTTTAAGAAAAGAACAAAGAATCACTGAAGTCATTCTTAAGAAGGGACGATGTGTTCAGAGTTTTGCCGACCGGATACGGCGAAAGTTTAATCTATCAACTGGCTCCGCTTCACGTTGCTCTGGTTGGTTGTAGCGTTATCCAATTGCCTGGGAATTTGAAAGACAACCGTTTATCCCGCTCCTCGGATTGAGCCCTGTCAATGTTGAGTTCCCAGACCCTACATCTTGATGTGGGTCTGGCTTGTTGAACTAACAATGAAATGTTTTGCAATAAGACTTAGAATAAATGTGAATGATATCTTTTTTTTTTTACCTTATTGGAATCGAAAATAGGAATCGATAAGAATCGGAATTGGAATCGTTAAAATACAAATGATACCCAAATCTAAGGATGATACATTAAGATTTTACAAGAGCTCACCGAGTTGGTCATGACTGAGGCAAAAACAAAGCGTCCACCCAAGCCAAAGGAATAAATCCTGATTCCAATAGTTTTAAATGTTCTGCCATAGTCTAATGATTTTCTCAATTCCAAGGTTCCCCGGTCACCTGAGAGAGAGAGAGAGAGAGAGAGAGAGAGAGAGGAGAGAGAGGGAGAGAGAGAGAGAGAGAGAGAGAGAGAGAGAGAGAGAGAGAGAGAGAGAGAGAGAGAGATTCAAAATATCTATCCATTTGCAGCATTATTCAAACAATGGGGATTTAACAAAGTCACTCACTGCAGGATCCATTGGGATTTGTAGTTAAGAAAATAGTGTCATCAATTCCCCTGAAATTTCAAGCAAACAGGATACAATCAGACATTTCCATCCATTCATACCGAATTCACCACTGCACACCATTCCTATAAAGGCCTGCTACTTCAGATCTATCCGACGGCCTCAGTATCTTTAGTGTAAGAATACAAGTGAGACCAGGATCATATTTATGAGGGCTAGGATTGTAAACCTCAAAGGAATAGTTCATGCAAAATGAAAATGTATTTATAATGCTTTGGGTAATGAAAACAAAACCTCAAACATTCCGCCTAGGGGATTTTGTTTTTGAGTGAAAAAGTAAATAATTCTGGGCCATGAAAAAAGCTCTAATCTGATACAAAGATAAACAGACCGATGGAAATATGTTCTTGTGTGAGAATCCTAACCTCAAACCAATGCACACATTACAAAAATGTAATTACAATAGATTTAGCTTCATTTGACAATCATGAGAAATGAACTGCTATTAAAACAATTAAATCTCCATTTAGCTCTAGGCAGCGATGGGATTCAAACCCACATCAAATTGTTACATGAGAATCCTTTAGCACTTGGACACACAATGACCAATCGCAATGAAGAACAAAAAAAGACTGTTTGGATGAATAACTTGCAAATTGCATATAAAAATGTCAAGACCTTTCTTAAAGCTGCATGCTCTATGACTGTTTAGCTTTGTACTATTTCTGGCAGTCAGGATGCACAGCTTTCCATAAAATGGGAAGTAAAGTTGTCCTTATGACATTAAGGGCCAGATTTACCAACAGTTTTCAGCAGCGCAAACCCTCTTTTGGTGTTAAAAAAACTACTGTCAGGACTTACCAAAGACACGCAGTGAAAAATTAGCATTGAAAAGGCGTGGACAGAGTTATTACACTGCATATGCATTTGTAGGAATTTCCCTTTCATAAACACAGTTTATGAGAGAAGAGTATTAAAATGAATCATGCAAGGTGATTTAATATAGTTTGCGCTAGTCAATTTACTGGTATTTGTGCCATTATTTACCGCCCCCAAAAAAGTGTTCACAGGCAGAACTTTCCACTCCCATCAGCGCTTTTCTGGAATTTTGCTCTCACACTAATTTGTTAATAGATATATTAACAAGTTTATTTCTGAGGCACCCAGAGTTATATAAAATGTCATATCTAACTGCCACTAAATATGACATAAAAGCAAACTTGAGTCCTTTAAATAGTGGACCAGAATAAGCTGCAATATGGCCATATTGTCAGTAAACAAAATTCTGGCTACAATGGACCATTGTTACTGATTCATTTATGTACCATTTCACAAGACAAACAGTCTCATGGATCTTCCTCCAATTGCCCCCGAAGTCGTCGGACAGCCATAAGTCATACTGAAACAAGAAGGAAACAGCGTTAGTGCACGTTCTTTTGCAGAAAACAGGAAGGAAATGTCCATGGTCTTACATTGATGCTGTAGACCATGAGAATGTTGCTGTCTCTGGGGTTGTATGTGATCTGCATTAATGGATGGAAGGGAAGCTCAGAGTCCACGAAGCTGTTCCCGAAATCAACAGAACGGAAAATTTTGGTGACTTTCCCCTCGGTTAGATCACCTGTGAGGATCACCTGTGGGACAGTAATTAATATAAAAAAATTACGCCAGTAATCATTGAACTTATTGTTCAATAATTATAGAAAAGATTGAAGGAATCCTGCAAGCTTTTTTCAATCCTAAATGTATATTAGAGATAATAATTTCAATGCATTTGTAAGAAAGCTCAGTAAATACACTTATAATGAAAAGAGAAGCATTTAAAAGCAAAAACAGATTGAAATTTAAAAGCACAAAACATTAAAAAATGAAATGTTTTTGAAAGAGGTCTCATTTATTTGATCAAAAACAGTAAAAAACAACATAAATGTGAAATATTATTATAATTCAAAATAGCTGTTTTCTTTTTTAATATATTTAAAAATGCAATTTATTCCTTTCATGAAAATATTTCATATTATTATCAATGTGGAAAATGTGTATTTCTGTATTTACTGCAATTTCTTGCTGAATAAAAGTATTAATTTCTTATTAAAAAAAAATTACCCCAAACTTTTGAATGGTATTATAGGTTTTTTACTGAAGCTCTTTTGAGATGCCACGACTTTCCACCTGTATGAACTTGTTTGCTTGTATACACATCAAAATTTCACAGCACACTACAGTGCCCATAGATGTTCCATTGAAAAAAAACTGTAATATTCCTTTCAGATCAGTTCAATATTACAGCAGAGAAGTATATAGTCACCTTCCCAGAATTTTCAGGACCGATTGCGATGCCAAACTCTGTCTGTATGAAGGTGTTGTTAATGAGGTCGGTGATGTCCTGGAATGTCTTTCCATAGTCTTCACTGACCCAGAAGAGATAAGAGGGAGTTATGGATCATGTGACATAGCTAAACAAACAAAGAAAACAACCAAATGTGTACTGTACAAGCAACATTTACATTGAGCAAACGCAGCACTGGAAGAGGAAGGATTCATTACACTCTATTAATCACGTTATGAAGGCAAGCCTTTGAGACAGAGACACATTTTTAGATTTTGGGGTATTTGACTTTTCATAACATGCTGTTTCAGACAAGAGGAAAATGCTAATTAAGTTTATTTTATTGCTCTTTATCTATTTGTGTCAGTAGATTTAAAATTACAATACAAATCTTTAAAGTATGTTTTCTAAAATTGAATTTCTCTCACAAGTCCGAAATCTCCACTTCGGCAGAACCAAAGATTACAGTTTTATTTCTATCAATATTCTGGTGGGTTTTACAGAGGGGTTTGTTAATATATAATTTGCCTGACTTTATACAACATTAAAACATGGTGAAAAATTTATTTTTTTTCTGGCTGTTCACAGTATTTTATGATTTATAAGTGATGAAAAGAAATGTCCAAAATCCTCTCAGTAAAAAACAAGTTTTTGTCACACTTGTAATGCAAAAAATGTAATCAGTCAACTGGGGAAGTATGGTGACATCTATTTTTTTTACCCTATTCCTCTAGGGTGTTTTGCCTTAAAAACTCAATTCTTCTAGCAAGAGCTTGGACACTGTCCTAAAAGACACCCTTACCTTCTGTACAGTCTAGACTGACCAAACCGCATGATAAAAAGAGGAACCTGGAATGTTGTCAGCACCAGTAGTACCTGCACAGAGAAGAGACACAGAGAATATTATAGCATTTGGATGTGAAAGACTCAGAGTCGCTCAGAAACTCGTTGTGCAGCGAAGCATTCAGTGAAGAGATTTAAACTCAGGCTCGGCCGAGATACTGCAGGACACATGCCTGGACTTGAGAACAGCTACAATCTCACCCTTCACACTTAATTTATCCAGCTATCACTCAAGAACAGGCACTTGCTGCTTGCAGAGAAGATTCTGATTGGTCAGTGCCTTGTTCTCATTTAACTTCTGTCCCTAACCCTTAAGTCAACATGAAATGGTATTTGCAATCCATATCACTTTCATAATGCGACACATTTCCTGAGAACAAATCCATAACTAACATTCACCAATAGTCCACACAGCCTAGGTGATATCATATAAAGAAGGAAAGTAGTTTCAGAGACAGAGTAATTTTTAATATTTGAATGAAAGATTAAAAAGACAAACATTTTTGATGAACCTTTTATATTAAACAACCCGTCAAAGGCGAGGTTTGTGAATTTAGTTCTTGAATGTTAGCCTTCAGGGTTTCTATATATGCTAGGGGAGAGGTTTTCAAGTTAGGGTAGGGTGTAGGATATAGAAAGGAATGCATGATATTATCGATAACCAATAATACTTTATATTTGAAAGCCGATAACCGATATATTGGTAGATAAATCTAACAAAACAAAACAAAACAAAAAAACACTTTTGAGAGCCTGATTACAAAATTCAAAACCATCATGGCAAACAGTGCGCATCACGTGTTTCAACTTCAACTGGAAATAATCCATTATTAATCGGCTTTAACATAATCGACCACATTTTTATATCGGGCCGATACCGATTACATTAAAAATCAGATGATACTGATATGGTGGCTGATATATTGTGCAACCCTAAAAAAAAATGACGACTCATCCTATACTACACCGTTTTT
Source organism: Gobiocypris rarus (assembly GCA_023029165.1). NCBI lineage: Eukaryota > Metazoa > Chordata > Actinopteri > Cypriniformes > Gobionidae > Gobiocypris > Gobiocypris rarus. The sequence goes on along the minus strand of CM040931.1, from coordinate 7,556,757 downwards.
CTTTTCAATCATATGCATTCTACAAAGAAAAAGTAAACTAAAAGTTATTTAGTTTATAAGATTCATGTTTCTTCTTACAAAAGAAAGATTTGTGGGAACTCCTTTAAATGCCTGAATAAAAGTTAAACAGTTAGAATGATATTCGTTAAAGGTGCAATGAGCAATTACCAGAATGGTGCTAACAATGACACCTCAAAAGTAGAAAAGGTGTCTGAAAAGACGGCACTCTTTGAAAATGTTTGCAGAGAGTTAACAGAAATAGATTCGAGTGTTGTTGTTGGGTGAAGGCTGTGCTGGAGGAGTAATTACAGCTTGTATATGTTTTACAGCTGCACTTTGGTTCAGAGACGGAATCAGCCCCCAGTGTTGTTGGCCCTAAACGACGGTTTGAGGTCTTGTCAAGCCAGGCTCTGAAGAGTCTTTCAGCCACCGAAACCGTAATTCACTCATTCTCGTTTCACATTGATGTGTCATTGTAGGACCCACATTCCTGAGATCATGGAGCCGACCACACAACAGCTTAGTAGATAAAAAACTTTTTGATCGGCTACTGGTTAATATATATAGTGGTAGTAACATAGTGGATTGTAAGGATCAAAGACTGTTGGTTCAAATCCCAAAGTAGCTGGAAATTTTAACCAGGGCCTGAATATTATGCAATTTTTACATGCGTTTCCCCGTGTTCACATGTTCAACTTGGATTGTTTGTATTCAATGAGAAAGATCAGATGACATTTTTATAGTAGATCAGCAAGTAATTTATGGTGGCAGTTTTTCAAGCCCAATTTTCATTTTTTTGTCAAATGGTTTGAAGCTGTTCACACAAAAATACAATGACTTTTCAATTTTGTTGTTAGTGGCGCATTAAAAGCACTGCTGCTATGTTGTGGTGGGTTTATTACGAGGATAGTAAATGACTTTAATTAGGCCACAGATTGACTTAATTACAAGAAAAATCATCTGATGTGACATAACATTTGGTGAGGCATTTTTCCTCAAAATACCATTTTCATTTCACACTATATTATAAATTCCTTGCATTATTGTATATAGAGATTTTAAATGTTTTTGAAAGAAGTCTCGTGCTCATCAAGGCTGCAGTATAAGCAAAAATAAAAAAATATATATTACAATTTTAAACAACCGTTTTCTATTTTAAAATATTTTTCATTGTAATTTATTCAAATCTGAATACCTCAGTCTTCAGAGTCACATGATCCTTCAGAAATCATTCTTGATTTGGTGCTCAAAAAACATTTCTTATTATTGTCAATTTTGAAAACAGTCGTGCTGCCTAGTATTTTTGTTAAAACTGATATATTTTTACAGAATTCTTTGAAAAGAATGTTGAAAAGAGAAGCATTTAATGAAATATAAATCTTTTGTAACATAAAGGGACCTATCATGCATCCGGTGCAATGGGACACCAGGCACGACGCAAGTGTTTTTTGCTAGTTTCAGCTCGCCACACTTATCATTTTCACGTCCAGCACCACGTTGTTTAAATAGCAAATGCACTCACGTACATCTGTTCACCCATGGGCGTGCTGGTCTGAAAACCAGGTGTGTTCAGGTGCATTGTTGGCGTGTTGCTATTTTGAGGCAACTGAAAACGACTGCACCATTGACCAACAAAAACCTGGTCTAAAGTCAATAGCAGAGTATTTTTTGTGTTATTTAAAGGGCGTGTTAGTAATATGCCGGTGCATAGCGCGCTTACACTCTGCTTATTACATACACAGGGACACGCAGCAGCACACAAACATTTTTAAATAATAATTTAAAAAAAAAATCCTCTCTGGAGACACATTCAGTCTTCCCATTTAAAACTAGATATTTTTCATGATATGATACTGTATTCCTATGTAGATAATTAGATAAATTCAACTCACCCCTGTGCCGTCTCCAACCCAGGCCAGAGACACAGAGCCACTCAGGTCATTGAAGTTATACTGAAAAAGAGATGTAGAGACATAATGAAGTATGATTGCAAATAAACATTGCAATTAAAATTCAGTAGATTGATGATATTAATAATCCCTGCACCGACCAACATGATTTTTTTTCTCTCTAAAATTATCCAGCATAAGTTAAAATAAATTCAATTAAAAAAAACATGTCATTTTCATTAGCATCACTTCATTTGGGCTCTAAAATCAATGTTATTCTAATATTGTTCTCTCGCTCTCTGTCTAATGCAGATTTGTTTTTAGAGCGCTTCTGTGGTGAAACTAAACACCACAGGCTTTCACTGTAGTCCACAGGGATGAGATTGCAGGCTGGAATTGGACTAAAAATATATATATAAAAAAAGGAAAATAAAATAATAATAATGATTGAAAACAGGGATCCAAACCACAGCTTTACATAGCTTAAAATAAAGAAACATCCCGTAAAGAGCAGAAAATAAAAAGATAATATGAGGGAAAAGTGCTTGAAAAGGGAAACTGTTTTGTTGTATTAAAGACAACAAACACCATTTTATAAGCACATTTTATTTGCAAAACAATGTTTTGATTTGAAACTTTGTTTCAAGTTACTAAATATTTATTTAAATATTGATATTAAAATCAGACATAAAAGCACAATTGTTGATGTACAGTAAAATTAAAAACCTATAAAATTCATGTAGATTCATTGCTCAGATAATTTGGAGAGTTAAATCTGTTGATATGTCCTTTAAAACACTGAACGGGATAAATGTGAGTTGTAGTGTCTTTTTTCATTGAGAGAAAAAACAGAAAAGCAGTATACTTCTCCATTTAGTCTCATCATTCTAGGCTATATCATCAGCTAAATAAAAAAACAAAATAAATGGTACTAAAGTTATGTTAGTAATGCCTAATAAAAGACAATGTCTAATAAAAGGCAACTAAGCAAACATATTTACAGTGCTTAATCAGAAAAAGTCTGGTGATTCTAGGAAGAAAAACACAAATGCTGGGATTTATCTGTCCACAGGGAAGCGGAACCATGTAGCGACATGCACACAGAAACCACTGCTGATCCGACAGATGGCTGTGCCGCTGTCAGCCGACCCACACTGCTAGGGAATGTGTGTGTGTGTGTGTGTGTGTGTGTGAGTAAGGGCACATTTAAGAGGACAGGCCCGCTGTCAGTCGAGTGTGTAACCTCCCTTTCAGTTTCACCCGCTGGAATGCGAGACCCAGATGGTGTGTGTGTGTGTGTGTGTTTGGAACAGAGTGAGTGCCCCACATTTTCATCTGCCTCACACACTGAGAACAAGAGCGCAACTGATGTCAAAGAGATTGTGGGAGAGAAAAGGAGGGAAAAGAATAAAAAAATCCAAGCACACATACACAGGCTCTGGTTTAAAAGCTAGTGAGCTGTCTGGCTACTAGCATAGGCATTTGCCTCTGTTATGGAACCTCAAAAGGGACAGATTTGGATGCTCTGCATTGACAGTAATCCCATGAGTCTTTATGTAAAATGCACAGAAGACTCCATTCAATTGATTGTGATACTGTATGGCTTTAGCAATGTATGTTGCTAAACTAACAGCATATGTATAGCACACATGCTTATTGAGTAAAATAAAATTGCATTATAATTGCAACATTCTTATATAAAATCAACTCACCAGACTCTTTTAACTGAGCTTGTTGCAATGCATTACTTTTTATTTTTTGGAAAGGGCTTTCATAGAATTTGGCTTAAAGTAATGTTGTTGATATTTGGAACAGACTTTGTGTCAAGAGCGGTCATGGTGTCTTATGTAGGCAGTTCACTAGGTATTGCAACAGAGCCATACATTCCTGGGTTGGTTTTTTTGTTTTGTTTTTTGTAATGGGATATAATAATGTGTTAAACAGGGTTTCATACAAAATTTACATTAAGCATTTAAAAAGTAATTAAAATAGCTTTTTTTTTTTTTACAATGGTTTTAATATGAATGTCAAGATAATGACAAAAGCAATGCAATTTATTTAGAAAGAGTATGCCAAAGTGCTGAAATAGAATACAATAAAAATGAAATACAATACAAGTAAAAATAAAATAAAAGTAAAAAAAGTATATATAATAATGCAATAAAACATCAGACAGGTACAACTGAATGAAATAAAATAGAAATAAAAAAATAGTAAAATGGTGTAAAGTAAAATACAGCCAAATAAAATCTGTTACAAATAGTGGTGTTAAATCAATTAATCGCGATTAATCGCATCCAAATAAAAGTTTGTTTACACATAATATATGTGTGTACTGTGTATAATTATTATGTATATATAAAAATATTATATATATATATATATATATATATATATATATATATATATATATATATATATATATATATATATATATATAAAACATTTATATTATATATATAAAACATTTATATTATATATATAAAACATTTGTATTAAATATACCAAACATGCACGTGTATATTTAAATATAATAATTATTATACACAGTACACACACATATATTATGTAAACATTACGTGATTAATCGATTTGACAGCACAAAACATCAAACAGGACAGGTACACCCAGACAAAATAATAAAATAAAATATATATACAATAAAATAAAATACATTTTACACACCATCAAAAGGCCAATCAACCATGGAATATAGTCAAAACTGAGTGCAATCAATAATGTATGATTTTAAACCGGTAAAGTGTCAAATGTTTCTATTATGTCTTAAAATGCTGCCTATGCATTACATTGTGGCACAAAAAAACACCCAGAGGAAAAAAATAAAGGAAAAACTTCTGATATGATGACAAAACCCCATCAACACACATTCAGATCCATTTTGAGTATCTCATCTACTATTTTATGGTCCATATGGACATGTTTGTGTAAGGAGGCCTCCGCATCACACTCCTTTCTACGGATCACATCCTCTCTGCATTTCTGCAATTCCAGCCAAGCCCTTGGAGATCAATGACCATGTCACAGAACACTCCGCTTCTCACTTCTCCTCAATGATGACATCGTCTTACAATTTTTATGTTTCCCTTTTTTTCTTTCTTAAAAAGCAGCCGTACAAGGTCCAGAGAAGCAAAAGAACCGCAGCATTTTTGAAACTCACTAGCGTTCAGGCCCAATGGAAATTTGCACTCTCACAATCCAAAGTGTGAACAAAAGTTTCCATGTTACCAACCCAGCCAACGTCCTTCTGATGCAACCCACCTAAAAAGAGACCCTGAATGGTACATGTGTTCTAGAACAGCAAGAACAAGACGTCTAAAACACCTGCTTAAACTCCAGGGCCAGTGTTCCTTCTCAATAATGTGTCTTTGAATAATGGATACAGTGGTTGCCTCTCCATTCCTTGCCATATTTAAACCAGAAGGAAAGAAACATGCTGACATCCCTGTACTGGCCAACAAAACAGGCTTGCCAAGAATGGCCTGCACCACGCCAACAAGTCTTTTTCAATGGGGGATTAAAGAGTGATGAGAAGACATTGTGAGCATACAACGTTTCTTCAGTTTGGAGAAGACCAAAGTACACATGACTTAAAGTAAGGCCCTAAACAAACTCCATGGCTCTGTCCTGAATGCAGCCGAATACACTTATTGTTCAACTTTAAGTCCATGCTTTGCTGATGTAATGCTTTATAGATTGTTGGTTGGTAAATGGTAGACCCAATTTAAACCTGTAGCGTCGTCCACCTGCGATCCGATCGACCAAAACATATCTTAATACCAGGTGTAAACAGGGCCTAACAGTACTCTAAATGTGGTGATACACAGGACAACTTTTTAAGCAATGTTGACGGACAATATTGCCGAGCGATGTTGCTTGGGTACTTTCCCATTGAGAATGGGCAACAAATTTCTATCTGGATACATTAGATTAGTTGTTGGCCCTGTGTCTCACCTGGTCGCCCTTTGGCGACAACATTGCTCAAAAAGTTGCCCTGTGTATCATCACCTTAAGTGATGTGCTTTTCCATTCCTATGTGCTACTTTTCCATTGTATTTCTATTTCAGACGTGTATGACTGCTGCGCTCGCGTCTTTTACAGCATCAGCACAGCTTTTTTAAGACAATGTGTCAAGTTAAAAGAATTTTAACTTTTACACACAGTGCCGCTCATCAATGTCAGTTCATAAACAGTGGACGAATCAAGACCCTGGAGGCAGGGCAAGCAATGCAAGCTTTTGTTTACAGTAGCAAGTTGTCATGGCAACTGTTTTAATGTGACGGAGCAGGGAGCACTCTTAGTGGCTGTGTCCGGATAGCCTGAATTAAATAAATTTCTTCAAGCGATTATCACAGTCAGTTTCTTTAAAAAAGTGCTTGAGGAGAGCTGCTATTTCCGTCTCAAAAGGAGATGCCAAGCCTAAGTGCTAGGTCTAGCATTTACAGACAAACGACCCCTAATGATGTACTAGATATGTGAGAGATGCAAAGGTTGTGTTTTGAAAGGGGATGTTACTAGAAAAAAAAAAAGATTTACAGTGCTAACTATGAGCTTTTTCAGGTATATTAGAATTTCTTAACTGCTATGGTAACACAAATGCATACTGCACACTTGCAATGCACTGGCCAAGTATTAGCATGTGTGTTTGTGTGTATACGAGTATGTGTCTGGCCTAAGGCAATGGTATGGTACACACTCCTAATTGGTTGTGTGGTAATCCTGGCCAAGGAGCCATTCAGACTCCTTCAATCCCTACAACCATTAAAGGGCTTGCAAACTGGTCACAGGTCAACGCTGGATTACCAAGGTCTGTTTTCACAAAGTTGAGTGATACAATCAAACTGATGGCCCAGTGGGGATATTTGCAGAGAAAAGCCATCCTGCGGGGAGAGAGCCGAATAATATTAAAGCATGTCTGCTCCGTTAAGACTTGGAGAGGCCACCTGAGCGCGAGGCCATGGGGCCCTTGAAATCCTCCAGAACAATAACATTCAGACACAGTAGACAGTCTTTTCCTAAGGAAATCTCTGAAATATACTGTACAAAGGCAGAAATGTATAGAAAACTTCACTCCTACTCCTTTCCATAGTCTTAGCTCAACACGTCCTCTCCAGTAGACATGTTAGAACCACAAGGAACGTTGTTCGGGCTGCTTTTCTGGCATCTCACCAACCATTTCAGAGAGGACAGAAAATGTTTTCTCTGTACATTCTCCCCAGCACCAAGAAGGGGAAAAACCTGGACGTCTTTCCCTTGTGTTGAACTGGTAAACAGTCTTTGAACCCCAGGTCCAGCCAAAAGAAGCTTTAGACATGATCCAAACGGCTTCACAGTCTAAGGACCAACAACAAACATGACTTCATTTCTAGACAGTAAAAAAAATTGAATTTGGATTTAATAAGAGACACGACTCAAGTCAGTCTCAAAATAAGTGCTATTTAGACAGGTGGGTGAATGCTAACACGTGATTCAAAAACATGCACAAAAATATCCTGGAATCAAGATCTTAAACCGTGTTTTCCTAACTGGAATGCCACACCGAAATGGGTAAGAGGTCAGCAGTTCGTTAGATGAAGCCGTGTTTGTGTTTTCATTGGACTCACATAAATAACTCCCTACTGGCACAACTTGGATTTAAACATCCAGAGCGGAGTCTTAAAAAGTCTTCCAGCCTCCAAAAGAGCATCTCAAATCATTCAAACGCTAACTTCATCCACAAAGCTGTTTGAACATGTGTAACGTTATAAGTTCACGCAGACTTCATTAAAAGAAACTACAGGCAGTTGTTAAAAACACTTTATTGTGAGCTCGTAAAATTTCTAATTGCTCTGGCAGGTCATAAATTCCACCGGGCAGAAGACGATCAGCAGCCAGTTTTCATGTCGACTGACCACAGACTCTTGTGCAACACTGTGGTTCGTTGCCCATTTTGGACTGGAACAGGTCTGGAATATTATACTTAGCTCTGCAAGCATCCTAATTGTTGCTTTTTAGAGCATAAACATGATGCTGCTTCATTGATATCTAATTATATTTTATCTATAAAATTATCAGTAAATCATTGGGTAAATAGCTAGTGTTCATTGCAGTGTTGACATTTTGTTGGAATATCACTGGACACAGTAAGTTTAAAATTTAGAAAACATGTCAATGGCAAGTATTAAACTTTAGCATATAACTTATCCTGCGGCCCACATGAATGACACCTTAACGGGACAGTTTACCCAAAAATGAAAATGACTGACCCTCAATGACCCAAAAATTACTCACCCATTTGACATTCTTCTTTCAGACGAATACAATCGGAGTTATATAAAAAAATGTCCTGGGTAACCCAAGCTTTATAAGCAGCGAAGCAAGGCTTTTGTGTAAGAAAAATATACACATTTATCAGGTTATAAAGTAAAACATCTAGCTTCAGCCAGACCGCCTTTCATATTCAACTTACGATAAAAGCATAACTGACGCAGCGTATGATGTTGGACATATTATAAGCATTTAAAGCATTTGTAAGTTGAATATAGAAGGCGGTCTGGCGGTAGCGAGATATTTTACTTTATAAAGTTTGAAATATGGATATTTTTCTTACAAAACCCCATCGATTCACAGAAGGGCCCCTGAAGCCATGTGGAGTACGTTTATGAGGGAACTGGAATGGATGCACTTTTTGGGCTTTCATTCACTGCTAAATCTATAGAGACCAGAATAATATAGAGACTTATAAAAAATAGCCATGCATCAAAATTAGCAACCAAAAATGTTCAGCTGAATCAATGATGCGGTCGATGATTTCGGCCGAATTTCACCCAAATTATTTTCGATTGCTGAAATTTAAATAGTGCTTTTCTGATGACACATTTTGACTGTTTCAGCATCTGTTTTTTTGCACACAATGTAGATAAGATACAACAAGCAAACAGGAGTGACATATTTCCAAATGACAAAAAATTAAGCAATATGGAAAATTTGTTCGGCTGAAATATCGAAAGGCGACTCATTGCTGAAGAACTTTACTATGACAGTTTTATTTATCACATGAGAACATGGCAAACTGACCTGCATACCAAGTTAACTGCATGACCCAAATAATTCAAATTTAATTACAAAAATATATATTTTTGTGTTCTATTATGGGTTTTGTGTTCTCTGCAAAATTAAATTTGGTTTCAGTAAAAAATTCATTTCAGTGCATCACTAATAAAAAAGGTGGGATTCAAAAGTCTAGTTGCAAACATTCTGATCAAACGACCATTATGTTGTTAAAATGTTAGTTCACCCAAAGTATTCTTGTCGCTTCATAAAATTATGGACTATTTTAACAATGTCTTCACTACCTTTCTGGGCCTTGAAAGTAGCAATGATGTTGCTTATGGGTGGTTCAGAGAGCTCTCCAGTTTCATCAAAAATATCTTAATTTTTGTTCCGAAGATGAACGAAGGTCTAACAGGTTTGGAACGACATGAGGGTGTGTAATTAATGGCAGAATTTTAATTTTGGGGTGAACTAACCCTTTAAAACAGCAATGTTGAGCAGTTTGGATGTATATGCTATGAAATCTCCACCTCAAGAGTAGCCTTATATAATTATTTTAATCATAATAAAGAAGAGTCAAAATAGCCTCTAACAACAAGAACTTTACAAGTGCATGTATGCATGTAAGTTGATGTTCAAGAAAATCCAAACAGGTGTTAAAAAAAGCCTGAAACTGAATTTAACAAGGAGAAGTTTTTGAGAGACGCTGCCTTCAAATACTTTTCCCACTGTTGTCATGCCCCAAGCCTTTTTCCCGTTTCAGAAACATTCCTTTCTTGGAGGAAGCATTTCACTTCAACACTCATTTATTCTGGACGGAATGTGAGGGGACGAGAGCCAAAAACACTGGCCATAAAAGAACTGGCTCTGTGTGCTTTCTTAACAACAACAGTCTTTCTCTATCTGCACTTAGGCTAAACTCATGACTGATTGCCTTAGCTTTCCCTGAAATCTCAATGTGCTCTGTATTTGGATAAATAGTGGGATGCTTCCAACATAACAGGACTGATATGAAAGATATAGATTGGCATATATGTAGCTTATCGTTTACCAATAATTCCTGCAAAGCGAGAGGTCACACCAACCGCTGGTAAAACGTAATTGATGTGCTCGGGGGAGAGAGTTAGATAGGAGAGATACGTATATAGAGATTGAGAATGTTTACTGACTTCTTAAGGGTTAGTAATCAGCCATGGGCCGCTGTAATGAATGAGCTCTGACTAGATCTAGTTAAGCAGAATCACCTGACCCTTCTGTACATAAATACAGGAGAAACACATCGCTGAGACATTACAAGCACATCAAGAGGATAAATGCATTTGTTCTCTTGGCATAAAGATGAAATCTGTGGAATGTCTTAAAGGAACATCAAACACAAACTCTGGCCCATTTAATGTTTTCATTAACCATCTGGACAACTTCACAAACATAATTTTGATTGAGATTTAATTCCGTTAGAGACATGAAAGCCTTGCAGTTTTGGTGTGGCAGCGCTATGTGGCACTTGAAAAAAAAAAAACACTGAAAAAATAACATTCACTTGCTGAGAAAGGTGATGTAGGTACATTATTAGGTAATCTCAGACCAGAGGCCAGGAGTGTGATCTCACTTTTGTGATTTATGGCCCCTAGAAATTTAGGAAGAGCATCCCAAGTATTCTACTTTACGAAAAGTAGGGGAAAAAATGCAAAGAAAAAAATACTAACTTTAACAAGTGTAACTAGTAAATAATAAAATAAATTTGAAATGAAAAAGATTATGCAGAAAAGCTTTTCATTATGTTATATTATTTTAATGGGGGGAATTATCCTCAATTCTACTAAAAAAGAAGAACAAAAACTAATTTTAACAAGTGTAACTATTCAAAACAGGGGAAAAAACGTTATTACAATGTTTACAAAATAACAATTATATGCACATATATTATAATATCGAGCCGTGCTGAGTGTAACGAGTAAGAGATGTTTTGACCTACCGTATGAGTGTTGTTTTTTAACGTTGAATCATAGCCGTGCAGTGATTCACATTGATTTTGTGCGGATTCTTCACTCCTTTTCATCTTGCCATGATCTGGCAGCTGTAAATCTCTCAAACTGAGCAGATTTCGTGATTTGTGACTCTTTAGAAACATGGTTTGCTCACTCCTAGAGCTGCTGGGTCTCTCTTCAAAGTCCATGCAAAGAGCCACTGAGAATAACACAACCAAAACACAGCAGAATACGGTGCTCATGGTTTCCGTTTAATGTGCACAAAATCCTTCAGTCTAAATATCCATAAATAGCAGGTTTATTGGTAAGAGAAGAGAACGTGCAGTGTTTACACTCTGACGCATGTCTGTAGCGAAGCCGCTGTTCTCACTGCTAAACTCAACTCGCGGATTGTTCAAGATTAGGATGACCCGTCCGATCGACACGCCCATTTTCATGAATATTAATTAGGGCGCGCTGACGTTTCCTGGTAACCGTTTGCCATAGGTTTACATTCCAAAGATTTAATATTAATATTCATTAGAAAATAGCGACATTACCCCTTAATTTACCAATGGCGAAGGACTAGTTTATGAATATTAAGAGACAAGCATTCACTATACTAGAATTGGGTTAACCACGCCTTCTGCTGACCAACCTATCTTACAAATTGTGTGGCACTTTCCGATTTAAAATGACAACAAAACTGCCATGTGTTTGACTTATTTGCCGGTATTTAATGAGCTGTGAAAAGTGGTAATGTTTTAATTGAATGTTATCATTAAAAAAAATGTATAGCAATAATATTATTGTAAGCCTTCATACTAATAACATTTGATATTACAAAAATTGGCTTATAATTTTAAATATTATTTTTACTTGTATTAAATACCTTTAGTTTATAAAATTTCACTGTATACTAAATAACAAAATGATTACATATTTTAAACAAAGGCCACTAATAAAATGAACAAAGTTGTGACATTGACCATGTTAACTCCTTTGTACTAAGAGCTAAAATATATAGAAGTGTAATTAATTTGTATATATACACACACACAAATTTGTGCACTTCTTCAATGGTATTATATTAAATTATTTATATATATATATATATATATATATATATATATATATATATATATATATATATATATATATATATATACACATGCAATTAAAACTGCTAGCAATTATTTTTTTTTGCTGTACTTCTAATAAAGATTTACAGCATATGATGTTGGATGAAACCTAAAACAGCAAGACCTTTCCTTAATGATAATTTTTTTCTTTATTAGCCTATAATTGACTCATCAAAAAAGAAACCAAACACATCAGTTTTTCAACAACAGTTTATTATCGCACTGATTGGTAACAAAAAGACCCCCCATTTAATTCAACTACAAGATTTGCTGTCCTGTGCTTGTACAGAACTATAGAAATTTTGAGATTGACAGAGGAAAAAAAAAGTATAAAGACTCAATTCCTGTCTGAACAGGCAAACCGTAGGATGCAGCCAGAGTATTACTTATGCAATCGCTGTGTGATGATTCACACAAAATTACACTGGATTTTTCGTATTGAACATCAGTCGGGCATAGCACATCTCTAGATATCCTTGATGACATCCTCAAGCTCTTCTTTTGTGTACATGTGAAAGGTCTTGCCGGGCTCTACTGTGGCAAGCTGCAGGCAGAGAGAAGGAAATTATCAGACCTTCAAATACTTTTAAATGAAATTATATTTCACATGATCAACACCATGTGAGGGGAAGTGCTTTGTGCATTACCTCAATGTTAGTGGCATTGAGTTTCTCCTCCATCACTTGTTTCAAAATGGTGAGAGAAGACTTGATGGCATCCTTTAACGTCATGGACTGAAAAAGATAAAGAGATATTTTATGAATGTTTAGTGGGGAAAAGAAGCGACAAGTATAGTGTGAAATTTTCTTCAAAGAAATTAGATTTATGGAGAAGTCTTTTGGACATTGGCCGCTGCTTATTAGATTGCAGGGTCACATGGGTGAGTCTGGTGACTAAAGTTACACTAGTAGAGGCATGACATACTGGAATTGGAAGGATTTAAAAAGGGACTCTTATTTCCGGAGCACGTGGCTCAATTTGCTGCTGTTGGATTCTCTCGGGAGAGAATATCATCTTGAAATAACCTGGCTATGGCATTATGGATAGAGCTACATCTTAGAATTTCGAGATGGTTTTTCATTATAGAAAAAGTACATAACTATATAATAATATAGGTTTATGAATTATTAACTGAATTGACCCTGAATTGCCTATATTTGCTTTTAGAATTAAATTCTACAACTTATAATGCAAAAATGGTTGCTAGGCTATCGCGATTTGTTTTGAACTATATTTACTCAATCTCAAATTAGACTTGAGATTAGATTAAAAAAAATTATTAAATGCTACTTTTGAAATGTTTGTGCAGGCTCAAGGGATGTTGAGCAGTGCATTGAACCTGAGCATCAAAACTGAGCCATCAGATTACTATTTCCTTATTTCCTTAAAATGAGTCAGAATGCACACGGGCTAATTACGAGCTACAGGCAAAAGAAGTGAAAATATTTGGTTGAATTTGAAGTTCACACAAACATTGGTTCATTAAGCCCTTGTCTAGCGATCCCAACGCTCCAAAGAGCAAGATGGGCCAGATTTACTAACAGCTTGCGTCAGCGTTGAAAAAATAGCGTTGAAAAGGCATGGACAGAGTTATTTTTGTGGCGGACCTTACTGCATATGCATTTGTAGGAGTTTCCCTTTCAGATGCAACATTTATACGAGGAGAGTATTTAAACATTCAAGGTGATTTACTAATTTTTCTCATAAATGTACAGGTGTTTGCTCCATTTTTTACCTCCCAAAAAAGCATGTCTTAAACCAGACACTAACTAGTAGATTGCATTGGTCATTATGGAAATGATCCAGTAGATTTCAGTAGATCACGCGCAGAACTTTCCACTCCCATCTGCGCTTTTTTGGAATTGTGCTCTCACGCTAATTTGCCCTGTTTAGTAAATCTGGCCCTAAAATTATTAATTTTTGTATGTTTTCTGAGAGGTGTACCTTTCCCTTGTCCATGAAAATTGCTGTTTGTCCTCTACTTTTCGACGACTGGCTCTTACCCTCATTACAAGTTTGGTGTTGTTTTAAAGCACAGCATTTCAACTTTGTGAATATAAGGAGCAAATTCTCGATGGCATGAGTCTGAAACAATGAAATGTGATTTCCAAACTCATGCTGATGTAAACAAAACGATCTCACTCGCGCTGACTACCAGATCCAAAGCGTGCGCACAAAGAAGCCCCCGACAGCGCATGATCTCGATATACGCATATACACAGATTACAGTATTTCAAAATATCTGTCTTGGTGAGTATTAACGCCAACATTATCTGTTATATCTTTTATGATAGAGGACGTGAAAATACCAAGAACTCATTTTTGAAAATGTGCTCATTGTCACTCATTTTGCCAGCACAGGTCAAAAATGGAGATGAAGAGTGGGTAAACAAACCTTGTGGTAAACCTCCTGCAGAGAGCTCTGAGCACCTTCAGATGCTGAGCCAATAGCCCTGGCATCACACTGGACAAAAGTGCCAGAAGGATCCATGTGGTATCTGAAGAAAAGAAAATAAGTTTGGTGTGATCATTTTACATTCTTTACAAACCAAACAATCTCTACGAGTGCCTAATAAAGAAAATCCCAGGTATTCAAAACTATAGAATATTTTATTAATTATAAATGTTTTTGGTACAGATTTATTATAGAACTGCATGATTCAGGAAGAAAAATAAATAAATAATAATAATTCTGTTTTGTGATTACAAATTAAAATGTTCTTTAAAAATGAAAGAAAACTCCAGGTAAACTGCACATTTACCTAGCTAAAAGCTAAATATTGCAAACAATACCAACAACAAAAAGAGTGTACTTACAGCTGGGGTCCTTTCTCATCCACACCACCAAAAAGCAGAGCGACACCAAAAGGACGGCTCTAAAGTAAAAAAAATGGGGGACATTTGTATTCAAACCACAACTAGAGACGACCGTCCACAGTGAACTGAAAACAAGTGCAATAAAAATGAAGCCAAACGGCTCATACCATAGCGCCAGGGTCAGCGTCCTCCTCTCCAAACTGCAGAGCGAGGTTAGACACGGCCTGCGTTACGCTCTCCACCGTCATCGTCTCATTGTAGGTAAACCAGTGGTTCTGCAGAAACACTAGAATGCTTACAATACAATCTTTTGCATTAGGAATGAAAACTTTTTCTTCCACCTGTACACAGTTATTACTAAATGAGACCCATTAGCTTTGGTGACAATACGGATTATGAAGAAACTTTTACTGACCTGTGTTTCCACTCTTGCTTTGTCAATAAGCGTTTTTGCATCAGCTATTAAGCCACTCATGGCACAGCCTGTATTAAGAAACGAACATGATCATTCACAACTGCCCTTTTCACCCTTATCCTCACAGATAATTATATATGTAAAATGTGTTATATAATAAAAGTCTTACCAATATGAGTGTCGATCTCTACAATCTTTTCAATGCTGCTGGGCTCCATCAGAGGAGAGGTTATTCTCTTCTCCACAGCGAGACACACTCCCTCCGATGTCTGAATGCCAATGGCTGTGGACCCCAACTGGAAAGACGCACAAAGCAAAGCAAATTAGAACCCACGTTCACTTCTTAAAACACGAGGAAAAGCTGAGAAAAACACAATATCTATTATTGAATATACTGAAAAGATGTACCTTGATGGCTTCAATAGCATATTCTACTTGAAAAAGCCTTCCCTCTGGTGAGAAAGTGTTTACTCCTCTGAGGAAGGAATTTTTTTTTTAATATGATACAGTAAGCGTTTTCAGATCTATACCTTTTATACACTGTAATAAACTGCAAAGTTATTAAATAGGCAAAACAAAACTGAAAGTGAAAGTTTCAAAACGGTGACATTACATGCTTTGAAGAGATGTGTGTAAATATCTTATTTTATATAAATAGGATATTTACACACATGTATAAAGAGAAGTCGATGACACCTCAAGCATGAAACACAAATGATGGAAAGACATTCAAAACAAGTTTAAATAAAGGTTATTCTCCAGCTCACCTGTCATATTCTGATCTTGTCAGGAACATTTTGAAATGCAAATCTATAAAAATCAATAGGAAAATGTTAAAACAGACCTAGATAATCAAACTTTAAATGAAGTGAATTAGCACAAAACACCAGCTAGCTATGTAAGCGGCGCGATGTTGGCATTGGAGTGCATGACCAATCAAAGACAGGCACCCCGTCCACTGATTGGATGATATTGAGATGAAAGGCGGGACTAAGATTCAACTGTCTATTTGATTGGCCGAACCACCATTCACTCAATGACAAGGCATGTTTAATTTCAACCAAGTCATTCATAGGAGAGCTTTAAAAATACCCCCAGCGTATTTATTTTAAACTATGCCATTTTAAAAGCCGTAAAAAGACTCAATGAGCAGTTTGGCCAAAAGAAATTGCACATATTTCGTTCTTTATTTTGATACAACCATGACAGAACACACACATGAGCATCTGCCGTTAGCTAACCGATTTCCTACTAAATAAACAACACACGGGCCATTAAAACAACTTTATACAATATGCTCTGTTGTTTCAAATGCTCTTGTCTGTAAAGCTGCGATCTGCTGCAGCAGAGCACAACAAAACATAAATTTCTTACCTTCTGCAGTGGAGGGTGAGTTTGCTAGTTTCAACAGTGCAGGAAGTGTTTATACATTATCGCCCGACGAAAACATCCAGGACAGTTTAGGTTCCTACCCCGTTGAGTCAATCGTAGAAGTCTTTACCAAAACTTTTTTTGTTACTTTAATTAATGCCACACGAACAAGCCCACTTCTTTGTATGTATATGGTATTTAAACAAACAAACAAAAAATTATAATATGTTCTTTACATTACAAATGGCCATTCTCAGTATAACACACTGGCTATCGAATTATTTACAAATAAATGACACCAAAATGTGTCAAATCAAATTATAACCTAAATTAAATTTAGCAACCTTAAGAAATCAACACGTGAAAAAAAACCTAATCAAAAAGTGTGTGTGTGTGTGTGTGTGTGTGTGTGTGTGTGTGTGTGTGTGTGTGTGTGTGTGCATGAGCGTTATTAAACTTAAAGGATTTGCCGATTTTTTTGTCTCATGTACCTCTATTTTATTTTTCAGTCCAAAATTAAATACAATATTGTTATTAATGCTTGTACCTATTGAATAAAACATTTTTGTGTGTCTTTCTTAGGATAAATGGGTAATTTTAGCACACAATAATACCATTATATTCGAAAGCCATCATACAAATTAAAATATTTAAGAGGCCTACATTTTAGATGATCATTTTTTAGCCATTTATTTAGAGAACATTATCAATTTCAACAAAGGTCACGCAAACCCACTTAATTAACTTACTGAAATTATCTTTTAATAAATATTCGTGTTTTTTAAAAATATGTTAAATATTTATTTTCTATTTTATAAAAACAATTGAATCATTATCAGTAATATTTTGCTTGTTTAGGCCTCTTTCATTTATGTTTCTCTGTTTCTGGGGGGATCTGGCAACCCTGCGGTGCATTTACGCGTGTATGCCACTTTAAGAGAAAGTTGAAATCACGTGTTTCACTGTAGAAAGTTTGACAAGTTGGTCGACACAAGTCCTCTGTTTTTCCCGTTAGCGAAAACCTTGAACGTCATTGTCTTGTGTCCTCTTTTTCTCTTAATAACGAAATCGGAAACTATCCTGGAGTCGAAGTCTTTTCTATTAGCGACAGTATAAAAATACGCCCAAAACATGGAAATCGTACAGGTAATAAACTAACACCCGTTTGGTGGTCTTCGTCTTTTCCGCTCAGGAAAATCGATTGAAGGATTTCGTCTTTATTCTATCCATTTACAGAAAGTCACGTCGGGTTTTAGTCTGGATTTGGGACCTGTGAAAGAGCCACTGGGATTTATCCGAATCCTGGAATGGGTGAGTGAGCTCTTGCGATCATTCAACAGATCCAAATGTCACATTGTATATCTTTCATGAAACGTTAATTATGACAGTTGATACATTGTTGCAAATGTCTTTAAACGCTGTATTATATGATCTTATCCATGTTCCTTTAAACACGATGATACAAGTTCCTTTCAGTCACATATGGTGCTGTGGTTTTGTCAATAAGGGGCAACACCCATGTCAATATAATGTCAACTGGACCAGTATATAGATTCATCTATACATATACACATCTTTACATGTGTCATCTGATAAGGATTGTGCTGTAGAAATCTTCTCAAGCATACAAATGCATGCAAATTAATACAAGTCCTGCCTTGCACAGTGTCTCTTGGGAATTGAATGGTGTTTACACTGCCAACGGTAGGAGCAACCAAGATAGTCCTGTTTGCCACACTCCCATTAAGAGGCTCCTATGGTGGACTTTAGACTAATACTACATTATACCACTGCAAACAATGGAAAATCTAGGCTATAAAGGCTATAAAACACACCTACCTGCAGGGTTTTCTGCTTGATGTGGGTAACTAGGCCTCTACTCACTCTCTGGAGGTCATTAACCTACTAAGAAATCAGGCTGGATATGAAATTAACTTTTTTGATTCAGTCTGATCTGATTTACGTGGAATCAAGTGAAGTTTCGATGATCTAGAAAAGCGTTATGATAGATTCTAGAATGTGGAAGCTTTCTTCGGAAGGGCATCTCCACTACTTTTGCATGGCTTGCGAGCTAAATATATATTTGTTTGTCCTCAATTTAGTTGTAAACTAGACTGAAATTCAACCCAGTTGGTCTGATTATAGTTTAGAAGTCCGGAAGTAGAAGCTAACTTCCACAAATTTCAGTGTTGATATGTGACACTATACCTGCATAAACACAGACGTAAATATCCGGCAGCACTGATGCTAGCCAAGATCATTTTTAGAAGTGATGTTGTATGTACAGAAAAGAATCCCAGCTGCTGTTGCTGAAATAGCATGTAGTTTATTAGATATTCACTAACAGGAATGTTATCTAATTGATCAGGCCATGCAGGTGCATTGATCTTTTTAAGTTGGCATGAAAGTAAAGTTACAACAGTCTTTCCTTTACACAGTTTTTATATCCATATCAGAGTAAAACTTGATCTCATGTGAGTGACAGGTTGTAATGCCCTGGCTCCAGTAAACACGTTATCAGAGAAGAGAATAGTGATGGGAAGTCTGATTCTTTTCTGCAAACTGGTTCTTTTGGACAATTTCAATGAACCGGTAAAAAAAAAAAAAACTATTCTATAATATGTAATCATGCAATGATATCACATATACGCAAAGCTATTATTAAAGCACCCAATAATGATGTGGAACGCAGATGTTTTACATTTACAGTGAATAAATAGTTGGTGTGTTCAGACTTGGTCCGATTAAAACAAACCCTGGTGTGATTTGCTTTGTTTGTGCGGTTAATTTGAACCCTGTTGGTGCCCACTGAACCCTGGTGTGCACCAAAAAAGTGGACCAAGACTGAAAAAGATGGGTCTCTGTCCACTTCCAAGTGAACACCTGGTGCAGTTTTAAAGAAATATGAATGCAACACGGGCCATAGACATGTAAACAAACCAAAAACAGCCATGACGTCACAAGATGTGAGTCTAAAAAGGACAGAAAGCTCAAGCATACCTGTTTTTTCTCATCATTGTCGCGAAGTTGCCCATCACAGTTCGGTACAGGTGTCAGAGCCGCGTCTCCTCACAGCAGATCTTCGTTTGTGTGTGACGGAGGGATTCCTGCCACTGTTTTGATTCCTTTACACATTTTATAAGCTCTTCACGACTTCTCAGCTGGTCATAATACCATCATATATAGGCTACACCCATACAATGAGTGCATTTATCCCAGAACACAGCATTGGTTTGGATGTTCGGTAAGTTCTGTCGCCAAATAAACGCCAAATAAAGCCATCTAATCTTGTTATGAACATTCCTATGCCTTTAGGTTTGGTATCTTAAGGTTTAGTGTTAAAATGGCACTGTGAACACTAAGGTGACCAGGACTACTTTTTTTTCTTTCTTTTTTTCGGGTCAAACGAACCAAGCAAACTGAACTACAAGTGTGAACACACCCTTAATCACTCACCTTTTTACATAAACCATGACAAACTATTAAAAAACGTTGTGTCAGCTTGCTTGTATCAGCAGCTCATTGGTTCTTTGCCCGAACTGTTTCCTCTGTTCAGAGTATTGGTGACTCAAGAACTGTTGTAACCATTAACCAACTTTTAAACTGCCATCAGTATACTGCTGTTGACTTGAAAACTACTGCCATCAGATCACTGTTATATTTCCCATGCGTTTTATTTGTTAAACTTTATGCTTTTCAAAAATCATACATTTTTTCCCTTTTATGAAACCCTCGGCTATGTCAGACATATCCGTACACTTCTCAGTTCAGTGTAATGTTGGACTAACTGGAATGCTGCATGAGTTGGCAAAAACCAGCATCAAAGGATCATATACTCCTGGATATTGGCTCATTTTGAGGGGGAGAGAGTGTCAGGCCCTGTGTACACCTGGTATTAAGATTAGTTTTGGTTGTCTTTATCACAAGTAGACGAGGGAGCCATACCCCTGTGGGACCAAGCGCAATAGTGGTGTGGTGCGGGCGCGGGCGGTACTCGTTTGTGTGCTGGTTGGAGAATATAACAATTCGTGAGACTCCCATAAAATAGAAATATCTAAAAATAAAAAAAAACATCTAAAAAAATGTTCTTTATCTATTGCACAAAAGCAATAAGAACAACTAAAAGAAAAGAAAAATGATGTACAGCCGCAAGCATAGGCAGAGTTTCTGTTTATAACATGTTTTTGCAGTGTTGTGCAATGTAGCCAATTAAGGACATATGTGTTGATTTCTAGAATGCAATGGCCAATCGGATGCATTTAAGATAGAATCCACTGCTCAAAATGAGTTTCTGCTCACTGTATGCTGTCAAATCCTGAGACTATAACAAGGAAAATGTGTAGACATTATGAAAGATTCAATGTGCAGTCAGCTTCATTTATAACGGAGCTTTGTGAGCTTGTGCTGAACTGAGATGTCAGCTTTTTAGTCATTATTAAGGGAGTGCACTTTGCACGCATTCTGCCATGGCAGACCATGTACGTGCTTGCTTTTATGTTAAATTAAAACCATTTCATGGATGTACAGAAAAAAAAAAATATATACTTTTATGCGGGTGAAAGCGGGAGAAGGTAACGTAGATATTTTTGCGGGAGCAGGACTGAACATTCTGCGCTGGTCTCAACTGTGAGTGTGGGTTAGAAGTCAGGAATGGTGAGAGAAGATGGTGCTTGTTACGTTTATCTTCAAACCAAACTTGGGTCTTCAGCCAACATAGTTTAAATCCTTTTTGGGTAGCGCGCTTCCCATAATGTTTACTCATAAGGCCAGTAGATGGTCTTTTGTGGCTGAACACATTTGACCACATGAGCTTCGACACTGCGAAAGCAATCCGATTCAATGCATTTTCGACTACCTCTGGAAGTGGTCGAAAGTGGACAAGCTCAAAACGTTGTAGACCAGTTTACACCTCTATTTAGCGCTGGTGTTTGTGATCTGAACAACCAAATCCCTTCTTAATACTAGGTGTAACAGGGCCTCAGGCACGTCCGAAAGTGAGTTTTGAGAAGAGATTTCGCTGCAAAAGGGTTTACGAAAAAGATTACGAGGGCATATTTTTGGGTAAATCATTTATAATAAATACTGCAATATTCCATGAAAAAAAAAAAAGAATTGACCATTTTGATTGCATGTTGACTTAAAAATGCTAAAAATGCTAAGAAACAATAGCCTGGCCGAATATATGCCAGCCGAATTTAGCCCCGAATTTAACATTTTTGCTCGAGGAATTCAGTCTGGATTCGATCCATAGAGGAGTTATGCCCTCGTAATCTTCTCCGGAAAAAAATGGCATTTGGTTTGCAAAATGTTATTTTGTCAAGGTTGCCTTTTAAA
Source organism: Gobiocypris rarus (assembly GCA_023029165.1). Taxonomy (NCBI): domain Eukaryota; kingdom Metazoa; phylum Chordata; class Actinopteri; order Cypriniformes; family Gobionidae; genus Gobiocypris; species Gobiocypris rarus. The sequence goes on along the minus strand of CM040931.1, from coordinate 7,534,772 downwards.
ATTTGCATTCCTGGGTCTATATATCACATAATTGGGGTCGATTCAACCCGCGGACATGGAGAACAACCCACGGGAAAAACACGGACTTGGCAACACAGTGCAGTTGAATTCTGTTGACATTTGACAAACTAACGTTATGTGTCGCTTCGTTGCTCTGATTTGTTGTAGGTCTATCCAATTGAGGTCTTTCCTGGTTCGGTTGAAACATGCTCCATAATCACAGCCCAATGGAGCAGTTTCAGACTCATATTCTGACTAGAATTGAGTATGACCTCATCAGGCTAAACAAATACTGCAATATTCCATGAAAAAACAAGAATTGTCCATTTTGATTGCATGGTGACTTAAAAATGCTAAAAAAAATGCTAAGAAACAAAGGACTAGACTACATTTATTTTCTTCTCTCACCTGTCAGGTCTACGTCTCTTTCGGTTTTGCCAGACCCTTTGTAAACATTTGCACTTTGCACACAATTTTGTCTTGTCTCTGCAAGTCATTATAATTGCGAACATGCAAGGTGGTAGACAGAAGAAAAGGTGCAATTTAACACTATAATCTGTTGTTTTGGATCCTTTGTATGGAGGTGACGGAATTTCAGCAACTTAATCCATGGTGTTGTTTACAAGTGGAGACACATTTCCTCAAACTCATTTGAAAAAAATCCCAGAAAACCCACAGAGCAACATAATTTCTGTGCATAAGGTGTCAATGAAGCTGTTATCTCTTTAGGTTAGAGATTACATTTGGAGATCTGGACAAGCTGAATTGGAAGTAGGAAATAAATTGGTGCTTCTTTAAGGTGTGGCGTTAGTTGTGTAAGAGTGCTTGGATGTGGAGGAGGATATGGCTTATATGCATTCATAAGCATTTTTTATTAAGAATGTCCTGAATTGCAAAAAAAATCGAAGGAATAAGGTGGTTTGACACATTATTTACTTGTAAAGCAAGAATTTCAGCCACTCCCTTACAAAAATCAGCATGTGTCCACAGTGATGTTTTTGCTTTTAACAACCACAACCCAGTCTCCCAGTAATAGTACAACAATGGAGAGGAAGTATTGGTCGCTACTCGCTAACAGGTATATCGACCTCTGATCATGTTGACGGTGCTGGCAGGGACTGTTCATTCGCACAAAGACTCTTTAATAGTCACTTACTGTGTGTAGGTGTGCATTCCAGTGTGAACGTAGCATCGGCCCACCATGTGGTTCTGTTTGGTGCCAGGCACCCTTAGATGCTCGCTGTGCTTCTCTGTGCCAAGCACCTGCACCACACGCTGACCAGGAATGAAGCCAAAGTCTTGGCGGGGTGAAGATCACACACCCACTCTTTAGAATGTGTGTGATTTTCATTGCAGTAAAAATCTGGCTATTTTTAGGTGCAATACAGACCAACGTGTCTCAGAGGATCAGATATCTGGTTAAATGAAAGCAGAAAACAATCTAGACTCTGTTGGAAAATAGACTGTAAGTCTGTTCAGATTTATCTTGTTTTTCACTTCAAGCATCTTGTGGCATTTTCTGTGAATTTTATATAAAAGCTGTCAAGAAATGTGTAATTGTAAAATGTAAAATTTTCATATTTAGAATAATTAAATGAAATATCTTTATTTTAAGAAATTATATAAAATATATGAATTCATAAATAATAAAGGATAAAGAAAATTAGACCTATTTTTATAAGTTTTAGGGATTTTAAGTGGTTTTGTCATATTTATTAGTTTGTGTTTTTTATCTCTCTTATTTCAGTTTTATTCAGCACCTCAGCTTAAATCAGAAATGTTGTCTTGGCAACCAACATAAAAAATAAATTTTAAATGTAAGTTTTTCATCTACTATTTTTTTTATTTGTTTTATTTTATTTTTTGAAAAAAAATCCATGATTTTCTCACCTTCAAGCCATCCTAGGTGTATATGACATTCTTCTTTCAGAATACAATCAGAGTTATTTTCTAAAATGTCCTGGCTAACCAAGCTTTATAATGGCAGTGAATGGGAACCCAAAATTTGAAGCCCCAAAAAGTGCATCCATCCATTATAAAAGTAATGCATATGGGTTTGTGTCCGAAAAATATCCATATTTAAAACTTTATAAAGTAAAATATCTAGCTTTCGGCCAGACCGCCTTCTGTATTTAAATTATGAAGAAAGTGTAACACCTCTCGCAGTTCAAAACGCTTGCGCTATGTCCAACTTCATCATCGCGCCAGTTGCACTTTTTTTCCGTAAGTTGAAAACGGAAGGCAGTCCACCTTTATTAAGTTTTAAATATGGATATGTTTCTTACAAAACCCCATCGATTCACTTCAAAAGGCCTTTATTAGCTTTTATAATGGATAGATGCACTTTTTGGGCTCCCATTCACTGCCATTATAAAGCTTGGATTAGCCAGGATATTTTTTAAATATAACTCTGATTGTGTTCCTTTGAAAGAAGAATGTCATATACACCTAGGATGACTTGAGGGTGAGTAATCATGGGATAATTTTCATTTTTTGGTGAACTATCCCTTTAAACTTCATTTAAATTAATGAAAAGGATTTTGATTAGTTTTAGTTAACAACAACAACAACATTGATCCCCATTTATACATGTTATGTCCACCATTTTTAACGGCAGCATTTTGGAAAATATAGGCTAATTCTCACAAAGCTATTCCGGGACAGAAGTTATGCATCCCAGCCACTATTGTTTTTCCTGTAACAGCAACTGCTTCTCAGAAGATCCTTGTAAAACAAGGGGTTCCACAGAGACACTTCAGTGATCAAACAATCCTTGGAATTCTTTAATATATAGCTAAAATGTAAAATAAAGGTTGAACTTTAACTTGGTTTGAATATTTGTTTCGTTTCCACTTTAGAAATAGGGGGAAAGACTGGCTCTAAGAGCACTGAAATAATCGCCAGCAGAGTCTTTAAATCAGAGCTGTGCTACTGTAGTTATTCTCACCAATGTCTGCAGAAGCCACTTCCTGTGTGGAAGTGGGGCGTTTGTAAAAGGAAAGCAGCAAACCACAGGCCAGGATATGTCTGAGTCAGCGAGGGGAAAAGTCAGAAAGGGAGCAAACACTCAATCCAGTTCACTCTCATTTACCATTTCACATGATCACTGACAGCTGGTTTAAACTAATGTTGAAGTCTTGTTTTTGAAGCCTTATTTTTGCATATGATTGGGTGTTGCATCTATTACTTCTGATGTTTCTGGAAAATTACACCTTGATTTTTTTGTTTAGATCCTATTCTAGTGCTCAGAATAGAATTCAAATATATATTTATAATGATCATACATTCAATTCTGAAAATAAACAGAGATGTCTTATTATCATGATTGTTGTGTTTTCAGGTTTTCACCATTTGTGCCTTTGCCACCACTGGTGGTTATGTCGGATCCACTGTGGCAACTATTAATTGTGGAAGTAAAACCGAGGCGGTTACTGCTCATTTTGGATATCCTTTCAGGTAAAACAACCACATTTCTATTAATTTTTTTTTTTTTTTTTTTCAGTGTTAAAATGCTGTCCAGCTATAAGTCATAAGTAATCAGTAAGCCATTTGTATTTTGTAGATATACACCGTTACTACATTTCTCTGCTGATACCAATAGCTGTTTAGAATGATCTGCCAATCTCAATTCAGAGTAATTGTAAACTATACAGGGAACCCTCTCATTTGGTACATTACTATATATTAGAGGTTAAATTACTGGCAGTTACATCAGTGCATCTTTTTCATTTTGCTTAACATACAAAACTTGTTAAACATGTGACTTCCACTTATCAGGCTCCCAAGTCAGTCATATGATATTAATCATTGCAATGGGAGCAAGAACGTGACCTACCTGCAGGGAGATTTCTCCTCCTCGGCTGAGTTCTTCGTCTCTGTGGGTGTCTTGGGCTTCCTGTATTGTACTTTCACCCTCATCCTGTACTTGGGCTACCAGCAGGTTTACAGGGAGTCTAACCGTGGCCCCACCATTGTGAGTCATCAGTCAATTTTTTTATTTTATTTGAAACCTTATGAGTGATTGTGAGCATATAAATAATATAAATAATGTTTGTCCAATTGTCATTTATGTATGTTTGTTTTATTTATTTTTTGCATGTACTTGTCATGAATCAATCAGAATCAAAAGGCTCACCCAAAAATGAAAATGATGTCAATAATCACTCACTCTTATGTCGTTCCAAACCCATAAGACCTTTGTTCATCTTCGGAACACAAATGAAGATATTTTTGATGAAATCCGAGAGCTCTCTGACCTCTCCATAGGCAGTAAAGTCATTGCAACTTTCAAGGTCCAGAAAGGTAAAGTCATGGTAAAAATTGTCCATATGACTCCAGTGGTTTAACCTTAATGTTATGAAGCAATGAGAATACTTTTAAAAACCAACCAAAAATAACTTTATTCAACAATCTCTTCTCTTACCTGTAACTTTTATGCGATTCACTTTGTTGGGCTATTCACAAAGTACAGCGCTTTCAGGTTTTACAGTAAAACGCCAGCTCACTATTCATCAAAAATATCTTACTTTGTGCTCCGAAGATGAACAAAGGTTTTACGGGTTTGTAACAACTTGACGGTGAGTAAATAATGCCAATTTTCGTTTTTGGGTGAACTTCCCATTTAAGATTTTGAGACTTGGAACAAAATTATCTTTGTGATACAGAATTTTAAATATAATATTTAAAAAGGTTGAGTGAGGATTTTTGAATTGGTTTGATTTGCAGTTTGAAATATGCATTTTTCAGTAGACGTCTTACAGTAGGGTAGCCAATATAATACCTGTAATACCTACAATTTAATGGTTGCAAATTAGGTGTTTATTTTATTTAAAGTACTGTTATTATGCTATTTTAAAGGTCCCTACTTGTTTTGGAGGTCTTCTACAATAGTTTTACATAGATCCAAGGTCAAAAAATGTTTTATCCTCTTTTCTCACAGTGTCTGAAATGGTTTAATAAAGGATTCAGTCTCTCTAAGGGTATGTTTACACGACAACGATGTGCTTAAAACGGAAATGTTGTTCCTTTGTGTTTTTCGTGTACACCCGACACCAAACAAAATGATCCCTGTTCACACGGATCCACGAGAACGTCTAAAAATGCTGTGTTATACATGCCAGGCCAGTAGTTAATGTCACTTTGTAAAGAAACACTACATGCCTATATAATGAACATGCATGCATGCACGCACGTGACGTTGGCATTTTCACAAATTTGCATTTTTGTAGTTTACATAATTATATAAGACAATAATGGCCGGCAGTGGCTCAGTGGTTCATGTAGATTGTCTACAAACCGGAAGGTTGGTGGTTTGATCCCCGGTTCCACCTGACCAAGTGTCGAGGTGTCCATGAGCAAGACACCTAATCCTAGCTGCTCCCGACGAGCTGGATGGCGCTGAGTGAATGGGTGAATGTGAGACAATATGTAAAGCGCTTTGGATGGCCATTGGTCTGTTAAAAGCGCTATATAAATGCAGTCCATTTACCATAATGATAAAAAAAAAGTGCACTTTGTATTTTTAGGGCCCCAAAACTCTGTTGTCGTGTAAATGAACGGCCAAAACACATAAAACGTTTTTAAAGTTGAAAATAGTGTTGTATAAACTGCAGCCAATGAAGACCATTATGTAATTTTTGTTACAAACCTAGGCCCTGTCCCAAATGGCATGCTTCATATGCACTTTCGGTCTTGTGGACTTAATGGCTGCTGCGTGCACATTAAGTCCATGAGACCTTAGGGTGTCCCATTTGTCATTTTTAGGTCTCAGAAGGGTGCTCACGAGTGCCCCCCTTTGCGGTCGATATGCGCCCTCGATGCGTACTTTTGCCGAGCCCACACTGATGCGAGCTTCGCAGCAGACTTCTTCCCGACAGTCAAAATGGCATTACGTGACAAAAGTACGGACTCATAGGAAGACCGCGAGTGTTTAGGGTACCATTTGGGACTGGGCCCTACATGGGTTCATGCAGGAAGTAACAAACAGCTATATTGTACACTGCATGAAAGGTAATATCTGAAAAAGCATAATAGGGGAACTTTTTAGTTTTGTGTATATTGATTTTGCTCAAAATTCAACATTTTCACAACAAGTATTCATTGTAAAGGCTGTACTTTTTGGAACTGACAATTCTGTTTAACTGTCCAAGTGTTTGTTTCTGTTATTCACAATTTTTCATGTTCTTTCAACTGTTGGGCTACTTTTATGCGTTTTGTCCTTTGACATATAATTTTCTCCTACAATTTCAACGACCAAGGGTTGCTATCCCAAACTTTTATCTGTTTCCTCCCCAGGATCTGATTGTGACCGGGATCTTTGCGTTCTTGTGGCTGGTGTGCTCCTCAGCCTGGGGAAAAGGTTTAACAGATGTCAAGTATGCTACTGATCCTGACAGGCTAATCAAGAATTGTATTCCTGATACATGCGACTTGAAGAGCTACCCTTCTATGGGCCGTCTCAATGCCTCTGTGGTAAGGACGATTACTACCTGTTAGTTCTGCTCTCATTTAAAATAAAATAAAAATAAGCCTAGTTAAAGGCACAATATGTAAGATTTTTGGATTAAATATCCAAAAACCACTAGAACAATGTTATATATTTTGTTGACTTGTGTACTTTATCCCAAATGTTTCAAGAATCTAGAGAAATAAGCTATTTTATCCAGGATACGGTCCGTGCATCGCCTATTAATGACATCATACCCGCGTTACCCCCGATTTCCAGTTTTATTTTGTAGAAACCACTGAAACACCAAAGACGCTTTAATATATTATGTGTTTTATTAGACAGGTGAGCAACTGCTTGGAGACATTCATCGACAGAAAATGAATCATTGTTATATAGCTCAACACAGTCGTATTGTTTAAATCTGGTTTTGTTTATTTACCGCAAATACCATGTTTTACCATGCCTAATATCAGTCTAGCTTACTGCACTGTGCAACAAGTGTCTCGTAGTAGCCACTGAGCGAATGCAAATAGTAGCATTATAACATAACTTTCAACACACTCAAATAATGTATCTAATATGATAAAACAGCGCTGCGTATGCATGACCAGAAAAAGCGGAAACGGTCGTCTGCGGCATTATAAAAGCTCAGCGAAATCCAGCCGTCATCAAGGTACGCCTTTGTTTTGAATAAGTGAAAAATTATATATTGTGGCTTTCATACCTAGAACAAAAAATTGATCTAAACCTAGCCCAACATGTAGCTCCGATGTCATTTGAGGCAGATCTGTTTTTACTTCTTTTTAATTTTGCACACATCTACAAACTGACCATGACAGACCGTTTTACTCCATGTGATATGGCTGTATATTTGATTACATTATGAGTTAATGTTAAACCCTGTAAAGCCTACTGTATCATATTTCTAAGGTCTCCAAAATATGAACATGTTCCAAACTTTGCTGAAAAACCTGTTGTACACAATCTACTACATGCCTTCTGTCGCCTCATTGATAGTTTATATTTTTTTAGCAAGTAAAAGGCCTTTTAGTAATAATTCTAAAAACGTCCCCCTTCAGGTTGTGGTATGCATGTATTTTTGCTCTGAAAACTGATATTTATATGCATTTTATGTAAGTAGTCACTATATTCTTAAAAAGATGCCATTGATCAGATTTACTTTAAAAACTTTTACTTTTTTGCCATATAAATATCAGTAACTGCATCAAATTGCATTTTTGTTCAGTTTGGACCTCCTGTAATGAAAGAGGACAACTAAAAGATAAATTCTTGCTATATCACTGCAAGTAAAAGTTGTGAAGTTAGTTATATAGTTGATAAACTGTACATATAGAGAGAGTTGAACAATTAAGCTCACATTCAAGCTTTATCTATTGATTCTAAAGCTTATTTATATTACCTTTTATACACGATCAGGCATAACATTATGAAGTGAATAACACTGATTATCTCTTCATCACGGCACCTGTTAGTGGGTGGGATATATTAGGCAGCAAGTGAACATTTTGTGTCTCAAAGTTGAGGCAAGTGTAAGGATTTGAGCGAGTTTGTCAAGGGCTTAAGTGTGGAGGCAAGTCGACTGGGTCAGAGCATCTCCAAAACTGCAGCTCTTGTGGCGTGTTTCCGGTCTGCAGTGGTCAGTATCTATCAAAAGTGGTCCAAGGAAGGAAAAGTGGTGAACCAGTGATGGGTCATGGGCGGCCAAGGCTCATTGATGCATGTGGGGAGCTAAGGCTGGCCCGTGTGGTCCAATCAAACAGATGAGCTAATGTAGCTCAAATTGCTCAAGAAGTTAATGCTGGTTCTGATAGAAAAGTGTCAATACACAGTGCATTGTGTTTTGTTTGGGGCTGCATAGCCGCAGAACAGTCAGGGTGCCTATGCTGACCCCTGTCCACCACCGGAAGTGCCAACAGTTGGCAAGTGAGAATCAGAACTGGACCACGGAGCAATGGAAGAAGGTGGCCTGGTCTGATGAATCACATTTTCCTTTACATCACGTGGATGGCCGGGTGCGTGTGTGTCACCTGGGGAACACATGGCACCAGGATGCACTATGGGAAGAAGGCAAGCCCGGTGGAGGCAGTGGGCAATGTTCTGCTGGGAAACCTTCGGTCCTGCCATCCATGTGGATGTTACTTTGACACGTACCACCTACCTAAGCATTGCTGCAGACCATGTTCACCCTTTCATGGAAACAGTATTCCCTGGTGGCTGTGGCCTCTTTCAGCAGGATAATGTGCCCTGCCAAAAAACAAAAATGGTTCAGGAATGGTTTGAGGAGCACAACATTCAATTTGAGGTGTTGACTTGGCCTCCAAATTCCCCAGATCTCAATCCAATCAAGCATCTGTGGGATGTGCCGAACAAACAAGTCCGATCCATGGAGGCCCCACCTGACAACTTACAGGACTTGCATGTCACTTTCCTCACAGTTGATTGGTCCAATTTTGGTTTGAGATCTCTTACCTGGAACATAACCTGCAGGTTACCCATGGAGCGCAAGTTGTTAAAAGCCAAACCACTTTCATGGTGCCTAAAGCCCAGGGCAAGCTAAACTGAAACATACCTGGCTAACCATCTAAACCCCCTTCATGGTATACGCCCCTGGTTGTTTGGTTAAAGTTATCTTTATTTACATCATGTTTAAGAACTAATCTTATGACCTGTGTTACGTCTTCCATTAGGAGAAAAGTGTGGTTCATTGTGATGGCATTGTCCTTCATCTACTAGCAATTTATTTGTAAGCAGAAATAAGCAGTTGAAGGAGCACTAAAAGTATCTTTCTCTTTTCTGTATCTTTTAGCTTTTTGGATTCCTAAACCTGATATTGTGGGCAGGGAACTGCTGGTTCATCTACAAGGAGACTCCGTTTCATAAGCCAACCAATCCGCCAGCCAACGCAGAGGAAGGCGTTTCCACCTCCTAAATAGACAAGACGGCCTCCTTCCTCTCCTTTCCATCCGTTCATCAAGCAGAGGACATCATCGTTTGTTCATGCAAAAGCTTTTTGTCTAGCTTCATGCATTGCGGTTCACTACATTATAAATGCTATAAGCTGAATTCATCATTTCTTTATGGATTTTTATTTGAGTGTCTGTTTGATGGCACTGTCAGGTGATTATTTTGTCAAGCAGGTCGTCTGAAGCAAAGCAAAAAATAAACCAAATTTGATTAGATAAGTAGCATTTCTATTGCAGCTTACACTGTAACTTGTGTTCTAGGCTATTGATGTTTTTCTTTTTATTATTATTTAGTCTAATTTGGTATAAAGATGACCTGCTTCTCAATAACTCTAAATATCCACTACAATCAGACATCTTGAGAAACAGAAGCTCTTGTGCGAGCACTTAAAACACTAGCTCTAGACATTTAAATCTTGTCTTTACCTTTAGTTTTTAAAAACTATTTATTGGTTTAAGTGCCTTTTCATTTACGTTCACGATAGGATGTGTTTGTACACCCAAAACACCTTTGACAACTAAGTCACCTTGCTTTTGTCAGAAAAGGGCAAACTGAAAACAAAACCATCTTGGTTTCAGCCATAAAGCCTCTGATGTTTAGTCTGTAAACTTTATTACATCCTTGTGTAAATTCTCTGAATTTTTGAAGTGGTATTTGGTAATAAATTACTACACCAAAGGCCATATTTCATTTGCTATCAGGAAAAATGTTAACTGTTCAACACTAGTCATCGTTTTAACAGAAGGAAACACTATTGTCATTTTTCTACTGTTCAGAGTAGTAATGTTGTCATTATTTGTATTTGGCTGTTTGACTTGACACTGTAAATGAAGCATCTGTATCACATGGGTTGATGTGTATATTTACAGAAAACATTTCATTTTGTGCATCTGTGGCATGTTTTACCATCTTATTTTTTACAGAAAAATACATTTGTGGGGATTGCATTCGGTTTAATCCTAATATATAGAATGACTAATTTGTCTGTGTTCATCTTATGTTCTGTTGAAAATTGCTTGGTATTTGTTTCATTTTAAATTGGCGAATTTTTGTTATATTCTTAAGTAGCTGTTTTAATTGTAAGATTAACTTTCAAATTAATATTTTCTGCCATATCTACATTTTTTAATTCAATTACCTGGTATGTCAACATAGCTAGAAAAAGTAGACACATTAAATTATTAATATAAATGATTATAGTTGTGATTAAAGGGAGGAAATGTTCAAAGTGCCATCTAAATAATAACACATTGTCTAATTTTTGTCCTGGAGCAATCCTCAATTTTGGTTGTGACTTTTGGAAAATATAGAACTACATTTTGGTTGTTGTGTTTTTGTATCTCTATGCTAAGTTCAGAAGGAAAATCTCCACAATGGCTGTTTGCAGTTTTTGTTAGTATTAAAAGAGGAGAGCTGTAAATATTGGTTCGTGTTTTATTTCCAAAAGACTGTTGTTTACTACATAACCACCAGATGGCCGTATTGTAAACGCAATAAATCCATCAAATTAAATCACACTCACAAACTCATATTATCACACGAGAACGATAAACGTGTGTAAATTTGAATCCATGAACATGGTACTAACTAGTATACCAACTATTAAGTAAAGGAACAATTTGCCTTAAAGAAAACGAAGCCTATTTTATAGTATTTATTTTTGTTCTACGTGTGTTAGTCGTCACGACAAAAAAATATTTCGTGTTTTTACATTTCTATTCAATTTCAGTTTAAAGAACTCTATTTGAATGACAATTCTGTACATTTAGATTGCTAATTTTAAATTAATCTATGTACAGTAAAAAATTGTGAAATACGTCAAAATAAAAGCAAAACGAGCAATAATGCAAATAAAATTAATAATTAAAAACTATATGGAAAAAATGTCTGCATTTCACGAACAAGTGCGCGCACACGCAGGTTCCCTCTCCGCCCACGGTAGCGCGCAATGTGACGTCAGCGCCTTGCCGCGCAGTGATGATGGCGGTGCGTGAACGCGCAGTTAAAGTAATGGCTGCTCTGGAACGGCGGGTGCCTTGTCTCGATGATTTCGTGGGCCAAAGCTGGAGCGTCTGGACGGAAAGAGCCAACCTGACAGCATCGGAGGGTGAGTGAGCAGTTCGTCGCCGGTATTTCTCCATCCACCACAAAAAAGTCTAACGGATGTGCTTTATTTTTCGTGGAAAAGGCACGGCATCCCGAACCATGTTACCCAAACAAAGAACCTGCCGGGTCCTAGTGCCGGCCGGGTTACGCGCTTGCGCTCTCTCTCTGATGAGTGTCGTCATAATAGAACGTGTTCCGTGTTCGTTTTGTCTGGAACTTCAAATGTAACAAACGCACTCAGTTTGAAACCACGGATCTCCTTCTGTCGACGGGCACATGATCAAAGCAGTCAATAGTGCTGGAATCATTTGCAGGTAGTTTTTATTTTGGCCCCACCCACAGAAGAGCTTGTGCTTCACAGATGAGCAGTACATGGCACAGATTGCATTTTCCATTAAACATCTTGGGGAATAAAACCTAAACAATTGGTTAGATCTCATATCATAACTCCCATTAAACACCACAGTATGCATAATTCAATACATGTCCCTTTTCTCACAGTTTTGACTCAATATAGAGCAAGACTGTAACCATTTATTCTGGACCAAATATAGTCTACCTTAGAAGAACTCATCATAGATCTGAATATTGAAGAGGATTGGTCCTTCTCATTTTTTTTTAACTATGTTTACGGCCCTTTGAATTGTTAGTTTTGAAGGTTGGATGTTTATAAGAGGTCCATAACCCATATGTACTGATAAAGCATTGCTTGATAATGCTTCTGTAATGGTCATGTTTTATTTTATACTCTCTCACTACACTTCCTCCATCCATTTTTTCATAGGGTCCGATGGAGATGAATACAGCAAGAATGGCAAAAAAATGACGGAAACCATGACACTGAGGAAAGAGGGTAGGCGTTATATACTTTCCTTTGATTTCATAGGTAGACATTGGTATTAACGCGAAATGGACCCATTTAGTGATGGACTGATATATCAGCTTATTATTTGGCTGTTTTGAGGTGATCAACATTTACAAATGTGGTGCTTCTTACTCTCAGGTCCAACATCTATAATCATTAATAAATGTGTAATAAACAAGTATATGTGTCATATTTTTTCATTCAATATCAGTTTAAATTCAACAGCTGTTATTACTATGTTATAGGGTTAACTCCCAGTTTAAACAGTGAAATTTGCATAAATTCATCCTTTCAGCATTTTATCAGCCATCAAACACTGTTCTCCTTCAATTTTGGCTTACACCATTGAAATTCCCATTCTGTAAACCCATTCTAACATACTGTAATTACGTCCTTGTCGTAAAACCGCTTATAATTAACATTTTTCTAATAAAGACCATTGGAGTTTTCTAATTATGACAAAGAAATAGTGGTTTAATTTATATTTGCTTTCTTTAAACAATACCAATGGGGCAGCTATGTCAATACACATGACATTGGATGAATGCTTATTATATTAATACAGTGGTACACAGACTCTAACGTATTTTATGTGGTTATCAGAAACACGTATAGTCTGTATAATTTATATATCATACTCAAAACTGCTGAAATTAATTTTTGGTCAACAATTAAAAAAATTACTGAAAGCCTAGTCTATTAATACTTTTTTTTTTTTTTTCTTGAGCATGCAGATATTTATTTTGACCAGTGCCAATAACCTTGAGATTAATCAAAAATGTCATAAGTTTTAAGTAAAAGATAATTTTTGTGATAATAGTGTGAAATGTTTCTGTTTAATTTAACCTCATGATTGTCAAATATTGGACGGATAATAGTAAGAACTGCCTTAGCATGTTTAATTAAGTCATTGTTTCTGGAGAAAAGTTGTTCATTTAGAAGCCTTTTCTGTAGTTTGAGTTTTTGAACGGCGCTAATTCGTCTCTATTGTTTGGTCTGCTTCTGCAGATATGTCCATCTTTGGTCATTATCCTGGGCACGATGACTTCTTCCTGGTGGTGTGTGGACACTGCAGTCAGGTGGTGAAGCCTCAGGCGTTCGAAAAGCATTGCGAGAGGAGACACGGCCCTCTGGGTAAGCTCTATGCACACCTCCGCTCCACCCCACCTCCGCCTCAGCAGCAAAGACCTCGCCATGGACACACCCCGCCCTCCCACGGAACCTCCTCTTGGAGTAGCAGGAACCAGAATGTCGGACCCCCACGGGCATCTCCGCAATCTCCCTCCACGCCGCCTCAATTCAGACACTCAAAACCCCCGAAAGATGGAGTTTGGTAAGATGAATGAATCTGATCCTGCTATGAAAATTGTCGTCATTTATGTTGTTGCAAACCCATAAAACTTTTGTTTGTCTTCGGAACACAAATCAAGATATTTTTATTGAAATCTGATAGTGTCTGTCCGTCTTTTGAAAGTCTATTCATCCAAACGTTCAAAACGCTTATAAAGAGATGTACGTTTCATTCAAGTTTTCTTCACAATCACTTTATACAATGAACAGTTTTAATTTAGGCTATGTAGACATATAAACACTGATATTAATCGCACTTTTGTTGTGTGATTAATCGCACCCTTATCGCGAAATTAAGAATAATTAAGCCATTTATCTCATTAAACACATTCATTTTGTCATCGTTTGCTATATCCAGCAAAGTAAACAATCAGATTGAAGGGTGATTCTCACAAAACTGTATTTTCTGCAATCTTCAAGGATCATTGGAGACTCCAAAAGGACACCAAAGAAGTCTAGTATATAATAATTGTATACATACCTAAGCACCTATGAAAAAAAACATTACAGAACAAAAAACATTACAGAATTCAAGTATGTGTTCAGAGCAACAACAACATACACATGACAAATCAAACATTATCTTTCCTGAGTGTGTGTGGAAACAACGCAAATGTACTGAAATGTGTCTTTACATAAATTCAGCATGCGTTCTGTGATCTAGAGCGTGCACATACATGGTTTGTTCAATATACCAGACTCACAAACTTACTGTGTAATCCCTGTACATCACCAACATTACGTGCTTTAGAAACGATCACAGAATATGACAGCGCTTGTGTTTTAAAGCAAAGCGCACTGGGATGAATAATTCACTAAAACGCAATGTGAGTCTGTATTCTCTCTGATATGTCTGATGTGATCAGCCTGGCCGTCTTTACATTAGCACTGTTTTGGACTGTTTGAATGAATTTGATTACTGGATCGCAGTTTAATGGCTTAAAATGTCCTGGTCACAAACAGAGAAACAGAATCAGGTTAAAGTGTTAGAATGGAAATTTCCAGGATCACAGGTGCTTGTAGATGCTCAGTGTGATTGTGATAAACTCCTGATTTTCTAAGATCATCTAACTGCGTGATGAAAATTACGTTTGCGTTTAAAAATGTATTTGCGTTAATTGCATTAAATTATTTTTATGCGTGAAGGACTTTAATCGCTCGTGTTAACGCTGACATCCCAAATGGATATATTTTACTTTCTCGTTTTGGGTGAAAAAACTTTCAATGGAGAAACCAAAATCTCAGATTTCATTAAAATGTCTGTTCCAAAGATGAATAATAGTCTTATGGATTTGGAACAACATGAGAGTGAGTAAATGATTTTCATTTTTGGAAGAATATCTCTTTAAAAGTGTCTGAAGTATAAGAATCTGATAATTTGTGGTTATTAGCAACATATACAACCTCTATAATTCATAAATTACTACCTTTTCCCCAGGCACTCGCCTTCAAACTCGAGTCATTCAGAATCAGCTGTTTTTAAGCAGCCCCCTCCTATCGAATCCACACGGAGCTCCCCTCCCCCTACTCACAGAGACCCCCCATGGCCACATGGAGGCCCGTCGCCCAATCGGCCTTCCTCAACTGAGAGGCCTCAATCCCAGAGAGGCGAGGCTGCCTCGGCCCCTGTTGCCTCCAGTCACCTCCGTGGGCAGAGGACGTACAAGGTGGTCTCTAGTAAGTATTGACTGCGGCTAATCATAGCCACCTCTCCAAATTAGTCCTGATTTATCATAGACCTTATGTAGCTCTGCCCCTTTTCAGCACCGGTTGAAACCGATCTTCCGGTTTGTATTTCCACAGCATGTAGGCAAGATTTTACGGATTTATAAATAAACAGCTCATTTTAAAATCTTCCCAGTCGACTGACATTATGACATCCGCTTCAAACATTACAATGCTCACGATAACTTTCCATAACTCTAAGAAATATAAGCCAGAGAAACAAGTGCGCAACCGTCTTTAGAATGTTATTTTTTAACTGTTTTTGCAGTAGCTCTGAATAAGGTCTATACGATTTGCATTTGATAATCAACACTTGGCTACATAGGCATCCACATTTAAAAAAAATGTTTTCCATGTGCATCCTGCTGACTACTTTTGGTGTACAAAGGCTGCATCTTTTTTGTTTAGTTTGTTGTGGTTTCTGGCATGCCTAATTATTAATCTATATGTATAATCAGCCGAGTAACTCTAAGCATAAAGACAGAAAGGTCCTTAAATTCTTTATGGAATTATGGTGAAACCAAATACACAGTCATGTGAAGAAATTCTATGGTTTCACGTATCAGGACCTAATAAATCATCTTGTACTTGGCAGGTTTTAACATTAGATAAATACGACCTCCGATGAACAACAACACAGGACATATTATACCGTGTCATGGTTTATTTAACAAATACTAGGCCAAAATGGAGAAGCCATGGGTGGTAAACTAAATACACCCTTACTGCTTCCATAGGAATTAAGAGCTAAAAGGGTTAGTAAGCAGTCAGGCGCTGCTAATCAAATGGCTTTGATCAGCAAGTGTGGTCACCTATATAAAAGCAGAAGTTTTGGCAGTTTTCTGGTATGGAGCATCAGGTGTGTGTTAATACAATGCCAAGGAGGAAAGACAATGATCTGCAATTGTTGCTGAACTTGCTGTCATCAATCTAGGAAGGGTTATGAGGCCATTTCCAATCAATTTGAAGCCCATCATTCTATAGTGAGGAAGATTTTTCACAAGTGGAAAACATTCAAGACCTCTGCCAGTCTCCCCATGAGTGGACGTCCCAGCAAATTCACCCCAAGATCAGACTGTGCAATGCTCAGATAAATCGCAAAACACCCAAGAACTGCATATCAGACTCTACAGGCCTCAGTTAACATGTTAAATGTTAAAGTTCATGACAGTAAAATTAGAAAATGACTAAATGAGTATGGTTTGTTTGAAAGGGTTGCCAGGAGAAATCCTGTTCTCTCTAAAAAAGAACATAGCAGCATGGATTAGGCAATGCTGCATCTGAACAAACCACAAGACTCCTGAAAGAATGTCCTTTGGACAGACGAGACCAAAATGGAGATTTGTCCATAATGCACAGTGTCACGTTTGGCAAAATCCAATCCACGTTTGACCATCCCCTCATACCAATGGTCAAGCACTGTGGTGGAGGGGGGGATGATTTGGGCTTGTTTTGCAACCACAGGACCTGGGCATCTTGCAGTCATTGAGTTGACCATAATCTCTGCTTACCAAAGTATTCGCAAACATGAGGCCATCTGCCTGACAGCTAAAGCTTGTCACAATTGGGCCATGCAACAGGACAATGATCCCAAGAACACCAGCAAATCTACTACACAACGTCTGAAAAAGAAATGAACCAAGGTGTAGCAATGCGTCAGCTGAAATCCAGACCTCAACCCGATTGAAATGCTGAGGCGGGACCTTAAGAGAGGTGTGCATACACAGATCCCCACAAACCTCAATGAATTGAAGACGCGTTGTAGAGCAGGCCAAAATCCCGCCATAACGATGTGAGAGATAGTCATACAGAAAACGATTACTTCAAGTTATTGCTGCTAAAGGTAGTTCTACAAGCAATTGAATTGAGTGTAATTATTTTGTCACCCATGTCTTCTCCATTTTGCCTTTATTTTTGTTAAATGACTCTCTAATATATCACGTGTTGTTCATCTGAGATTGTATT
Source organism: Gobiocypris rarus (assembly GCA_023029165.1). Taxonomy (NCBI): domain Eukaryota; kingdom Metazoa; phylum Chordata; class Actinopteri; order Cypriniformes; family Gobionidae; genus Gobiocypris; species Gobiocypris rarus. Next base: position 7,517,328 of record CM040931.1, on the reverse strand, counting down.
TTCCTAATTTTAAGACCTGCTAAAGACCAGATGGTTTTTTACATCCTGTTATAAAACCATAGAATTCAAAAGGGAACTTTTTTCTTTTTCATGAGACTATATACATGGTACACTCAACTAAAGGATTATTAGGAACACCATACTAATACTGCGTTTGACCCCCTTTCGCCTTCAGAACTGCCTTAATTCTACGTGGCATTGATTCAACAAGGTGCTGAAAGCATTCTTTAGAAATGTTGGCCCATATTGATAGGATAGCATCTTGCAGTTGATGGAGATTTGTGGGATGCACATCCAGGGCACGAAGCTCCCGTTCCACCACATCCCAAAGATGCTCTATTGGGTTGAGATCTGGTGACTGTGGGGGCCATTTTAGTACCGTGAACTCATTGTCATGTTCAAGAAACCAATTTGAAATGAGTCGAGCTTTGTGACATGGTGCATTATCCTGCTGGAAGTAGCCATCAGAGGATTGGTACATGGTGGTCATAAAGGGATGGACATGGTCAGAAACAATGCTCAGGTAGGCTGTGGCATTTAAACGATGCCCAATTGGCACTAAGGGGCCTAAAGTGTGCCAAGAAAACATCCCCACACCATTACACCACCACCACCAGCCTGCACAGTGGTAACCAGGCATGATGGATCCATGTTCTCATTCTGTTTACGCCAAATTCTGACTCTACCATCTGAATGTCTCAACAGAAATCGAGACTCATCAGACCAGGCAACATTTTTCCAGTCTTCAACTGTCCAATTTTGGTGAGCTTGTGCAAATTGTAGCCTCTTTTTCCTATTTGTAGTGGAGATGAGTGGTACCCGGTGGGGTCTTCTGCTTTTGTAGCCCATCCACCTCAAGGTTGTGCGTGTTGTGGCTTCACAAATGCTTTGCTGCATACCTCGGTTGTAACGAGTGGTTATTTCAGTCAAAGTTGCTCTTCTATCAGCTTGAATCAGTCAGCCCATTCTCCTCTGACCTCTAGCATCAACAAGGCATTTTCGCCCACAGGACTGCTGCATACTGGATGTTTTTCCCTTTTCACACCATTCTTTGTAAACCCTAGAAATGGTTGTGTGTGAAAATCCCAGTAACTGAGCAGATTGTGGAATACTCAGACCGGCCCGTCTGGCACCAACAACCATGCAACGCTCAAAATTGCTTAGATCACCTTTCTTTCCCATTCTGACATTCAGTTTGGAGTTCAGGAGATTGTCTTGACCAGGACCACACCCCTAAAAGCATTGAAGCAACTGCCATGTGATTGGTTGATTAGATAATTGCATCAATGAGAAATTAAACAGGTGTTCCTAATAATCCTTTAGGTGAGTGTATATACATAGTATAATATTAAGAGTTATTTTATACATATATTATAATATATAACAATGGCTCACTTAGCTTCTGAAATAAAGTACCATCCATGCAGCATAGACCACCTAGTCATAAAATCATGAATTTGGTCATAACTTTTCTTGTTTCTGCAGAAAAAGAATGTGACCTCGACAAGCACTGTGGTGTGTTGGACCCCGAGAGAAAGAAAGTTTGTACTCGACTTCTGACCTGCAATGTGAGTTGACCACCACTTCATCTAACCATAACCTGTTATCAGTTACTTATTCATAGTCAACATGCATGAAGTAATGATCTTTTTTCAGGCAGAAGCAGAATTGTTATTTTTAACTGTCCTGTAGTAGTAGTGGAAGTGTATCTTGCCATCAGAGTGTTGAAGCCCTTCACTGGACGCTGGTTTCAGTCTGTAGACGGACAGGAAGTTCAGCCGACACGACTAACAGGAAATGGGGAAGGGATTACAGGAAAAGCCTCTTCATTTGTGTAGCATGGCTTCAGGTTTTTGTTAATTCAACAGAAATTGTCTGGTCAGTGTAGCTAAATATATATATACACCTTTTCATTATTATTTTTTTTTTTACTAAAATATTGTAATGCATCAGAAATATTTCACAGGACCTTGCATGACAACTTTTGAGTGATCTATGACTATAAAACAGTATTTGGGTGATAAAAGATTATTTACACTTTAATTTTTTTAAGTTATGAGTTGATTTGTGATTGTGAAGCTCTCTATAGGAGTAATAAAAAGCACATTAAATGGCCTAATAAAAAGTGTATTAAAATCATTGAGGGTGAAAAAAGAATGAGATTTTCAGGCATGTTTTTAGAGGAACTTGGGTACTCAAAGGAAGAATTTTTCTTGCTTCACAGCTAAATTATGTTTTTTTAAATCCAGGGTATGACGCTACACAAGTGTTATATAAAATGTTTTTTAGCCATAATTTTAGGAGAACGCATTGTTTGTGTTTTGCAGTCATCAGTGTGAACACTTCCTCTAAATTATTTATTCAAACTACACAATCCCTTAAAGACTTTCTGCTTAATATTCTACAAAAGCCAAAACCACGATTCCTGTCCTTATCAGATCAAACCAGTTAGCATATGTTTTATGAATGAAAGTGTGTTGCAGGGTTTCAGTCCAAAAAAAACCATCATCATCATCTCTCCTCCAGATTCATTCCATTCATCAGCGCAGGAAGGTGCAAGGCAGAAGTAAAAACTTTGACCAGCTGGTGGCGGAGCTGAAGATGAGTTCGAAGGCTCGTGATCGTGTATCTCAGGCCCCGGAGAGTTCAGCTGCTCCGACTGTAAGCCCAGAACCTCCCAGAGATGCACCTGCACCGCCTCTCTGCCGGAGACCTCTGACCAACAGCCCTGCATTTAGGTTAGTAATATCTCTCTATCTCAATCTCTCTCTATCTCTATCTGACTTTTAGCTTTTGTGTTTAGCGAATAGTTATCTGTAGTTTGCTGGAGTCTTTAAAGACATCTAACTGTTTGTGTGGCAGAACACCCATATTGTCTGAAAGCGTGGAGGAGGATAAACCCCATCCCGAGGATGGCAGCACACGACCACACTCTCCTCTCACCCAGGCCCACATCTCAGGTGATGAGAGCGAAGGAGAGGGGAACGATGACCTCGCAGACTGGCACTCAACTCCATGGCATCCCAAACCAGCCGCGGTACAAAAAAACACTTACAGTGTCATCTAGCATTACTATAATTATATAAGCGGGCAATAAGAGTTATAGAAGTAGTTAAGGGCGCACCTGCGAAGAGTGGCTTATGTTTGACGAGAGTGACGAAAGGGTGTAAAGCAGGGCTCCAGACTGCAACATTTTTTCCTGCTGGTGCGACTAAATGTTGTTAGAGGTCACACTGGTGCCTCCACCACGGTGGCCAACTGATAAGACCTGCCATTTCTGTTACATATGAGAAACATCAAACAAAAAGAAAGCGAATGGAACCGCGCTACTCGTTTGAGCTGCTTTGCGCGCACCGTTTATCAGCTCGGAGCGCTAATAGACAGTGCAGTGCGAGCTCATACACGGCCAATCTCGATCACGTAACATCGGTAATACACAGCGCTGGGAGATCCAGGGAGAAAGCGTTTGAATTTGCCTATTTATATTAATAACATCGCTACTGTGAGATCTAGTGCGACGCAGAATTCTCTGTTATAAACCATAGATATCTGATCAAACAGCGCTGATGTGGAAACCAGGAGAAACATTGAGTCATGAACGAAGTTCAGAGGTTTCAGTCCACAAATCATAAACATTCACCATGGATAAATGCAGTAACAGCACATGGTAATGTGGAAGAAATAGTCAAACTTTTTTTTTTTACATTATTCATCTCACGGTTCGTACAACCTTTTGAGAGTGAAATTTAAGCACTTTTCAAGGGCTTTCAAGTGCTTCACGCTTTTTCCAGCACTTCAAAGCTCTCCATATTATCAAATTTTAATGTTATTTTCAATATGATTATTTGTCAAATTAAAGTTTAAAGTGTAGGCCATTTTGCGGCAAACAAGCACTTTAATTTTCAAAAGACATGAAATTACCACTATAACCAGTAGATGGCGGCATAGGAGGACTTCTTAGCTATTTCCACTCCTTAATACATGGAAAAAAGTAGGAAGTCACAGTCTCATGAAAAACTAAAACTTTTCTTCAAATTGTGACTGAATTACACAGAAAACAAGTAAAGAGTGCTCCTTGTATTATCCCTGTCAGTTCAGTATGATGCCATAGAAGATCAATGGTACATTTTAGGAGTAGAATATTCAACTTTTTCCTATAAAAATTATGTTTTTGCACATTACTGTTAATAGAAGTTAATTTTATTTGCATATGAATTCAAGCTCAGTGCTTCACTGTTAATTTCCAATAAACAAACATGTAATAATATTAGTAACTGCACTTAACAAAATGCAAAACAATATAATTTTATGATTAAATTAACTGATAATTGTTCCTCCAGCGCTATCATCTGTAGAACTTAGTGACGCTGGTGCCACTGCTCTCAAATGTTAGTCTGGAGCCCTGCTTTGAACAAAAGGTTGTGCGGAATAGGTGGAGATTTTTTTGTGAGAAGTTATCCTGTGCATACAAATATGAAACCATCCACACAATTATTATTAAATGATACCCATTGTCTGTGGTCTTTTAAATACTAACTCTTTATACAGTCTATATTTTTGAAAGAAAGAGTATTAGTGTTAATCCTTGGCTTTTCCCCCATAGCTTTGTTCATTTGGGAGTCATTCTCTGGGTCACGGTGTCTTCACTTTCGATCGACGATTGCACCATCTACGGTCTGCCATGAGTGTCATGGTGGAGAACCACCTCAGCGCACATCTGTGGAAGTAAGAACCTCGCTATCATAACCGTATGGCTGTATAGATGCAAACGGTGTGGTCATATTAACAAAAGGCTCTAAAGCAGCCACTTCTGCTGTGGCAATCTCCAAAATCCCACAAAATGTGTCATAGTAATACTTCACCCTGATATCAAAAGGAAAAATTGACATTATATTATGCATTGTGAACAAAGCTTTTTTAATTTCTTGCATTGTTGCATAGTTTTTCAAATCTGCATTACTGTAATGAAATATTAAAATAATGTACAACTTATTCTTTTTAAATAATATATTTAAATTGTAAAGTATTTATTTGTCATCTGATTTTAATTAATTGTATTTCAGCAATGAGAATCATCACTGAGGTTGAGAATCACAAAACCTGTCACAAATATGTAATATTTAACCCTGATATCAAAAGGAAAATATTTAAGGACATTTCTCAAATTTGCATTAGCGTAACATAAAATTATACAATTTAAATATGTTTTTCTTATGACCTTTATTTAAACTGGAAAGTCTTCATTGTACTGCCTTTTTTGTGCTGATTTTAGTAATTGTATTACAGCAATGAGAATCATCATTGCGAATTAAGTAAAACACCAGATGATAAAATCATAATACAATAATAATATGGTTTTGGGAGAAATGTGCTTAGATGTGTTAATTCATACTAAAATTAATATTAAGTCATCATTTACTCACCTTGGTGGTGATCTTATGTTGTAATCTTTGTTGTTTTTTTGGACCACCAAAGGAGAATAAAAAAAAGTCCTGCTTGCGCTCGTCCATGTAATTGCAGTGAATGGTGCCAGCATCAAAAAAACAAACAAAAGTATCACAGAATGATCCCATGTGACACATGCTGTATATTCCATGTGTTCTGGGAGTCGATAGGGTTTGGTGAAAAACAAACCAAAATGTAATGTATTATTTAACGCAAATCCTGACCGTGACCACTGGTCTTCTGTGCTCGACTGTGCATTCTTAATGCCATAGTTCACTCCGACTCGCCCAGATAAACTCACATTCTATGCACTTTCTTCTCTGAGGTTAATATAGCCGTTGTGTTCGTCGTTATTATAATTTATCGTGTTCACATCTGTCAGCTGTCATTGTGACTGTTATCAGTCAAACAGAGTTTCTGTCTGGAGTTTTAACTCGGTGAAGAAAGTACACAGATACTTTTTATGCGTTAGGCTTGGGTTAATCTTGATTCCTTACAAATTGTGTGCTTTTTCTTGGTAAGTTAGAGTGAATGATATAGTCTCACGAGCACAGAGGCCTGTTGCATGAAGCTAGCTGAACAAACTCTGAGTTTCAGAGTAGGTTTAAATCCAACCTGGTTTAGATCAAGTTCAATTGTTTCTCAAAGCTTGGTATAAACTTTCTCTGTCAACTCAGGTTTAATCCAGAGTTTGCGATTAACTCTGAAGCGCGTGCACCTGAAAGCGTGACACGTGCGGCAAACAGCCAATCACAGTGTCCGTTTGATTCACTTCTCACCAGAGAGATGGCGCAATTCACTTCTCTTCTGAAGATTGAGAGATTGTTTTGAAAATTATCATGAAATCAAATGCGTTTACAAAGCAGGAATAAACACTGCTGCTGCAGCGACAGTTTGAGAAGGCAGCTGAAAGAATATCTGACTATATCAATGCATGATGTGAATCAAATATGCCTAATAATTATAGTGTCACAAAGAGCTCAAGTTAATACACGTTTAAAAGAATTATGAATGCATGTTTAAATTTATATTAATATTTGGCTACTTGTCAATTAATATAATAATTATATGAATATATATTCATTAAAAATAATTATAATTCGTATAATATAAATAATTAGCACCAAAGGATGATCAATTGTGTCTCTAACGGTTTTTTTTTCACTATAAACTGCAAATTTGGAATGAGAGATACAGGGTGTGTGGCTTTATTGCGTCTTTACTTGCAGCTAATTGGTCCAGTTTGGGTTTGCAATCTTAAACCCAGAATAAAACCTGCTCCAGAGCAGGTTAGCCGTGTAGTGTAAGTTACCATGGTGATGAACACTGCTAAAAATCAATCCACCTTCTTGAGTTTATTCAAACTAATCTTGAACTTACCTGGGTAGCAACTGAAACCAGCTTTGTGCAACAGGCCACAGAAGACCAAATGGCCCAACAGCTCAGGATTTTTGTTAAATAACACATTACAATTCTGTTTGTTTTTCACCAAACCCTATCGAATACCCCCTGAACACATGAAATGTATGGCATGGGATCATTCTGTGATACTTTTGCGTCTTTTTGTGGTCTGAAAAAGAAAGAAAGGCATACGGCATTAGAATAACACCAGTGTGAATAAATGAGGACTTCATTTTCATTTTGGGGTGAACTCTCCCTTTAATTTGAATGAAAATATACAATGTAAATGTTTTTTTGTTATTTGATTTTGGGTGAAATGTGAGTGGGACTTGTCATGAGATTCACTCACAGATTATGTGCTCTGTTCCTAGATCCACTAGCTTCAATGTATTTCTTCAAGGTAGCTCTAAGGTTAATCTCCATTAGTTAAAGCTCTTCAGACCCTAACAAAACCTATTTCTTTCTGACAAACCTGTGTCTTTACTCTCTGTACTGCATGTGAAAAGTGAATGTTTTTTTTTCTTTCTTCCCTTATCCTTCTCCTGCTCACAGAAAAATACCTCAAGCTTCAGATCCTCATTCCCAGAGCCCCCCAGCCAAGCCTGCAGCTGTTCCTGCCTCTCCTTCCTCCATTTCCCAGCATTCCAAACAGAAAGCAGGAAGTCACAACCCAACTTCTCTCAAGACCTCCTTCTACTCTTCCCACGGACCAGGCAAGGAGCCAAACCCACAGAGTTCATCCACCAGCAAGGCTTACGGTCACTCCGAGAACTCTGCGGGCAGTCAGTCCACAGCTCCATCATCTAAACTCGGTCGAGCTCCTGCTCTATCGGGACCCGGTCGGCCCAAGAATCCGGTCGGCCGCCCCAGCAAACAGCAGGTGCGTCTCAGGGAAACAGAGCGGACGTCCACGACGGACTCCTCTGCACTGCGCAAACGGAAAGCCTCTTTCCAAGACTCAGACGCTGTCAGCCCGGACAAGAATTGCATGTCCCAGAACAAGGGGCGGCCCCTCATCAGCAAAACGCCACCGTCAGCCTCTCACGGACAAACTAACGGCTCGCTTTCGCCTGGAAGCAAACCGCGTCCCCAGCTCGCGCCCTCGGATTCCCACGCGCCCTCCTCTTGGGCCTTTAAGAGGACTCACCCCCCGGCCCACCTTTCGGCGCCGGACGCTTCCCCGCACAGCCGAGGAGTGGACTCAGGACTGCACGGCAGGGTGGCCAGCTTTGATCACAAGGGTTTGGGGAAGAAACGCAAGAGCAGCGGCTCCTCTCCGCCCTCCAAACCCCACCGGCTGCCCACGTCCCCTCATTCCGGCTTTTATCCCTGGAAAGAAAGCAAAGGGGCGGGACTCTCCATAGGAGGGGAAAAGAAACTCAGCACACAAAAGGTGAGCAAATGTTTAGTTTTGGTCATTTTTAATATGGCTTTCCACTGTAACTCTTGAGCTATGGGCCTAAACGGAATTTACCAATAAATGTGTATAAGAAGGCCAATATATGCATGCATGAATTGCACATTTTGTCCAGGCTGTCATACAAAGAAAATGAACACATGCCAAAAAGAGAAAACCAACAAAATATTAATAAGTGATTATGCTGTAGTCATTGAATGCTTTTCCTGTGAGCTTTGTTTGTTTTTTTATTCAATGCATAGCCTGTTGCTGTACTTTACCCATTTTTTGCCAAATCATCATGTCAAATAAATACCTTTTTAACCAAGTTTAGTGTTTAGTTCTTCCCTCGTATTTAAATTATTTCAAAAATATAAAATATTTCCCTCATATTTTGATGGTTTAATCAAACATGTAGGGTTTAGGTGCAATTCAGTTCATTCCTCTTCCTGTTATTTTATGTTTCAACATATACAAGTTCTGAAGTTTTCCTAATTCGTTATGAATAAGTATACTAGTAATTATGTTGATATCTGTAGATTTCTCTTGTAAGAATGCATTATGATGATAGTGATATTAAAGTTGTTTTTTTATATATATAAATGCTGTTTTCATTTTTTATTCTTTTTTTTATTTTCAACATTGATAAGAAATGTTTCTTGGGCAGCAAATCTGCATATTAGAATGATTTCTGCAGGATCATGTGACTGAAAACTGGAGTAATGATGCTGAAAATTCACAGGTTAAATTAAATTTTTAAAATATTCAAGTATAAAACAGAGACTTGCTTACATGTGCAATATTGCCTTTATAAGGGGCTTGGGTATAATATGGTTTATTATCATATTAATTGTTTTGTCTCCTTTTTCTCTAGCCAAAACTGCACCACTGAGAGTGCCAGCCTTACAAGCCACTAAAAGAGCGAGCCCTACGAACTCTACCATATAGAACTATGGACGCAGGACTCCGGATGTTTGACTGACTGTTTGAATTGTGTATGTATGTGTGCGCATGTTTAGCTACTATGAATGTCTGTCTGTCTGTCTGTGTGTGTATGTATGTATGTGGATGTGTATGAAACAAGATGGGGGAGTGAATTTCTCTGTGAATTCAGAAAATACCTCAGAATCTACTGAATAATGCTGCTACGTAAATGTTGTTTATAAAATGGATTAAAATATTCTTTATACTCAGCACTATGTCTGTCTATTTCACTCAATGTTTTGTTTAAAAAGACTTAAATTATGTACGTATGTGTGTGTATACACACAAATATATACATTATATATTCATGTATGTATACAGTAACATAATTTGTGCGCATGGATACACACAAACATGTACTGTATGTATCTATACACCAACTACACAATGTATATGTTTGTGTAAAAATGCATGCATAGTGTACATATTTGTGTGCATACATACATAATAAATATGTTGGTGTGTATGTATACACAAGGATATTATGTATGTATTTATACACACAAACATATACATTGTATATGTGTATATATTAAGTCTTTTAACACCACTGAATGAAATGTATATATGCATGTTTTTTTACACTCTTTGTTATTATTATTATTATTTTTATCCATATCTTGCTCATGAAAAGCTGGAAAAATAATGGAAATTCATGGGTCAGCGGCTCGGTGTGGAACCCTGTTCTTAAGAGCTTTACACCTTTACAGCCAAGGGTACAAACGTTACAAAAGTTGTTTGTAAAAACGGGTTACCGTTTCGCCTATAGATGTCTCCTGCTCTGTTTTTCTCACTTTTAAATGTCTAGCGCATCCATTACACTGGCAAAAGCTTGGCTCATAAATATTAAGTAGATTACTGTTACGTATCATGTATATTTTGAATATTAAATAGGCTATGCCGAGGTTGCTCGGATACTGTCCTATCGAGAGCAAAATATCCTCATGAATATTCATAAGGCAATTCACGCGTTGCTTGGTAACCTTCCAATCGCAACTGCGTGGCTCCTGAATATTAAGAGACAATCCTTTACCGTAGTAGGATCCCTATCCAGGAAATGCTGTCACAACCACCAAACAGGAATAACAGCTTTCCTACCGCAAGTGTCTTTTTTAAAACTGTAAAGGTGATATGTTATGCGTTTTGGTTCTAAAAGCCCCGGATAAATATGGTTTTGTGACGCTCAGTGGGAATGACACTCGAAATACATTTTCTGTTGTGTAGTTCGGGCTTAAATGTTAATATCTGAGTGAGTTGCTGGGAATGCCGCTCGGGATGCGCTCGTCTTCGGATGTGGAGTACAGCGCGGTTGGAGAGGGGCTCGGGATGCGGGACTTCTGGCTCTATGTGTGGCTGCGCAGAATGTCTGTGGTCGCTGCGCACACCATTTCACTCGGCCTGTTCATTATCATATCCATACTGTCCAGACCAGGAACAAGTGAGTTATTTCACTTCTTTTGCCTATATTTACATCTGCATACATATGTGATAGATACATACAGATATATGATACTAGTCTGTGGCAGTATGGTATAATGATATAACATAATGATATTATATAGGTTGTATAGGGGGGAAAAGGCGATAACTTACATGTCCAAGAATTTGGTAACGTTAACGTTATTACTATGGTTCACTTAAACAGTTTTCGTACAAAAAATAAAATAAAACGTATAAATAAAACATTTATAAAAAAAATACAGGACACGTTAAGTTCTTGACTAGTAATAAATCTATAGAGCTTGGTTGAAGAATACGTGTGTAACTTATGTATGAATGAAAGTGCTATGTCGTTTCTACACCGAAAGTAGACATTTCCACAACAAAACGAAGTACCTTGGTTACCATAGTAACTAAATATTTTTATAGTAAATATTTAAAATATAAAGGAGTGCGTATACATGAATCATTCACTACCATGGTATATCTTAAAGTACATTGATTTGAATAAGATTTTACCATTGTTTTAAAGATGCACCATTAGTGTTTCCATGCTTTTTTTTTTTGATATACCAAATTGGAGAACCATGTAAATTCTATGATAAACATACAATCCTTTTTTTTTTTTTTTTGGACATACTTAATTCTATAGCTGGAACATGAACTAATGATGTTAAGCATATTTAAGTATGATGAAATAAAAATGAATATAATGTTTTTAAATATCATGCTGTGTTGATTAATTTCAGGTCTCTTCTCCTGGCATCCTGTCTGCATGTCACTTGGGGTAAGTTTTTATATATTCAAATACACAATATATACAATTCATTATGTTTTAGCCATATAAAAAATATTCCTTTTTTTATAGTCACTCCTGCGTTTTTTAATAATGCAGTGTGTCTCATTGACGTTCAGCCTCTCAGGGAATGAATAAAATATGTCTTTTGTTAATAATGAATAGAGTGTAGTGAAACACAAAGACAATGGAATTAGCCTGAGCAGCTTTACCATGAGAGTCTGATTACACTGACCTTGATGACAAACATAACATATTCACTTCTGCACAAAAAATGAGGTGTGAGCACCCGACAGAGGTCATTCTCAGAATAACTGCATAACTGTTCATGAGTCAGATTCAGAGAATCACCTCTGTCAGTAATAGTCTGTTGTACACTGTTGTTAAACATTGTTGTAAAAAAAAAAAAAAATCAAATAAATACTGTTCTTTTGAACTCTCTATTTATAAAATAATCCTGAAATAATCCTGACCATTTGCATTTCCACAAAACTATATTAAGCAGCATAACTGTTTCGAACAATGATGATAATCAGAAATGTTTCTTGAGCATCGAATCATCCTATTAGAATGATTTCTGGAGGATCATGTGACACTGAAGACTGGAGTAATGATGCTGAAAATTCAGCTTTGATCACAGGAATAAATTACATTTTACAAAACATTCACATAGAAAACAGGTATTTTAAATTGTAATAATATTTCTAAATATCAATGTTTTTATTGTATTTTTGATTAAACAAATGCAGCCTTGGGGAGCGTAAGAGACTTTCAAAAACATCAAACTTGTTGTGAGCGGTATTGTATATTGAACTCCAAAAATGTGTTTTACGGGACGTCCCCTTTAAACGTGTCCTCTTTTCTCTCCCGTCGTAGTTTTGCCTGTGCATGACCGAAGGGATCCTGCTTTTCTCCGCTGAGGGCAACCCGTTCTGCTTCAAATCCCGTAAGTGGAAGGTCCGCCTGCACTGGTTCTTTCAGGCCCTGCTGCTGGTGTGTGGAGCTACAGGATTCGGCTTCATGGTGGCCAGTAAGAACTTAAAGGAGCATGCGCACTTCACTTCCTGGCACAGCCTGCTGGGAATCACTACGATGGCTGCTACTGTGCTGCAGGCGATGTGTGGCGTCTTACTCCAGTTCCCTAAACTCATCAGCACTTACTCGTTTCCTCGGTGGAGACTGTATCATGCCACCTGTGGCCTTGTGGCCTACCTGCTGGCCACCGTCACGGTCATAGCAGCCATGTTTACAGACTGGTTTCAGGCCTCGGTCACAGGCACAATCTGGTATATCTTCCTCCTACTCCCACTTTTTCCCGCCTTAGTGGTGATGAACCAAATCACCAGTGCCTTCCTGCCCAAAAAGAAGATTACTAGTTGAAAACTAAAGCCTCAAATTATTTAGGGATCTGGAGCGTATGTGTAGAATAATCTTAAGTGGGAACATTCAACAATTTCCCAGATGTACCTACGAAAGATTTATAAAATGTCCATAAGGACAAAAAGGTTCCTAAACGCATCACTTTTTAAATTTCACTCATCATGGCCAAGCGTATAAATATCATATTTCAATCATGACAGTTCTCAGAATAGACTTAAACAGCATTTATTAATAAGAATGGTGTGCATAGGCTTAGTAATGGTGGACTAGATCTTCTACACTGCTGCATGAATGACGGCTACTGCTGAAACTTGCCCATAAAGCTGCTGCAAGGAAAGTAGGGAGAACCAAATGTAGGCAGGTGGTGCTGGGGAAGGTGGAGGTATAGATTTTTTTCTGCTGTAAAGTTGGGCATTTTAACATGGGGAAGATACAGATTTGAATCCCTTTTGGAGCCTGTCTAGAGTGGCCAGTCAATGAATACTCGCCAAGGGATTTCAACATTATTTTGTATTTGAAGCGCAATCATGACTAAATTTAGTACTGAGGGGCAGCTTAATGTGCAAGCACTTCAGGTGTGATCCGATCATACGTGCCTTTTATAAATGAGCTTTATAAACAGCATGAAACAAGCAGTACTCCGAGGATGACATATGATTAAATTTTAAAGCAGCACTTTTTGAATTTTAAATGAGGTACATTCACATAAGATGTTGGCCCTGTCCCAAATGGCACACTTTATGTTGCAGTCTTTTAAGGTTAGTCAGTTATACTTAGTTACTTAGATACTCAGTCAGGTATTGTCGGATTAGTGTGTTACTCCTGTTGGTTTGGTCGAGGCTTGTTTGTTTGTCAGGTCGTGGAATGTCCGAGAAGTGACATACTGTAGTCTGGTGCTTGTTCGCATTGGTCTGCGTCTGCTGGTGCAGTGGTAATAAGCAGTTGAGATTGGGCCTGCAGTCATACTGACAGCATAGGAAAGGCTGTTTAATTCTGCCTAAGATAGGACAACTATAAATGTTCATCCAAACCAGAAGGTGTCACTTTAAAGTCCAAAACCACTGTTGTGTTGAATAAGTAAAGGTAGCGAAAAGTCCAAATAGCATTTATGCGTAAGAGCACTTTCGGTTGACGGAGGGGGTTGATCATTGGGTCATTCCCTCGAAAGTGAGCAACTAAAGCCGGTTAGCAAGTGTATATAATTATTTTAATGAAGTCATTTGCTGTTTATAATCACGCGATCCTGCGTGTCCTTTCATTTGCTCTCATAAACCCAAGGACTATGCATTGAAAATATTGAGCATATTTTCAATATTTACATAACGTTTGTTAAAATATAAAAGAATGTTTTACCTTCATATTGAGTATGTATTGATGCTCATTTTCTGCTGACTACTGATATTTTGTTATTAAGGACATGCTTGAACTTTGTAAATGTGATTCTTTATTTGCATATTTTTCATAACCTAATACAAGCAACTGTATGTGTTTTTATGTTTTTACTATGCACTGCTGACTAGGGAGCCCTGTGGCACTCTGGGGAAATGAATAAAATGGCATTTGCATTGCAAGAATATGCTTATTTTATTACAGTAAACTTGCAAATGTTATTGGTAAATTATGGTCGTGTTCTCTTATTTCATCCCCATCCTTGTGAGTTTTGCGTTATTTGAGAGAGCTGTGGTTCAGTTTGTCCATGTTGCAGTTGCATTTGATTGTTTTCCTGTCTGTATGATACTTTCCTGAACATCATGGCGTAAAAATGAAAGTTATTATGATGGGTTTTGTTGCTTTGTATGGACTGCAATTTTTATTATGGCTGATGACAAATATGTTTTGTTATTTTAAGAAAACCATGTTAAGCTTCAGTCTAAATATAAGTCCTAGTATTATCTGCTTCCAATATCAACCAAAAAACATTTAAAAATGATAATAGTCGATACTGTTACATTATGCATATTTAGTCTGGACAGTAAAATGAGCAAATCAATGTGGGCATCTGATGCTTAGTTCAAAGCTTTATTGTAAAGTCAGTATCAGTGTATTTCTTTGCATTATGTGGCGCATAACTACTGATTATTTGTTGGTCTCGTGTTTATATACGCCTGTATTATTTATGGGCTGCATTGTAACAAACACTAGACTGGTATAAGGGTTATGTGCAGTGTTATGAACTCAGCTTAATCCAGACTGTTCACTGTATTGATTTGACAGTGCAAGTTTCTGTTGAGCCTACTGGTTTTTAAAAAAAATGTTATGCACCTGCACAATGTGGTCAGGTTATAAAATTTTAATGGTATGCTTCTATGAATGTGAATACAATGTCTCAGGGTTGTCTGTGAATTATGGGCATATCAACTGTAATATATATATATATTATATATATAATGAGTATTTTACTCTATACTGTATGAAATATATTTGAGGGTTGGAGTGATCTTTTTATGAGCAGTAAATGATTGTTTCTACTAAATGCTTTGTCAGTTTCTATTAAAATAAACATAAGCATCATTTACAAAAAGACTTGTCACATGTTTTATGTACTTATGTCATACATATTATAATAAAAAAATATTTAGCAATTTATAGAAAGTAAATACACAAACATTCCCATGATTTATTTAAAATTGATCAGATTTATACACAGATGTAGAGATGAAATGATAAAGGGGTAGTTCACCCAAAAATTACCCCATGACTTACCCTTAAGCCATCCTAGGTGTATATTCAGAATATGAGTGGAGTTATGGCTCTACCAAGCTTTATAATGGCAGCCCAAAAAAGTGCATCCTTTATAAAAGTAATCCACACGGCTCCGGGGGTTTAATAAAGGCCTTCTGAAGCGATGCGTTTGTATAAGAAAAAATATCCATATTTAACATGTTATAAAGTATTCAACTTACATAAAAAGCGTAACTGGCGTAACTATGACATCAGACGTAGTGTAAGTGTTTTGAACGGCGAGAGACGTTACATTTTCTTCGTTGAATACAGAAGGCAGAGTTTAAAATAAGGATATTTTTCTTACACAAACGCTTTTTTACTTCATTAACCCCCCGGAGCCGTGTGGAGTACTTTTATAATGGATGGATGCACTTTTTTGGGCTTCAAATTTTGGGCTCTCATTCACTGCCATTATAAAGCTTGGAAGAGCCAGGAATTTCTTTGATATAACTCTTGATTTGTCTGAAAGAAGAATGTCATACACACCTAGGGTGGCTTGAGGGTGAGTAAATCATGGGCTAATTTTCATTTTTGGGTGAACTATCAGTTAAACAGTCAGCTTGGTCACAAAATATTTTTTACAAGTTATTTTTTGCAGGAAATCAAGACGGGCTATTTGCTTTTTGTGTAAATAGACACTCTGTAAAAGAATATTAAAGCATTTTGAAATGGTCTGAAGTCTCATTTACCATCAGAAACAAAAATCTTCTCTGAACATGATGCTTGACTGGAGGTAGATACTGTGTTGGAAAACAAATTCAAAGTGTTTTTGCTTTTAAAACCAGTTTGTGCGTGTCAGAACGTGTTCAAATAAATAAATAAAGACTCCAAGAACGTCGTAGTTCATACCGCAATGCAATCAAAACAGATTCAGACTGTACTGAAGACAGACGTCATCTTGAGCTATTTTTAACATGGATTTTGTATGCTTGTGTACGCATAGCCTCTTCCAGGAGAGGAAAACAAGCCAAGTGATCCAGAGACTGAAGCCTGCGTTCATTAAAAATTGTGCATTCTTGTAGAAAAAAAAGAAAAAAATTCACATGAAGGCTAAAGCCTTTAGTACTTTGTGTAATCCAGTGACCATCAGCATGCCATCTTAAAGAAAAATCATGATCATCATAAGCCCATGTACTTCACTGACCCTCTTCACAGATGAGCGTGACTGTGCCGTTCAGTAGATCTTCCATGCTCACGGCCACGATCCCAGAGCCGCTGGGAGTTTCCTGTTGATCACCCAGAGCAACGAACACCTGTGGTGACCTCTCAATCCGGGATTGGTCGAGGCTAATCACTTGCTCCGCCTCTTGACCGGCTGTATCCTCACACTGAATCACCTGGAAAGAGTCGAGAAAACCTCAGTAAAGCCTCTGTTGTTGACAAGGAAGAACTGTAGTGAAATATGATTTAAGGCAGGACACAACATGGAAATCATGTTTTTTCAGACACAGGTCAATTTTGAGATTTTGGGCTATTTTGCTTCTGTAACTTATCTTCTTTCAGACTAGTGGAAATCCAACATACACATTTAAGTGTTTATTTAACTGGACTTTATCTATTTGCATCTGTATATTTAAAGGTGCAGTATGTAATATTTATAAGGATCTATTAACAGAAATGCAATATAATATACATAACTATGTTTTCAGTGGTGTATAAAGAGACCTTACATAATGAACCGTTATGTTTTTATTACCTATCGTCATGTTTCTACAGTAGCCCTAAACGGACAAACTTCTCTACAGAGTGCTAGCTTCTCTACATTGTCTCCGACAACATTTTTGTCCTGTGTCGGCCACAGTAGCTTCTCTATGTGCTTTGAATAGAAGGGGTGAGTGGTGGGCGGTTGTAATACACAACCTCACCAATAGATGCCGCTAAAATTCACACACTGCTCCATTTATAAATTAAAATGCAAATCGTTAAAGGAAGAGTTTTTTTTTTTCTCTTGCATTAAGCCCGAAATCTCATAAATCAGAAATCTCAGCAGTAATTCCAGGTCTATTTCTTAAGATTTTTACAGAGAACATATATTTTTGAATTTTGTTTTCTGGCTGTTGACAGTATTTTCAGTGATAAAAATAGATACTACTCTACTATGTCAACAAAATAAAAAGTGCAATGTTCAGATTTCGGCTGATTAGTGTATATTAATTTGCATATTTAAATATAATATTTCAGAAAACTAGTAATACAAGTTTTTAAAAACTATGTTGTGTCTTGCTTTAACCATTGCAAATATGATTTAGTATATTGGACATTTCGTGGAAAACAATATGATCCTGATATAAAGGTTTTGATGCAATATGTAGATGTTCTGCAACTACATAAATAACATGTACTTCAATTAATCAAATGAGGACAGAATGGTGATATTTATTAATTAAACCTTTGAACCTATTCACCTGTTGTGTTTTGTGTCTTTTAAGTTAAAAGGACACAATATGTTGGGCATTTGGTGTGAATCCTTGACCAATGTTACAAAAGTGTACCTCTCATTTCTCTGGCACTCTTTTTTCCGATGTCTCTACGCTTGATTTGATCTCTTTGGGCAAAGAAGTTTCACTAATGCAGGCTGCCACCTCCATAGTTGATCCTGTACCAACTTGCTTGCTGAAATGTTTTGCCTCGGTTAGCTCTGTTGTTGTGAGTATTTTAAACGGCTCGCTGCGCTCTGGTGTGGCGTCAGCAGCTTTCAAAATTGCTGCTGTTACACCTGTACCTAAAAAGACTAATGTTGATTTGGAAAATTTTAATGATTACCATCCCATTTCTAAGCTCCCCATCTTAGTCAAAATTCTCGAGCGAACTGTGGCATCGCAATCATTTACTCATCTTACATTAAACAATTAGTTGGAGCCCCTTCAGTTTTCCCTTGCTCCAAAACTCCCGAAACTCTCTTCCGTATGCGATAAGACATGCTGAATCCTTTAGTGTTTTTAAATCACTTTTTTAGACTTGCTTATATGTGATATTGTAGTTTTTTAGTATATTGTATATCTTGTATATCCTATGTTTGTAGTATGTTTAGTTTATTCTTACATTGTGTCCTTTTTGTAAAGCGCTTTGAGAAGCAGCATTTAAAGGCGATATATATAATAAAGTTTATTATTATTAATTATTAAGTGGATATTGAAGGAAATTGCGATAAAAGAGTAAATGACAGTCCTTTAAACTTTAGATGCACTGCAGATTAAATAAATACACATTTTCTAATTTTGACATGGGTCATTGTGGGAGGTTTGGGGCGTCACCGTTTGAGAACTGGAGGCCTGTGTCTGTGCTTCCTCTTGCATGAGCTGCAGGTGCTTGGACAGGAAGTGCTGCTGGAACTCGGGCTCTGAGGGGAAGTGGAGAGAGCAGACCATACAGCTGAACACAGAGCTGGCCTGACTCGACTGTCCGCTGCAAACGTGCTGCTGCAGCTCCTGCTCGCTCGTCAGAGTGCTGTCACAGTTCACACACTTCCACAAGCGCACTTCTGAACAACACACACACACACACACAATCAAAACTAGTACATCGTAACTGTAACAAAGAGAAACAGATCAATGGTTAGTTAATACAAGCTCAGTGGTCATTCCTTACCTGTGTGATTGGTTATCTGGTGTTTTAACAGACTGTTTCGGTTGCTAAATGTCTTGTCACAGTTGTCACACTGCAGCAGAGATCTGATGGGCTTGTTGCCCTGGGCAGAGGCGGTCTCAGGGTGGGCAGTGCGATTGTGGTACCACAGACCGGAGAGCGTCTGAAACGGAAAAAATAGAAACTAAATGATTAGTGTGCTTGTACTGTCCTTATTAACTGACCTTGTGTGTGTTAAAATAAATAATTACAATTTTATATTATATCATATAAATATAACAATTATTAATAAAATGATATTCTATTCTATTCAATTCATCAAATAATACCAGAATTTTTTTTCTAATAAGCATATCATATTAGAATGATTTCTGAAAGATCATGTGACACTGAAGTGCTGATAGTTTTGCTTGAAAAGTGCTTGAAAATGTAAATTGTTATGTGTAGTTTGTTTAAACATAACTTTCTATTTGTGTAATTTGCTTAGATGATGTTATTGCATTAAACAAGCAACTACAGTGGCCCCAAAATGTATTTTGACACTTAAACTACACATAAAAATACAAAGCAAAATGTTAAAAATAAAAAAAATAAAACAAATAAACTGTTGTATTGTAGAGAAATAATCATTTATCATTCAACAATCAAGTTTACTGTTCTTGCCTGATAGGACTTTTTGCACATCTTGCAGCTGTAGGGTTTGTTGCCGTCATGAACGTTCATGTGTTTCTCCAGATTGGCTTCGCTGTTGAAGATCTTGCTGCACTCGAGACACTGGTGCAGCTCTTTCGGATGCACCTCCTGGATGTGCTGTCGCAGCTCGTCCAGGGAAGAGAAACTCACCCGGCATTTCTGGCAGTCATGGGGTTCTGTAATGTCTAATGGGACGGAGAAGTAGTTTAGTTTGTGTTTAATTTAGAGGGAAATATATCATGTGACTCATGTGGATGTGCTCACTGTGGAAGTTCTGGAGATGGACGGATAGTCCATTAGCTTGTTTGAAGCCTTTCCCGCATTCCCTGCAGACATACGGTTTGTCTCCAGTGTGCGTGCGGACGTGACGGGTCAGTTCGATGGACTGCGCGAATGAGGCTGAGCAGTACTGACAGCAGTACATTTTACCTGCAAATGCAGAATTTGCAGAATGTTGTAATGCTGGTTTCCGAACAAAAGCCTGATATAATAATTCGAAAAACCGTTTAAGCCATCCCACCCTCAGCATGCTTCTTCTTGGTGTGGTAGGACAGGGCGGCGGCCACAGAGAAGCTCATGTCACAGTGTTTGCAGTGGAAGGGTTTTTCTCCCGTGTGTAGACGCATGTGGTTCTTCAGGGACGAGGTGGCAGCAAACTTCGCCCCGCACTCCTCGCATGCGTACGGCCTCTCCTCAAAATGTTCAGTGCGTTTATGATACAAAAGACCTGAAAGATAGAAGTATTGAAATTATAAACCTGCTGATTTTATTTGTGTCTAAGGCTCATTTTATGTCCAAAAATGCTCTCAGACCCTTAAATAAAGTACACTTTATTTTAAGGTGACATAGTTACATTGTACTTAGTAATATTAATTAACTACATGTACTTACTTTAGACCAGAGTTACGGTTTGGGTTCGGTTTAGGTACTTGTAATTATGCATAATTTACTGTTATTACTATAGTAATTACATGTAGTAATATGTAACTACTTCACTTTAGAATAAAGTGTTAACAAAGTAATTAATTTTTTTCTTTTTTATTGTATATTTGGAGATGGAGATGTAGTTTTCACAACATTTTCACATGTCATACCAGTGAAAATGATATATATATATTATTATTATTAAATAAACAAACAAGTGTTTTCCTTAGCTTGATAATAATATTTATAATTGTTTTATACATTCTTATTAGTAATTAAATATTATTTTTGTAGTTAATATTATTTGCAATTAATTAATAATTAACAAAATAACATTTATATAAGTATTTAGTTTTTAATAACAACAGTATAAAATAATATTACATTAATGATAATAAATATTTTTATTAAATAAACAAGTGTTTTCATTAGTATATTAGATCATTAGTCATATTTATTAGTAATTAAGTATTATTGTTGCAGTTGTTGTTATTTTTATTATTATTTGCACAATATTTATTAGTATTTTGTTTTAATAACAACAGTTTATTAACATTGAATAACAACATTATTGTTACTATTATTATTAATTAATTTGTAATTAGTAATATAAAAGTATTTATATTAAACTGACTTTAACAACAACAATAATTATCATTATTATTATTGTTGCTGTTGTTATTAAAGTTAAATATAAATATTATTATACTACTAATTACAAATTAAATTAGAATAATGCCTTGTACAATTACTTTTGACATCATAATGGAGACAATCAATTATTATTTATAAGAGAAGAAGAATGTGATTAATTCGATGTTTTGAATCTGCGTTCTCCTGTATGAGCACCACATGTCTGGAGCGCATTCATTAGCAACCAGTGTTTCAGTCTTGAGAACGATCATCACCAACCTGAAGAGTGTTTGAAGGTCTTGTCGCACATGTCACATGATACTTGTTCTGTTTTCTTCTTCTTAGCCGGGGGGCCGCCATGGGCTTCCATGCAGTGCTGGTGAAGGCTCTTGAGTGTTGGAAACGGCAGTGAACACTCGGAGCAGCGCTGCTCCTTCCCCGGTGCCAGGGCACAGCCTTTCTTATGCTTTATCAGACGGCACTTAAAGTCAAACGTCTTATTACACCAGTCGCAGCGGTAAGACACGGGCACAGCCTTCCTTCTGCCTTTTGTTTTGGAGTCTTCCCCATCATCATCCTCAGAGTCTGCAGTTGATCCTTCTGGCTCAACTTCTGATTTTGCAGGACAGTCAGAATCTGACAGAGGCCCTGTTTTGAATATAGATAAAACGTTAAGGTTTATTATGATCATCAGATACTTTTAAAAAAGTGATGCCAAATTATCTTATCATCACATGGACAGAAATATCCATGTTCTGTAAAGTCCTTCACCAGTATTTTTGAGGTGTTTCATGAGCGTGGTCAGCTGAGGGAAGTTCTGCTGGTTGGCAGACAGCAGCTGGCACAGTGAACTTGCAAACTCTGAGTCACGACTCAAAACTCTCTCGAAAGTCTGCTGTACTGACTCCAGCTCCCCATCAGCTCTCCGACAGCTCTGCAGAAACTAGGACACACAAAAATAATGTTATCTAATGTTATTTTTATTTTATATGCTGTATATTTGCACAAAAAAATATCTTGGAAATACAAAGTATGCAACTAGTGTATTATTCTAAATCATACTACACTGAAAACAGAAAACCAAAGGTGCCTGAGTCGATTTTTTAAATATGCCTAATAAATATGACTAATATTACCCACAACCCCTTGTATATACTTTAGCAGTGAATTAATTATTACACCTAATATACACCGATCAGGCATAACATTATGACCTACTCATAATATTGTGTTGGTCCCCCTTTTGCTGCCAAAACAGACTGGCAGCAAAAGGGGGACCAACACAATATTAGGAGTAGGTCATAATGTTATGCCTGATTGGTGTATATTAGGTGTAATATACAATTTACTGCTAAAGTATATACTGACCCACCGAGGCATGGACTTCACTAGACCCCTTAAGGTGTGCTGTGGTTTCTGGCACCAAGATATTAGCAGCAGATCCTTTAAGACCTGTAAGTTGGTGGGGACTCCATGGATCGGACATGTTTGTTCAGCACATCCCACAGACGCTCGATTGTATTGAGATCTGGGGAATTTGGAGGCCAAGTCAACACCTCAAAGTTGTGCACCTCAAATCATTCCTCAATCATTTTTACTTTGTATCAGGGTGCATTATCCTACTGAAAGAGGCCACAGCCACCAGGGAATACCGTTTCCATGAAAGGCTGTACATTGTCCGCAACAATGCTTAGGTAGATGGTACGTGTCAAAGTAACTTCCACATGAATGGCAGGACCCAAGGTTTCCCAGCAGAACATTGCCCAAAGCATCACACTGCCTCCGCTTGTCGGTTTGATCGGACCAGTCGTCTAGCCATCACAATTTGGCCCTTGTCAAAATCGCTCAAATCCTTAGGCTTGCCCATTTTTCCTGCATCTAACACATAACTTTGAACCCAAATGAATGCCATGATGAAGAGATAATCAGTGTTATTCACTTCACCTGTCAGTGGTCATAATGTTATGCCTGATCGGTGTATATATGTGTGTATGTATACTGCTTGTGCACCGTTTGGTATGAGTAGAATGCAAATTGAAGCATGGAAAGGATGCAGACAATATTTTTATATAATTTAATATAATTTTACCTCAGCAAATTTCACCGTTCCATGATCCGCTGTGTCCAAACCCTGTTCTAGCACAGTAAGGTCACTGATTGTTTCCAGAATAAGTGATTTGTGCTGGAAGAGCACATTTATGTCTTTAACTTAAAAACAAAACAGGTACACAAAGCAATGGGGTTAATTGACTTAATAAAGTATTTTTCTGAATTCACACACATTCAGAGAATAGCAGTTGTATTGACCAAAAGCAGTGTGCTGATGTAAAAGCTGTTTGTAACTCACTGGTTTGGAGAAGTTTTTGTGCGTCTCGTTTCTCCTTGACCTCCTGCATGAGGAGCCCCAGCTCTGCACTGTGTGTCTCTGTCCTCATGAGAAGCCTCCATACAGTCACCGCCTGCAGTGAACCATCCAATGCTGCAGATATCAGCCTTTCAACCACTTCGCCATCTCCTTTACCTCTGAGCAGGGCTTCTATACACTGAATGGACACAAGTCTATTAAAAATGGTTCCTTGCATTGAATCCACTTCTAAAATGTCATTTTGTAATGCAACACAGGTACCTCTCTCTCATTTGCAGGCATGTCAGGACCCATTTTAAGGCTCTGTTCGATGAGCTGAAGGTCCAGATTCAGCTTGATGAGTCTGTTTTGATATATTCTCAACAAATCTATCCCACTGCTGTCTTCTGCTGTGTTACCTGAAAAAGTAGCAGTCATCAGAAGTGTTAGCTGAAGGAATATGCTGTATGATAAAATGGATCAGACATTTTTGCTGTGCATACCCGTTGCGTCTTTCAGCGCCTCCAGAAGCTGAAGCAGATCGGAGGAGCTTTCCTTCACCTCATGAAGCAGCATCAGAAGCGTTTCTTCTCTTATGGTCTTCTCTCTGAGTTTACATAACAAGCTTTCCGCCACTTCCACAGATGATGGCGCAGAACAGCACTGCAGCACCGCCTTAAGAAGAACAGACACATACACTACCATTCAAAAGTTTGGGGTCAGGAAGTTTTTTTAAGAAATTAAAACTTTTATTCTATTTCAAATAAATGCTGCTTTTTGAACTTTTATTCATTAAAGAATCCTAAAAAAGAATATTAAGCAGCACAACTGTTTTCCACATTGATGGAAATAATAAGAAATGTTTCTTAAGCAAATCAGCATATTAGAATGATCAGGTGACAATGAAGACTGGAGTAATGATGCTGAAAATTCAGCTTTGCATCACATGAATAAATTACATTTTATATTTTAAAATATATTAAAACAGTTTTTTTTAATTGTAATACTATTTCACAATATTGCAGTTTTTACTGTATTTTTAATCAAATAAATACAGCCTTGGTGAGCATAAGAGACTTCTTTTTAAAAAACAAACATTAAAGACGTTTAAAAAATGAAACCGTTGAACGTAGTATATATATAACAAATGATAGTATAATTAATGCATACCGCTGTATTGTTTTATATAGCAAACTGTAAGGGACAAATGTACCTCTTTTTCCATTTCACTGGAACATCTGTTCACTGCATTGGTCAAAAGCTCGGAGAGGTTGTTGACACTGGAGAGGTGATGAGTTAGTTCTGATACACGGTCTAAAAGCCCACCAGAACACCGGACACCTGCTGCAGGATCTGTGGGTCAACAGATCACATGACAACTTGTACAATCACTCAAAATCAAGCAAATTCTGCTTGAACTAGTTTTCATATCCTTTTAACCCTCTGCTACTGTTCACATGTCAGTCAAAAATGTTTATTTATTTTTTAGTATTATTTCAATGAAATGATTATACTATATTTTAGTTAGATAATATTTTTTATTTTATATATAATTTATAAATGATATGTATGCAGTAGTTATAATCTATTTATTCACCTTTTGAGCAACTTGAATGGTCATAAATCTTGAATGCTTTGGAGCACAGACTAAAGTCTGGTCGCTTTTTAAAGACAACACTTTTTAAAAAGTGACCAAACTGCACCAGAGAGTTAATATCCCATGATTCAACACTCCCCACTCTCACCCAGGTCAGCTTACTTTTTGGCTCGGGGGAGCTCTCATTTCCCTGCCCCTCCAGAGCTGATCCTGGATCAGGATTCAGACATTTTAGCTGTTCTGATAAAGTAAGGACTGTTTGAGCTGACAGAGCTCTCTCAACTTTCACAAGATGTAGCAACCGCTGGTAAACCTCATCTGCTGATGGATCTCCTCGGAAGCTCTCCAATATGACCTGCAGAAGATCAGGATACAGGTCATTACATTTGAATTGTGAAACTGAATCCTAAATGCTTCTTTAGATCGTCAACATATGTTAAGAAGTGAATTATCAGATACAAACACTGGCAGCCAAATAATTATGTTTTTTTTTTATGATTTTGAAAGAAGTCACCAAGGCTGGATTTATTTGATCAAAAAATACAGAAAAACAGTAATATTTTGAGATATTATTTCAATTTAAAATAACAGTTTTCTATTGTTATATATTTTTTAAATGTAATTTATGCCTCTGATATCAAAGCTGAATTTTCAGATTAATTACTTCAGAAGTCAATCTAATATGTTGATTGAATTCTCAAGAAATATTTCTTATTATTATCAATGCTGAAAACAGTTGAGATGCTTAATATAGTTTTGTGGAAACCATGATACACAACCAATTAAAAAACATGTAAATAGAATCAAAACTTTTATTCAACAAGGAAGCATTAAAATTATTAAAGTAACAGTAAAGACATTTATAATGTTTCAATTTATAATTTCAAATAAATCTGCATAAATATCAAGCAGCAAAAACTGTTTTCAACATTGATAATATTAAGAACCATTATTATTAAGCATATTAGACTGATTTCTGACTAAAGTAATGACTGCTGAAAATCCTAAAAATGTATTCAATCAAAGTAATACATATTATTTTAAAATATACTAAAATTAAAAAACAGTTATTTAACAGTTATACAAAACAAATCATATTTTTAAAGTATTTTGATCAAATAAAGTCAGCTTTTATGAGCAGAATTTCTTTCAAAAACATTATTTTCAACTGTTTTACCTGGCGCTCCTCTGTGAAGACTGTATCCCAGATCTCAAGAACCTTAACATATGGACGCCCACTCTGTAGGATCTTTGTGATACCAGCTTGATTTTGAGAGATCAGCTCAACTGCGCTGTCCTCTGAACACAGAAACAAACATAATTCATACAAAACACTTGAATGAAGTGATTCCAATGCATTCATTTATCAATCTTTTACCTTGCAAACTCTTCTTGTCCCTTTTAAGCTGTTCTGATTCAGATTGCTCCTTAAGACAGTCATGTTTCATTACTTGAGAGTCCATCGACTCTGTCTTAGTTTCCATAGACGTCTGCTTCATGAGGTCAGTGAGAATGTTCTTACAGCCAACAGCCACATCAAACATCTGCAGGCTGTCGGCGGCGGCTATGAGTCGGGTGAAGTTGTGCTTGCCGGGTGGCAGTTTACCAGTGTACACCATGTCCAGAAGAGAGGAAAACTCATGAGAGGACAGTAAATCTGTGTCGATGGAGATGCTGTCAGAACCTTCCAGAACAGATTTAAATAACATACTGGAGGCCGCCAGCACTAGTTTGTGAGCGGGGTGGGGGGTCTCACCCACCAGGATGGAGCAGTCGCAGAACTGCTTCTCCTTTCGTAAAGCATGCAGTTGCTGCATGAGCTGTCGACTGTAGTTTGGGAGCTCCATCTTGGACCTGTAGAGGTGGACAACAGAAGAAAAATGCAGAAAAAATGTGTTAATGCTTAAAACAAGGAAGAACAAATCTGGCAATGGGCTAGGGAAAAAAATATTGCATTTCCCTTTAAAATTAAATGTAATTTCTTTCCCAATACATTTTTTTCTTCTTCTTGTTTTAAGGATAGATTGATACATTTATCAGAAAATGAGACTTATTTAACAATAAATATTTTATATAATTAAATGTATCTTGTTTTGAGAATGCAACTGTATGTTTATGCTTAAAACAAGAAACAATATTTGTCAATAGGTTAAGAAAAATAATATTTCCCCCTTCTAATTAAGTTTATTGTTCTTACCCCACTGACTGTGTTAAGCATACACACTTAATTTTTTCAGAACAAAATAGACAACATCCAATGTCATTTTCTTCTCAGTATATTGATATAAGAATTCCTTATATTTGTAATACTTTTTTGTTGTTGTTGCGGTGTGAGCCTCATTGCTCTGGTGGGCATGTTTTGAAATATAAATATCAGCTCAAGGTACTTTATTTCTTCAAAATATGCTTAAAGATGACCCAAACACTGTTTTTGAGTGAAATATTCATTTTCTATTACAAGAGTGCCTTGACAAAGACCTACCTTTTACAAAATGACTATGATTCATAACATCTCATATGTCATACTTTCTCTTAAAACATACAATTATTTAGACAAATAAAAAGCAAACAAACACAGTGCATGAGGTGTGTCTTTATAACTGAGGGGGAGACATTTTAGCCTGTTTATTCCAAGTATAAGATAAGAAAACTATTTACACAATATATAACACTTTAGAAGGCAGTAATTTAAGGATTTTTATCGTCATAACAAGAACAAAATAAAAAAAAACAATAAACATTTAACTATATAAGCTAAATGTGATGCCATAACCACATGCAATGAGGGACATTTCAGTGTTCGGCTAAGCTGGCATGCTATCTAACGTTAATGCTAATATAAAAAGTAAAAGCGGTAAAAAGCACAAATAGCACAATATTAGAGGCAAATGATTGTGCCTCACACAGAACACCACAGCTAAACACTTCCCCTTTACCTTTAAATTCAAAAGATCCGGCTCTTTATTTAAACTCCTTCGAAGGACAACATTTTGCTTCGCAATAAAGATTCGGCCCAAAACAGTGCAACACTGCGCATGCGCGTAGAGCCAACGATAACACCATGAGCATGCGCGAAAAAATTTGCGGTACCTTTACACGCATGCGTATAATGAACAGCAGGCTTTAAGGGTCATTAGAAACATATACATACTCCTCCATAGAAATAAGTCATATAGTCACGTACATGCACCCCAAAAGCTTCGCTGACTTTATGTATGAATAAATTAACGAGCTGTGTATTTCCTATTTTCTAAATAGCAGGTTTGATAGATATCAGTTAAAAAAAAAAACATCTTTAGGCTACTAATGTTGAATTAACCTCTTGGATTGTCATCTGCAAAATTAAAATAATTAAAATAAAAAGAATCTCAATTCATAAAAGGTTATAGAAAATATAATTACTTTAATATAGAACATGTAAATGTATTAGTAGCGTAATTATAGTGTAGTTGTGGGACTATTTAATTTTCAAATTTATTTAAAATAAACATCTTAAAAAATCAAACCATTTGGTTTTTTTATTTAAAAATGCTAAAAAAAATAAAAAAGGTACCAATGAATATGGAATTAATGTGTGAAAAATGTTATTTTCATATACAAGCCCCTACAATACATTAATATAGAAATTAGCCACTATGTGTAAGTTGGAAACATAGATTTATTAGCATATGATAATTAAAACTGTGTAACTAATTAGTAAGTTAATATAAAATCTTTCATAACAGCAGAGTGGGAGTTCGGTCAGGTTTTTCAATGCAGGTTAAACGCACGCACTGCTATTTCATAGTTACAGTAGTATGGATACAAAATATAAACATCTTTTATCATATCAGTCAGTATAACATTTTTGCTGGGTCTCAAGAAGTTGACTGACTGGACCAGAAACACAACAGTAACAGTAATATGTGCATTATTTAGATAATATTTATATAAACATTCCTATGAAAACAATCTCTACACATAAAAAACACATATGAAGATGTAAAAAGAATATTTATTGCCCATATGAAAGAACATACAGAAAAGTTCACACAAATGCCTGCTAAATATTTCAAGTAGCAGAACATGTCTAAACTATTTAGCAATGCTGTAATATTTCCATATTCGGAAACGTCTTCTATTTATGCTCATCTTTCTAGACTTTTCTTCACTGCTGTATTTTGATGAGGTTATTTACATTAATGAAACAAAGACTAAATATGTTTTTTTTTTTAATATTCAAGTTGCTCATGCATTCTTAAATATGTACGAGCTCTATTGCAGTGCCATCACAAGCTTTTCAACAAAGGATTTACAGAGACTTACTGTTTTACACACAAAATATGATCAGACCATAATCTCTGAACATGACATTGCAATAAACAAGGAGGAATTCAGATTTTCCTTGAAATGGAACGTCCTTTGAGGAAATCTTGACCCGTATTTTTCATGGTAAGCACGACCACAAAACCTTGCAGAATGCATCAACATCTTTCAATATTAAAAGCCAGCACGATGTTTTAAAGCAAAAAGACACTTTTGAAGTTGTTGCAACATTCAAAAACAAATTAAAAAACAAACAAAAACAAAAGACAAAAAAAAGAATCCATCCCAAGAATGAATATCTATGTGTAATTCAAGCTTTATCCCTTGCTCAGTCATTGTCAGCATTGTTCCACATCTGAAGCCTCCATCAGTGTCCTAAAAGTCCAGTGCCTGGAGAAAAGGAAACAAATACAGTAGAACATCTTTAACAATATCATGTTCCTGATTCTTTCACAAAGGTTTTAAAGATTAAAAATGCATGTATTCATACCTTTAAATCCTTCTTCAGGCATACAGACTACAAAACAAAAAAAAACATACTCAGCATAAAAAAAGCAGACTAACGTGTTTGAAAATGAGACATACTGGTAACAGAATTTAATCTGATATAAACAGCACTTACCTTGATAAACGTCATCCATTGCAGCGTAATCAGCAATGGGTTCATCAGCCTGTAGAGTTAATATTCAAGCAGTTTGTCTCAGTTTAAGAAATATAAAAAAATCTCCCATTAGAAATGGAACAATCCACAACTATTATAAAACAACTATTAAATAATTGTATATTAGTGGTGAATAATCATTTATATTTATTACAATAGAAAACAGTTACTTTAAATTCTTACCAACCTCCATGAACGCTAGTGTATTATGCCCGAAAAGGCTGTTTGGGTAGGTAGCTCATTATGTTTTAAAACACAACTGTTTTGATGGGAACAGATACAATGGCTGAGAGTTATACCTTAAGGCATATGACGCTCTCTGGGATGACTCCAAGACTTCCTAGTGTGGCGGAGTCATCTGTTAAACAGCGTCCGTCTATGGAAAGGTTTTGGT
Source organism: Gobiocypris rarus (assembly GCA_023029165.1). Classification (NCBI taxonomy): domain Eukaryota; kingdom Metazoa; phylum Chordata; class Actinopteri; order Cypriniformes; family Gobionidae; genus Gobiocypris; species Gobiocypris rarus. Next base: position 7,486,626 of record CM040931.1, on the reverse strand, counting down.
CGAATGGAGCCACAGAGAATGCATGCATGATCTGTGGATGCAATCATTACAAATAAGACAACATGCGGCATCACATAAAATCCAAATTATACATTTTCGCTGTACAAACAGACCTGGATCTTTAGCTCTTTGAGCGTCTGGTTGGCAGAGACGATGAGGGCTTTCTCCCCACGGAGTTTTCTGTGCCTTGTGCTCCTTCTGATGCCCGACTTGGAGGCAGAGGCAACAGCAGGCGTAGAGAGTGAGGTGGTCTCGTTCAGCTTCTGCCGTTTGGCTCCGCCCTCAGACTGATGTAAAGAAGGGAGCTTGAGCCAAAGATAGATAGATAGATAGATAATCAGGTAGACAGATGGCCAGTCAGACAGACAAATGGACAGAAAGATATTTTGATAGTAGGGATGTGACGGTAAGGAAATACCGGTATCACCGGCGGGGGCTTTTAAATTGCTAATTCTAAAGTGAAAGTAAAATGTGCACGGCCGCACAGGCATTCATAAAGGTGCGGAGCAGGGTTTTCAATTAATTCCTATGGAAGTTGCTTTGCTCGCTCCGCGCCAGTGGATGCACACCGTTAAGAGTGCCTGTGTGGCCGTGCACATTTTACTTTCACTTTAGAACTAGGGTGAATTGCTTGAATGGTGTTCAATATCATTCTTAATGAAAAACACAACAAAAGAACAGTACAATGACAAGCTCGCTTAAATAGTCGCTTTTACATTTCGCTTTGAAACCAAATCTTCCGCCGTCATCTTGTCAGTCAGCTCCTCACTCTCATGATGAATGAAATCTGTCTCCTGCTGCTGGTCTGTGCTGCGACTCTCGTTCGGCTCACGCTGTATATTAAGCAGACACGTTCCGTTTTTAATTGTAGTGCCTGTTCTCGAACTGAATTAAATGACTGTTATTACTATAAAAAAAATAAAAACGACGGTGGGAAAGGGATGTTGCGGCTGAACACCGGTAGCACAGGCAACACACTATCGCAGCAAGCCTATTGGCTAGTTGGTAGGGGTGTAACGATACACTCGTGTCACGATTCGATATGCATCTCGATACTGAACTCACGATACGATATATATCACGATATTTTAAGCCAAAATAAAGTTGTTTTTTTAAAACTATTTTTTATATTTTTGCTAATATATATATTTGCTATATATATATATATATATATATATATATATATATATATATATATATATATATATATATATATATATATATATATATATATATTATTTGTATTATGATTAAAAGAATAATTGTATTATTTGTGCATTATTATCAGATCCAGCAAATATTCTCCCTATGCATTTTTATATTATAGTCAACATTATGTATAGTCGTTGTATGATTCTATGTAATAAGATTATTAATGTAATAATGTCACTGAAACTCCGTAAACTTAATTTTTTCCCCTCACGCATTACTCGCGCTTTCAATGCAGGCAGCATTCTCTCCCCATGCTCGCAACTCTCCCGTGCTCGCTATGTCCCGCCTATCTCTCTATTAATACAGTATGTATGAATGAACCATCTAAATTGCTTTGAATACTACTAAAACTAAATGTGATAGTGATTTAACTGATGTTTGTGCTTTGACTTGGAGGAGTGCCCCTTTAAATAGTGTTTGCGCTTTCGCTTTTAAGAGTGCCGTTCCGGCAGCGTGTGGACTTCAGAAGATGCAGTCAATCACAGTTCTAATCGCAAGACAGAGTGTCAAAATGACCGCTCTCAAACTGTAAATGTTTAGCTCATCCAAGAATTAAACTATCTGCATTTAATACCGATCATGTTGTTTTCGCGCGTCACTCAGTCATTTGAACATCCGTGTTAAAAGTATTAGGAGATCTCTGGGTTGGTTGGCATGTTTCCTCGCGTTCTTCAACTAGCTCGCATGACGCGTCACATGATTGGAAAGCTTAAGGTATCACATGTAATTGGAGGACGCTTACAGATAAAATTAAAGAATTTATCCTCAACTAGTTAAGGTTAACTTCAAATAATACTTATAGTCATTTAAAAATGTGGTTGCAATGGATCTGGACAGGAAGGATAATTCTGGCAGTTGGAAGGGGTGTGTCGCGATTCTGCCATCTCACATCGCGATACAGGTTCGTGGACCTGCGTATTGCAATTTCGATTTCATATCGCATATCGTTACAGCCCTACTAGTTGGATTTACAGTAAGACAGATGGATGGAAAGATATTTGGATAGTTGGACAGACAGTCAGACAGACAGATAGTTGGATAGGCAAATAGATGGATAGTCAGACTCAGAGGTATAGACAGTCAGACAGATGGATAAACAGTCAGATAGTCAGGCAGACAGACATATGGATAGATGGTCAGACAGATAGTCAGGTGGATCGACAGCTGAAGATACAGTATGTATAGACAGGGATAGTCGGATAGTTGAATGAAAGTCGGATAGACAGGCAAATAGATGGATAGTCAGATTAATTGACAGACAGACAGTTAGGTAGATAATCGGTAGATAGATGATAGTCAGATATTTGGATAGACAGATGGATAGTCAGATGCATTAGATGGATAGACAGATCAAAAGTACCTGACTGAAGTCTGGATCTTTCTCTCCATCTATCTTTGGCTCTTCTCTTTCATCCTCAACATCTGACCCACTCACACTGAACTCAGGGGCAGATTCCTTAATCATCTAGAACAGAGAAAGCAAAGGGCACACATGAGTTATTTCTGGAAGTACAACTGTAATGTTTAGGGTTAAATTGAGGACACTCGATCATGCAAAGACTCACCATTTTCTTGTCAATGACTTTGCGAACATACACAGTGGCCTTGCGCGTACTCCCTCATGTCCCTCTGCTGCTGGAATATGAAGCCCTCTCTGCATTCTCGACACAAATCTGAGAGCACCAAACACGTTCTCACATGAATTACAACGTCTGTTTGAGGGACCTCGAAGAAACTACTGAGCGTTTATCTCACCTGGATGAGTCTGGTATTGCACATTGCCATTGTCTTGCGTTTTGTCATAAATCCGATATATGGAGATGGCCTGGTCCACCAGAAACATTTTACTGATCACCTCCCATTCAGCAGGCCAGAGAAGAGCTATACTGTGCATTGACAGACACAAACACTCAGACTTAACTCAGAGTTGCTCTTGATATGGGTAGCTGATGAATAACGTGTCCATGGACGTGTCCATTTTTAAAATCTACATGTATAAGGAAAATTATATTGTTCGAAAGTTTGGGATCAGTATGCTCACCAAGGCTGCATTTATTTGCTAAAAAAATACAATAAAAACAGTAATATTGTGAAATATTATTAGAATTGACTTGTGAACACAGTAGTGTTTAAATATATAAAAATATATAATTTTATAAATTATTATAATATTTATTATTAGACATTATATGTAGTTATAATTATTATTATGATAGATATATAATATTATTATTTTATATATACATCATATAAAACAAATAAAATATATATTTTTTGTATCGTATACAAGTTGAAAATAAGGCAAAACTATTTCTGCAATTTTTTTAATGACATCTCATATCAGTAATTAAAAGCTTTATATTATTTTTACTCCAGGTCATGTGAGAGGTCAGGACTGAGCAACTCACTGTTGAGCGTCTCCTTGCAGCATGGAGTCGTAGGTGAACATGAAGCCTCCGTGAGGGCAGAGCAGGATACTGTTCGCCACACTGGACACTGGGTTACTCTTTGCTGGCCTCCTGTGGTGTGATCAGGTATAACAAGATTTAAAATAATAATTTAACACATTTTAAAATAGTTCATATTTTAACTGCAAAATCATTGATTGCAGAAAGTCTATAAAAAAACTTTTTTCCCATTACCTAATGAATTTCCTCCATTCTTCTACAAAGTAAAGGGGTACAATGTACAGAACATCGGTGTCCTAAAACAATTCAAACCAAAGTCAATGAGCTGAAAATAAGAATGAAATACTGATTTCACCCTCTCTCCTAGAAGACATTTGAATTATTCAAAACATCAGGTGAAAAACTGAACTGGAAAATTACATTACCTGTGGCCATTTTTGCAGCGTGGGACGATTTTTCTCCTGGAAGAGGTTGAGTAGGGAGGTCTTCTGTTCATTTGCCATCATTCTGTTCAACGCCTCGTTCTCTTTCCCTTCCCTTTCCAGCCTCTGAAAGAAACAGTATATCTTAAAAACCTTCTAAGACTTTTCCTAAAATTAAAAAGGTAGGCAGATCACAAGGTTTTGAGTGTCCACTACACCTTTTAACCATGACAGCTGTGCTAATTGATCAATGTGTTACCATGCACTGCAGACAGGGCTCGTGTTGTTGCGTGAACTCTGGTGCTTTGGGGAAATACATCCGCAGTTTATTCCACACCTCTGCAGAAACCAGCCGCCTGTCATTGTCTAGTATACTCAGACCACCTGTGGGAGAAAGAAACAGCACAATTATTAAGTATCATTGCAAAACCTTGATAATGAATAATACAGTTTCAAATATTTAAATGAATGGACTATTTAAAATGTTTAATTAATGTAAATGACAAAGAAAATCTGCATCTCATTTGCTATCATTAAACTAGGTAGATGCACCATTAAATATTGAAAATGTTTCATTTAGTTTTTAGTTTTATCCAGAGAAAACAAACCATGATAACAAAGAATGTCTTCATTAAAGTTCTTCATCTCTTCACCGTCCCTGTCGTCAAGATCTCCTGTAACTCCATCAGCTAACAAAGAGACAAACAGATAGTAAAACAACTAAAAGACAAGACTTAAAGTAAAAGATTTTAAAAAAAGACTTGGTACCTTTAGCTCCCGGGCTGCTGTTTTTCTCTCCGTTAATTTTGCTGTTGTTGTGTTTGGTTTCCTCCTCATCCTCCTCTAGCTGGTCTAATGCCAATTGTTTCCAGCTCCTTAGAGAAGCCTTACCGATCCAGAACCCTGATTCATCACTAAATACACCCAATATAAACACCAGATCAGCTTCATCAAACATCTAATGAACTGCAGTAGCATCATCATGGAGAGCCAGGTTAAAGAAGCAGCAGATTCACTACTCCGTACCTTTTCAAAGAGGCTTTGGCAAGGTTTGTGACTTCTTTGTAATCTTCATTTAGCTGGTTTTTCAATCTGATCACCCGACATCGCTGAGTGACACAGTCTCTGCAGAGGTATGACCCTAAACCATTCGGGATGAATGAATATATTGAATAAAACAGTAATGAATGATTAAGGAGAGGTTCGACAAAAGAAACCCTTACGGTCTAGTCTGGGTCCTCCTCCGTAGCGGCCGAAAAGGAGATTGGCAGCCTTTAAGGATATTCTTTTGGCCTCGCCAATCTTGTCTGGGTGCAGTCTGCCATGGGAGCACAGGAATTGGCTGTTGTCGATTTCCTTGATGGCCGTGGAATCATCAAGCCATTTCTTTAGCCATTCCAGAGGCACAAACTCATATGACTGGCCTAAAACACAGAAGGAGCCCAGACATTGATTCCTTATTGAAAAACATTTGCTTTCATACAAATACAAAAGCCTTACTGTTCAAAAGTTTGGGGTTAATGTGATTTTTTTATTCTCACTTTAACTTTTATCTGATTTTTATCAAGGATGAATTTAATTGATCAAAAGTGACAGTCAAGACTTTTACATTGTTACTAAATATTTCTATTTCAAATCAATTCTGAAAAAAAAAGAATCCCCAAAAATGTTCTTCCACAAACATATTAAAGGGTTAGTTAACCCAGAAAAAAATTCTGTCATTAATTACTCGCCCTCATGGCATTCCAAACCCGTAAGATCTTTGTTCATCTTCGAAATACAAATTAAGATTTGTGGGTGAACTAACCCTTTAAGTAGCACAAACTGTTTTCATCATTGATAATAATAATAAATGTTCCTTGAGCACCAAATATCCCCAGCATATTAGAATGATTTCTGGAGGATCACTGAAGACTTCTTGAAAAGTATTTGACAAAGGAAAAAAATACATTTTAAACTTTATATTCAAACAGAAAAACGTTCCTTTAAATTGAGCCTTAAAATAAATAAAGCCTTGATGAGTATAAGAGACTTCTCTCAAAACCATTATAAAAAATCTTACCCACCCCAAACTTTTGAACGGTAGTGTAAATTAAAAAAATTTCAAGATTTAAAAAAGGGAGATTTAACAATTTATATTGTCAGAGAAACTGATGCACAGGGGATTTTTACGGACCGTCTTCCGCAGGTAACAATTCGTAGAGCTCCTTCACCTCCTCATGTTTGGCTTTGCCTTTGTCAACGCTCTGCTTTCGCATGTCTGCCATCTCATTGCACCACTCCTCAAATTTCTTGTTGTCCTGGTCAACTAGCTTCTGGAGAAAAGCTGACAAACCAAACAAATTTGTCTTAAATAGATATCATGAGAGGCTTGAACACTACGTTAACAATCTAGTAAATAGATAACACTTGCAAAAAATATTACGTAATAATTATGGGGAAAAAACATTTACTTTCTTCTTAATGACAAGGAGTTGTGGAAAATTACATTAGCACAAAAAACTAAAAAACACTCAAATGTGTTAATCCATAATGTTCATACAATTTTATTCTGAGTTAATTTTACCTGGTACATCAATGTTAGTTTCTGTTTGGTTAATCTCCTCTGTCTGCTGTTTGTACACTAACATGTATGCGTTCCTCGAACAGTGATAGCCTTTGCTACATTTTGGCTTTCGGGTTTGAGACTTGCCCGTCTCGGCTGGAATGTAAAGGATAAGAATTAAAATACATTTATACTTTCACTTTTCTAGAACTGTAAAAGCAACTGCACTAACAAGTAGCCACAAAAACCATTCAAACTAAAATCAAAATGTGTTGTTACCGATGTCTTCCTCAACACCCAGCTGAAGTTTCTTGCCCTCCATTTTCTCGATCTCCTCATCATTGAATTTGTACCAGTCATTTGTGTGGGCATCTCTTACGTGAGCAATGTAGTGACCAGAGTATGCACTCACGCCACGATGAATCAACACAGCGCTGAGCTCATACGTGCACTTCTCTTCTGAATTTAGAGATGGAAGGAGAAAAAAAAAATGAATTCATTACAATTAATATTCCTTATCTCTAATTCTGAGATGACATACACTACAGTTCAAAAAGTTTGTCAAGATTAGTATTGTTTTTTTAAAGAAATTAATACTTGTATTCAGCAAGGACGCATTAAGGATCAAAAGTTTTTTTCAAAACTTTGTTTCAAATAAAGGCATTTTTTTAAACTTTCAATTCATCAAATAATCTTGGGAAAAAAAATTATCATAGTTTCCACAAACAAAATTTAAGCTGCACAACTGTTTTGAACATTGATAATAATAGGAAATGTGACTTGAGAATCAAATCAGTTTATTAGAATGATTTCTGAAGGATCATGTGACGCTGAGGACAGGAGTAATGATGCTGAAAGTTCAGCTTTACATGACAGGAATGAATTACATTTTCTAATATATTAAAATAGTAAACAGATATTTTTAACTCAAACCCAAACAATCTTACAGACCCCAAACAGTTGAACTGTACTGTATATATTAAATGCACAGTATACCTTTTCCTTCCAAAAACGGCCCCATGTCAAGAACTTCTGGAAAACTAATGAAGGTGTTAAGTTTCTTCTTATGACCACTTTGCCTATCGAAGCAGAGAAAGATGAGAAACAAATGATTAAACATAGCTTTAAAACATCTGGTAACAGATCTGATGATGACATACTACAATACTCACCTATCAAAAACAAATCGCATGAGCTGAAAGTTGAGTGTGCGGGGAAGACTCTGGAGCTTGATTCGACGGGTGGCGTTCTGTTTACTCTGACAGCTCTCGCAATAGTAACGATTATCACCGTCCAGCTTCTCCTCCTAAACAGTGTGAGGAACAACACATTGAGACCCTTAATATCTGATGATCTACATAGACATATGGAGCTGTCAGGCACAAGAAATGAGAGCAGTCACCTTCAAAAACTCTGTAACGCACTCTGTGAGGTTTTTATGTCCTTGAATGTTCAGCTCCAGCTCATAAAATCGTGATGGTAGAGGAGACTCACGTCCACATTTGTTGCATCTGACATAACACAAAAACAAACTCTAATTACAATATTATAATATAATTGTACATGTCATAAATTATTATATTAACCTATAATTATATAAACGTGTGTGTGTGTGTGTGTGTATATATATATATATATATTATATTATATACACAACCCAAAAATTATTCAGACACCAGATATAGTTTTTTACTAGTGGGTGCAGGACACACACTATAAATATATCAAGTGACAAGAAACATCTGAATCTGAATTAACGTTTGTTTAGAATAACTTACACGGTAACATAAGAGAACTGTCCACAGAACTGCTTTTGGATGACATTTTGGAGATTTGGATCCTTCTGCTTTGAAAGTGTGTCTTCAAGAAGTGATAGGAAGAGTTTAGAGAATTCCTGAGCATCCTTGAAAACAAAATAAAAGTAGCTTTTGAGATTTCACACGCTCCATAGGACACTCCAACGTGCTCCATCTTATGCTTGCTTACCTGCTGTTGCCCTGTGTCCAGCCCAAGAGCCTTCACCAGCCCTGACGGGTCGATATACCGCCTGTTGCTGTTCTGTAGCAATGCAAACAGATACTGGAGATGTTCGCATATCGTCCGTGGCTCATAATCTGTTTGTATGCAGAATAAAGTGAAAAAATTATGAAAAGTCCATTTCAATAAATAAATGGGATGTTGTGACATGGCATTTTCACTGTCACACAAGATGAAAATGAATATAATTAGTATTGTCATAATTTAAAATGCAGTAAATGGTTAAACATTTCTTTGTCTTACATGGAACTGATGATATAAAAACTGCTTTGTCTTTAGATTTCTTACATTTTTGAGCCAAATCTCAAAAAGTGTCTGTTTTTAGTAAATGACAATCATTGTTTTCATCCATATAATTCTAAAAGCGTAGAAACTTGATACCTTTTGTCACTGAAAACCATGTCCTCTGGTGTGACACAAAGTATTGATTTTAAATCGGGCAATTCCACTGACAAGTTTAATTATTTGAAGGACCCTATTCAAGGGCATGTTTCTGTGAAGCCCATGATGTGCAAATGGTAAGATTTTGTCTCAGAATTGTTAAAATTTTTACTTTTTTGGTGTTAATTTATGATGTCCTATATTCTTAATTATTTTTATGTCACACCATAGGACACATTTTAGTAAAAATTTTCAAAAAGTTAGTGAACCCTTATATTTTGTCAAACATCAGACTTCACACTGCATAACAATATGCATTTTTCTTCAAAAGTGGTGTTTTACAAAAAAAAAAATGGTTTTACTGCTTATTTGTCAACTACCCAAATATACTTTTAATACATATTTAATGTTAAAAGTCATACTTTCAGCATTGCACTCTTGATGCTCAGCTCCAAAGTAGCTCCAGATTGAATCTCCTTACAATTACTAAAATTGTTTTACTAAATGGCAATTTCAACTGCAATAATTGCACAATACTTGCATGCTACAATGGCATCATATTTGCCTAATGAGAAGTAAAGCAATTGTTAGAAAATAAAATCATACAGGCTTTAAAAGAAAGAACCTGAAGGTCACCTGAATCCGTGTTGTGTCCTTCAGCTCTGGAATTTTGAAATCGATATAAGGCTCTGCGGAGCTCCAGATTGTGGAACCACACCTGGAGGAAAGTGTTCACGTAACATGTGGCACCAAGATTTGTCAGGCCCACAAATGTATTCTGGAACAGAGAAAGCATTCACATAAATGTTGATGATGTTCACATATTGGTGTTAATAAACTTCCCTTAGGTATTTGACAACCCTTACAAAAACCATTTTGATGTAATTTGGCATACTTTATCTCGTCTTTCTGAATTTGGGTCATCGATGTTGTGGAAGGTGTTTTCATCAATTTCTCCTAACCATGATTGTTCCCCAATACCGACTAGACAGTTAGGATTCCCTTTACAGTTCCTCCTGTGTGACAGGAAAAATGTTCAAGGTGGGACAGTGATGTGATTACAACAACGTGGAGAAATAAAAACATGTTTTCAGTTGTTCTGTAACAACTGTCCCTAGGATGGTTCCTAAAGTGAATGCCATTCTGAAATAAATAAACAGATAACCACAAACACAGATCCTTATCACCACATTACCTGCATGCCCCTCTTTTACACGCCGGCACAGCGATCCTATAAGCTAACTCGATATGTTCATGTGTGATGTTCTCTGGTTTGACTACCTCTGCCCACCGCCAAGCAGCTTTTTCCAGCTGCAACCGAGGAGCCATTCTGCACATATAAATACAAAAGGTTAAAATTACACAAATCCAGGACACAAAAAAATCACAACATACAGCTGAACAGACACCCTACAGTCAGGGAAAAATACATCACACACAAACTTTAAACAGAAATCATGTGCTAAAGACAGCCAAAAACATGTACATAAAAAAGAAACACAAACATCAAAAATCACACCACACTCACTTGACAGTTAAACACATCTGTGATGCACAGGCCTGGCATCATTGGTCCAGCATGCACAACACTTTTGATTTTACCCCATACATCAGAAAAACACTCTTATGACAGCTAATTTATAATAACAAGCAGATAATAGGCAAGCACAGACAATAATATTCAAGAAACACCACTGAGTCCAAATTAGCACACACATTTTAGACTATCCCATCAACATAATTCACAGTTTAGAATAAAACATACCGTCAAAAATAAATACGGCGTTTTACGGGCTCGACACAAGTGTGTTGTTTTATAAATCTTTAGCAAGCACAATAATATTGAATGTTTTCATCGAGGCTGCTAAAGCTGCGCAGTTAGCATGCTAGCAACTAGCACTTGACTTATTCTCATTAAATAAATGCACCTGGCGTAAATTTAGCAGGATATTCTTGACTGTGAAGATACTTTCATAAATATAGGAATTTTAAATCACACTTTATTGATTGTACGTTTGTATTTAGCGCCTTTGCGTCAGCTTTTATATAAATATTTTTGTCCCTTCGTCAGTTTCAAACTTCTATGAGACGTACGTACTTACGCGTGACGTAATTGCGGCGTCTGACGTAAATCCGCTGGCGCGCACAGCTCGCTCAGTGTTTTGGTGTTGCACATGGCAAGTTTTCTTCAACTTTTTCTTTGCCAGAAAAATACAACACACTGAATTTTTGTAATTCAAAAAACTAAATATTTAAAATTTTTGGCTTATATGGTTTTTTGTTGTTCTTGTTGTTGTTTTTTTGAGCCAGATGACATTTAAAAGTCCTTAAATATACATAATGTTAAAAATAACGCTGAGGTGCTCCACATATTACACAATGTTTCTGTGCATATCTTCGCTATAATGATTGTTGTGAAAAGTTAAATAGATGACGTTCGTAACATTCCTTCTTACTGACCCCGAACTTTTACAACAACAAAAAATATTTTAAATAAACGCTGTTCTTTTTTTCTTTCTTTTTTTTAAACGTTATTCATCAAATAATCCTAAAAAGTATTACAGGTTATGAAAAAATATCAAGCAGCACAACTGTTTACTACATTGATTATAAATCAGCATATTAGAATGATTTCTGAAGGATCATGTGACACTTAAAGACTGGAGTAATAGCTGATGAAAACTCAGCGTTGCATCAGAAATAAATTATAATGGTTTCACTTACAATGTGAAATAAATAATTATATAAATATATATATATATATATATATATATATATATATATATATATATATATATATATATATATATATATATATATATATATATATATAACTCTTGTATATTGACTGTAGAGATGCACGGATCACAGTTATATCCATAGAGAATATGGATAATCCACAGTTTGGCTGGGCCAATAATGAAAAAATAGGGGTTACACCCCTACTCTTTATCAAGGAACATCCTGGGATTTTTAATGACCACAGAGAGTCAGGACCTCGGTTTAACGTCTCATCCGAAGGACGGTGCTCTTTGACAGTATAGTGTCCCCATCACTATACTGGGGCGTTAGGACCCACACAGACCACAGGGTGAGCACCCCCTGCTGGCCTCACTAACACCTCTACCAGCAGCTACCTAGTTTTCCCAGTTGGTCTCCCATCCAGGTACTAACCAGGCTCAGCCCTGCTTAGTGGGAAACCAGTCTTGGGCTACAGGGTGATATGGCTGCTGGTAAGAACCAGCATGTGTGTGAGTGTGTGTGTGTGTGTTGTGTGTGTGTGTGTGTGTGTGTGTGTGTGTGTGTGTGTGTGTGTGTGTGTGTGTGTGTGTGTGTGTGTGTGTGTGTGTGTGTGGACTGGTAATCCCTACGGTATGGGGACAAAATGTCCCCACAAAGATGGAATATCAAATTTTTGTCCTTAGGGTAGATCCCCATGAGAAAACATCTTATAAATCACACTAAGTGATGTTTTTGAAAAAGTAAATGCAGCAACTTCATTGTTAAAAGTTTAAGAAAAAAGGTTTGTACAGTATAAAAATGCATTACGCCTATGGAATGTCCCCATAAAAATGAAAACACAACAGTATCATGTAGAAGTTCCTTGTTTCACAAGAAGGTCGTGTGTGTGTTTGTGTGTGTGTGTGTGTGTGTGTGTGTGTGTGTGTGTGTGTGTGTGTGTGTGTGTGTGTGTGTGTGTGTGTGTGTGTGTGTGTGTGTGTGTGTGTGTGTGTGTGTGTGTGTGTGTGTGTGTGTGTGTGTGTGTGTGTGTGGCCTGGTAAACCCTACAGTTGTAATCTGTCCCCACGAAGATGGCAAGATCTGAAATCCTTGTCCTTGGGACATTTTTGGTCCCCATGTGGAAAAAAATAATAAGTCATAATTTTTTGAAAATATAAATATGCACGTTTTCTGTGATGGGTAGGCTTATAGGGGGAGGTTTTTTGTAAGGGGATAGAGTATACAGTTTTACAGTATAATAATCATTATCTATGGAAAACTTTTTTTGTGTGATATAAGTTATTTTATAGGGGTTAAGAATGGTTTCAAAGTAATTTAAAAGTAACTAAGTAAAGTTTGGAGATTTTTAACTGAATTTATTCCTTTACATTTTCTTAATCTTAACATTTTCTGAAGGCTAATGCTTAAATGCTTTAAATTTGTACTCAAATACAACTCATCTCTATGCATTTAATTCTTTACAAAACTATGAATGTCTTTGACCAAAAATGACCAGGGCAAGCAGCAACAAAAATCTAGTATGCATGTGAACTCCTGTAATACTTTTATAAAAAGCATCCCATGTTGCGTCTCATTGATTTTGCTGAGATTTGACAACTTCCATTCCATAGTTTTAATGACAACTGTGAACAATAATAATAGTGCAGAGTGAATATTTATGTCCAAACTTTTGACTAGTATGCATGTATTTATACAACTCCAACAGTTCTCTTTTAGTGCTCTAAACACTTTGCAAATGTGTGCATGTCCAAATGTAATCAGTGTGACAGATGTTCACCCCTGTCTTCAGCTCTAGATGGTGCTTGTGTGGGGGGCAACTTTTGAGGGGGTCCTGCACGGCTCCTCCTTTAGATCCGTGACATTGGACCTGTTGTCATGGAAATAGTTCAGACGCATAAATTTGACAAAGAGGCTTCAAAGACACAAAAGCCGGGATGATGAACAAGGATTAAGCTCGACGCATCTGAGACGCCATAGACAAATATTCCCGCTTCAAAAGCATTAAAAGACACTTCTGAGGGGGTTTCAGGGGCTATATGTCGTCTTTATAAATTAGGGGAATGTTTGGTTTTCGCAAGAGTAGACTTTGCGCGATTCAAATGCGACAGAACAATTGCGTTTAACATTGGAGGAGCCAGTGCCTTTGCTTGGACACTCGAGATGGACAAAGTGCGGTGCATTCAGCACCTGTCAGGATGGTTTGTTCTGTTCAGCTTAATGACACGCCAGAGTCACTCCATTGAGACAGGTAGGGTGATGGGTGTTCACTTCTCAAGATTTATCCCGTTATTACCTCGTCTGAGACACTTGTTGCAATCGGGTTTCTTCTCGTATTCTTAATTCATTTGTGTGTATTGGCATTAGAACTAGCTGGAGTTGCAATGGCTTTCACAGACATTTGGCTTGTCCCATGTAGCCCAATTTGTCTTACCACAACTGTAATCTAATGAAGTTAAATGGAAGTAGATTTAAAATTACTTTTAGTCTTTTACCTCGCTGTTTTCATTCAGTTAGTTTTTGCAGTTACAACTTTTTGTAAAAAAGTAAAAAGTAAATTAAATTAAAAAGGCTACTCATACATATCATTCCTTTTCCGTAATATACAGAAGATAAAAAGAGGAGAAAAAAAGGCTACTGTATATTTAAAGCAAATATAAAATACTATGCAGTATATTATTTTGCCATAAGTTCTTATCTCCATAAAACCTTTTTACTTCCATTACAGTATATATAATCATTTCACAATAATAAAACATATTTGTAAAAAGCTTAGAACAATCATTTATACCACAATGTTTTGCAACTGAACTTTAGTAGCATATTATATATATATATATATATATATATATATATATATAGAGAGAGAGAGAGAGAGAGAGAGAGAGAGAGAGAGAGAGAGAGAGAGAGATGGTTATACTTTAATGTAAAAATCATTTATTGTCTTTCATTATAAGACAATACATCTAGCTAGCATACACCTCCTCATCTGTTCCTGTAAAAAGCCCGTGGCATCTGTGTCATTACCCACAGAGTTGGCACGCTCTTTGCTGTTTTTCTAGAGTTGGAAATTACAGTGTGAACCCGGGTGTGATTGGAGCTCAGAGCGCTTTGGTCTGGCCAATTAAAACATTTATAGGGAACTTACTATTCTGCTGCTGCTCATTTTTGTGGAAACTCAGTTTCGGATACATGGTTACGGAATTTTTTGAGGTATTGGTCCTTTTCCACCAATAGAAGGTTTCTCTGGACATTCCTGGCAGTGAGACATCACGGATCCACCAGTTGCCCTTGGTAACAAAGCTAATAAACCAAGAGGTTATAAATCTTCCTATTATTTGGTTCGTACCCCAGATGGGGGGATGCAAAGCCAGTTCATGCTTGTGGTCTTTCTAGATCAGAACTGGATTTGTTCTGTTTTCCTTCCATCCCT
The DNA here is from genome assembly GCA_023029165.1 of Gobiocypris rarus. Taxonomy (NCBI): domain Eukaryota; kingdom Metazoa; phylum Chordata; class Actinopteri; order Cypriniformes; family Gobionidae; genus Gobiocypris; species Gobiocypris rarus. The sequence continues at coordinate 7,471,449 of CM040931.1, read as the reverse complement.
GTGTTCTTTATTTCATTCTACACCACATAGAGTTTGGGTTCCTTGCCACTGTCGCCTTTGGCTTGCTTAGTTAGGGATTAAAAGGCACCTAATATTCAGGAACAGTATTGGTTTGACAGCACAGAGACTATTGGATAGGGAACACTTTGCAAGATTAACACTGACTGCAGAATATGATTTATTCTGATGTTTGAAGTGCAACATCTTTACTGGAACAACATTCCAATCAACCAATTAGATTTAAGGGATAAGATTACAGTTTTATGTCAAGTTTAGGCTTACAGGAAGAGTTAGGTTTTTCTTCATAATTTCCCTCTGATTTTAGGGACAACTTATTGTCAGGTTTAGGGGTAGGGATATTTTCGGACAGAAATGTTGTTCCAGGATCAACAAAATATGTTGGCCCAGGAACACGTCTAACTCTGCAAAATCAGGAGGTGCAAACTGACTCTGCAGAAATGACACTGTTGTTTTCCGTATAGCTGCTTATAGCTAAATTGAACCCATTTCATAATTGATGAACTTTACACAGTTATTAGACTGAACTAAATAATGTCTTTTTTTAGAGCTGCTTCTTTTTTTACTGTTATTTTCCTGTTTATTACTGTTAAGCTTCTTTGAAACAATCTGTATTGCATATTAAACGCAATATAAAAAGGTGACAAACAAAAGTTAGTTTCACATTTCAATTTCTCAAAGAAAATGACCCTGAATCTCAATATTCCCATCAGTGAATGTGGTGGACTTCTGTGGACAGACGATACAGGGGGACGGCATGATCGTAAAGTCCCACCAGGAGTCCCGGAGGTACTACTTTGTCTCCATGGGAACGGATTGCCAACTCACCATGCAGTCCGCCACCCCCCGGGACAAGGTGCAGTTCTACTTCCGCTTCTTCCTGGTCTACAGCCTGCTAAGAGTGTCACCGCACAGCCCCCCGCCCCTCTTCCCGGAATCACCCAGGGGGTCCTCTTCATCTGGCCCGACGCGGCCTGACCTGAGCTTGGAGCCAACCACCAGGGAGGGACCAGAAGACCCCTGCCATGCTGGCTCTTACATCCAATTCTATGATGGGAGGGATAAGTCAGCACCCCCAATTGGCCCACCACTCTGTGGGAAGAGCCCTCCTCGACCAGTGTTGTCAACAGGAACATTTCTAACTCTACGTCTTGTGACGCGAGGAACTCAGCCAAGGGTGGACTTTGTTGGAGACTTCACTTCATTCAGGCTGGGTTAGAATGTGCTTACATCCACTTCACAGTAGTGATGGAAGAAACAAAGCTTTTCAAATTTTAAATAATTTGAACCAATTCAAATTTGCTGTTCCAAAGCCACACACTGGTAACACCTGCTGGGGAGAACAGTGTAAATGCAACGAAAACTCCCTAGCCCTAGCATGCATAAAAACACCTTTTACAAACCTAAGTGTAATCTATTAAATGCAAAAAAAGAGTAAAAATATTCAGTCTTTTAAAAACTCTTATGACGTAACAAAGCCTTGTTTACTAAAAATCATGAGACTTTGCCAGATTGATATTCGGTCTGAATCTGGTACAAAACAAAAAGTTTCACAAAGCAGTGTTTCGAATCACTACTTCCATCACTACTTCTCAGTCGTTTTAACTTTTTTCTTAAAGTCTAAGCCTGATAGAACTGCTCATATTGTTTTTATCTCCAGGTTTTAACCAATCAGAGTGCAGCGGACAGCCTTACTTCAACTGTCGGAATGGGAAGTGTATTCCCATGAGTCTGGTTTGTGCAGATGATATAGGCATTGACAACTGTGGCGATGGCAGTGACTTAATCGATTATCCTGCTTGCAATGGTCAGTAAAGAGTTTATTTTAAGAAAGCTGTTCCATCTGGGATTTGTTCCTGATTGGTCTTGCTTTTGTTTTTGTTTGTTTAAGGTCCTCTATCTACACCCAAGCCCCCGCAGAACCATGTTACCCAACCAGCACGGATGCTGAACATCATTCCTACTCTGACAGTGTCCACTTTAAAGAACTGCGCCACTCCAAATGCAATTCCTGATCCGGATTCTGTGACTGGTAAGCTCTCCAGTAGTTCTAAAATGCAATAAAAAACTGTTTCTGTTTTCATCCAAACGGAAACAGAACAAATATTCTCACACATTATGGTTAATTCACATTCGTTCTCACACATTTAAAGGAATAATTGCTTCCTGTTGTACTTTGTTTTGTTAGTTGAATGTAGACATTTTTGTATTTTCATATTTATTCATGCCTGTTTACTTTGCAATAGAAAATTAAAGGAATAGCTTATCCAAAAAATGAAAATCAATACTCACTCTCATGTTGTTTCAAACTTGTATGACTTTATTTTTGTTTGTGGAACACAAAAACGATGCCAAGGCTCTTTTCCATAAAGCTCAAAAAGTGACAAAAAGCACCATAAAACTAATCTATACGACTATTTTGTGTAAAAAAAGAAAGTTTATTTAAGTTATAATTGGCTGAAATTGGTCCTCAAATCTTACTTGCATTCGATTTCAATATAGTGCTTAAAGATGCATTACTCCAGATTGAACAAAGATATTAAAACGTCAAATCTACTGAAACATGTCTTGGTGCAGCATATTTGAACTGAAAATGATATGGAGGGGGAAGATTTTACCCGGAACTTCATTTAGACCCTGGTTCATGCGGTACCACCCCAAAGTCCCTAGTTCCTGGGGAAAGTTCCTGCGGTGGAAACACAGTTTAAACACTGGCAAAACATCTTCTGTTATGTTAGAAATAAAGTTATTGAATTTAGCAATGACATTATGCATAAATGTGCATAAATGACAAAAAAATGTCTATCCCTTTAAAATGAGTAATTTGTTTCTTGTCCATATTGTAAAATTGCTTATAATTAAACTCTTCAATACTACAAACGTGTTTTACAGGCTTGCCAGAATGCTGTATGGTTAATTGTAAAAGGCCACATTAACAAAACCAAGTACATGTTACTGACTGTTTAATCTGCAGCAATGTTCAGTAAATCAGTTTTACATGATTGTGGGTTTAATGTACAATATACACTATCCTGTTTTAGTGCGTATTTAGACCTTAAAAATGAGTTTAGAAAGACAGATGAAGAAGATGGTTCGATGCACAAGAACCCAAATATAATGACTACTGAGAACGCTGGCTCTTTTAGAGTGTCAATAAATTTAGTTTTATTGCTGTATAAGGGTGAACTTTGAAAGGCTAAGGACACAAATATAATTGAGGAGCACATAAATGTTCATTGTAAACAGTGAGCTGTAAATCAGCTGCTCGTTGTAACTTCTCAAGTGCACTTGTCTGCTATAAGTAGCCACTACTCACATTTGTGCATTTGAACAAATAGATTTTACCTTAAATTTAGATCACCTCCATATCTAAACTGCTTTTAAGAATCCACAGGTGTTCAAACAATGGCACACTACTTGAAGGGACAGAGTTCACAAAGAGAGCTTTAGTTAACCAAAAGAAAGTAGGACTATCATATCTTATTTTACCGTACCAAATGATGTAATGAATAACACAGTCAACAAATCAAACAATAAGCAAAAAAAATAAGGTTTTCATTAATTGAAATAAAGCTGAAATAAAATACACAATTGCCAAAAGTTTTGGGACACTTCTCCAAATCATTGAATTCAGGTGTTCCAAACACTTCCATGGCCACAGGTGTATAAAATCAAGCACCTAGGCATGCAGACGTTTCTACAAACATTTCTGAAAGAATGGGTAGCTCTCAGGAGCTCAGTGAATTCAAGCGTGGTACCGTTATAGGTTGCCAGCTGTGCAATAAGTCCATTTGTGAAATTTCCTCACTACTAAATATTGCAATGTCAACTGTAAATGGTATAATAACAACGTGGAAGCAATTGGCAACAACAGCAACTCACAACCACAAAGTTGTAGGCCATGTAAAATCACAGAGCGGGATTCAGATTAGCTCAAGAACAGTGCGTAGAGAGCTTCATGGAATGGGTTTCCATGGCCAAGCGGCTCATCCAAGCCTTACATCACCAAGTGCAATGCAAAGCGTCGGATGCAGTGGTGTAAAGCATGCCGCCACTGGACTCTAAAGCTGGACGAGTCTGGGTTTTTTACGGTTGCCAGGAGAACGGCACTTGTCTGACTGCATTGTGCCAAGTGTAAAGTTTGGTGGAAGGGAGATTATGGCGTGATGTTGTTTTTGATGGGTTTGGCTTGGGCCCTTAGTTCCAGTGAAAGGAAACATTTTGGACAATTTCATGCTCGCAAATTTGTGGGAACAGTTCCTGTTCCAACATGACTGAGCACCAGGGCGAAAAAGCAAGGTCTATAAAGACATGGATGAGCGAATTTGTTGTGAAGGAACTTGACTGCCCTGCACAGAGTCCTGACCTCAACCCGAAAGAACACCTTTGGGATGAATTAGAGTGGAGACTGCGAGTCAGGCCTTCTCATCCAACATCAGTGCCTGACCTCACAAATGCGCTTCTAGAAGAATGGTCAAAAATTCCCATAAACACACTCCTAAACCTTGTGGAAAGCCTTTCCAGAAGAGTTGAAGCTGTTATAGCCACAAAGGGTGGGCCAACTCCAAATTAAACCCTACGGATTAAGAATGGTGTAGGAGCCATAGTTATTAGTTTATTTAATTTTTATCAATTTGTTCATTTAAATATATTTTTTGTTGTTATGTTGTTAATTGTTTATTTCTTTGAGTGTGTGCCCTCTATAGGTGAGAACAATGTTTAAAAGGATATGCCACCCCTGACAGGATGGGGCGCTGGTGCAAGAGCACACAGTTTTTTGACCGTACACATGGAGAAAGCCTGAAGTTGGCCTTGGAGTTGTTTGTTTGTTTTATGCTACAATGCATCTTTATTTTTGATTTAATAAACTTCAGTTATCATTTTCAAACGTCAACAAGCCTCTTTGGATCTATTCATGATACCTTGCACGTGTCAGAAATATTGCATCAGCACCTATCACAGTGGCCAAGAAACAAGGGACAAAACTGGGCATTTGAAGCTTGTTTTGCCGCTACAAAATGTCAAAAAACTTGCTTTGAAAGTGGAATAGGTTTGAGAAGAAGAGGATTATCCTTAAAATTGAAGAGGATTGGATGTTTGGACTGTTTGAGACCACATGGCATTGGAAGCAGCAGCAAACAAAGGAAACTTCTCAAGGAGGTATGTGCTTGTGGAAGCTACGTGCTGAGTTCAATTTGAATGTTATTGGAAAGACTTTCAAGCCACAAAGGTTTTAATTAATGTGATTTTAGAGAATAATCCAAAGGAAATTTGAAAACTTTGTTTTTGGAAAGAGGAGATTTGCTTGTTTGAGACAATGGAAGAGTCTGATCTAGAACAATCCCCAAGCTCAGCTCAGAAAGACTTGAATGAGGTTGCTGCTCGTTTGAAAGCCTCTAGAGCAGGCAAGATGGCACACCTTACAAGACGAATGAATATTGTCAACTCTAAAGGGAAACATGATGAAGTTCAATGAAATGTTTGTTGAATTCAAGTCACTTCAAGAATCATATGTGCAAGTGTTAAGTGAAGAAGGTAAAGCTGAAGACTTGAGAACCTGGTACGAACCAAGAATGAACCAAGTGGATATGTTTGTTTCTAATGTTGAGAAGTGGATGTGCACTATGCAAGAACCTGACTCTCAAAGTAGTAGCCAAGTTTATTCTGCTCTAAAGGTGACTGACCAGCTAAGTGAAGATAACATCTCAGTGGTTTCATCTGTACGTAGCAGTAGATCTGGCAGATCAAGTGTGTCAACAGCAGCTTCAGCACGCATTTGTGCAGAGGCAGAGAGGGCGGCTTTACATGCCAAAGCTGATGCATTGGAACGAAAACATGCTATAGAGAAAAAGGAAGAGGAACTTAGAAAGATGAAGGAGATGTGGGAGGTTCAAGCTGAAATTGCAGCCAACACAGCGAAAATTGAGTATTTCAAGAATACTGAAAACCTTGTAACAAATATAAATGCAGTAACAAAAGATGTCATGAATGTGTATTGTGAGGACATGATGAATGAAATTCCATCCAGTGCAACAAACACACAAGATGTGCGTCCAAAAGAGATCACTGTTCATGCACAACTCTCTACAGCACCAAGATATTCATATCCTCAGAACAGCAATGCAATTCATCAACCCACCTCTATGATTGCTGATTCAAAATCATCTGCTCAAATCTCTCATACAGCTCAAGCAAAACCACTACAAAATACTCACTCAAGGTCATCTAATGTCACACAAGGGGCTGATCTGGCTACAATTCTTCAAAGACAAAACAACTTGACTGACATGCTTGTGAAACAACAACTTCTTTCCACCTTACCAAGAGGAGAAATGCCAATCTTTGATGGAGATATTCTGCAGTACAGGTTATTCCTTCACTCTTTTGAACACATCATTGAGAGTAAAACTGATGATAAGGCAGACAGGCTGCACTTTCTCATTCAGTACACAAGGGGGCTATCACAGGAGGTAGTAAGAAGTTGCCAACACATGTCACCGAGCAGAGGTTACCAAAAAGCAAAGCAGCTACTGAAAGAACACTTTGGTAATGCGTATAGGATTTCATGTGCTTATATTGAGACAGCACTCTCCTGGCCCTCAATAAAACCAGAAGATCCAAAGGCTTTACAGGCATTCGCACTGTTTCTTAGAAGTTGCTGTAATAGTATGGAAGACTTGGAGTTCATGGAAGAACTGGACACAATCTCCAATATGAGGAGTATTGCTTTCAAGCTCCCGTACAAGCTCATAGAAAGGTGGCACACAAGGGCATTTGAGTTACAAGAACAGAGGAGTAATAAGGTAAAGATGGCAGATCTTGTCAGCTTCATTGAAAAGCAAGCTAGCATTGTCTCAGACCCAATATTTGGTGATATCCAAGACTCAAGCCCAAGTAAAGGAAAGCCCAAAATCTTAGTGAAGCCCAAATCCAAAGGCAGTTTTGCTACCAACTTGCATGTGAACACACCACAGACCACTTCTAAGGATTCACAGCCAACATCTTGTTGTCTCTACTGTAACAATGGTCATGAGTTGATGTCGTGCTTGCAGTTTGGAAAGCTGCCACACAGGGAAAAGATAAACTTCATAAGACAGAAAGGAATCTGTTTCGTGTCTAACCAAAGCGGGACATGTGAGTAAAGATTGCACAAAACATCTTACCTGCACCGTATGCAGCAAACAGCATCCAAGTGTGTTACACATCAAACCAGTGATGATATCAAAACAAGTGAAGAAAACACCTGTGAGTAGCACACAGGTGTCCCTTCAAGATGGTAAGCATTCTGGAGTCAGAAACACTCAGAGTTACACAGAGTGTTTGTTGTCAATTGTACCAGTACAGGTTAAAAGTTCTAAAGGAAGTAAGATTCTGCACACATATGCCTTTCTTGATTCTGGCAGCTCTGCAAGTTTCTGCACAGAGGATCTGATGAGGAAACTCAACATTACTGGAAGAAAGACCAATATTCTTCTTCGAACAATGAGCCAGGATAAGTCTGTGTCCTCTTACGTCGCCAGTGGGTTGGAAGTCTCTTCATTGGAAGAAAATAACTTTATTCCATTACCAGAAGTCTACACACAACAGAGCATGCCCGTTGACATCTGTAACATTCCCACAAAGAAAGAACTATCTAAGTGGCCTTACCTGAGTCAGGTACAGTTTCCTAGGATTCCATCCAAGGTGGAGTTGTTGATTGGAAGCAATTCTCCCAAAGCCATTGAACCGTGGAAAGTCCTCAATAGCCAAGGGGATGGGCCATACGCAGTTAAGACCCTGCTAGGATGGGTTATTAATGGTCCTCTACAAGGCAAAGGCACCGCAAACAGGAGTATCTGTGATAGCGTTGTTGTTAACAGAATTTCTGTCTCAAACTTGGAAGAAATGTTGATGCAACAATACAACCATGATTTTAATGAGAGGTCAAGAGAAGACAAGGCTGAAATGTCTGTTGAAGACAAAAGATTCCTCAAGATTGCAGAAGAGTCAATCAAGTTAAAGAATGGACATTACACTCTTGATCTACCTTTTAGGAAGGACGACACCGTGTTGCCTAACAATTACCAAGTGGCAGAACAGAGACTTCAAAGTTTGAAAAGAAAGTTCAAAAGGAATGAACAATTCAGAGTATACTATACTGCATTTCTAACAGAAGTCATAAACAAGGGCTATGCTGAAGTGGTGCCACAACAACAACTCGAAAGATCAGATGGTAAATTGTGGTACATCCCACATCATGTTGTATACCATCCGCAAAAGCAGACCATAAGAGTAGTCTTCGACTGTGGTGCTAACTTTCAAGGTAAATCCCTCAACTCTGAACTTCTTCAGGGTCCTGATTTGACCAGCACACTTTTTAATGTCCTCACTAGATTTCGCCAAGAGCCTGTTGCGGTTATGACAGATATCAGAGCAATGTTCCACCAGGTCAGAGTGTCAAGATCAAATGTTGACTTCCTGCGATTCTTCTGGTGGCCAGGTGGTGATGTCAGTGTGCCTGCTGTGGAACATCGAATGGTGGTACATCTATTTGGGGCGGTCTCATCCCCCAGTTGTGCTAACTTTGCTCTAAGGCAAACAGCCAAAGATAAAGACCATTTTCAAACTGAGGTAATAAGCACTGTAGAGAACAACTTCTATGTAGATGATTGCTTGAAGTCACTTCCAACAGAGCATGAAGCAGTAGCTGGTAAAGGACCTTACATCTCTCTGTCAAATGGGAGGATTCCACCTCACAAAGTGAGTGAGTAACAGTCGCAGTGTTCTTGCACACGTTCCAGAGGAAGACAGAGCTCTGAATGTAAAGGCATTGGATCTCGACAGGGAAAAGCTTCCCACTGAAAGAGCTCTTGGGTTGTTGTGGTGCGTGGAGAATGATGTGTTTAAGTTCAACATCACTGTCAAGTGCAGATCCCAGACTCGAAGAAACTTACTTTCAGTTGTGAGTTCAATATATGATCCACTTGGATTTTTGAGTCCCTTTACTCTACCTGCCAAATTGCTTCTCCAAGACCTTTGTAGGAGTAAATGTGGTTGGGATGAGGAAATACCACAGGCTGCAGTAGATAAGTGGACAACATGGATGAAGGATCTTGATGAGATACAAGATTTCAGAATGGCACTGTGTGTAAAACCAACTAGTTTTGGAAGGTTGAAGCAAGCAGAGCTGCATCATTTCTCTGATGCCAGTGAACAAGGATACGGCATAGTGAGTTATTTGAGACTGACCGATGATATGTGCACTGTACATGTGTCTTTCATGGTGGGGAAAGCCAGAGTGGCCCCACTTAAGCAAGTCACAATTCCCCGTCTAGAGCTTACAGCCGCAGTGCTAGCTGTAAGGGTGGACATCATGGTAAGGAAGGCATTGGAGCTAGATCTGAAAAACTCAACGTTTTGGACTGATAGTCAGTCAGTGCTGAAATATGTTGCAAATGAGAAGGCAAGATTCCACACATTTGTAGCTAATAGGATCTCTGTTATTAGAGAAAACACAGATGTTAAACAGTGGAAATTCATCAGGACGAAGCAGAACCCTGCTGACCTAGCATCAAGAGGGGTGAGTGGCAGCACATTGGTAAAGTGCAAAGAGTGGATCCATGGACCAAACTTTCTATGGAAGAAAGAGGAGGAATGGCCTAAAGAGTCCATGGGACCCATGTCTCTCTCTCTAGATGATCTTGAAGTTAAGAGGAACACCACTTTGTACAGTACTGTCATTAAAGACAATGGAAATCCTACCAGCCAACTGCTTAACTACTTCTCAAGTTGGACAAAGCTGAAGATGGCGGTAGCATGGTTCTTGAAGTTCAAGAAGATTCTTCGCTTGCTCAGTGCGAAAAGAAAAGAAATACAGGCAACCTGCGTGAATAAGGACACTCAGTGCAAAACCAAGGTATGTGATGAAATTAAAGCATTCAAGACATCAATTCGAGGACAATCCATAACCCTTGATGATCTCTTGAAAGCTGAAAAGGCCATTGTGGAGCTTTGCCAGAAACAAAGGTATTCAGAGGAAATGTCAAGAATTGAAAAGGCATCATTTGTTGGAAAGCGCTTGAATAGATCCAGCAGCCTGTACAAGCTAGATCCTGTTATGGACGATGGAGTTTTAAGGGTTGGAGGACGATTGGACAAGTCTGCAATGCCTGAGGAGTCAAAGCGACCAATAATACTTCCAAAAGATCTTCACATCTCCACACTTATCCTTCAACACATACATGAACAGCTTGGACACACTGGCAGAAACCATGTTCTCTCACACCTAAGAAAGAAGTATTGGATTATAAATGCCAATTCTGCAGCCCACAAAGTCCTCTCTAAATGTGTGGTGTGCAAGCGTGTAAGAGGAAAGATTGGAGAGCAAAAGATGGCAGATTTACCAAAGGAAAGACTACAAGCTGATCTTCCACCGTTCAGCAATGTTGGCGTTGACTACTTTGGACCTTTGAGACAAAAAGAGGTAGAAGTCAGGTAAAAAAGGTATGGAGTCATTTTCACATGCATGACAAGCAGAGCGGTTCACCTAGAAATGGCTCACTCACTGAACACCGATTCCTGCATTGATGCTTTAAGACGATTCATAGCCAGAAGAGGTCAAGTACTGCATATTCGATCTGACAACGGAACCAACCTAGTGGGTGCAAAAAGAGAGTTACAGAATTCACTTTCAGAATGGAACCAGAGCAGAATCCAGAAGGCGATGCTCCAAAAGGAATTCAGTGGACATTCAATCCTCCATCAGCTTCACATCATGGAGGAGTTTGGGAGAGACTCATTCGGATGGTGAGGCAGATCTTATGCTCTTATGCACCTCTCACAGTGGCCTTATGATGAAGAACTACAAACACTCTTTTGTGAGATAGAAGCAATCTTGAATAGTCGTCCCATTACCACATTGTCTGATGACCATCATGATCTGGAACCTCTGACGCCAAATCACATTCTCTTGTTAAAGTCAAGCCCTACATTGCCACCTGGATTATTTCAAAAGTCAGATGTATACGTCAGACGTCGTTGGAGGCAAGTACAATATTTAGCAGACCTGTTTTGGAAGAGGTGGTCACAAGAATACTTACCATTACTGCAGGAACGTCAAAGATGGTTTACTGCTAAAAGAGGACTGCACAAAGGAGATATTGTGCTAGTTGTGGACAGTTCAGCACCTCGTGGATCGTGGCCTATTGGAAGAGTAACAGAAGTTCTGCCTGATTCCAAAGGACTCATAAGAACTGTGAAACTTAAGACAAAGACTGGTTTCTTGGAAAGACCTATTACCAAACTTTGCCTGCTAGTAGAAGATGCAGAAGATTAGTTCTGAAAAATAGAAGTGACAACTGAATAAAGATGAGTATTCATTTTCTTGTATAGACACATTTTGCTCCATTTACATTTAATTTATTGTAATTGATGCTTTAACCCTCAATTAGGGGCCGGGTGTAGGAGCCATAGTTATTAGTTTATTTAATTTTTTATCAATTTGTTCATTTAAATATATTTTGTTATGTTGTTAATTGTTTATTTCTTTGAGTGTGTGCCCTCTATAGGTGAGAACAATGTTTAAAAGGATATGCCACCCCTGACAGGATGGGGGCGCTGGTGCTAGAGCACACAGTTTTTTGACCGTACACATGGAGAAAGCCTGAAGTTGGCCTTGGAGTTGTTTGTTTGTTTTATGCTACAATGCATCTTTATTTTTGATTTAATAAACTTCAGTTATCATTTTCAAATGTCAACAAGCCTCTTTGGATCTATTCATGATACCTTGCACGTGTCAGAAATATTGCATCAGCACCTCTCACAGTGGCCAAGAAACAAGGGACAAAACTGGGCATTTGAAGCTTGTTTTGCCGCTACAAATGGGATGTCATTAAAGTTCATGTGTATGTAAAGGCAGATGTCCCAAAACTTTTGGAAATATAGTGTATAAAAAGTAAATGAAAAAAAAACAAAACCTTTAAAAAGCTAAAATGAAATTTAGAAATGTTGTTTGTAAACATTTAGAAATAAGTACTTTATAAGTACTGTAATAGTATATAATTAATACAATAGCACTGTTGAGTGTTGATAAGACAAGCAAAATGATACACGGATAATGAATAATTCAATTAGTTTATTTGTGTTTGATTATTTCAGTTAATATAATTATTTAACTGTAGGCATGGTCTGATTGGATAAGACATAAAATGCATATATATTTCATTTTTATGAAATATTTAATATTAATATAAGGCTAGGCTAATGAACATATTCCTTGATGGAACAATAATTTTTTCGAATGAAACTATTTACTGAGCAAAGTGTCTTTTATAATATTGCTATTGCTGCTGTGTTTGTGCTGAATTCGTTTAAATCTCACAGGGCATTGTAGGTCCTAGTCCATTAATGAAATCCTTTCTTCTCCAGATTCCCAGACTTCCATTTCTCTGCTGGCGCTGTATGTGGTTCTGGGTGTGACGGCAGGAGGAGTTTTCATGTGCTGGTGCTGTTGGGCCCCCGGCTGGTTCTTGTGGCGTTTGAGTGTATTTCGATTTTTGCCCTGCTGCAACTCCTGCTGTGCGTCCTGCCAGCTATGCGGGCGGAGCTGCTCGCAAAACAAAGACCACCGATTGGCTAAGGTTACACCGGAAGGAGCCGCAACACCCGTGTCTTCCACCACCACCGTGGCTGTGTAAATACACTCATCTGATGTAGCCTAGCTCCATTAAAGACTCACAATGGAGTAATGGACAGTATTTTAGGTAGTGGTATAACAGTAGAAGTGATGCCTTTTCATTTTTTACTTTTTTTAATGAAGATTTTTTTCAAAATTCAACAAAATCTGCTGTTTGTAATATGTGTTTCATACTGGATCTGTGGAAACAACATGAACTGAGATTTCAAATAGTTGTGAAAAGTGAAAAAGGAAATAATCTCACTCTATATTACGTCAGTGGGAACAGCAGATGGGACAACCCATCTTAAAAGGACTGTAAACCTATTATTAAAACTTTCCTTTAAAGTGCTCATTAAGCTAGCAGACAGCATTATTATAGCTGCATTTTCCTAGGAGTTGGTCACTGTCGTCTCCTGCAGATGAAAATATTATGAATAGGAACTTTTTTTTGGACCAAACTGTTTCCTGAACATGTGCAGTAGTGACTAAAACTAATGGATCACATATGAAGGCTGTAGATTCAAGGTTATGCCAAAAAGTACCTTTTTCTGAATAAAATTTAAGACCAAATCTTGCATTTTCACTGACATAAGGGCTGTTTTACCCTGAAGGCACACTCACACCAAGAACGATAATGATAACGAAAGATAACTGTATATTAGCAGATAAATTGAGCCAGGATCACCAAGATATCCCGGCTTAATCCCGTTTTGTGCAATAGGCCCCAGATGCTCAAATTATTTAATCCCAAAGAAAATATAATCTTGCCCCCTCCTCCCACCCACCCACCCTCCCTCCCAAACCAAAATTATCAATCCCAATCTTTTTTTTAATATATATTTTTTGAAGTGTTTGAGAGAGTTATACATTTGTCCACTGCTATAGAAGACAGGACATATATCATATCTTATGTCAGGCATTTTTAATTTGTGTTGATATAAATATAAAATACAATAACTAAACAAGGTCATTGAAATTATGAGAAAGGGTCAAAGGTCATCATCTATGGTGGTCATCATCCACCCTGAGTATTTAAATATTTAAAATTGTATTGCCAAATTAAAAACAAACATTTTATAAATTAGAAACTAGATCATTTCATGCATATTCAATTGCTGTGTTCAGATATTTCAGCTCAGTGTACATCACTTATATTGACGAATGTTGTCTGTATGTTAAGTCTCTTATTCCTCTCGACAGGATTAAAGGCTGATAGAGAATTTAGATGCCAGTAAAACTGTAAATAGACAATTTCAGTCATTAAAAACTATTTTAATGCGACCAAGTGTTTAAGATTCTCCTTGTGACTGTTTACCAAAGAGAGGGAAAGTTTGGCAAGCGCTTCCATTTCAAACTGCGTCTGTTACTTTTGTCACTCCTAGCAACCTTTCAGAGAAGATCCTCTTTGCTCGAAGAAGAATTTCCTTTTCTCTGTTTGACCGATTTATATAATCACCAAACCCCCTGTTCAAACAGGCCCTAGACGTTTAATATCTGACATTAAGGTGACCTCGATTTTTTTCTCTGAACCCAGGCTGTAGATTATTTTCTGGCCTTGAAGGCCACAGCGATGGGTGTGGGTTGTTGTTACACTGACCCCATTAAGAACGTCCATAAACGCATTAAATTAACGGCCCTGCATTGTTCCTGCGGTATCTCTCTGACACAAGCGGGTGCAAACGTCATCGATGACCCACTCGCACAACACGCCTAAATTGTTTGGTCTTCAACGTGTCAATAAAATGAATGACATGATGTGTAAATATCACCTAAAACAGAATGCTATAAAGGCTAAAAATATAGATTTTCCATCTGCTAAATAATGCTGTTGGCCAATATTGGCTGGGTTTTATTGATGACATTGTTTTTTTTTCTCAAAAAGGGACAAAAGCATCCCTCGCTGACGTCACAGTAGACATTTTGAGCCAATATGAGGCTTAAGCATTTGTTTTTGTTTTTTTGACGGCACAGGTCTGTAGGTTTTATATAGGGAGTCTGGAGGCTTGACAATTAAGCTTGACAATGACTCTAATAAAGCACAAATGTTGGGATAACATGATTGCATTTCATAATCAGATTACTTTTGATGTAACGAGTAATGATGTAATATTCATTACTTTGAAAAGTAACTTTCCCCAACATTGTTCAGCACATGCTCACTAAAGTCTCCCTGAATGTTATCTTTCTCATTCGCACCAACAACAAAAAGTGTTTCTAAAATATTAAATTGATTTTGGAATATCCAGTATTTTTCTCTGGCTGAAGCCTGCTGATTTTATTTGATGAATCCATTTTTTCCCCATCAGGATTTCATATTATCAGACAGAATGCATCAAATTTCTCAATGCAAAACTAACTTGAAATAAAATATAGTTCAGTTTAGACTTATAGGCCTGATGATTCAGCATTCAGCTAGACATTAAAATGAGCTTTGTGAAATCAGAATTGTGAAAGGTAACATTAAATCTTAGCCTGATTCATAATCTGACTTTAAGGACCATTGTACTTCTTGTTTTCCACTTCTGCAGAACAACGGTGATAAAAGTTGCTACATAAAGTCAAAGTGACTCTGTGAACTTCCTTTTTTTTTATATGTCTTCATCATCACCCTTGTGAATGACCTGTTTCTGAAGTTTGATTCTTACTTTTCTTTCTTGTTTGGTCCTTTTGTAATTTTGATGTCATTCTGAGATTGATACATGGTCATTGGTTAAATATATATATATATATTTTTATAGCACAGAATTTCTCTACAGAAATGTCAGGTGGAACAGACATTTCACCTATTTTGAGGTAAGTCTCATTTCCTACTTCTCTCTCAGGCACTTTCTGAGTAGCGTCTATTGTTCACTTCTAATAGAATGTTTGTTCACAGTGTCCTCAGACAGTGAAATGGACATGTTCATCTTCATAACCTTTCAGCTTTTACAGCAGGTTAAATCACAGGGTAAGTGATTTCTCATGCTTTACAATGGTATTAACCCAGCTAACAAAAATATACTAAGAACGTTTTGATAATGTTCACATCAAGTTATGAAAATGACATTTTTTTGTGAAAAAAGTGATCAGTTGACTCAAAAAATTTTGGAAAACTGTTGCCTTAAAATTAAGTAATAAACTTCATGCATAATTGAAATTTTTTTTTTTATGTGAACTTGACAATTACACATTAAGTTTATTTACTAAATTTTAAGGCAACAGGTTTCGTCACTTTTTTTAAGTTAAGTCAACTGATCACTTTTTACAGTAATGCAATTCAATTAGATCATTTTGCAAATATTATGGGAATGCCACTTCTGAATGTTCTCTGTTCGTTAAAACAAGTAACATAACATAACATAGCAACATTTAAAAAATGGAAAACATTAAACTAAACTAAAACGTTTTAGAAAAAACCTATAAACAATGAATATATATAATGTTTTGTATACCGTGTTAACGTTTTTGAGAACATTATTTAAGACCAGATTTTATATTGGAAGAACGTTTGTTCATAATTTTGAGAACCTTGCCAGAACAGCTATATATCTAAGAATATTCCCTGTAATACATTAATACAGATTTCAGTCCATTTTCCCCCTTGCATAATTATATACAATATAATTATATGTATTGCAAAGTATATACATTTTAGAACTGTACACTTGACTTTTACATTTTTATATAAACCTTTACTTGCCTTAATCATATTTAAGAGTCAATAGTTAAAAAAAACTATCTTGTCCAATTATCTTAGACTTGTATATTAAATCAATTGCAATTAATAATGCACAAAAAGTTTCTATGTAATATAATTAATTTAATAATAAATTAATAATTCATTGTGATATTTTATTGCAACAGTGAATGTATGTATCCTCTTTTTTTATAGGTTTGCCCCAAGCTACCCTGACAATATTTCCTACATTTGCCAACAAAGAAGAAAAGGTGCGGATGGTCTGTGGAGGTCATGAGAATCA
Organism: Gobiocypris rarus; assembly: GCA_023029165.1. Taxonomy (NCBI): domain Eukaryota; kingdom Metazoa; phylum Chordata; class Actinopteri; order Cypriniformes; family Gobionidae; genus Gobiocypris; species Gobiocypris rarus. The sequence continues at coordinate 7,454,817 of CM040931.1, read as the reverse complement.
TCGTGTATCTGAATGCATGTTCTACCCTGCAGGACAGGAGAACTTTAAAAAACCAAGTGCATTGTGTAACCTCACCCTTACCAGCCGCGAACTGATCATGTGGTCAAGGGATCCAGAGAGTGTCAACATATCCTGCTACTATACTGTGTATGGCTTAGAAGAAAATGCAACATCACCTCATTCTGACTCAGTAAGGGTCAAAGGTAAGCTGTTTGATCACAAACTATTTGTAATAGATAGATAATGTGGTTTATTCTTTTCTGAGCAGATGTTTTTGTATCTCAAGTTTTGGCTGCCATGTCATCTTTGTCACCGATCACAGAGGACAGCCCAACTACACTGACCCCCGATGGAACCTCTGAAGGTGGAATCTTTTATTGATATTCCAGCTTTTCTATTCATGTCACATAAGAGAACACTATAAGGAGCATTTCAGTTACTTTATTCCAGTTAAAAACCCTGTTAAAACATTTTGATTTCCTGTGATGATGCATTTCCAATTGAAACAGGAGGTTGGAGTGGGGCATGGAAGAAGTTGTCGCCTCCCCTTTTTTCCAAACAGCCAATAGGCTTTACTTTAAGTAACAGTCGTAAACCTTGTATTTGCATTGGACAAAAATGTGGGTTTCACTTTATTTGGTGTCTTTGTTAAACTGTAATTATACATTTAAGTACTAAGTAACATTAAGTAACCATGTGTACTTACTATAGGGTTAGGATTAAGGTTTGGTTTGTTTCAGGGTTAGGGTTAGATGCATGTAATTATGTATAATTTATAGTTACATGTAACGCACTACATTACCAAAAGAATTGGGACACCCCTCAAAATCATTGAATTCTGATTGTGTTACAATCACTTTCATGGCCACAGGTGTATAAAATCAAGCACCTAGGCATGCAGACACTTTGTAAAAGAATGGGTCGCTCTCAGGAGCTCAGTGAATTCAAGCATGGTACCTTGATAGGTTGCCACCTGTGCAATAAGTCCATTCGTGAAATTTCCTCACTACTAAATATTCCACGGTCTACTGATAGTGGTATAACAAAGTTGAAGCAATTGGGAACAACAGCAAATCAGCCACGAAGTGGTAGGTCACGTAAAATCATAGAGAAGGGTCAGCATACTGAGGCCAACTTTCTGCAGAGTCAAGACTTCAAACTTTGTGTGGCCTTCAGATTAGCTCAAGAACAGTGCGTAGAGAGCTTCATGGAATGGATTTCCATGGCCGAGCAGCTCATCCAAGCCTTACATCACCAAGAGCAATGCAAAGCGTCGGATGCAGTGGTGTAAAGCATGCTGCCACTGGACTTTGAGCAGTGGAGACGTGTTCTCTGGAGTAACCAGTTACACTTCTCTGTCTGGCAATCTGGTGGACAAGTCTGGGTTTGGCAGTTTCCTGGAGAACGATACATTGTGCCAAGTGTAAAGTTTGGTGGAGTTGGGATTATGGTGTGGGGTTGTTTTTCAGGGGTTGGGCTTGGCCCCTTAGTTCCAGTGAAAGGAACTCTTAATGCTTCAGCATACCAAGACATTTTGGACAATTTCATGCTCCAAACTTTGTGGAAACAGTTTGGGGATGGCCCCTTCCTGTTCCAACATGACTGCACACCAGTGTACAAAGCATGGTCCATAAAGAAATGTGTGAGTGAGTTTGGTGTGGAGGAACTTGACTGGCCTGCACAGAGTCTTGACCTCAACCCGATAGAACACCATCGGGATGAATTAAAGTAGAGACTGCCCCTCACAAATACGCTTCTAGAAGAATGGTCATAAATTCCCATAAACACACTCTTAAACCTTGTGGAAAGCCTTCTCAGAAGAGTTGAAGCTTTTATAGCCATAAAGGGTGGCTCAACACCACATTAAACCCTACGGATTAAGAATGGGATGTCATTAATGTTCATGTGCATGTAAAGGCAGACGCCCCTCAACGTTTGGCAATATAGTGTAACTATAGTATAGTGACACTAAAATAAAGTGTTACCAAAATGTGTATACACCCAGTAAAGATGAAAGAGAAAGACTGTAAAATTGAATGTGTGTGTGTGTTAAAAGATGACTTATGTAATTGCAAGTTATTGCTACAATAATCCATTAAATGCCTTTAATGGCTTTTTAAAGCCAATTTATGTCTTTCTTCTTCTAAGACTTTCTAAACTGATAATTGCGATTTCATATATAAATATTAATTTCAGCAAACTTGTCCACTGCGTCAATAATGAACACAACATGTAAGTTTCTTAATTGTACAATCCTCTCAACATACGTTACAACATTACGTCTTGTAAACATACATCTTATAGTTTTACTTATAGTAAAACTATTTGTCCATTAATAATGTTTAACTTGTAGTGTATGTCTTGTTCTGTGGCTTCAATAGCTTTGGCTGTAACATCCAGTACTGAAATCACAACATATCCAGTGACCAGTAAGTGCTTCTTTCCTTCTCATAATTATTTATCAAAGATTTTGTTTGGTTGGCTTTATCTACATTTGTTTTGTATACAGATATGTCCAGACTAACCCATGACAGCCATAGTCTAACAAGTCCTGCAAATGGTAAGTCTTCAGGTCTTCTCTTATAATATCACTGTAGCCAAAACACATTTGACTGATTTATTTGCAAATATTCAGCATCCCTGGAATCATCTACACATACTGAAACTACAGAACATGCATCAGGTAACCGAACTCACATAAAATGTTAAAAGACGTTTTGCTAAGTTATATAAGAATTTTCCTTGTTAGCTGGGAAATTAAAATGTACATTTCTTATTTTGAGAGAGTTGAATATGTTATTTAAACATGTTGAAAACAATACACATGCTAATGGTCAATTTCTTCTTAAATCTCCTCTCGATGATTGAAGGCCCAAAGTACTCAAATAACAGTAAGTAACTTTACTAAAAAAAAATTATGCTGCCATTGGGTTTCTAATGAATTGCTTCTTCTGAAGAAGCAATTCATTAGAAACCCAATGGCAGTATCATTTTTTTACACTTAATACAGTAATGCAAAAGTGTATTGCTTGCTAATCTCTTGTATCTTTGTCTTACACAGAAATGTTTTACTTTATTGCTGTGGTTGCAACTGGTGGAGGAATTGTGCTGACTGGTGTCATGGGCATCTGTTTATACGGATGTACACGTAAGTGTAAAAAAATTGACGTCTTCCATATGGCTTATAGATTGAACATTCTGATTGAAAATTTGACACATCGATTCGATGTTTCCTTCATCACAGGAAGGCCAAAGGACGAGAGGTAAAGATGTTTTTTTTCTGCATGCATATTGGTGAAATTTTAAGAAAATAAGGGACAAAGAGATGCATAAAATATATTTTTGAAATGTACAAGGATTTGGATTGAAAAAAAGAGTAAAAATCAGGGTAAGTAACTTTTCTCCTCAAAACGCAAGCCATATCTTACTCAAAAGTCAAATACAGGTTAATGTGAAGGCTTGCTGAAATCTTGGTCTGTATTGTAGGAGTTTTATTACCAAATGCTGGATCAGACTCAGTAAGTACTATTAACATCATAAACCATTTATGGGATAATTTTAATATTTGACTCTCTTTAATAGATCAATCTTTGTTATTTAGTCTGGTGAGGAAGATACAGCATTTTACTCAACCATCAACTCCAGACAATCCACCTCTCAACCACCAGGTAAAGAGAAAAACTAATCCCCTCCATATTATGTATATATATAGCATTATGATTTATTATAGGCTATATGAAACATAGTAAAGAGGTTAGAGTGATTTACAAGCCTTTGATTTAGCTGGCACTGAGATGATTTCACATTATTTGCTTAATAAATAAGCTCAATCAGAATCATGAAAAATGACCAACTATTTCAATTGGATAATATTCATGCTGTTTATTTTATTGTAAACACCTTCTGCCCTGATGAATGTCTTCATAGCTCCCATATTTTTTTGCAACAGCTGACATAAGTAATAGGTTACACTTTATTTCGATGGTCCACTTTAGACATTCTACTAACTATTAGTAACTTTGCAACTCTGTGAATTAACTCTCAATAGAGTATTAGTAGACTGTTAGGTTAGGTGTGTTAGGGTTTGGGTTAGTAGAATAAGTCCACTTAGCTGACATGTAGTTACGTATAGTTAGTAGAATGTATAAAGTGGACCATCAAAATAAAGTTACCAAATAATGAGTCTTATATTTAAATAATTAAAATAATAATAATTGCAAAATTAGCATCTTACTGTTATTCTAATTATATACCATAATGGTCATAATTTCATATCTGATGTGTCTTATGCAGGAAACAGTGAAGAATCAAAGCAAACGGAGGTGAGTAAATCAGATGCACATGTGTATGCAATTCTTTATCCTCATTCTAAGACTCACTTTTCCTACAGGTTGAATTGAATCATTTGTATTGCACCATCCTCACTGAACCGGCCGTCTCCAGTGACACCAAGGATATTTACAGTCTGCTGACGGTCCACTGAGAGAATCCAACTCTGCCACTACTGTTCTAATTCCAGACAGAATTGATCAGTCTACATTTTAAACTTCATAGCAAATGCATGTTAAACCTCTGCTTTCTAAAAAAGCCTTTCAAAACTGTTTTAGCTCATAGGTCAGAAACTTCTATTAACTTGCATTTTCACACATGTAGCTACATCAAAAGGTACAGCATGAATATGCACACTGTTGCAATAATAATTGTTTTTACAAGAAAAGGATCTGTATAGAAACTTAAAGAGTTCTGTCAGGCGCTTCAAATTGGGCTTCCCAATGTTTATTTAACTTTAGTTCAATTTTATGAATTAAACAACCTGTTAAACATGAAAGTATTATGCAATCATATATAGACATATATAGAACCTTTTTGCCATAAAGTTGTTCTATAAAATTCAATCAAGAAGCTTGGGTTCTACATAACCCTTTTGAACCATTGTTTTAAGAATGAGAGATTCAAGCAGTTTTTTGGTCCCTTTTTCTGTTATTCAAAGTAATATCTAAAATATCCACTTCTGTCTCATGAGCATTATTTGTCAGATGAATTAGTACAATGGGATTGCATGGGAATTAAAATACAAAACAAATGGTACACATTTGTACAAAAAGGCCTATCTTATTTTGTTTGCTGTTGGATTAAGTAGCTAATGCAACTAATTTGAAAAGGGATATTTATGTTTTTGTGATAACACCAAAGGTCAAATGAAAGTGAGGAAATGTTCAAATGAACCATTCAAAGACTTTCACTGGCTGTTTCCAGTTTTGTATGATGAGCAGAGTGCATACATTCACACAGTCTGGGGTCAGTATGGGTTTAAAAAGAAAGAAAGAAAAGAAATTATGACTTTTATTCAGCAATATCTATTTCCATCTATTTTTTACGTTGTATTCACCAAAGGATCCTGGGAAAAAAGCATCACAATTCCCACAAAAATAGGAATGGATGCTTGTCAAGCTTTCAGATAATGAATACTACAGTTTTTATTTGCAACAGTTGACAAAAATAATAATATTAATTAATAATAAAATATACAACATTGATCAAAAGAAATGTTTAAAGTGCAGAGAATCAGCATATTAGAATGATTGCTGAAGGATCACGTGAAGAGTAATTAAACAGAAAATTTAGCTTTTCCTTACAGGAATACATTTTAAAATTTATTCAGATAGAAAAGTTATTTTACATTATATTAGAAAAGTTATTTTACATTATATTATAATAAAAATATATATTACCGATCCCAAACTTCTGAACGATATAGTGTAAGGCGTCTCCAAACACAATAGGGATAACATGAAGTCTAACCTAAAGAGAGAAATCTGCAGCAACAGAGGTTACAGAACTGCAGTTATATCATGACAACTCACTAAAGATTTTTAGCATAGTAATGGATATGACAGTATTAATGTACTTGATCTTGGCGGGATAGATCTACTACTCTGTTTCTGCTTAATTGCTGCTGCTGTGGATTACTGCTGCAGAGCAAATACAGGAACTTGCTACTGCCAACACATACATTGATACGCTGCTATGAGTATGCAAGACATGCTGCTGCAAAAATAACATACACCGATCAGACATAACATTATGCCTAACATTACTTCTTAATTTTGTGTTGGTCCCACTTTTGCTGCCAAAACAGCCCTGACCCATCAAGGCATGGACTCCATTAGACCCCTGAAGGTTTGCTGTGGTATCTGGCACCAAGAAGTTAGCAGCAGATCCTTAAAGTCCTGTAAGTTGCGAGGTGGGACCTCCATGGAATGGACTTTGTGGCAGGGTGCATTATCCTGCTGAAAGAGGCCAAAGCCACAAGGGAATACCATTTCCATAAAAGGGTGTACAGTACATGGTCTGCAACAATGCTTAGGTAGGTGGTACATGTCAAAGTAGCATCCACATGGATGGCAGGACCCTGTGGCCGGTTCACCACTGTTCCTTCCTTGGAGCACTTTTGATAGATACTGACCACTGCAGACCGGGAACACCCCACAAGAGCTGCAGTTTTGGAGATGCTCTGACCCAGTCGTCCATCACAATTTGGCCCTTGTCAAACTCGCTCAAATCCTTACGCTAGCCCATTTTTCCTGCTTCTAACACATCAACTTTGAGGCCAAAATGTTCACTTGCTGCCTAATATATCCCACCCACTAACAGGTGCCGTGATGTCAATGTTATGCCTGATTGGTGTATATAAATTACCCATAGCAGATCTATACAGATGGATCTGGGGAAGGTGAAGGGTTTCAGAGGAACTCTGAAAGTGTGCTGTGAACTGCTATAGTGACGGCTAAGAGTTTAATGACAGAATTTATCATTACAGAGACATATATGCCTGTGAGACAGTGATCACTGTGGATTTGAGTCAGATGAGAGTGCCCTCTGCTGCCCAACACAGAGATGTACATGACATGTCTTATCTTTGAACACAAGATGTTACCACTATTTATGCATGGTTCATTGAGTTATGGAACTGGTCCTAAAATCTGCTTTTAAAATCAATCCAAGTAAGTAATTTTCTTATAGTTGTTTTGACTGGGCTCACAATAACAATATTACATAACATATTAACTTTTACTTAAAATTGTATATTCTAATTTCTGTTTTAAGTTTAAGTTTTTAAATCAATCACTGAAAACAGAGCTTTTCTTAAAGCTATTTAGTACCTTAACCAACATAAACCAGTCTGGACCAACATGGAATTCATGCTGGATTTTGTTGGATTTTTCAGCAGGGAGGAGGGGTAAATGATCTAACAAGGAGAAGGTTGGGGTCAAGACAAGACAGGGGAGCACATGGAACAATCCTTATCCTTAATCAATTATTCAATTAAAATATGTAAGGATTATTCAATTCAGAATTTTACAGAATGTTACAATTGATAATGAATAGTATTTAAACTTAAAAAGGCTAAAGTTTTTAATGGTGTACCTGGTAAAAGATAAGTAAAGATACTTTCTTGTTATATGCAATGCAACTAGCATGTGCTCAGTTCACAGATGACACAGAAAACTAAACTTGAAACATGAAAATAATAAAACATACATGGAAATGAATGTTATAAACATGATTTAGAAGAAGAATGTAAGTATAAAAGTGATTTTAAGGCAAAGATGAAATTGGATTAAACAGAGCTTAAACCTGTCTCTTCCATGCAGACACAATGCAGAAAGAGAAGAGGAGGAGCAAAGACAGGAATTCATATTAATGCTAAAGTTAAAGGGGAAGACATATACACAGACAGGCACATCAGGTGTACATTTGAATTTTTTTGCGTAATTCTACATATTAAATGTGTAGAATACTTTCCATACCCATTACACAAGCAGATGAGAGAGTGCACCAAACTATGAAAAAAGAGCATCCCGTGTGACCGAACCCTGAGACAGATCTGCTAGTTGATCTCTTCTCAACTGTTCTTCAGCCACACTGCTGCCCTGTGGTTTTGAAAGACCTCATCGCTTCAGATAAACAAAAACTATTGTGAGAGAATTGATTGAGACTTTAAGATGCATCATATTCTGATTTTCCCTTTTGCAACAGAATGTTTGTGTGTGTGTTCTCATTTATTTGGTTTGATTGAAGTAGCTGATCATTGAACTGCCTGTGTCAAATGTTTAATATTATAGAGACATATCGTGTCATTTGGTCTACATATTTTTTCTTACTTCCTTCTTCCTCATTTGCATTTGATGTCTTTTAGTCCGTTCACCTTTCATGTGACGCTGACATGGTTCTGCTCATCCTCTTCATTTTTACACTCTTTCTGGAGGTTCAACCTCAAAGTAAGTGACTTTCTTTTTTTTTTTAAAGTTTTATCTCAAGTCAGGTGTCTGTTCTCATCTGATTTAGTATAGTTTGCAGATTTTCTGTCAGAACTGCTGATTTTAGGTATCATCAACATTTTATTGAAAAATACAATAAACATTCACAGCCAAAACAACAATTGCAAAACATTTACAGATAAAATATAGCAAATTGTGGATAAGGGAACGTGATGAATAAATTGAATAAAATGAGATGGCTGGGAAAATGTATATACTATATATATATATATATATATATATATATATATATATATATATATATACACACACACATTTAATAATTTCAGGTCATCTCATATAAAGTTTGCTGAAGCCTACATTGGGCCTGGTTGAGGACCACTTCTACATATTTTACCATTTTATTACCACTTGATTCCTTGCAAGAGGTGCTGGAATCCTTGTGTTCAGCCGCTGTAATGTATATTTGGTGTATTGCTATCTAAAGGTTTTCTGTATTTCTTCTACAGGATTCTCTGATCAGGTTTGGCTGACAGCGTCTACAGCGCAGCTGAGATATGACAGACCGACAGACGCACACAGGGCTGATCGATCTCACTATATCACAGGTTTAAATCAGAGTAAGATGTTTCATTTGGTAACTGTTTAGCATCTTCTATGGACAGTGCTGCTCTCTTCTAAGCATTGTCATAATCCATTGGTTCCTCCACACTAATGTTCTCTGCTATATGTTGTTTTGCAGAAGATCGGCCAGTCATTAGAGTAGCCCATGACTCTCAAACTGATCATTTTAGAATTGACTGTCAAATACCAGGATCAGGAAATGCTTCTGCTTGTTTTATTTACATTGGAGATGAAAATCGGCTGATTCTAAAATCTCAAAAACCATCTGGAACAGCACACTGCATTTCTACACTCCACAGACATTATTTATTAAATCATCTGAAGTCAGTCAAGAGTAAAGTGATGAGCTGCAGTTATTCTCCAGAACCTGCATCATCCAAACGTTCACCATATAGTGACAAATTCAACCTGACAGGTATGTCATTTATTCTTATATGAATCTTCACATTTAATTTTAATATTTGTTTCTTAATGTATGTTTTTGTCTCTATAGCTTTTCTTCCTGTGCAAATTCAGTCATCAAGCACAACAAAAGCATCAATATTATGTAAGAGCTTCTGAAATATATAATTATTATGTTTGTGATGAATATATTAATGATTAGCTGGGCAAATTGTTTTCTGCAGATTCAACACCAACATTCTCTACAAGTGAAACAACAACAAGTAAGTAGACTAAATGTGACTCTAAATTATGATGATTTCTTTGAATTGTAATTTCTTTATATTTTCTCTATATTAACTCAAGAATCCGCAACTTGGTATGAGACCACAATAAACCCTACTGCTGGTGAGCTCCTTTTTTGTTAATAAAACACAATTTTATGAAAGTGTACGTAAAATACCTAGTTTTGCAATAACACTAAGCATTTAAAGAGATTTGACAAAACCGTACTGAAGGTAAAATACAGTTTTTCAGGACACACGTGGTTGAGTTCTGATCTGATGAGATGGGTTTTCCTTGCACAACCTCTGTGTTCATGGGGATCTGAAACACTAAGTTTTATTCTGTATTTGCCATAAAAAAGAGGAACAGTGTATAGAATCTAGATTCAACCACAAACCTGATTATAAAGACACCATTGTGCAATATAGCATTTAAATATTATATATTAGAGAGATGTCCTCAGATGGCGATTTACGCCCCTGGATTCAACATTTGATCATTTTATGGATTTTGTTCTTCTGTGGCATTCCTACAATCCCCTCCTTCGGGGGCTTTTATTTTTAAGAATGTAAAAGGTTCAAGAACCTAGAACACACTGAACCTTTTTCCTAAGTGTATATATCAAGGCAAAATGAATAAATACTTCATGGTTTGAGATTGTGAACTAACAATTGTTTGTCTCAATTTGATTTAAAATGCAGGTTAGCAAGTAATATGTCAAATTATTTGTAAATACATCCTTGGAGATGTTTAAATTAAGTCAAAAATATGCAAACTGTAAATTAGAAGAAAATAAGCTATGGAAATAAGAAATATTTGTATGTAATCATTATTTTATGGACTAAATTGCTATATTTTAGAAAATACTCATCCTTCACATCCTATCATTGTCACAAAGAAAACGACCACGGGTGAGTTCAACTTCTGAGTGTGCTCCAGTAAAAGCTGTTGTTGTTGAAGGTGATGCTGTTTAGAAATGTCTATTCCTCCTTTTCAACCATTCAGCTGTCAAAGCTTCAACTCCTGGTGAAACTGATGGCCTTAGGACACCACAAACAAGTATGTATTAACAATCGATTAATCGCTGAAAACTGAAAAGTTTGCATTTGGTGATAAATCGCTCTGATTTCTTGATGACACAAAGAAGCATGGCTCATCATGGCACTGGCGGCCACCAGCGGGGGGATTTTCCTGACCGGACTCATGGGCATCTGTCTGTTCTGCATCAGTAAGTTACCCACATGTGGATGTACAATAAACTCATTTGTTTTAAAACCTGTTAACTGTCACTCCTTATTGAGCACAGATGTGAAAATGCACTAAACTTAAATGAACTAATGGTCTCTTTAAAAAAATAAAAAATAAACACTCAAAAAATGAAATTGTATAATAAGTTATAGAAGTTATCATTTACTGTGAAGCAAATGTAGTGTATTTAGCAGTTTTATTTTATACAAAATAAATGTTTTAACTCTAAAATGACTATAAAATCAAAGCCATATGTCTAAAGTTGTGCTCCAATTTTGAAGTCATCTCAAAAATGGAGTTTCCCGTGGGATGTTGTTTAGCTGCTATACCAAAAGATAGCCACCAGATGGCAATCACCCTTCATTCATTTTATTTATACATTCTCCTGCGACAAATGAATACATTTGTCAATATCACTCCTCTCACAAAATCAAAAAAAAAAAAACTCGAGTCTCAGACCTTTCCAACAATGTGTTTTGTCAAGATTATAAAAGTTTGATTATAAAATAGTGCAGTGAATTTGGAACGTGACACCGCCCCCTAGGGGAAGAAGCCCTGAGGCTGACCCTTTCATTTAGTTACACCAATGTCCAACTTCAAAACGTTTTTTACAGGATGAATTGACACCTAATTTATGATGATTAATAACATATGTAATAGGACAAAAAGGGCAAAAAAGTGCACCAAGTGCAGTTAAGAGGTTTTAATAATCAATTTGCATCACAACACATTAATGCACTGGTATGGTGTATTTTACTAGGAAAGAAACCAAGAAAGAAGAGGTAAGACTTTTCTAGTGTACTTTATATATGTGTTTATCTGTTTAGAACAACAAAATGAACTTGTACTTTTATTATGTTTAGTCCTATGAAAACCTCTGTAGCAGCTGTTTCCCAGAGCCCAGGTAAATACAAATGATCCCACACAAATGATCATGTGCTGCATGATATGCATATTTTTGTGCAAAGTATGTTTTATAATGTTCATACAGAATAGAATATTTTTTCATGTTCCAGTGGTTGTTTACATTGCTTTGGTTACAAATGGTTTAAATGAAGGTATTGTATTTCTAATGTGGCAGATGAAGACGACACTGAAGACAATGAGAAACATTCTGAAGAAAATGAGGCGAGTACAACAGATCTTTTTCTTCAAATTTTTAACATACTTCTTTCATTTCATAAATGTATAATTTACTTTCTTTGTTCTCTAGGAAAAATTGTACCACATGTACTGCACTATTCCTGATGTTTCTAAAGACACTCCTGAGTTATACAGTTTCGCACAGATGCCTAATCATTCTCTGCTGATTTAATTTATCTTTCATTATGTCATTATAATTCAAATAATATTGTCATTTAAAGAGATTGTTTTACTTTCAGACAGAACCACACACACACACGTTTATTGTACTGAAATCCTACTATGTCACTTGCATAATAATTTGGAACACATATAAAAGTTATTGTGCCAATAGGGCTGTTAATAGAAGAAAATAAAAACAACATTTAACTGAACACTACCACAATTTATAGCAGATATTTTTATGCAGTGATATAGCTGTTTCGTGTCACAGTGCATGACATGTAAGTGTGGTCTCGTCTGGTGATATACATAAATGGACTGCACAATATAATAAATGATTTCCTGTGGTCTAATCCTCTCATTGTGATATTGTTCTGTCTCTTTTCTTACTGTAATGAAGTTCAATCGTAACAAGGAAGGAAGAAGGCAGGGTCGGCTTGCTTGAGACTTGGGTTACTTTTATTATACTCTTTTTGTCACAGAACATAAGTGCCGCCCACTGGCGTTCAAAATAAACTTAAAGGTTTCTCAATGCTCAGTCCAACAGCTCTCCAGAGCTCTCTCTGTGTGTGTGTGTGTGTGTGTGTGTGTGTGGGGTGGGGTGGGGTGGGGGTTCCCAAGCCTCCAGACAGTCTCTCTCCCAGAACACCTCTTCCTGGTGGTTTATATGGTCTCCGCCTAAGTGATCAGAAAACTGTATATCCACATATGTAGTGAAGAAGAGTTTTATTTTATCATGTCTGATCCAGTGCCGAGGCTAGTGAACCACATGCATTCATATACTATTTACAAGTATCTGGTTAACTACACAACATATCAACACACTGCATTTTACTGAGGAGGGAGAGGTGAGCCTTTTAGTTTACTTCATGTAGATGTGAGTGCTATTTAAGTGCTTTACTTGTTTGAAACAGGAAATACAATTTCTATTTTTATTATGTGTAGTCTTATGATAGCTTCTGTAGGAGCCGTTTAGAACCCAGGTCAGTCACCATCTTCAACACCAATGATGTGCTACATCTTTTTGATAAATTTAGAACAAGACATTTTAATGTTTTATAATGTTCATACAGAAGTTAAAAAGGGACTGTTGTTGCTGTTGTTCTCAAGCCAACTTCAAAGTTTGTTTACGAAGTTAATGTTTCTGTAGTATGAAGCGGGGGTGGGCCGAGGGAAAACTTGATTCAAGCATTAAAGGGATAGTTCACCCAAAAATGAAAATTAGCCAATGATTTACTCACCCTCGAGTTATAGATGATAAGATATTTTTCTTTCAGACGAATACAATCAGAGTTATATTAAAAAAGTCCTTGGTAAACAAAGCTTTATAATAGCAGGAATTGTTGCTCTGTATGAAGTCCATAAAAAATGCATCTGTCCATTAAATAATATGCTCCACACGGCTCTGGGGTGGGTTAATGAAGGCCTTCTGAAGCGTATCGATGCGTTTGTGTAAGAAAAATATCCATATTTAAAACTTTATAAAGTAAGGTTTGGCCGATTGCCTTCTGTATTCAATTTATGGAAAAAGTATTGAAAGTGCCTCTACGTTTCAAAAGACTTACGCAATCAGGTACACTCATCAGACGTCGCATGCGCATCTTAAACTGCGATCACTAGCTGATTTCTCTGGATTTAAACATTATTGGAAACATAAGGTATAATGTAAATACACAAATCAAAAAAATATATAACATTGTGTTACACTATTTTAAGGTGTCATCATTACAGTGCAATTCAATATTTAAGTACTGAGTAACATTGAGTAACTACATGTACTTTAAATAGGGTAAGGGATTAGGGTTTGGTTGAGGGTTAGTTGCATGTAATTATGCATCATTTACTGTCATTACTATGGTAAGTTCATGTAACGTGTGACAAGCAGGGCGGGCGAGAGCCGTAAGAGGATTTGAGACCGGTGTGACGTGCAGGTGATAAAATAAAATGTTACCTAACATTGTTCTAGTTTTTTTGTGTGTGGATATTTCAATCCAAAAATTTTACATATTGTGCCTTGTCCAAACTCGGGTCCTGGAGGGCCACTGTCCTGCAGAGTTTAGCTCCAATCCCAATTAAACACACCTGAACCTAATCAAGGCAAATAATAAGACTTTGATTAGATTCAGGTGTGTTTAATTGGGGTTGAAGGTAAACTCTGCAGGACAGTGGCCCTCCAGGAGCAGGATTGGACACCCCTGCTTTAAAGGGATAGTTCACCTTAAAATGAAAATGAAGTTATCATTTACTCACCCTGGTGTTGTTGTAACGTCGTATGCCGTGCATGGGATCATTCTGTTACACTTTTGCATCTTATTTTTGTAAAAATTCTCCTTTTGTGGTCCGAAAAAGAGGGGAAAACTATAATATGAGAAATTCTTATGCATGCATGATTTACATTGCACATGGTTGTAGTGTATAGTCTTTACACTTATCGTTTCCTGTGGTCTGATGCGCTACTTCCTAATTCATCTATTGTGTGGGTCTTGTCTCTTTTCTTACTCTTGCTGTAATGGAGTTGTTCTTCTTCATTGCGTTTCAGCTCCTCATGGAGGTTCAGTCTTACAGTAAGTCATCTCTGCTGTTTATTGTCTTTTCAAATATGTCCACATTTATAGTGGATAAAGTTTTATTGGCTAAAATATTTCAGCATGTCTGATATATGTGAAGTTTTAATATGAACATACAAACACGTGAATTACAAACTACCTGATAAAGCTGAGGATCTCTGCTGGCCGTCCCCCTCTTTATTTCTTCATTTATTGTATTGTGTTGTGATTTGAGACCTTGTGTGTGTTTTGTCTTGATCGGATGTTTTTTTGTTTTTAATTAATTTTTGTATGTTTAAATAAAATGATTTTGTCTTTATACTTTGTCCACATCTCCATGCTCATCCTGACCTTAGCAATGAACCTGTGAGCCCTTGTGTAGGGCTGTTATTTCCTGCTGTAGTCGACTATCAGTTAACAGTCAAACTCTCAGTTGCCTTGGTTAAACTGAAGCTCTTTTTATAACCGGACCACTCTTCAACAAATAACATTTTTTTTTTAAAAGCTTTTACAATAATATGACGTTTTTGGTGAGTTTATAATGTAATACATTTCTCATAATGTAAAAATTATTACATTATGAGCTCAAGATTTTATTAAGTTTTGAGAAATAATTACATAATAAATATTTTATTACAATAATAATGTAATAGTTATTACATTACGTGCAGTTTTTACATTATGAGTGCTGTTGGAAGAGTGCGCGGGCCCAGAAACAGGTTTCTGGTGTATGCTGAGATAAGTCAGAAATGGGTTCACTTCTAAGTTTATGGGTCACTGATATCCAAAATGAATAAACAGATCCATATGGCATGCAAATAGTCATCAGTACTAACCAATGTGCATTGTGAGCAAATATCTGTCGCTTAGACCCATTTTGAACTTTTCTTTTGAGTGACGTGAGTCCTGTGAATGATCGTGTACTGTATGAGCTGAAGATTTGTAATGCTAGTCATAGAAAAGATTTTACAACAGATTTCCTTCAAGAAGTCTGTGTTGGGGCGACAGCCAAGTCATTTTAACATTTAGCCATTGCTAAAATGTATTGTTGTATTGTTATTTGAAATAAGTTTATGAAGTTTGGAAGTTATGAAGTTTTTGCTTTATCGAGTATTACTGTATACATCAGCAATAATCAGCAGCTTTTAATCAAAAATATGGTATTCATTTATGACTATTATTGTACATTGTCAGTAATATTAAACATTGTCAATAAGATGCAATGATTGATTGATCTGTTTTGTGTTGTTGCAGAAGCTCCTGCTGTAAAAGTGTCTCCAGACGTCCTAACAGAGTCCAGCTCAGTGAAGATGATCTGTGAGACTCCAGCAGATGTTACAGTGAAACAGTGTCATTTCTACATAAACAGAGAACAGAAGAATATAAAAGTCAATCGGTCATGTGAGCTCAATCTCACTGATGCTGAAGTGATCGGATGGGCAGCTGTAAAATCACCTGCATCTGTCCACATTACCTGCTTCTACACAATACATGAGCTCGGGATTGATAAACCATCATCTCATTCTCCTGCTGCCACACTGACGGTTCTAGGTGAGAGATTTCACTGCTCGTCTGGTTTGGAAACTGTTATTGCAATGTTTGTTTATTGCAAATTTTTTGACTTGAACAGGTTCACTTCAGAAACCCTTCATCAGTGTTAGTGACGATGATGTCCTGATCATTTGTGAAATACCACTTTCAGTCAGAGCTGATTTCATCTGTCGTCTCTACACTGAGGATGGTCGTCTGTACAGAAGTGTCTCTCAGAGGAGTCAGTCTGGAGAACATCAATGTGTGTTTTATTCAAGTCATAGCGATCTCTTCACACGGTCAGTGAACAGCAGACAGCTGAGCTGTGATTATTCACTCAACACTGAACGTCAGATCAGATCACCACGCAGTGACACACACACCATCAGAGGTGAGGACAATTACTGTAATTTTTTTTTTTTTACATTTTTAATCAGACACCTATAGAATTCTGATGCCAGTACGATTTATGTAGGTCTAATGAAAGTTTGATCAATAAAAGAAAAAGTTGGTTTTTAGAACAAACTAATTCAGAAAAGAGTTATACAGTATATACATATATAGGGCACTTCTGGATAGACAAGATTTATAAAGCCGCATATAGGAAAGAGCTGAATACGGTTAACCATAATCCATGTGGTGTGTTGGGACTCATTCATTGTAGTTCATTATCATCCATGGAGTCATAAAAAATTGTTGTGGGATGCTATTAATGAATAAGGACAGAAAACTTCTTACACAGAATAACTAATTCCTTTTCAGACATACACTTCACCACAATGTGACTTTAGCAAGTAAACTATCTGATACATTTAGGCAGGATGGAAGAATCGCTTCAGCTGACTGCGACACCGTTTTGAACTCTGTGACTATAAAAATGAACACACTAATGTTAAATAAATGGTGGAGTCAGAAGTATTTCATCAAAATATCTTTCTTATTAATTATGACTGGATTTAATATGATTTCTATACACAATGGCAATAAAATGAACAGGATGGAAATAAAGAGCAATTGCTCGGTTTGTGACTGACAGCTAGTTTACATGAGTGCCAAATACATTTTGAAGTGTTAATATTATGGTATAAATGTTTGTATTTTGATAAACCAACTAACACCACAAAAATCATTAAATCAATTTTTTATGTCTGTGCTGTTGTTTCCTCTCCAAAATTACACATAACACAACAAAATGAAAGTTAAGCATGCAGATTTATGAGATTTCAAGATGAACACATTATGTTTTCTTTTGTCTTCATGAGCTCTTCCTCAGGCCAAGTTAACAGCGTCAGCTTCAGTTATTCTGGAAACAGACACAGTTCAGCTGAGCTGTGAGAATACTGAACATCTGAAGATGGAGATGTGTGTCTTTACATGAATGGAAGAGAAAGTAACTCAAAACTGAGCACATCATGTCAGCTCTCACTCACTGGATCTCAGATCATTAACTGGTCAGGAGGTCAGAGTTCATCTGTGAGAATAACCTGCTTCTACACTGTGAAGGAGTCACAACAACAAAAACCATCTCCTCTCTCTGATCCAGTGACAGTAACAGTCCAGAGTAAGTTTAATATATTAATGTCAACCAATATGATTGATGTGATGTCAAGTTACACCACAAGTATGTGACGTATGGTAAAGAAAAAACCTAAAGTTTGCAAATAATGTAAAATGACCACATAATGCTGGTAAATTGTACCTGCAGGTTCAAGAACCACCACTGCACATACTACTATTAGTTCAACAAGAACCATCAATGCAAATAAAACTACTACAGCAATGACAACTAGTAAGTTTGTTATATTACTCCTTTTCTGGTTATTGTAGATTAAATTTGAGAAACAATTTCCTTTCGAAAAGTGATTCCCCTTGCAACCTGCCAACAAATAAGGCAAAGGAAACCATGTGTAATTTAATTTACTCTTCCTCGGTTGTAACAGTCACTGTGTAGAATTAATATGTTGGATTCAAATGTCAGATACAGATGAAAAATATAGCTGGGATTCATTTTCAAAGTATCTGTTCATCTGTAACTCATAGTGTAAGTCTCTGAATGTAAGTGAGAAATACACAGAAAATTCAACAAAGACAAGGCTCATGATTGTGCTGCTTTTTTCAGCATGGTTTGTTTATGAATTTTGTATAATTTTTCAAACATTCTATTTACCATAACTACATTCTGTAGCTATTTTTTTCTGCAGTTTGCATGGCAACCTCTACTCTTCCTGGTAACAGAACTATATCAGAACATGGTATGTAGGTGCCAAATTGCCAGCAAATGGCAATATTTGTTTCGCTCCTAATACTGGATGAACATTGCATGTTTCAACCAATATGTTAGCCTATTTTAGTGTATTTTACACATACATAGAGAAAAATAATTTTAGATCCATCCCCCACTTTCCATTGATCTATTATCTTGGTTATTACTATTAATTCAGTAAAATGTTAAGATTTATGCCAGTCTTTGTAAAGACAATTTTTATTTTAAATACAACTCATGATGTTCTCACTGCAGATTCAAGAGCAGATTCCACTCAAAAAGCACAATTTCATATGAAAGTAATTCTAGGAGTTACCAGAAATTGAGAAAAGTACATTAAAAAAAAAAAAAAAATTCCCATACATTTTACAGTTTGGTGCTGTTGTGTAAACATGAATGAGTTTAAGGCCCGGTTTCAAAGACAGGGCTTAGATAAAGTCAGGATTAGGCTTTGGTTAAATTAAGGCATTAAGTATCTTTTATAAAAGTGCCTTAAAAAAAGCATAACTGTTGTGCATCTGGAGACAAAACAATGGCACTGACTACCACTGTAGTTGGCAAGGGATGCAAATAAATGTGGTCAGTGAGAATATTTAATGTAGTGATTGATCTGTTTTGTGTTGTTGCAGAAGCTCCAGCTGTAAAAGTGTCTCCAGACGTCCTAACAGAGTCCAGCTCAGTGAAGATGATCTGTGCGACTCCAGCAAATGTTACAGTGAAACAGTGTCATTTCTACATAAACAGAGAACTGAAGAATAAAGTCAGTTGGAAGTGTGAGCTTGATCTCACTGGTGCTGAAGTGATCGGATGGGCAGCTGTAAAATCACCTGCATCTGTCCACATTACCTGCTTCTACACAATACATGAGCTCGGGATTGATAAACCATCATCTCATTCTCCTGCTGCCACACTGACGGTTCTAGGTGAGAGATTTCACTGCTCGTCTGGTTTGGAAACTGTTATTGCAATGATTTGTTTTTTTTATTAATTATGTATAAATTGACTTAAACAGGTTCACTTCAGAAACCCTTCATCAGTGTTAGTGACGATGATGTCCAGATCAACATAACATGTGAAATACCACTTTCAGTCAGAGCTGATTTCCTCTGTCATTTCTACACTGAGGATGGTCTTCTGCACAGAAGTGTCTCTCAGAGGAGTCAGTCTGGAGAACATCAATGTGTGTTTTATTCAAGTCATAGCGATCTCTTCACACGGTCAGTGAACAGCAGACAGCTGAGCTGTGGTTATTCACTCAACACTGAACCTGAGATCAGATCACCACGCAGTGACACACACACCATCAGAGGTGAGGACTTGTCATACATTATATGAGAAATATTTATATTATAATAGTAAACAAAATAATTTAATATTACTATTTAATATTATTTAACATTATTATTGTATTTGAAATATTATTACTGTATTAAAACATGTCCATGTGGTTAACATATGTTAACATATTTATAAATATATATATTTTTAAATTGCAATATTCAGGTCTGCAAAAAGTCTTGCAAATTAGTAAAAATAAACATTCTAAAAAATATTTAATCAAGTGGATATTCCTCTGTGCGAGAGCTTGTGTTGATTGAAATGTAGGGTAAAATGTTAAAAGTAATTTATAAATCTGTCCAAATATTTATTTAATTATTCAATAATCTAACAATCATGAATGGCTGGGAAGATCATGGAAAAATCACGGAAATTCATTAGTGTGTATAATGTGTGTGAATCATGAATATAATGAGACTGTTTGGACCAATGAGGTTTCTCTACCCAGCTGTTGCTAAAAACAGAATCCAAGCAATCGAAATGTCCCATTTCTTTTTGATCACTACTCATTATTTTCCTTTCTTTGTCTTCATGAGGTCTTCCTCAGGCCAAGTTAACAGCGTCAGCTTCAGTTATTCTGGAAACAGACACAGTTCAGCTGAGCTGTGAGAATACTGAACATCTGAAGATGGAGATGTGTGTCTTTTACATGAATGGAAGAGAAAGTAACTCAAAACTGAGCACATCATGTCAGCTCTCACTCACTGGATCTCAGATCATTAACTGGTCAGGAGGTCAGAGTTCATCTGTGAGAATAACCTGCTTCTACACTGTGATGAAGTCACAACAACAAAACAATCTCCTCACTCTGATCCAGTGATAATAACAGTAAAGAGTAAGTTTTTTAAATGTATATCTTGAAATAACTGATCTATATACAACAGTAAAACTTCTTAATTTTCTCAAAAACAAATGACTTCACACGTTTTTTTTATTTGTTTAATGTGTGATAGTCTCTAGTGGTCAAACTTAATATTAATGCCAGTGCTACTGTAATTACAGTTTAATTTCCAAACTAAATGTACAATGCCATTGTTGATATAACAGTGGTCATTGTCTCAACAGCGAGCCCTTCTCCTACAGCTTTGACCAGAGCCATAGCCATAAATATTTTATTTATTTGCTTGTTTGTCTTAATGCAACAAACGTGTGACATACACCTTACATTTCAACATACACACAATCATAACCTTTGCATATTAATACTTTAATGTTTTATTTGTCTAATGTGTGACAGTCTCTTCTGGTCAAACTTTGACAACTGCCACAAAAACAAGTGAGAAACCTTACGTCTCAAATACCTGCAGATGATTCTCATTGAGCATTTCTGATGTTATATTATTGTTTGTTATGCTGTAATATCAATGCCAGTGCTACTGTAATTACAGTTTAATTTCCAAACTAAATGTACTTTGCCATTGTTGATATAACAGTGGTCATTGTCTCAACAGCGAGCCCTTCTCCTACAGCTTTGACCAGAGCTATAACAACATGTGGGTGCTTTATTTTATTTATTTGTTTGTCCAAATGAAACATGGGACCTTACATTTCAACATACACACCCTTATCAATTTTACAATGTATTTAAAACACCTTTGCATATTAATTTCTGCTGTTTGCAGTCTATTTTAAATTCATTTAAATGACTAAACCAGTGATAGGTGGATGTTGTTTTTTATTCGTATCACATTAAATTATTCTGCCCAGCTCACTTTTCAGTTTTAATATATATTAATATTATTATTGTATGTTATACTGTAATACCACAACCAAATAGAGTTTTATTTCCAAACTAAATTAATCCTTTGACATCGGTGAATTCTCTTTGCAGCTTCAACAGCGCCCTCTACTGGTGACACTTTGACCAAAACAACCTGTGAGTGAAGTTTATTTAAAATAAATCACTTGTCAAGCACACCGAGGCATTTTGCTCATTTCACTTTAAATTGCTTCAATCTGAAATTATTCTTTCTTATAGTTTATTACAGCTTTCTTATGTGACTATAAGTCAGTCGCAGGATTTAGCAGTCAAATATTGAGATATACAGTATAATTACATCTTAAGTGAGTAATTAACCATCGTCATTGGCTTATAGTTTCATATCTCATCTCACTCTGACAGTGTTGATTCCATCAGCCTCTGCTCGGCCGGAAACCACCAGAGATTCAGAAATATTGAGTGTATTTTTGCTTTGTTGATAAGAGAATATTAAATAGGCTATCTATGTTCAGTGTTAAATAAGAAGAATCATTATCTTGACAGTGAGATCATAGAAACACTGATGCAGTTTTTTATTGTAATATGATTTCATGGGATCTTTTCTGTTGCAGCTGTTCCTCACACGGATCACATTCACTCTGAAGGTTCATTCACTCACAACACATACAATCTGATTTTCTCAACATTTGTAAAAAACTAAATCATTGAAATTTCCTCCTTTCATGATCATATGATGTGGCATGTTCATTTCAAATGAATTTGTAAAATTATTTGTACAGAAATGATAATATATTTACAGTATGTAGCTAATGAAATCATATACCGTCTGCGCTAGTTTATCAGGAAGTGGCGATTTTGCTTTAATGCAAACATTTTATGCGATATTCCCATTTTGCACACGTTAAATGCGTAACTTTGGATGAAAACAGCCATCGTGAACTCTAGACCGTCTTTGACAAAAACATGATTTTCTCAGCTTTTTGCTCAGAATTTTGCTTTTTTATGAAACTTACTAACATTCAAATGTTGATTAAAAATGATGCATGAAGCTAGAATAGGCTCTGTTCTTTCTTTTGAATATTGCATGACAAATAACAAAACAAAATATTCCAGGGGCCATGAGAGTTCTGTGAAAATGATCTAAACTGCTGGCAACTTTTTTCAAAAGTGAGTTAAATGTTGCTGAAAGCATCTTCAAGTCATCTGTAGACTTCAGTGATGCAGACTGATTGACAGATTTAAAGCATCAGAATATTAAATCTAATTTCTGTATTTTAACACTTTTAGAACACTTTTAAAACCATCTATTCAGTGCTAACAATAAAGTTGCATTCTAACTGCAGCATGTTATTAACAATTTTGCACAATTAGCATATAGTGTCCTACTTGTTCAGTTTGTATTCACTGTAAAAATGATTGTAAATTTAACTCTAAATGACTGTTAATGTAATAACAAATTGTTACATTCATGCAATTTTACAGTAAAATATTGTTAAATGTACCATTTTTGGAAGTAAAAAAAAGAATAAATCATTTTATAATTTACAGTGAATAGACATAAGTTGACATTCCTTTTGGCTCTTCACATTTGATGTTTTTGAATTTTAATAATTATGTTTCTTTGTTATCGGTTATATACATCAGGATTTTTTGCAGCTTATAATGTTTATTGCATTAATTTAGTGTCATGTGTGCGATAACCTATATATTAGTATTTACATCATCTTGTGGAAAAGCTTTTTGTGATGAACTTTCAACTCATTTATCATGTGACTTTCTCTTTGCCATCAGTGTTATTACGGTGGATGTAATAGGTAGTACGAAACATATTTTTGAGTAGCAGCGTGGCCTTGCTAATTCAACAGAAAAGAGATGTTGCGATTTTTATAAATTAGTTTAAATTATAAAATTTACAGGTTGTTTTATAAATATGTTAACATTTTTACAGAATAGCAACCGCAGCTTTGTAATAAGGACAGGATGTTTTTTGCAGTGTTATTTTCTGTTAAACAACTGTCCGTTCAATGAGCAACTGAACCACTTGATTTTGTCTAATGTTTTAGTCTGAAGGTGAAGATAGACGAGGTAAATCAAAATAACAGCTTTGTTTATTAACTATGGGAAACCCAGGCGATCTAATATGATAGCACAAACAAAAAAGTGTGCAATGCACAAACAATATACCAGCCAATGAACTGAGGAAACTGAAGGACTTGAACTCAAATACAGACAGGTGTGTAATTAAATGAATATCCATAGCAAACCAAGGACTGGCGGGAACAAAGCACAGGAAACAGGTTAATATGAGAAACAAACTAAAACACAAAGAACGTGACGTTCTGCGGCTTTTATGTATCAAAGAGTAAACATGAGACCAAATATGGTTGTAACACTTTTTTCTTCAGCACCTAAAACTACCCTTTTTTTAGCTACACGTCTGAAACTTTTAGGCAAAGTACACACATTTGTCTACTACAAATGACAACAAGGTTATTCAACTACATCACAGACTTTGTGAGACGATGACAAATATATATTGGTCCTATGTTAAATCCTACCCAACTACTGGGGTAGGTTGTAACATACTGGGGTAAGTTGGTAGACAAAATGCACAAAAACTAAGGGCACTCCAAGTGATATGCCACAACAACAGTTTTATTTTAAATGAATGGCTTCAACAATAAAATATGTGTAAATATGGGGAGTGTGTGTGCATGTACACATGTGTGTTTGTGCATGTCTGTATGTGCACATTCATGTGTGTGTGTGTGTGTGTGTGTGTGTGTGTGTGTGTGTGTGAGTGTGTGTGTGTGAAAGCTAATTAACATAAACATAGACATTCTGTAGAATTATTAAAATCACAAAATGTTCTAAGTTGTATGTAAGTGGATGGTTGTTTAAGAACACGTGTTACTCATTGTTTAGCTAGCTGTATTAGCATTGAGCTTTGTAATTAGCAGGAGGTTGATACACAATTCTTTACTAGAGAAACTACACTCATACAACATTATCCACAACAGTAGAAGTGTTTTTTTTTTTTTTTTACTTTCTTACCTCAGAATTAGATTTTCTGCTGTAGCTTCAGGAGATATAGCAACACAGACTGGAAAACCTCCATGTTGGATCGTAAAAGGAAGCCAGAGAATACTGAAACAGTCATTTGACTCCTATCTTATCCGTGATTTGTGGAATTGGTAGTGTTACAACTCTCCCCATGTCACAACTATACCCGGTCTCCCCTATTTAATAAAGTGACCACTGACTTAACAAAGTGTTCCACAATATTCATTTTGATATTATGATCTAGTCTTTCTTAAAATCTATTAATGGTTCAGTTATTTTACCTTCACATTTTAATGTTACTTTTACAAAACTATCTTCTGTCTTTCTGAGTCTGTGAGCCTGCAAAATGTTTTACATTTGCCCCGTGCCTGCTGAAAGGTAGCCTCCTGATGTACGTTCATCTTCACAGTTCACAACTGCACAAGCATTAAATACTTTCCTGTGGTCTGATGTGTTACTTCCTAATTCATCTATTGTGTGGGTCTTGTCTCTTTTCTCACTCTCGCTGTAATGGAGTTGTTCTTCTTCATTGCGTTTCAGCTCCTCATGGAGGTTCAGTCTTACAGTAAGTCATCTCTGCTGTTTAATGTTGATTTAATACTGAATTTCCACATTTGTAGTTAAAATAAGTTTAATTTTCTAAAATATTTCAGGATGTGTGATCAGTACGTTCATGTTGCAGTAGAGCAAACACATGAACTTACAACCTCTGCTTTAAGGTATAAGGTATATTAGTTTTACGTTAGCAATGTCATTAAAATGTTTTAAACTGATTCCAACTGGGGGTAATTTCCCCCATAATTTTACTATTCATTGTATAGTTTGGTGCTGTTGTAAAGACATTAATGACTTTGACGTCTAAAACCTTCTAGGCTTTAGTTAAATTAGGATATTTAAGTATCTGTTTATTTAGTTATAACAGCTCAAACATGCATTTTAGACTGGGACTAGGCTTAAAGAAAACGTGGCTAGAAGAAAACTGCAGTGCAAAAGTCCTCAGTGAAACAGCCCCTCCTAACTTTACTTTTATGAGTGTGTGTAGAGCGTTTAGGAGGGGTGGCGGTGTTGGTGCTCTTTTTAAAGATGTCTATCATTGTAAGCAAGTGTCATTTGGTGACTATCTGTCTTTTGAATATCTGGGTATTGTGTTAAAAGGTGCTCCACGCATCCTGCTTATCATTATTTACAGGCCTCCAAAATACTCTCCAGCCTTTACTGAGGACTTTACAGAGCTGTTATCAATAATCTCCTCAGAGTTTGATTGTTTTGCCATTGCTGGGGATTTTAACATTCACATTGACAATGCTGAATCCAGTACAACAAAAGAGCTCATGACTGTTCTTAACAATTTTGATTTGACACAGCATGTACATGATCCCACACACAATCGTGGACACACTCTAGATTTACATATCAGCAAGGGTCTAAACATTTCATCAATTGTTGTTAAAGATGTAGCATTGTCTGATCATTTCTGTATTTTCTTTAATATTTCAATCTCTCCTGCCATTGAAGCTAGATCAGTCTCTGTCAAAAAGAGAAGCTTAAATGAGAACACTAGTGTGCTATTTATGAAGGTTATATCTCTAACACCAAGCATATCTGCAGACTCATATCTGACAACAGACATATCTGTTGATTTTCTCCTTGACTCTTTTAACTCAAAAGTTAAGAGTGTAATTGATGATATTGCTCCTGAGAAAGTCAGGAAAAAGAGTGGCAGACAGAAAGCACCTTGGAGAAACTCAACGGCAGTGCAAATAATGAAAAGACAATGCAGGAAATCTGAACGCATGTGGCGGAAGACAAAACTTATAGTCCGTTATAACATCTATAAAGACAGCCTTCATGATTTCAATGAAGAGCTAGGCAAAGCTAGACAGACCTTCTTCTCAAATATTATAAACAGAAACATAAACAACACGCGCACTCTTTTTGCTACTGTAGAGAGACTGACAACCCCGAGTCACATTCCCAGTGAAATGCAGTGAGTTTGCTTCCTTCTTCTCCGAGAAAATCAACAATATCAGAAAGGCGATCAGCACATCAGCTTGAGCGTGATCAGCGTGATCAGCTTGAGTTTCTCTGGGGTCAGTCAGATCAGACCACAACCTCAGAAAGTTACTATGTCTGATTTCAGAGCAATTGACTGTAAAACTTTAGAAGAAACGGTACAGCACCTTAAAACATCAACCTGCGCCCTTGACACACTCCCCACTTCTTTTTTCAAAAGTGTGTTTAACTGTTTAGAAGCAGATCTGCTAGAAGTGGTAAACTCATCACTTCTCAATGGGACTTTTCCAAACTCCTTAAAACTGCAGTAGTTAAGTCTCTTCTGAAAAAGAGAAATCTGGATAACTCCATATTGAGCAACTACAGACCAATCTCAAATCTCCCCTTCATAGGCAAGATCATTGAAAAAGTTGTCTTCAGTCAGCTGAACAAATTCTTAAGCTCAAACGGATACTTTGACAATTTTCAATCTGGTTTCCGACCACATCACAGTACAGAGACAGCGCTTATAAAGATAATAAATGATATTCGCTATTGTAATGGTCTGCTCACCGGCCTTCCCAAAAAGACCATAAGACAACTGCAGCTCATACAGAACGCTGCGGCCAGGATTCTGAGCAGAACCAGAAAATATGACCATATCACGCCAGTCCTCAGGTCTTTACACTGGCTTCCAGTTACATTTAGGATCGATTTTAAAGTATTATTACTTGTTTATAAATCACTTAATGACCTAGGACCTCAATACATTGCAGATATGCTGATTAAATATAAACCCAACAGATCACTCAGATCATCAGGATCAAGTCAGTTAGAAATACCAAGAGTTCACTCAAAGCAAGGAGAGTCTGGGTTCAGCTATTGTGCCAGCCGCAGCTGGAACCAGCTTCCAGAAGAGATCAGATGTGCTCCAACAGTAGCCACATTCAAATCCAGACTCAAAACACATCTGTTCAGCTGTGCCTTTACTGAATGAGCACTGTGCCACTGTACGTCCGACCAATTGCACCTAATCTAATCTATGCATCATCTTTATTATTTTTTTATTATTTTTTTTATCTATATATATAATCATTTTATTCTTTTTAATTATCTTTACAACTGTATATTTCAATTTTTCCTTATTTTTAAAATTCTCTTACAACTGTTTTAATTATCCTGTTTTTATTTTTAATTCTTACACGTGGTATTCTTATTTCTTATGCATATGTTGTCACTATTTTAATTTCATTTTCTATGTAAAGCACTTTGAATTGCCATTGTGTATGAAATGTGCTATATAAATAAACTTGCCTTGCCTTAAGCCATTACCATGAAAGCAGGAATTAATTTGTTTCAAGGTTAAACCAAAACATGGACCACAGTTGGAAAATGATGCATGTAAACATGTTCAGTAAAATGTAATGATTGATTGATTGATCTGTTTTGGTTGTTTCAGAATCTCCTACTTTAAAAGTCCTAAGAGAGTCCAGCTCAGTGAAGATGATCTGTGAGACTCCAGCAGATGTTACAGTGAAACAGTGTCATTTCTACATAAACAGAGAACTGAAGAATATAAAAGTCAGTTGGAAGTGTGAGCTCGATCTCACTGATGCTGAAGTGCTCGGATGGGCAGCTGCAAAATCACCTGCATCTGTCCAGATTACCTGCTTCTATGAGGCGGACAATAATAAATCATCATCTCATTATGCTGCCACACTGACGGTTCAAGGTGAGAGATTTCACTGTACTTCTCTGCTACACACTGACTGTGCAATGTAAGATTTCACTGCTGTTCACATCAGTGATAGTGATGTTACACCTATAGGGCAGTGATGGATACATTTACCATCAATTGCTATGTACCTAATGTAATGCTGGATGGACAAAAAGAGCTAAATGTGGTAATAAATCCCTGTGGTGTGTTGAGACTCATTCATCCCTGTGGGTGTGTGTCAGACCATGAAGTCAGAAACAACATACTGAAGTCAGAAACAACATACTGAAGCTGATTCTATATCAGTTGTGGACAGTGTGAAACAGTACAGTGATCTGTAACAACCACCAGAGAATCAGAAACATTGAGTGTATTTTTGCTTTGTTGATAAGAGAATATTAAATATCTGTGTTCAATGTTAAATAAGAAGAATCCTTTTCTTGACAGTGAGATCATAGAAACACTGATGCAGTTTTTTATTGTAATATGATTTCATGGGATCTTTTCTGTTGCAGCTGTTCCTCACACGGATCACATTCACTCTGAAGGTTCATTCACTCACAACACATACAATCTGATTTTCTCAACATTTGTAAAAAACTAAAACATTGAAATTTCCTCCTTTCATGATCATATGATGTGGCATGTTCATTTCAAATGAATTTAATAAAAACAATCTTCACATAATATATCTGATATAGATATAAACATGGATTAAAGGCTTATTCTTGTCTTTTGACAGGCTCATGGCTTTCAGTAGTGCTGATTTTCACTGGTATTGGTTTATTTCTGTCTGGACTCGTGGGATTCTTCTGTCTCTGCCACTTTGACAGTGAGTTTACATATGCATAACCTGAGCTCCATGATATAGAAACATATGATAGTAAAGTCTGTATCTGTGCAGGTTCTAATGACGTTCTCACAGAGGTGATCTACAGCTCCTGTCAGGTGGAAACAACACCTCTGATAACTTCCTCTGTCTGCTCCTCGAAACACAGATGAACCGTTTCATTGCTTCACTTGTTGCACCTCTGAAGAGAAAAAAATATTTGTACAGAAATGATAATATATTTACAGTATGTAGCTAATGAAATCATATACCGTCTGCGCTAGTTTATCAGGAAGTGGCGATTTTGCTTTAATGCAAACATTTTATGCGATATTCCCATTTTGCACACGTTAAATGCGTAACTTTGGATGAAAACAGCCATCGTGAACTCTAGACCGTCTTTGACAAAAACATGATTTTCTCAGCTTTTTGCTCAGAATTTTGCTTTTTTATGAAACTTACTAACATTCAAATGTTGATTAAAAATGATGCATGAAGCTAGAATAGGCTCTGTTCTTTCTTTTGAATATTGCATGACAAATAACAAAACAAAATATTCCAGGGGCCATGAGAGTTCTGTGAAAATGATCTAAACTGCTGGCAACTTTTTTCAAAAGTGAGTTAAATGTTGCTGAAAGCATCTTCAAGTCATCTGTAGACTTCAGTGATGCAGACTGATTGACAGATTTAAAGCATCAGAATATTAAATCTAATTTCTGTATTTTAACACTTTTAGAACACTTTTAAAACCATCTATTCAGTGCTAACAATAAAGTTGCATTCTAACTGCAGCATGTTATTAACAATTTTGCACAATTAGCATATAGTGTCCTACTTGTTCAGTTTGTATTCACTGTAAAAATGATTGTAAATTTAACTCTAAATGACTGTTAATGTAATAACAAATTGTTACATTCATGCAATTTTACAGTAAAATATTGTTAAATGTACCATTTTTGGAAGTAAAAAAAGAATAAATCATTTTATAATTTACAGTGAATAGACATAAGTTGACATTCCTTTTGGCTCTTCACATTTGATGTTTTTGAATTTTAATAATTATGTTTCTTTGTTATCGGTTATATACATCAGGATTTTTTGCAGCTTATAATGTTTATTGCATTAATTTAGTGTCATGTGTGCGATAACCTATATATTAGTATTTACATCATCTTGTGGAAAAGCTTTTTGTGATGAACTTTCAACTCATTTATCATGTGACTTTCTCTTTGCCATCAGTGTTATTACGGTGGATGTAATAGGTAGTACGAAACATATTTTTGAGTAGCAGCGTGGCCTTGCTAATTCAACAGAAAAGAGATGTTGAGATTTTTATAAATTAGTTTAAATTATAAAATGTACAGGTTGTTTTATAAATATGTTAACATTTTTACAGAATAGCAACCGCAGCTTTGTAATAAGGACAGGATGTTTTTTGCAGTGTTATTTTCTGTTAAACAACTGTGCGTTCAATGAGCAACTGAACCACTTGATTTTGTCTAATGTTTTAGTCTGAAGATGAAGATAGACGAGGTAAATCAAAATAACAGCTTTGTTTATTAACTATGGGAAACCCAGGCGATCTAATATGATAGCACAAACAAAAAAGTGTGCAATGCACAAACAATATACCAGCCAATGAACTGAGGAAACTGAAGGACTTGAACTCAAATACAGACAGGTGTGTAATTAAATGAATATCCATAGCAAACCAAGGACTGGCGGGAACAAAGCACAGGAAACAGGTTAATATGAGAAACAAACTAAAACACAAAGAACGTGACGTTCTGCGGCTTTTATGTATCAAAGAGTAAACATGAGACCAAATATGGTTGTAACACTTTTTTCTTCAGCACCTAAAACTACCCTTTTTTTAGCTACACGTCTGAAACTTTTAGGCAAAGTACACACATTTGTCTACTACAAATGACAACAAGGTTATTCAACTACATCACAGACTTTGTGAGACGATGACAAATATATATTGGTCCTATGTTAAATCCTACCCAACTACTGGGGTAGGTTGTAACACATAATGGGGTAAGTTGGTAGGCAAAATGCACAAAAACTTAGGGCACTCCAAGTGATACGCCACAACAACAGTTTTATTTTAAATGAATGGCTTCAACAATAAAATATGTGTAAATATGGGGAGTGTGTCTGCATATACACATGTGCGTTTGTGCATGTCTGTATGTGCACATTCATGTGTGTGTGTGTGTGTGTGTGTGTGTGTGTGTGTGTGTGTGTGTGTGTGTGTGAAAGCTAATTAACATAAACATAGACATTCTGTAGAATTATTAAAATCACAAAATGTTCTAAGTTGTATGTAAGTGGATGGTTGTTTAAGAACACGTGTTACTCATTGTTTAGCTAGCTGTATTAGCATTGAGCTTTGTAATTAGCAGGAGGTTGATACACAATTCTTTACTAGAGAAACTACACTCATACAACATTATCCACAACAGTAGAAGTGTTTTTTTTTTTTACTTTCTTACCTCAGAATTAGATTTTCTGCTGTAGCTTCAGGAGATATAGCAACACAGACTGGAAAACCTCCATGTTGGATCGTAAAAGGAAGCCAGAGAATACTGAAACAGTCATTTGACTCCTATCTTATCCGTGATTTGTGGAATTGGTAGTGTTACAACTCTCCCCATGTCACAACTATACCCGGTCTCCCTATTTAATAAAGTGACCACTGACTTAACAAAGTGTTCCACAATATTCATTTTGATATTATGATCTAGTCTTTCTTAAAATCTATTAATGGTTCAGTTATTTTACCTTCACATTTTAATGTTACTTTTACAAAACTATCTTCTGTCTTTCTGAGTCTGTGAGCCTGCAAAATGTTTTACATTTGCCCCGTGCCTGCTGAAAGGTAGCCTCCTGATGTACGTTCATCTTCACAGTTCACAACTGCACAAGCATTAAATACTTTCCTGTGGTCTGATGTGTTACTTCCTAATTCATCTATTGTGTGGGTCTTGTCTCTTTTCTCACTCTCGCTGTAATGGAGTTGTTCTTCTTCATTGCGTTTCAGCTCCTCATGGAGGTTCAGTCTTACAGTAAGTCATCTATGTTGATTTAATACTGAATTTCCACATTTGTAGTTAAAAAAAAAGTTAAATTTTCTAAAATATTTCAGGATGTGTGATCAGTACGTTCATGTTGCAGTAGAGCAAACACATGAACTTACAACCTCTGCTTTAAGGTATAAGGTATATTAGTTTTACGTTAGCAATGTCATTAAAATGTTTTAAACTGATTCCAACTGGGGTAATTTCCCCCATAATTTTACTATTCATTGTATAGTTTGGTGCTGTTGTAAAGACATTAATGACTTTGACGTCTAAAACCTTCTAGGCTTTAGTTAAATTAGGATATTTAAGTATCTGTTTATTTAGTTATAACAGCTCAAACATGCATTTTAGACTGGGACTAGGCTTAAAGAAAACGTGGCTAGAAGAAAACTGCAGTGCAAAAGTCCTCAGTGAAACAGCCCCTCCTAACTTTACTTTTATGAGTGTGTGTAGAGCGTTTAGGAGGGGTGGCGGTGTTGATGCTCTTTTTAAAGATGTCTATCATTGTAAGCAAGTGTCATTTGGTGACTATCTGTCTTTTGAATATCTGGGTATTGTGTTAAAAGGTGCTCCACGCATCCTGCTTATCATTATTTACAGGCCTCCAAAATACTCTCCAGCCTTTACTGAGGACTTTACAGAGCTGTTATCAATAATCTCCTCAGAGTTTGATTGTTTTGCCATTGCTGGGGATTTTAACATTCACATTGACAATGCTGAATCCAGTACAACAAAAGAGCTCATGACTGTTCTTAACAATTTTGATTTGACACAGCATGTACATGATCCCACACACAATCGTGGACACACTCTAGATTTACATATCAGCAAGGGTCTAAACATTTCATCAATTGTTGTTAAAGATGTAGCATTGTCTGATCATTTCTGTATTTTCTTTTATATTTCAATCTCTCCTGCCATTGAAGCTAGATCAGTCTCTGTCAAAAAGAGAAGCTTAAATGAGAACACTAGTGTGCTATTTATGAAGGTTATATCTCTAACACCAAGCATATCTGCAGACTCATATCTGACAACAGACATATCTGTTGATTTTCTCCTTGACTCTTTTAACTCAAAAGTTAAGAGTGTAATTGATGATATTGCTCCTGAGAAAGTCAGGAAAAAGAGTGGCAGACAGAAAGCACCTTGGAGAAACTCAACGGCAGTGCAAATAATGAAAAGACAATGCAGGAAATCTGAACGCATGTGGCGGAAGACAAAACTTATAGTCCGTTATAACATCTATAAAGACAGCCTTCATGATTTCAATGAAGAGCTAGGCAAAGCTAGACAGACCTTCTTCTCAAATATTATAAACAGAAACATAAACAACACGCGCACTCTTTTTGCTACTGTAGAGAGACTGACAACCCCCCCGAGTCACATTCCCAGTGAAATGCAGTGAGTTTGCTTCCTTCTTCTCCGAGAAAATCAACAATATCAGAAAGGCGATCAGCACATCAGCTTGAGCGTGATCAGCGTGATCAGCTTGAGTTTCTCTGGGGTCAGTCAGATCAGACCACAACCTCAGAAAGTTACTATGTCTGATTTCAGAGCAATTGACTGTAAAACTTTAGAAGAAACGGTACAGCACCTTAAAACATCAACCTGCGCCCTTGACACACTCCCCACTTCTTTTTTCAAAAGTGTGTTTAACTGTTTAGAAGCAGATCTGCTAGAAGTGGTAAACTCATCACTTCTCAATGGGACTTTTCCAAACTCCCTTAAAACTGCAGTAGTTAAGTCTCTTCTGAAAAAGAGAAATCTGGATAACTCCATATTGAGCAACTACAGACCAATCTCAAATCTCCCCTTCATAGGCAAGATCATTGAAAAAGTTGTCTTCAGTCAGCTGAACAAATTCTTAAGCTCAAACGGATACTTTGACAATTTTCAATCTGGTTTCCGACCACATCACAGTACAGAGACAGCGCTTATAAAGATAATAAATGATATTCGCTATTGT
This sequence comes from Gobiocypris rarus, assembly GCA_023029165.1. Taxonomy (NCBI): domain Eukaryota; kingdom Metazoa; phylum Chordata; class Actinopteri; order Cypriniformes; family Gobionidae; genus Gobiocypris; species Gobiocypris rarus. Next base: position 7,420,642 of record CM040931.1, on the reverse strand, counting down.
AATGGTCTGCTCACCGGCCTTCCCAAAAAGACCATAAGACAACTGCAGCTCAAACAGAACGCTGCGGCCAGGATTCTGAGCAGAACCAAAAAAATATGACCATATCACGCCAGTCCTCAGGTCTTTACACTGGCTTCCAGTTACATTTAGGATCGATTTTAAAGTATTATTACTTGTTTATAAATCACTTAATGACCTAGGACCTCAATACATTGCAGATATGCTGATTAAATATAAACCCAACAGATCACTCAGATCATCAGGATCAAGTCAGTTAGAAATACCAAGAGTTCACTCAAAGCAAGGAGAGTCTGGGTTCAGCTATTGTGCCAGCCGCAGCTGGAACCAGCTTCCAGAAGAGATCAGATGTGCTCCAACAGTAGCCACATTCAAATCCAGACTCAAAACACATCTGTTCAGCTGTGCCTTTACTGAATGAGCACTGTGCCACTGTACGTCCGACCAATTGCACCTAATCTAATCTATGCATCATCTTTATTATTTTTTTATTATTTTTTTTATCTATATATATAATCATTTTATTCTTTTTAATTATCTTTACAACTGTATATTTCAATTTTTCCTTATTTTTAAAATTCTCTTTACAACTGTTTTAATTATCCTGTTTTTATTTTTAATTCTTACACGTGGTATTCTTATTTCTTATGCATATGTTGTCACTATTTTAATTTCATTTTCTATGTAAAGCACTTTGAATTGCCATTGTGTATGAAATGTGCTATATAAATAAACTTGCCTTGCCTTAAGCCATTACCATGAAAGCAGGAATTAATTTGTTTCAAGGTTAAACCAAAACATGGACCACAGTTGGAAAATGATGCATGTAAACATGTTCAGTAAAATGTAATGATTGATTGATTGATCTGTTTTGGTTGTTTCAGAATCTCCTACTTTAAAAGTCCTAAGAGAGTCCAGCTCAGTGAAGATGATCTGTGTGACTCCAGCAGATGTTACAGTGAAACAGTGTCATTTCTACATAAACAGAGAACTGAAGAATATAAAAGTCAGTTGGAAGTGTGAGCTCGATCTCACTGATGCTGAAGTGCTCGGATGGGCAGCTGCAAAATCACCTGCATCTGTCCAGATTACCTGCTTCTATGAGGCGGACAATAATAAATCATCATCTCATTCTCCTGCTGCCACACTGACGGTTCAAGGTGAGAGATTTCACTGCTGTACTTCTGCGTTAGAATCCGCTATTGCAATGTAACTATGGATTATTTCACCATCAGTGATAGTGATGTTACACCTATAGGGCAGTTCTGGATGGATACTATTTAAGGACCCTTTCAATCAGCTGTATAATGTAATGCTGAAAGGACAAAAAAGAGCTAAGTGTGGTAATACTAATCCCTGTGGTGTGTTGAGACTCATTCATTGTGGGTCGGTGTAAGACCATGAAGTCAGAAAAAACATACTGAAGCTGATTCTATATCAGTTGTGGACAGTGTGAAACAGTACAGTGATCTGTGACGACAGACAAAAGCTTAACCACAGCGTGACTTTAGCAAGTGAACAACCTGGTACATTTAGGCAGGAAGGAAGTGTCACAAGCTGATCAATGTTGAGATGTCAGAGAGCCAGACAATGTCTGACAAATCTCTAGAAGCTTATTGGGTCATTGGGTCAGCAATTGCTCAGTGAGTGATTGACAGCTTACATTAGTGTCAACCAACCTTTGAAGCATTAATATTACAGTTTTTCTTTGTTGAACCAACTAATACCACAAAACATCACAGAAATCAGCCAATCAATTGCTAATACTGATGTTTGTGCAGTTTTTCCTCCTTCAAAATTACACATTACAAATGACTAACAGGATTAAAGTTAACACTTTAGGAAGAGTCACCTGATTTTAATATGAGATTTGTATTTGAAGAATCTTCAACAACCAAACTTTGCTTTAAAACTTGCAAATATGTAATTCATAATGTTGGTAATTTGTCTCTCTCAGGTTCAACATCTTCCACTAAACATACTACAACAACTGCCACTGCACATACTACAACAACTGCCACCACTGCACATACTACAACAACTGCCACCACTGCACATACTACAACAACTTCCACTGCACATACTACAACATCTGCCACTGCACATACTACAACAACTGCCACCACTGCACATACTACAACAACTGCCACCACTGCACATACTACAACAACTGCCACCACTGCACATACTACAACAACTGCCACCACTGCACATACTACAACAACTGCCACCACTGCACATACTACAACAACTGCCACCACTGCACATACTACAACAACTGCCACCACTGCACATACTACAACAACTGCCACCACTGCACATACTACAACAACTGCAACTGCACATACTACAACATCTGCCACTGCACATACTACAACAACTGCCACCACTGCACATACTACAACATCTGCCACTGCACATACTACAACATCTGCCACTGCACATACTACAACAACTGCCACCACTGCACATTCTACAACAACTGCCACCACTGCACATACTACAACAACTGCCACCACTGTACATACTACAACAACTGCCACCACTGCACATACTACAACAACTGCAACTGCACATACTACAACATCTGCCACTGCACATACTACAACATCTGCCACTGCACATACTACAACAACTGCCACCACTGCACATACTACAACAACTGCCACCACTGCACATACTACAACAACTGCCACCACTGCACATACTACAACAACTGCCACCACTGCACATACTACAACAACTGCCACCACTGCACATACTACAACAACTGCCACTGCACATACTACAACATCTTCCACTGCACATACTACAACAACTGCCACCACTGCACATACTACAACAACTGCCACCACTGCACATACTACAACTGCCACTGCACATACTACAACATCTGCCACTGCACATACTACAACAACTGCCACTGCACATTCTACAACAACTGCCACCACTGCACATACTACAACATCTGCCACTGCACATACTACAACAACTTCCACTGCACATTCTACAACAACTGCCACCACTGTACATACTACAACAACTGCCACCACTGCACATACTACAACAACTGCCACCACTGCACATACTACAAAACTGCCACCACTGTACATACCAACAACTGCCACCACTGCACATACTACAACAACTGCCACCACTGCACATACTACAACAACTGCAACTGCACATACTACAACATCTGCCACTGCACATACTACAACATCTGCCACTCCACATACTACAACAACTGCCACCACTGCACATTCTACAACAACTGCCACCACTGCACATACTACAACAACTGCCACCACTGTACATACTACAACAACTGCCACCACTGCACATACTACAACAACTGCAACTGCACATACTACAACATCTGCCACTGCACATACTACAACATCTGCCACTGCACATACTACAACAACTGCCACCACTGCACATACTACAACAACTGCCACCACTGCACATACTACAACAACTGCCACCACTGCACATACTACAACAACTGCCACCACTGCACATACTACAACATCTGCCACTGCACATACTACAACATCTTCCACTGCACATACTACAACAACTGCCACCACTGCACATACTACAACAACTGCCACCACTGCACATACTACAACAACTGCCACCACTGCACATACTACAACAACTGCCACCACTGCACATACTACAACATCTGCCACTGCACATACTACAACATCTTCCACTGCACATACTACAACAACTGCCACCACTGCACATACTACAACAACTGCCACCACTGCACATACTACAACAACTGCCACTGCACATACTACAACATCTGCCACTGCACATACTACAACAACTGCCACTGCACATTCTACAACAACTGCCACCACTGCACATACTACAACATCTGCCACTGCACATACTACAACAACTTCCACTGCACATTCTACAACAACTGCAACTGCACATTCTACAACATCTGCCACTGCACGTACTACAACAACTGCCACTGCACATTCTACAACAACTGCCACTGCACATACTACAACATCTGCCACTGCACATACTACAACAACTGCCACCACTGCACATTCTACAACAACTGCCACCACTGCACATACTACAACAACTGCCACTGCACATTCTACAACAACTGCCACCACTGCACATACTACAACATCTGCCACTGCACATACTACAACAACTGCCACTGCACATTCTACAACAACTGCAACTGCACATTCTACAACATCTGCCACTGCATATACTACAACAACTGCCACTGCACATTCTACAACAACTGCCACTGCACATACTACAACATCTGCCACTGCACATACTACAACATCTGCCACTGCACATACTACAACAACTGCCACCACTGCACATTCTACAACAACTGCCACCACTGCACATACTACAACAACTGCCACCACTGTACATACTACAACAACTGCCACCACTGCACATACTACAACAACTGCAACTGCACATACTACAACATCTGCCACTGCACATACTACAACATCTGCCACTGCACATACTACAACAACTGCCACCACTGCACATACTACAACAACTGCCACCACTGCACATACTACAACAACTGCCACCACTGCACATACTACAACAACTGCCACCACTGCACATACTACAACAACAGCCACTGCACATACTACAACATCTGCCACTGCACATACTACAACATCTTCCACTGCACATACTACAACAAATGCCACCACTGCACATACTACAACAACTGCCACCACTGCACATACTACAACAACTGCCACTGCACATACTACAACATCTGCCACTGCACATACTACAACAACTGCCACTGCACATACTACTACAACATCTGCCACTGCACATACTACAACATCTGCCACTGCACATACTACAACAACTGCCACTGCACATTCTACAACAACTGCCACCACTGCACATACTACAACATCTGCCACTGCACATACTACAACAACTGCCACCACTGCACATACTACAACAACAGCCATTGCACATACTACAACATCTGCCACTGCACATACTACAACATCTTCCACTGCACATACTACAACAACTGCCACCACTGCACATACTACAACAACTGCCACTGCACATACTACAACAACTGCCACCACTGCACATACTACAACAACAGCCACTGCACATACTACAACATCTGCCACTGCACATACTACAACATCTTCCACTGCACATACTACAACAACTGCCACCACTGCACATACCACAACAACTGCCACCACTGCACATACTACAACAACTGCCACTGCACATACTACAACATCTGCCACTGCACATACTACAACAATTGCCACTGCACATTCTACAACAACTGCAACTGCACATTCTACAACAACTGCAACTGCACATTCTACAACATCTGCCACTGCACATACTACAACAACTGCCACTGCACGTTCTACAACAACTGCCACTGCACATACTACAACATCTGCCACTGCACATACTACAACATCTGCCACTGCACATACTACAACAACTGCCACCAATGCACATTCTACAACAACTGCCACCACTGCACATACTACAACAACTGCCACCACTGTACATACTACAACAACTGCCACCACTGCACATACTACAACAACTGCAACTGCACATACTACAACATCTGCCACTGCACATACTACAACATCTGCCACTGCACATACTACAACAACTGCCACCACTGCACATACTACAACAACTGCCACCACTGCACATACTACAACAACTGCCACCACTGCACATACTACAACAACTGCCACCACTGCACATACTACAACAACAGCCACTGCACATACTACAACATCTGCCACTGCACATACTACAACATCTTCCACTGCACATACTACAACAACTGCCACCACTGCACATACTACAACAACTGCCACTGCACATACTACAACATCTGCCACTGCACATACTACAACAACTGCCACTGCACATTCTACAACAACTGCCACCACTGCACATACTACAACATCTGCCACTGCACATACTACAACAACTGCCACTGCACATTCTAAAACAACTGCAACTGCACATTCTACAACATCTGCCACTGCACATACTACAACAACTGCCACTGCACATTCTACAACAACTGCCACTGCACATACTACAACATCTGTCATTGCACATTCTACAACAACTGCCACCACTGCACATACTACAACATCTGCCACTGCACATTCTACAACATCTGCCACTGCACATTCTACAACAACTGCCACCACTGCACATTCTACAACAACTGCCACCACTGCACATACTACAACAACTGCCACCACTGCACATACTACAACATCTGCCACTGCACATTCTACAACATCTGCCACTGCACATACTACAACAACTGCCACTGCACATTCTACAACAACTGCCACTGCACATTTCTACAACAACTGCCACTGCACATACTACAACAACTGCCACCACTGCACATTCTACAACAACTGCCACCACTGCACATACTACAACATCTGCCACTGCACATTCTACAACATCTGCCACTGCACATACTACAACAACTGCCACTGCACATACTACAACAACTGCCACCACTGCACATTCTACAACAACTGCCACCACTGCAAATACTACAACAACTGCCACTGCACATACTACAAAATCTTCCACTGCAAATACTACAACAACTGCCACTGCACATACTACAACAACTGCCACCACTGCACATACTACAACAACTGCCACTGCAAATACTACAACAACTGCCACTGCAAATACTACAACAACTGCCACTGCACATACTACAACATCTTCCACTGCAAATACTACAACAACTGCCACTGCACATACTACAACAACTGCCACCACTGCACATACTACAACAACTTCCACTGCAAATACTACAACAACTGCCACTGCACATACTACAACATCTTCCACTGCAAATACTACAACAACTGCCACTGCACATACTACAACAACTGCCACTGCACATACTACAACAACTGCCACTGCACATACTACAACAACTGCCACCACTGCACATACTACAACAACTGCCACCACTGCACATACTACAACAACTGCCACTGCAAATACTACAACAACTGCCACTGCACATACTACAACATCTTCCACTGCACATACTACAACAACTGCCACTGCACATTCTACAACAACTGCCACTGCACATACTACAACAGCCATGACAACCTGTGAGTAACTGTGTTTGTAAATCAAATTAGTCCAATAATAAGTCCACCTTAAATGTCTTTGGAATTATTTTCCTCACTCATGATTACTTGTTAAACATTATACTGTACATCACAGCAAATTTCACAATGTATTTTCAACAGCGTTAACTGTAAGGTTCACTTCTGAAAACACAGCATACAGTAAAACTGATAAGTGCTGATAACACCTTTTCTGGTAATATACATTTTCAGAAACTCTGGTGATATGTTATTTGTATAGTAGGACAAACCTGCCAACAAACACAACAAACGAAACCATGTGTTAGTTCATCCACTTTCACAGTCAAGTGTGTAGAATTAATATGTTGGATTCAAATGACAGGTTAAAAAATATAGCTGGGATTCATTTAAAGTTTATTCGTACATCTGTAACTCAAAGAGGAATTCCTTGAAGGTAAATGGGAAGTACACAGATAATTCAACAAAGACGAGACTCAACATAGTTACTAATTGTTTATGAATTACTTGTATATATATTTTTCAAACATTCTATTTTAATACTATAACTACATGCTGTGGCTCTGTTATTTTCTGCAGTTTTCATGATAACCTCTACTCTGCCTGGTATCAGAAATATGTCAGGACATATCTTGCACATAGATGCCAAATTGCCAAGCAAATGGCAAAATTGTTTTGCTCCATATGTCTGCTCAAAATGTTTAGTCATTCTGGATGAACATAGCATGTCTCACCCAATATGTTTGCCTATATTTTAGTGCATTTTATACACACACACACACACACACACACACACACACACACACACACACACACACACACACACACACACACACACACACACACACACACACTCAAAATATGTTATCATAATTTTACTACAATATTTAGATTTATGCCGGTCTTTGTAAAGACCATTTTTACTTTAAATGCAACCTATGATGTTCTCACAGCAGTTTCGGTATCAACAGACACTCAAAAAACTTCACAAACAAACACAGAAACAAGTGAGTAAAGTTTAGAGTACCTGACAATAAAAATATTCTTTCATTGTGTTTATTGTCATTCATTTAGTTCATTATTTTACCATTTCAATTTCAGCAACAATGGCTGCCATTACCACTACCGAAACCACAGCATCCACCAAAGCAGGTAACTTTTATAAATATCAGTAGAACAATCAGAAAAATATTTTTATAGTGACTTCAGTCCCTGAAGTTCAGCTGTGTATATTCATCATGAATGATTTCATTGCAGTGCTTTCTAGTGTTAGCACTTCAGTTGCTGAGCCTAATGATCATCGACACACACCAGCACCACCATACAGAGGTTCCCTATCTGGGAACTCGAGCGCGCGAACGCTGTGAGAACGCCCCTGCGTGATCGCGTCATGAAGCGCGTGTAGAACCAATCCAATCAGGAGATAGAACGTCATCGGCTGGGTGACGTCATCGATCGAAACTATAAAACACCCGTGAAAACAAACAGGAACTAGCTTCTGTGCCTTCAGTATCTGTGTGAACCTGTCTGTCTATTTGGTGTTTTGTCTGTCGATTAAGAGAGAATTTTCCACCTTTGTTAAATATTCTTAGTAAATATTAACAAGAAAGAAAAAGGAGATAGTATGGCGAGTGAACAGTTCACGAGATGTGTTCATCCCTGCCCTCGATACATTACGAGTGGGGATACACATTCTATGTGTGTGTTCTGTTTGGGAGCGCAGCACGCCCAGGCAGCCCTCGAGGGGCTGCTTGCAGCACTGCGAGCAGCTTCCATTAAGAACGCTGCGCTCCCGCCGGGCACTCTTCGAGGAGAGTGCTTCGGCTCGTGTTCCCCGCGGCTCGGGTCCCGCTGCTGCCGAGGCAGAGCGGCGGCTTCAGTCGTGGGGTTCACAGATGGACCTTGCAGAGGGGTTTGAGACGGCCCAGCCTTATCTCAGCCCTTACCTGCACCGTCCAGCGCCTTGTCTCAGGGGTTGGAAGCCCGCCCTGCGGTTTCTTCCCCCCCGAGCGAGGCGCCGGTGCTCCAACTATCCAGCTCTGAGGAGGTGGACGTTGAGAGCATCGCGACTGAAGACTCGCCACTTCAGTCACCAGCTAGTGAGGAGCTTATGGAGGTGCTCACGAGGGCGGTGGCCAGACTTAACATTGACTGGCCAGCAGAAAGATCGGAATCTCATCGTAGGCAGAAAAGTAAGCTAGATGAGCGATTCCTGCCCTCCCGCAGCGGAACCTCAACGCCGGGCCTGCCGTTTTTCCCGACCTGCACACCGAGGTGTCTAGGTCGTGGAAGAAGCCGGCTTCATACAGGGTTTTCAGCCCGCAGACTTCCACATATAGTAACATTGTAGGGCTGAAACAATGTGGATATGGGGCGATGCCGAAGGTAGAAGAGACGCGAGCCATCTCTCGCCTTCATCGGGCGTGCCCCTGAAGGCCCGACTTTACCCACCAAACCGCTAAAGACAACATCAGCGTTGGTGGGTAAAGCGTACTCGGCGGCAGGTCAGGCCGCGGCGTGCCTGCATACGATGGCAATAATGCAGGCATACCAGGCCGACCTGCTAAGGGACTTGGATGGTAGAGATGAGGTGGGGGGAGATATAATTCAAGAGTTAAGACACTCAGCCGATCTTGCTCTCCGGGCCACCAAGGAGACGGCCAGATGTGTGGGCCGCTCTATGGCAGCCTTGGTGGCTACGGAGAGGCACCTGTGGTTGAACCCCACCGAAATCAAGGAGAGGGAGAAGAGCTTTCTGCTCGATGCGCCGCTGTCTCCTGCGGGCCTCTTCGGTGACGCTGTCCAGTCGGTCACTGAGAGGTTCCAGGAGTCTAAGAAACAGGCAGCCGCGCTAAAACAGTTTCTCCCTCTCCGGATCCAAGTCTCAGGGGCTGCTGCAGAGAAACAGCAGCCCAGGGAAAAGCCGGGTACCAGCTCCTCACATCGGGCGCAGCAGAGGCAGAGCGCCGCCACCCGCACTCTCCGCAGGGATTGGGAGGCGGGCGGCGCTCTCAGACGCAGGCCTTCGAGGGTAGGGCTGATCTGAGGACAGTCCTTATCGCCAAGAAGGCCTCGTCAAAGCGTCCCTGACGCCAGAAGCGTCAGGACGCTGAGGGTTGTCCCCTCCGCAGGAAGACGGTGCTTACCTCAGCACACGGTACCCGTCTCCCTGCGGTGCCCTCTGGGGGCCACGCTGCCAACCCCGCCGCAACGCCGGGGCGCAGATGGTCCTCGCGGGCCACCCGAGGGTGGTCCGCTTCCTCCTCGGGAGGTTCCCGAGCAGTCAAGTCAGGCGTTCCCTGCCGGTTCGCCGTTTCAGGGCACTGCACTTGTTGCTCAAAGTACACAGAGGCCAGCCTCGAGAGGCTGGTTCCTTAGTAGAGTTTCTAGGCGAGTGGAAACGCTCATCGAATATATCTCGTTGGGTCCTGCAGATAATAGAGAGGGGGTACGCGATTCAGTTCAAAAGGCGGCCACCTCCTTTCAGCGGTGTCCTACCCACAGAGGTGGGCCCGGAGCAGGCTCTGGTAATGGCACAAGAAGTAGAGACACTCCTGCGAAAGGGGGCTATAGAAAGGGTTCCTCCTCCCAGCAGGGAGTCAGGCTTTTACAGCCGTTACTTTATCGTGCCACAAAGAAGGATGGGGCTGCGCCCGATATTAGATCTGCGTCTACTAAATCGCTCTGTGGCGAAGCTCAGATTCAAGATGCTTACACTCAGACAGATCGTGTCCCAGATCAGATCCGAGGATTGGTTTGTGACCATAGACCTCAAAGACGCATACTTTCATGTCTCCATCCTTCCACATCACAGGAAGTTTCTGAGGTTTGCCTTCGGGGGAGAGGCATACCAATATCGAGTACTTCCCTTCGGTCTAGCACTGTCACCCCGCACCTTCACCAAGTGTGTGGATGCAGCTCTGGCGCCGTTGCGTCTGCAGGGCATCCGCATACTCAATTATATCGACGATTGGTTGATCCTAGCTCACTCCGAGCAGATGGCGGTTCAGCATCGAGATGCTGTTCTCGCGCACATGTCAAGGTTGGGGTTGAGACTGAACGCAAAGAAAAGTGTGCTTTCTCCGGCTCAGAGGACCACCTTTCTAGGCGTGAAGTGGGATTCGATATTTATGCGGGCGCAATTATCGCCGACACGCATAGCATCGATCCTCACAGCAGTAAAGGAACTGAAGCTAGACCGTGCTATCACTGTAAAGCAGTTTCAGAAACTGTTAGGCCTCATGGCAGCTGCGTCCAACGTGATACCTTTTGGCCTGCTGAACATGAGGCCGTTACAGTGGTGGCTCAGAACGAGAGGTTTTCCCCGAGGGGAAATCCGCTCCGCGACGATCAAAGTCACGCGCGATGCCTTCGTGCTCTGGTCATGTGGAAGGATCCCGGTTTCTGGCCCAGGGACCGGTGTTGGGGGCTCAGGTTCGCCGCGTAACGCTAACGACAGATGCTCACCACGGGTGGGGCGGTCATGAGTGGTCGCTCATCCCAGGGTCTATGGCAGGAACATCAGCGGCTATGGCACATAAATCGGCTAGAGATGCTGGCTGTGTTTCTTGCATTGAAACAGTTCCTGCCCGACTAGGGGCCACCATGTGTTAGTCAGGACAGACAACACATCGGTGGTCGCCTATATAAATCACCAGGGGGGTCTGAGGTCTCGCCCCTTATACAAGCTGGCACGTCAGATCCTCCTGTGGGCCCAAGGGAAACTGCGTTCCATCAGGGCGGTTTACATCCCAGGGGTCTTGAATCAGGAAGCGGACATCCTGTCGAGGCAGGGGCCGAGGCCAGGGGAATGGAGACTCCACCCCGAGGTGGTGGAGCTCCTATGGCAAAAATTCGAGAGAGCAGAGGTAGATCTGTTTGCTTCGGCAGAGAATTCCCACTGTCCTCAGTGGTTTTCTGTCACATCCAGCCCTCTGGGGCTGGACGCCATGGTACAGGAGTGGCCGAGGCTGCCCCTGCACGCATTTCCGATCGCTCTGCTTCCGGGAGTTCTGGAGAGGGTGCGCCGGGACGGAGTCCGTGTGCTACTAGTGGCTCCGTGCTGGCCGACCAGGATCTGGTTTTCGGACCTGATATCTCTCCTGGAAGGCTCTCCCATGGAGATTCCAACCAGGAGGGACCTCCTTTCCCAAGCGGGCGGGAGATTCCTTCATCCCTGCCCGGAGTTGTGGAAACTGTGGGCCTGGCCTCTGAGGGGGCTAGGCTCCTAGAAGAGGGTCTCTCGACTGAGGTCGAGACCATTCTTCACTCCAGAGCTCCCCACGAGGAAGCTGTACGCACTAAAATGGAGATTGTTCTCAGTGTGGTGTAGAGAACGCCAGTTGGACCCAGTTAACTGCCCGGTTGGTACAGTGCTGGAGTTCCTGCAGGCGAGATTCTCAGCAGGGTTGACCCTCCACAATAAAGGTGTATGTGGCGGCCTTAGCTGCCTTCCACACTCCTTTGGGTGGAGTGTCTTTGGGAAGACACCCTTTAGTTACACGTTTCCTCCGTGGCACTTTGAGGTTGAGGCCGGTGGTGCATTCAAGGGTCCCGACATGGGATTTGGCTATTGTTCTGCGGGGCCTGTCTGAGGCACCTTTTGAACCATTGGAAGAAGTGCCAGATAAATTTCTGACACTTAAGACCATCTTTTTATTGGCCATTTCGTCCCTCAAAGAGTAGGGGACATGCAGTCCCTGTCGGTAGGGCCTCATGTCTAGAGTTTGCGCCTGGCATGGTGAAGGCTTTTCTTCACTCCAGACCAGGATATATCCCAAGGTTCATTCGAGCCCGAGGGTCCTATTACTCTGCAAGCCTTCTGTCCTCCTCCTTTCGTGACGTCAGACCAGGAAAAATTAAATCTGCTTTGCCCGGTTAGGGCGCTTGATGCCTATGTCCACAGAGCTGCCCTGTGGAGAAAGACGGATCAATTATTTGTCTGTTTCGGAGCCCCAAAAAAGGGGGCGCCAGTGTCTAAGCAGAGAATGAGCAAGTGGTTGGTCGAGGCCATCTCTCTTGCTTATGAAGCGTCGGACAGCCGCCTCCTCTGGCTGTCCGGCGCATTCTACTAGGGGTATGGCTGCTTCTAAAGCACTTCTGTCGGGGGCTTCCCTCCAAGATATTTGTAACGCGGCGGGTTGGTCCTCGCCGCTGACCTTTGTTAGGTTCTACGAACTTGACGTAGCATCTACAGTTGGGGCACAGGTGTTATCGTAGTCGTGCGCTACGGTTTCACACATACGAAGCACTTGGTCCTATGGCGATGTGGGTATAAGCGTTCTCACAGCGTTTCGACGCAGCTCGAGTTCCCAGATAGGGAACGCCTCGGTTACGATGTAACCCTAGTTCCCTGAGGGGAACGACGCCGCGCCGCTCTGCCATACTCCCGGCATGCCCGTGATCACTTACTTCAGGCTTTTTCAGAAGCTAGTTCCTGTTTGTTTTCACGGGTGTTTTATAGTTTCCGGTCGATGACGTCACCCAGCCGATGACGTTCTATCTCCTGATTGGATTGGTTCTACACGCGCTTCATGACGCGATCACGCAGGGGCGTTCACAGCGCTTCGACGCAGCGCCTCGCTCCTCAGGGAACTAGGGTTACATACGTAACCGAGACGTTTTTATTCTATATCTTTTTCTTCCATATTTGAAATTATTGGACCATTGCATTTTCTTTCAGATTTATGTAGAACATTTACTTCTTTCCATGCACAAAACAAAAGTAAAACAAATCTACATGTCTCATTTCAATTGTCAGGTGGATTGATGTATCTAAAGCACCCATATTAATCATAATAATGCATAAACGTGCATTAAAGTGTTGGTATTGTTTTGACAGACAGGTTTATATCGCTGGTGTCCACTGGTGTCGGTGTCGTTGTGACTGGACTCATCTGTCTGTGCTGGTTTACATGTAAGTTTACAATAGTTCACTCTGTGCTGTTCAATATAGTATCATGATATTCACATATAATTAAAACAACAGAGTTGCCAAAAATGCTGTACAGGAGTAAAAAGTCAACATAATGCTGTGGCTCATTGTTTTCTAGGTAAAAAACGAAGAAAACAGTAAGTTTATTTCATGCATTCAATTAAATGTGATATGTATCATTGAAATACTAATATAGTTTTAGTCTATGAGCTGTTTGTGAAAATGTTTAGGACATTATCTGGTATATGCATGCATGAACAGATACCATTATTTTATTCTTAGCAATAAAATATTAATACGATCAGATGTGCCCAGTCAAGGAGTCTGTATGGTGAGTATCTTTGCAAATAATCTTTGAAATCACAAAGTAATACATATTTATAATATTAAGAATGTCTGAAATAGACATGACTTTAATTATTCTTGATGTTTTTAGAGTTCTGGACCTGCAGAGACATATTCTCTGATCACTTCTGTACCGGCCACATCTCAGCCCATATCTGTAGGTGAGAGAACCTCATTCTCAGTGAATGATCTCAGATAACGTGAAGCTTAGGAACAGATGTCACCAAGAAAGATAAATAAGTCTGTAGAGTTAAAAACATCATGTAGTGAACATAGAAACTGGTGCCATTTCCTCTTTCAAATCTTCAGCAATTAGCATTAATATTAGCCACAAAGAAAAAGTAGTTATATTTGCACTGCCAAGTCAACTCACTCATCTTCATGTATAAAGCGCTTTTTACAATATACTTTCAAAGCAGCTTTACAGTGATAATAGGAAATTAATGGAAGGGAGATTGATTTGGATGTAGTTCTAGAAAAAAATTATTGTCCAGATAAAGTAAGTTTTTGATTGATTAATTTCCGTTGTAAAAAAATCATTATTTACTTTGGGGCCAACTTACATGACACCTTTCATCCGCACGGCAACAATATTTTGATAACATTTTATATTTATACAGAGGGAAAGTGAAGTGAAGGTCTTCACAGGGGAGAATCTAGTTGATACGGTCTCTGCTGACACTTCAGTGCTGCATTGTGGTCATGTCTGACAAAGTGTCTCTGCTTCCCGAAAACAATAAAATATACAATGAAAGTTGTGTTGACTTTATTAAAGTTTCAATCTTTAGGTGACGATAGTGCTGCCACAGTGGCACTAACGACTATTTTTATATCAATAATCTATCCACTAATTTATCACAATAATTTTCAACAATTTTACTTAAAAACATATCATTTAACTTGCAACTTTGGCATTCAAAAGTGTACTGTAAAAAGTATAAATGCAAACAAGCTCTTGACAAAAAACTAAAAGTAAAAACTAAAAGGTACAAATTTGTAAACCAACATAACAAAAAAAGAGAATATCAGCAAATACTTTTTATATAGAATAGTGTTGTCACGATACCAAAATGATGACTTCGATACGATACCAGACTAAAATACCTCGATACTGAATCGATTCCATGGCAAAAAACAGTAAACGTACTAACTGAATAATATGACAGAACTTATTCATTGTTTTATCAAATATTAAATATAAATAAAAAATAATAAGAAGAACTCATTTGGCCAGCATGTTCTTAACCTGCTTTTTATTTTATAATTACAATATAGATATTTAATCCTTAATCCTTAAATAAGACAAAAACAGTGCTTTATTTTCAGCTACATGTATTCAATAAAGAAATTAAATAATGAAATGTAAAAACAAAAATGCATAGTCTGCAGAGTCACTCACAAATGGTATAAATTAACTATACACTGAATCTTAATAAATATATAAAAGTTATTCAGTCAAGCATTGGGTGATTTTCTATTTTCTTTATTTGTTTTATTAACATTAAATCACACAGAATATTATGGCTCACACACACGTCCTCACTCCTGCTTTCACACATCAACGCAAATTAAGAAATACTGCTCTTATTAGAGCGCTGTCATTTTTAAAGTACCGGTACTAATACAATTTCATATCGTAGCCTACCCAACCAGTCGATTAAAAATATTGACGTCGACTAATTATCAGCGTCGTATCGACCCATCTCGACAGGCCTAGGCGACGCCATTACACATTTGCCCTCTTTTTTTGGATGGTTTTCTATTGACTCTGAGGCCTTTGGAAGAAAGAGCATGATGAAGAAGGTCAAACAAACCCAGAGTCCCATCAGGACAGCACACCAGATCCCACAGCGACTTACTCTTTCATTATGTCTGAAAATTCAATTTACCAGCCCTCAGGTAATAACATTCATTTAATTCATTCATTAAAGTGGTCATATCATGACAAATCAAATAGTTCTCTTTCTTTACTATGAAAATGGGGTTGTCACAACTCAAAACTTCCTCACTAGTCCAAAAACAGCATTTTTGATGCTCACATACAAGCATTGAGAAGCTTGGCACCAGTGTTGGGCACGTTACTTTAAAAAAGTAATTATAGTTACTTCTTACAAATAGTAACTGAGTTACATCATTTCATTATAAAGGTAACTAGTTACCAGGAGAGTAACTACTGAGTAACTTTTTTAATATTAAATTTGTTAAATTAATGAATTGGACATGAAATAGAATATGAAATAGAATAAATTATTATTATAAAACATTGTACCTAATGTACACTATTGTAATGTTGCTGTGGGACAATGTGAGAGACACCTTTCAAATTCAATACATTATTGTAAATGTGTTTGCTGTCACAAAGTTTTGGGTGTCTATAATGTTTATTTCCACTAGATGGCGCTTGTGTACCTAAACACTCATTTATTTCAGTAACTTTTAATCAGTTTAATCTGTATATTTTTATATTTCAACTATTTTATAATGCTTATTGTGATTTATATACTCAACTGTTGTATATTTGAGCAATAATTATTCTTTCTAAGAGTTTTTTGGGTATATTTTATTTTGCTCCCATCGTGTCTTTGTATGTCACTTCCTGTTTGAGTCAGAACTGCAGTCGGAGTTTTACAGAGCAATTCTGCTGATCATATAAAACGATGTAATCATCGTAAGGTTTAAAGTATTTCTCTTTATGATCATAAGTTGTGCAGTCAAGAAGCTTCAAGATGTAACCCCCTCTCTTAGCTCACAAGCAGGCAAAAGTGGTATGTATTTTCTGTTTATGTATGAGTTTAAAGTCATGTAGGTTTTCCATGTAACTGACTGTATGACATGTTTTTGTTGTATATTCATCTTTTTTACTCAGTTCTACGGTGTTGATGTGGATGTCTGAGTCCAGAGAGCATTAAACATCAGTTAAAAGAACCTAAGCCTTCGTGTTGTGACTAAGAGCGGTACAGTAGAACACTTACTGCGTCGGTGAAGGCCAACAGCATCTGATAGTAAAGCTGCGCGAGGAAGACGGCAATCAAGAGGCACCACGTGTTGAATGAGGGAAGTACAACATGAAAATATCGCAATTGATTGACTGAAGCAGCCAGTGGGCAAGTAAAGGCTGAACAAGCAAGCACTTTTGAAGTTAGTGACTTGGAAGCAGCACAAGGTCTTGTGAACTGTCGCTGAAGTTTCAATTGCTCTGGTATTTCCATCATCCTCATTCTAAGATAAAGTTGGACATTTTTCTATTATCGTTTGGCTTATTAAGAAACTAAAGGGACTAAACCGATGGGCAATTGTGCTACTATTGAATAAGACTGAAATTAGAATTTTCTGTTATATTCAAGTGTTTTGCATACTTTATAATTTAAGCGTGTTGATATTCACATTTTACAAGTTACAAGTTCATACTTTTGTTACTTGACAGTTCTGCAATTTTTTATCATTTACATGATTGGATCACATAAGTCTAGCTGAGATAATAGCTTTACACTAAACTTTAGATTTATTTTGAGCTCTTTGAATATTCACATTACAGTGCAACACGGGTCTAGTATGTCATACACAAGTGAAAAAAACATTGCTGCCTACCAAAGATGTCAGCTCTACATACCCTACTGCACAAGACGTAGACGATGCAGAGCATGTTATCCCACCACAGCAGGATGATATAACTGAACAAGTTGAAGTGGCTGCACAAGTGCAACAACCTCAGGTTGGCGCAGATAATTCACAGCTCCCAGATATTAGAAGAAGTCAGCGAGCACGCACACTTACCGAGAAGGGTAAAACACTGCAAGACGCTAGACTAAATGATCTGAAAAGAAGCTTTGATCAGAAGTATAGAAGGTGGAAATATCACATCAATGGTTTGAAAAGAGCCATTAAGAACAATGATGATGCAGAATTGATTTGTGAAGTTGTGAGCACCATTAATGCCATTCAGTCTGAAGTCGACCATATTTATGGCGATATAAGAAGCATCACGAGCCCGAACCTGAAATCCGAAGGAAAATGACACTTGTCTTGCCATTACTAGCACTGCAAATGAGAAGTCTCAGAGCTTTCTCAATGGTAATCCAAAGGAGATTCCTGGCCTGATTCAGATTCAGTGTTTGAAGCCACGGTGTCCAGCATCATCTCAGCAACCTCCAGTAAGTCAAGGTCTGTTTCAAGATGTCCAGTCAATCTTATAGTGATTCTCTGCAGAAAAGACAAGAAGCAGCAGCTGAAGTAGCGGCTACACAAGAAGTGATTAAAATAATGAAGACACAACATCAACATGAAGAGGAAATTAGGAAACTGGAGGCAGAGGATGAAAGGTTAACAGCAGAAAGAGAAGCTCAAGAAAGAGAAACCGAAGCGGAGAATGCAAGGAAAAGGGCTCAATTTATTTCGAAAGCACTGTTAGGAAAATAAAGCTGGAAGAAAGGAAAAGGAAGTGGAACGGTTGGAGGAACTAAAGACATAACGCAGCACAAGCAAGGCTGCAGGTTTATGCTGAAAGCATCAAAGATGATGAGGAGAACGACGTTCTGCTCCTCTTCTTCAACAAAGACAAGAAGATTATGTTTTTCAACCAAGCATTCCTTTTTCTCTCAAAGCCGTTCATGCTCGTACAAGACACTGCTTCTTTCAACCAACCCTCTTGTTCCTCTCAAAGGTTACCAATTCCCCAAGCTCATATCTCTCAGTCACCTTCATTGCCTGCTCCCAACGAAGCTTCTAATGACCTTGTGAAGGCACTCGCTGAAGCGATTACAGCCAACAGGATCCCAATTCCAGAACCTGTTGTTTTCTCTGGAGATCCCCTAAAGTATAATGACTGGAAGCTGTCCTTCCAGACATTAATTGACCGCAAGAACTTGCCACCTCAAGAGAAGCTCTACTTTCTACGCAAGTATGTAGTTGGTCCAGCCAAGAGAGCTATTGACGGACATTTTGTGGCTGGAACAGAAATAGCTTACACGGCAGCCTGGAACATCCTTGACGACCGGTTCGGCAATCCGTTCGTAGTTGGCAAATCTTATCGTGACAAAATACAGTCTTGGCACAAGATTGCTACCAAAGACAGCAAAGATCTCCAGGAATTTGTCGATTTCCTAAGCAGTGTTGAGTCAGCCATGCCTTATGTTCAAGGTTTACAAGCTTTGAATGACTGTGTTGAAAATCAGAGAATATCAGCCAAATTGCCAGACTGGTTGAGTTCACGTTGGAATAGAGCAGTCACCAAGTTTCAAGATGAATACAAAGCGTTCCCGGATTTCAAGCACTTTGTTGAATTTCTCAACAAGGAAGCTCGAATTGCATGCAATCCTATCACGTCACTGCAAGCAATAAAGCCAGCAGAGCAAGAAAGGTACAAGCAAACAGATCAAGATCATAAGTTCCAGCGGAATCGCAACTCAACTGCCAAGACATTCACCACTAGTTCCAACGAGGAAAGGACTAGCTTTATGTGTGTCTTTTGTAAGAGATATGGCCATACTCTTCATAAGTGTCGTAAGATTATGGAAAGACCGATTGAAGAAAGATTGAAGTTTGTACAGTCTGAGAAGTTGTGCTTTGGCTGTCTTAAGACTGGTCATAACTCCAGAAGCTGCACCTCTAGGAGCGTGTGTGAAAAATGTGAGAAGTGTCACCCAACAAGCCTACATCAGGACCGTGTAAATAAATTCCCAGTACAAAGATCTAAAACCAGTCAAGATCAGTTCAAGGTCAATCACGGATCTGCAGATAGAACAGCCGAATCACATAAGGTACAAGAGTCTAAGCCTGTGACTTCAAACAGAGTAGTTCAAGAAAGGAACGGCACTCATACCTCATCGATCATCCCAGTTTATGTCTCAACAACAGCTGAACCAAGGAAGGAGATTTTAGTGTATGCCTTGCTTGATACTCAGAGCGACACTACTTTCATTCTAAAGGACACAGCTGAGACGCTTGATATCAGGAAAGAGCCTGTCAAACTCAAGATTTCTACAATAACATCCAAAACGAAGGTTGTGTTCAGTCACAAATTGAATGGACTACAAGTAAGAGGCTTCCAGTCTGAAGTGAAAATAAAACTTCCAACAACTTACACTAGAGACTATATACCTGCAAATAGATCTCATATACCCACATGTGAAACCGCAAGGAACTGGCCTCATCTAGAACATCTGGCAGATGTAATGGCTCCTGCACTTGACTGTGAAGTAGGTTTGTTAATAGGATACAACTGTCCTCAAGCCTTACTTCCCAGAGATGTTATCAGTGGCAATGAGAATCAGCCATTTGCACAAAGATCTGTGTTGGGTTGGAGTATCGTTGGATACAACCATGATGACAGTTATCAAGATGAAATCGGTGTGAGTCACAGGATTATTATGAAGCAAGTTCTTCCAGCTGGCGATTCATCTCACAAACTCAAGTCTGAAGTCTGTTTTGTACATAGGAACAAGGTAAAAGAGATGATCACTCCAGCAGAGATAATGAAGGTTTTTGAGTCGGACTTTGTTGAAAGGGATAAAGAGGAAATCTCCATGTCACAAGAAGACTTAAGGTTTTTAAATTGAATGAAGGCATTAAGCAAACGCAAGATGGACACTATGAGATGCCATTGCCTTTTAAGGGTGAGAGGCCAGATTTGCCAAATAACAAAGCATGTGCCGAGCATCGACTCAGATCCTAGAGAAGCGTTTAAGGAGAGATGAGCAGTACCAAAAGGATTACCTGGCTTTCATGAAGGACATAATGGCGAGAGGCGATGCTGAAAAGGTCCCAGAGATGGAGTTAAGTAATCAACCAGCATGGTATATACCTCACCATGGAGTATATAACCCGCAGAAGCCAGGCAAGATTCGCATCGTCTTTGATTGCTCTGCAAGATTTCAGAATACTTCTCTGAATGAACATTTACTGACTGGGCCTGACCTCACAAATGCCCTTGTTGGAGTCTTGTGTCGCTTTCCGGAAAGGGCAAGTGGCCATCATGTGTGATGTGGAGCGTATGTTCCACCAGTTTCATGTTGCTCCAAAGGATCGGGACTACCTCAGGTTCCTATGGTGGGAAGATGGAAACATGAAAGTCCCACCATCAGTTTTTCGAATGAAGGTCCACTTGTTCGAGCGGCCTCCTCGCCTGGATGTGCAAACTGGCCTCAAATACCTTGCCGTACATAAGGTGAAGGCAAGTTTAATCAAGCCACAGTGAAGTTCATACAACGTAATTTTTATGTTGACGATGGCTTAGCAAGTGTAGACACTGAAGCAGAGGCAATCCAGCTTGTAAAGGAAGCCAGGGTCTCTGCAATACCGGGAAGCTTCGCTTGCACAAATTCATCACCAACAGCAAGACTGTGATTGCCACAATTCCAAGGGAGGAATGTATTGAAGGGGCTACTGACCTTGACTTGTCTCTAGGAGAGCCTAAAGTAGAGAGGGTGCTCGAATCCAATGGTGCGTAGCTTCAGACGAGTTCCATTTCAGAGCGCTAGTAAAGGAAAATCCTTTTACTAGAAGAGGAGTGTTGTCTACAGTTGCCTCTATTTTTGATCCTCTTGGATTCGTCGCTCCCTTCATTTTAGTTGGGAAAAGTACCCTACAAAAGATGTGTCAAGATAAGATGGGCTGGGACGAACCACTTCCTGATGACCTCAAGCCGCATTGGGAAGCTTGGCTGCAAGATCTCCATAACCTGTCTTTGATAAAGATACCACGTTGTTATGTGCCATCAACGTCAAGGATGTTCAGCAGTATGAGCTACACCATTTCTCAGACGCCAGTGTGTCAGGCTATGGAGTATGTTCATACCTCAGAGCTGTAACCATGTCTGGAGAGGTCTACTGCACTCTCGTTATGGGTAAAGCTAGGGTTGCTCCATCAAAGGTGGTAACAATTCCCAGACTAGAGCTCTCAGCTGCAGTGGTTGCCACAAGAATTGGTGATTTGCTAAAAAGAGAACTAGAATTGGATGACATCCGTGAATACTACTGGACAGACTCCAAGGTTGTCCTTGGTTATATTAACAACGATGCACGACGTTTCCATGTATTTGTAGCCAATCGAGTTCAGCAAATCAGAACAAGCACTAAGACTAGTCAATGGCGATATGTGGCTTCAGAACAAAATCCAGCTGACCATGCTTCTCGTGGGCTCACTGTAAAGGAGCTCATGGGATCGAACTGGTTTACTGGTCCAAGTTTCCTATGGCAAATAGAACTCCCTAAGGAAGACATTAATGTGGGAGAGATTAATGATGGAGATCCAGAGCTCAAAAGGGCACAAGTTCTCACGACCAAGGCAAGAGAAGAGTGGTGTCTGTCAGATCGACTGCAAAGGTTTTCAGATTGAAGAGGGCAGTGAAAGCCATAGCGAGACTCAAACGCGTGCAAGGAGTGCGAAAGGTTTGGTAGAAAGATCCAACAATTTCACAATACTCGAAGAAAGAAAGGATGCTGAACAATTCATTATTCGTATCGCATACAAGAAGAAGTGTTCAGTGACGAAATCAAGCATCTAAGACAAGGTAAGGAAGTTAATTCATGTCAGTTCAACAAGCTGTACAAGTTAAGTCCGTTTATCGGCGACCATGATGTCTTACGGGTGGGAGGACGATTGACACAGGCAGAACTTCACCCTTATGTAAAGCATCCAGCCATTCTTCCTAAAGGGCATCATATATCTCGTTTACTCATAAAGTACTTCCATGAAAAGGTGCAACATCAAGGTCGTGGCATGACCATCAATGAAATCCGCCCAATGGTATTTGGATTCTGGGATGCAGTAGTGAAGTTTCATCTCTCATCTACAAATGCGTTAAGTGTAGGAAGCTGAGGAAATGCAATCAGGAGCAAAGGATGGCTGACCTGCCACTAGAAAGGATGGAAGCTACTCCGCTTCACTTATAGTGGCATGGACTGCTTCGGTCCATTCTATGTTAAAGAAGGAAGGAAAGAGTTGAAGAGATACGGACTACTTTTCACCTGCATGTGTTCGCGAGCTGTTCATCTTGAGGTGCTGGATGATCTTAGCACTGATGCCTTTCTTAATGCACTGCGTTGTCTTATTGCTATACGTGGCAATGTAAGTCAACTGCATAGTGATCAAGGTACCAACTTCATGGGGGCAAAGGAGAGTTCCTGAAGTTGATGAAGGGAATGGATCAAGAACATGTGAAAGAGTTAGGCTGTACCTTTGTCATGAACTCCACCTGCTTCCAGTCACATGGGTGGTGTCTGGGAGAGACAGATTCGGACTGTAAGGAGTGTACTAACGTCCATCCTAGACAAGTCTGCAGCAAGACTAGACAGTTCTTCTTTAAGAACATTCATGTATGAAGTAATGGCGATCGTGAATAGCCATTGACCTCAGAACACATCAATGATCCTGTGGGACCAGAACCATTAACGCCGAATCATATACTAACAATGAAGTCCACCATCATTGCACCACCTCCTGGAGAGTTTATAAGGGAGGATCTTTATCTTCAGAAGAGATGGAAAAGAGTTCAGTTTCTGGCGAATGAGTTTTGGACTAGGTGGAGGAAGGAATATCTGTTGAGTTTGCAGCAGAGAAGTAAGTGGAATAAGATCAGGAGAAACACCAAGATAAATGATATTGTTTTGCTTCAAGATGACTTAGCTCCACGAAATCAGTGGAAGCTAGCTAAAGTGGTAGAAGTCTTCCCTGGATCTGATGGAATGGTGAGAAGACTTAAACTTCTGGTTAGTGATGCAACACTAGATAGCAAGGGTGCACGCACAAACAAGTCAGTCTACTTAGAAAGACCCATTCACAAAACAGTGTTACTACTTGAAGCTGATTAAAGGGTTAGCTTTGATTAGTGTTTAACTGTGTATGTTAAACGTGTACAAATACTTCCCCTCTGAATGTTTATAAGTTCATGCTGAGTTACTGAACTTCTATTAAGAATCACATATTGTGTGATGGTGGGAGTGTGTTTGCTGTCACAAAGTTTTGGTGTCTATAATGTTTATTTCCACTAGATGGCGCTTGTGTACCTAAACACTCATTTATTTCAGTAACTTTTAATCAGTTTAATCTGTATATTTTTATATTTCAACTATTTTATAATGCTTATTGTGATTTATATACTCAACTGTTGTATATTTGAGCAATAATTATTCTTTCTAAGAGTTTTTTTGGGTATATTTTATTTTGCTCCCATCGTGTCTTTGTATGTCACTTCCTGTTTGAGTCAGAACTGCAGTCGGAGTTTTACAGAGCAATTCTGCTGATCATATAAAACGATGTAATCATCGTAAGGTTTAAAGTATTTCTCTTTATGATCATAAGTTGTGCAGTCAAGAAGCTTCAAGATGTAACCCCCTCTCTTAGCTCACAAGCAGGCAAAAGTGGTATGTATTTTCTGTTTATGTATGAGTTTAAAGTCATGTAGGTTTTCCATGTAACTGACTGTATGACATGTTTTTGTTGTATATTCATCTTTTTTGCTCAGTTCTACGGTGTTGATGTTGATGTCTGAGTCCAGAGAGCATTAAACATCAGTTAAAAGAACCTAAGCCTTCGTGTTGTGACTAAGAGCGGTACAGTAAATATTATCAGTACTATACTACTCCTTTGGTAGAGGAGCGTTATCACATGGGTTTTTAGCCACTAATTTTGTGGCGGCATGGGATGATGTGTGGTGCTTCATTAGATTAGAATTACTTTCCACCAAAGTGAAGAGACTCTTTCTTCCTGAGCATAAGTTGCACGTTACATAAACATTCTTACCTTTCACCTCAACAAGGTGATACTTATACTTCCATTTTGCGAAAGTTACCTTTTGGAATCGTTGGACTTGCCATCGCTGACTGTGCATGGCATGCACGCCCGCCCGCACGCCCGCCCGCACGCACACACACACACACACACACGAGAAAGAAAAATGTTTCAGGTCCGACTGACAGAGAGCCTGTTCGGATGAAAGTAAGGTCAATTATAGTAATACCGCATTTTTTTCTCTCTCAGTAACGCTAATGGCGTTGTAACGGGAGAAACAGTAATTCGTTTGATTACTCGTTATTGAAAAAAAATATTTCGTTATTAACGCAGTTTATCAATAACGCCGTTATTCCCATCACTGGATGGCACACCAAATCATGATGAGTTCATACGGAATAAGGGGGACAAATACTAAATTCATCGTAACTGTTGCACAACTGAGTCTGAGAAGAGATGATTCTGCTTCATGTGCAAAGTGCCAAAGCTTAAAATACATTAAAACTTTATGAGAGAGCTTGTTCATGAAACATGTTATTAACAGTGATATGACGTGTCTGCTTTACAGAAGTTCTGGTCAACACCCAACAGAAACAGGGAAATACAGAGGAAAATGAGGTAATTCTTGAACAGTCATACCCCAAACCCACATAACCAAATGAGACGTCCAGCACGAACAGAAACTAACGCATTTATCTTCTGTGTCTTTTCTATCTTCTCATCTTCTTCCTCAAGAATGTGTACCACCTGTACTGCACCATCCCTGACAAACCAGTTCACTCAACTGCAGGAGATCAAGTCTACAGTTTGGTGAAGATGCACTGATGAGCTTCAAGTCTTGTTTCATTACATTCATTATAAATAAAGTATCTATACTTTCATCATTTAGTGCAGTGGTTTTCAAACCTGTCCTGGAGGCACCCCAGCCCCACCCACATTTTGTATGTGTCCCTTATCAGACACACCCAATTTAGGTCTCTACTAACGAGGTGATGAGTTGAATCAGGTGTGATAAATGAGGGAGACACACAAAATGTGCAGGGCTGCTGTGCCTCCAGGAGAGGTTTGAAAACCACTGATTTAGTGTTTGGTGTGGAATGCATTGAGTGACCACGCAGAAGATTTTCTCTGGCAAGTGGTTGCCACTTAAAGGTTGGACCTCGGTCCCTGTCAGTCTGGTGCATTAAAGGGATTTACAACACTGTGCCTAACCCTGGTGTAATGTGAAGTGTGTTGGTTCTGTTTTTTTTTTTTTTTACCAAGTTTATTACAAGCTCTCATGGAGACAACAGCATAAGAAACACAACAAAACAAAAAATCAATAAAAATAAAACAGACAAGACTGCTTCTGTTTTTATGTTTCACTATCATGTTTTGCCTTGTACTTCCTGGTTCTGTCATGTGTTCCTGTTTGTCATGTGCTCCATTGTATGTGATTCCCTAGTCTTGTGTCATGTTGTCATTAGGTAGTGATGTGACGTTTGACACCGAGGCTTCGAAGCTTATATCAAAAAACCGAAACATCTCACAGTGAAGAATCCGTGTATCATTCGTTCAATCGTTTTTTTATTTAATATTGAAAGTAGAAAAATGAGACAGCTTGTTTTTCGTTTTCATTATTTTCAGAAAAAGAAAAACGAGTTTTGGCGTGAGTTTTCGTTTTTCGTTCACAAGTGGAAAAATGAATAAACAGTTTGAATATTCGATTTCTACACGTGGCGGAATTATACGCCTCTTTCTGCTGATTGGCCAGAAGGTCAAACTATTCTGTCATCAGTTTTCCTCAGTTCAGCACAGCAGAATAAAAGTCCTGCGCCTCAACAGCATGCAGTTTTTTTAACGCGTTTATTGCAACTCCATTTTATCTTTTCCTCATCAAACAACCAGACTGACCTCAGCCTCGACACAACCTGTACCGGGGCAGTGCTTTCTTCTGTGTAGATATAAATTAACCACTTTAATTCAAGTCTACCTTGGTTAAGTAGCTAAATAGGCCATATATATATATAAATATATGTGTGTGTGCGTGTGTATAGAGAGAGACTATTTTTATTTATTTATTTAATACAAAAAGGAAATAATAATGCGTTGCAACCAGACAACCTTGTTTTTATTTAAATGTATTATAATTGATATCTCAAAAGGGTGCTTAATTAACAAGGACTCGCACACAGTACTGGAACACAAGATTTTCATTAAAGCCTGCAATAACTTGCAATTTCGGTTTGCTTCTCAAACTCTATTAAAACCTACCTTCAGAACGCTTGAAAAACGCACCAGTCAGGTGCAGACCAGAGCAGTGTTCAGGAAATACGCAGCAGTTATTACTTTGCGATTATTTCATATTGAGTAAATACATTTCCAATGACCCCCATATAATTAGGCTGTAAAAGTGATGAAGCCCAAAGTTAATGTGGGTGGGGATAAGCACAATGTATAGCCTAATGCATCATATGCATTTTGTAATAATAGCTAGCATAATTAATAATTGACAGGCTATTTGCCAGAAAAGTCGCATCAAGTGTAATTCACATGACACTGTGTCATGTTGAGCAAGAAACACGTGAACGTTGCATTGTAGTAAAATCTGTTTTTTATTATTATCCTACATTCAGAAGTAGGCTTAGTGTAAAACACCGGTAAATAAAATACAAAATTTACAACACTATAACACGCTATGCGTATTTTACTTTTCCTCAATGTATGACAAATCCCTTGAATAAACGGTATTCAGAAAACAACAATAATTAAAAACAAAAGTATATAGAAGCCTAGCTTATAGGCTAGGCTATATATAAAAATTGCCTATATATTGTGCTATTTATTACCTACAAACAACATTTAGTTCAAACACCAAGCCTAAATTATTTATTTTAATTAAAATCGTTGGGCTCGTCGCTCGTGCATCTTTCATTCGGTCTAAAGTTTCCATATTTGCAATGTAAGATTTGGATGCTGGAGCTGCCTATTTATGTGAAGAAGGTTTCATCCAGTCGGCTATTGGCTAAATCGGCATCTTCACATGCAGATAAGAGTTTGTAATAACAGCAAGTACTGACTGGAGCAACAGACAAATTTAATTAATTCAACCAGTCTGGTTGTTTGATGAGAAAAAGATAAAATGGAGTTGCAATAAACGCGTTAAGAATCTGTACCGCTGTTGAGGCGCAGGACTTTTATTCTGCTGTGCTGAACTGAGGAAAAACTGATGACGGAATAGTTTGACCTTCGGCTGGCCAATCAGCAGAAAGAGGCGTATAATTCCATGTAGAAATCGAATATTCAAACTGTTTATTCATTTTTCCACTTGTGAGCGAAAACTCACGCCCGAATACTTGTTTTTCGTTTTTCTGAAAATAATGAAAAAACGAAAAACAAGCTGTTTTCTCATTTTTCTAGTTTCAATATTAAATCAAAAAAGGATTGAACGAATGATACACGGATTGTGAAGCACTGTATCGGAGCTTGATTCGTTTTGCCATAACCACGTGATCGGTGACGTCTGAAGCTTCGTTTTCTCCCTCAACCACGTGACTGCTTCATAATCTGATTCAAAAATAGCGCGAACCCCTTTGCGCATGCACTTCGGTAAAACGGTAGTGAACTGACACTGAAACAGAGGATAAGCTCTTTTGATTTTTTTGTGTTATATATGCCTACATGAGCCTTGCTTATGAATTCATAGGTTTAGGACTAAGGCTAAAGTTTATGTAAATAAAAGGCTGCATGCGTTGATCAAAGCAGATTCATAAAAAATGATTCTATACACGTTCATTTGTCCCATTATTTTTTTCACCATAAATTAATTTGTCCACATGTTGTAAATAGCCTTTTAAATCAACAAATGAATCAACAATTTGTATTGCTTTTGTTGATTTCACAAAGTGAATTGATACAGGAAACCTCTGGCACAAGCAGCTCTTCAACTTTTGACCACAACATGTCGTTAGTGTGCACCGTGTTGAAAAGCTTCGAATAATGAGCCTTTTTACGATACAGTTGAGGGGAAAGCCTCAGTGCTTCACAAAGCTTCATTTCACCATCACTATTAGGCTTGTTCGACTTCGGTTCAGTAGTTGAACATTATGGATTAACTAACATGAACTAACCATGAACAATACATTGGTTACTGTAATGTTAATCTTCGTTAACATAATACAGTTGTTCATGTTAGTTCACAGTGCATTAACTCATGTTAACAATATTTTAATAATGTATTAGTAAATGTTGAAATTAACATTAACAGAGATTAATAAATGCTGGTAAAGTTAAAGTTAATTGAATCACAACGCCTAAAACACTTAATGTATATCGGATGCATTTTATCATTAAAGAAATGTATTCTTAATACACGTATAAGAAACAAACTTGGTATCCTCATTTTACCACTTTACACACACCCGCCCAAACGTTATAATTAACTAATATGTAACTTTACATACCTTGCAACAACAAAAAAGTTTAGAATAATTTTCTCTAATTCCATAACGATGGATGAAACGGAATTAAAATAACAGATTTAACTTTTAATACGGTGTTCGATAATAACTTTATCCAGTAGCCGATCCAAACCTAATCTGTAATCTGATAATATCACTAATCTAATTTAATGATGAATAATCTACACAAGCAGGCTTTAATGTACAAGTAATTTTGATTTCTTCTTCTTCTTCTTCTTCTTTGATTTTTATTGGCGGTTGGCAAACAACTTTCAGGTGCATTACCGCCACCCACTGATCTGGAGTATGGACTAAAGATCTATAAAAACACCCAAATTATAAGGACAAAGAGAACAATTTCCAATTAGATAATAAAAATAAAAATAAAACAAACAAACAAACTGATAAATAAAATAATAACAAATAAACAAACCTATATTGCTATAACTAAAATTATAACTCAAATTCTATTCATTAATCTTGTTGATCCTAAATACTCTAGAAGAAGTTTCCAACCATTGTCACCTACAGATGTTTTTAGAATATTACTAATATTTTCCTCTCCATTTTCTCTTAGTGCTTGTTTTAAAACTTCTCTCTCTGATTCATACTTCAGACATTGTAATAAAACATGATCTACTGTTTCTTGCTCTCCACAATATTCACACTTCCCATCAGTATGTTTTCCAATCAAATAGAGAGAACTGTTTAGCCCAGTATGCCCATTCCTTACTCTTGTAATAACCCTCTCCTCTTTCCTATTTCGTCCTCCAGACACTGTATTCCCAACTAATGGATTATTTTTGAACAGATATCTTCCTTTACTTTCTTTATTCCATTGATTTTGCCATATGTTTTTTATTTGTCCTTTAATAACTACTTTAGCTTCTGACTTACTAATATTTACATTTATGTTCTTATTCTCATTCTTTAAAGCACATTTTGCTGCTTTATCTGCCTTTCATTCCATCAACTCCCACATGTGCAGGGACCCACACAAAACTAACATACAATTTCATTTGTTGAATTCTAAATAATGATTGTAGAATTTCATACAATAAATCCTCTCTACTTCTGGAGTTGCAAAATTTTAAACTCATTAATACTGCACATGAATCTGATGCAATGACCACTCTCTCTGGCCTGACCTCCTCTACCCACTGCAATGCAATAACAATGGCCATCATTTCACATGCAAATACAGAGATATAATTTGTGAGTATAATTTTGATTTAGATCTGCTGATAATTTAAAATCTTACTGATTAAACGTCTTACGTTTTAAAAGTGCATCACAAACGGTTTGTTCTGCTGTAACTCTATGGCGCGGCTGCTACTTCCGGGAACTTTTGAGAGTCTCCACGAGCCGCCATTGCTGTAAATAAAACCCCGTTCCATTGGAGTCTATGGAGTTGTCGCGATTCTCTCTCTATATGGCTCTAGGGTGGCTGCCTGGTGGCTGCACGAACTCTGATGACGACACAGCTGATCCCCGATAGGCCGGATTCACCGCATGACAGCGATCACGTGTGTTTTGTGTTTATTCGTAAAATTGATGTTACACTAATGCTCACAAATCATTTATTTATGACAGTAAAACCTCTTTTCATGTAGTCGCGATGTTATATTGTCATGTTTATCAAACTAAAACTGATAAAAACCGTTGACCCCACTTCATTGATAGTGTAGGTTTAAATGTCGAACTTTATTATTGTCCAAATAGACACTTTTTTTTTAAGCAGTGCATAAAGTATTGAAAGAAAATGTCATCGGAAACATCTGTGTATCTGAGAAATATGGCATTTGTTTAACTTCAGCTGTGATAAAGTTTGCAAACACGTCACTGCGGGAAGCAGAAAGTGTCCGACTTCTATTTTCTGGAATGATTTGAGCTCTTATTGTTTTTCTAAATTTAATATGAACTGTAATCTATGCACTAAGGATGTAATATGTTTTTTTGAAAACCCAAACAAATCTTTAGAATCCACGGTTAACTAATTATCCTGGTGGCAAAGTTTTATTTTCACAAACAAAGGTTTCTTAAGAAAATTCCAACTGCTATAGATTTCTTGTGTGAAGTACAATATTTAATCAAATCACTAAGATTAATTGATAATAGAAAATGTACTTCCTTTTTGAAGAAGTACGATGAGACCTTTCATGTAACAATTATCTGACAGTGGTTTTTGTTTTTTGTCCTATGACTGTGCGAAATGAATTTATTTTTTTAACAGATACATTGTTGAAAATGTTATATATTTCAAAGAGTTATATGTTGTCATTGTTGTAATTTGTTTCTTTCTTGAATAAAAAAAAAAAAAACTTCACGTCTCCGTTTGCAGCTCCTCCCCGCCTGCACGCGGCTACTCTCGCCGATCGGATGCATCCAGCCGCAGCCGATGTCGAACACACCTATTGGTTTATTTAGTCATGTGTTTCTCAGTTTAGTTCTCTCATTGGTTTATAGTTTGATCACTGTTCACAGGTGTATCATGTGTAGTCATTAGTCATTGTGTATTTAAACCCTAATGTTTGCCATGTTTCCTTGTCGAGTATTGTTTGCTGTAACCACTGGTGGTGGTAGTCAAGTCAAGTCAAGTCAAGTCAAGTCAAGTCAAGTCAAGTCAAGTCAAGTCAAGTCAAGTCAAGTCAAGTCAAGTCAAGTCAAGTCAAGTCAAGTCTCAACATGTCTCCTTAGTTCAAGTCAAGGTCATCGTTGTTTGTATCTGTTCACGCACCTGTAAATAAACCTGCACTTGGGTTCTTAAACCTTGCCTCCAGTGGACTCTTCGTTACACCTGGGTTATCATCTTTCTAAACCCTATTTTTTTACTCTGGGTAAAGGAACATTTCACACTTATAATTTAGAAGCAAGGTTAGCACTATTGTGAAACCCTTCTCTTTAGTAGGGCTAGCACAGCTTTTGCAGTGTTTGTTGTGCTTTGTGAAACGATGTGGTGTTAGAATATAACTGCTAGATGCATAGCATCAGACAACCAATTACTGTCTCAAATTCGACAGGCTGCTCACAGCAGAGCCAATGGGTGGAGCTTGACCATGGCAATAGCCAGCTATGAGTTCACCGCATTTTTCCGAGGTGTGTATATATATATAATATAGTGTTAACAGTACTTTAGAAAAGATATTTCACAGCACCAAGATCTTCTCATAAGCCTGTGCGGTCTGTCACCACTTGTCAGGGTTTAATAATATACAGTGTGAAACGGATCTTATGAATACCAAGGACTAATTGTTAACATGAGTAAATTATGAGAAGTGTGAAATGTGAAGCAAGATACATTTTCCCAGGGTTTAGAATGACCCAGAGTTAAATATTTCAAGTGTGAAAAAAGAGCTGAACTAGGGGAAACATATAGTGAACTAGGGACTTTGGGGTGGTACTCTGTGTGTTTCGACAGCAAGGATCAGGGTCTTAATGAAGTTACGGGTAAAAATTCCCCCTAAGACAGTCCCTGCTCGTGAGGTAGTACTTTTCCAAAGTTCAGGAATTTTTGGGGCTGGGACTTGAGTGCTGAACATGCTGATTGGTTGAGTTCACGCAACATTTTATTTCAACTGCCATTTTTGTTGAGGTGAATGCAGTAAGAGTTGTTTGCTATTCGAATCAACAATGGAGTTTAAAAAAATATGACTGATGGACAGACGACGTGGTTCAGGCTTTATTAAGCTTATAAGCGGAGGATGAAATCCAGGAGGAACAGGAAAGTTCACCGGACTAATTTTCCTAATCTCTATGGTACTTTAGACCTTGATGGATACGCAGACAGCAACAGGTCTGGCGGGAAAAAGTTCCTGGGACAAATTGTTCTGTAATTTCGGTAAAAACACTGCTTTAGAGAGCAAAATGAATAGCTTATTAATAGAAATTTCAGTGAAAGTAAAAAGTACCTGTATTTTAAAAAACTAGCACGAGCACCAGCACCATTTTGTTGGAAAATTGATAAAAAAAGACACATTTATGCTTAGTTTTGGTTTCATTTTCATTGTGGTCGGTCCCTGTTTTGTCTGCCTTTATTATCTTGTTAGTTTACAAAGTTGTTGAATCAAATCGAATCAAATCACCTTTATTTTTAAAGTGCTTTTTTACAATGCCAATTGTTTTAAAGCAGCTTCACAGTGTTAAAATAATGCACCAGAATTTGATTCGGCTGTACAGGCGCTCTGGTGAAAACGGTGATGTTATTCAGCTAATTTCAATGATCATATAGTGTCGATGCAGGCAGATCAGTAATATAGTTGAAATTTATGTGTCCCCAACTGAGCAAGCCAAAAGCCAAAGGCAACAGTGGCAAGGAACCAAAACTCCTTCAGGGCCAGAATGGAGAAAAAAACCTTGGGAGAAACCAGGCTCAGTCAGGGTGCCAGTTCTCCTCTGGCCGGCCGACGAAAAACTGTATGATAATGATTCTGGCAGCATTACAGGTTAGAAGTCATATTAAATCAATAGATATTCGTAAGATTATTAGAAAGATAGGAGTCGTCACGCTAGAGACAGGTTTAATGAGGATGTCGTGCCAATGCCGCATATATGGATAACCAAACAGTTGATGGGCCCCATTGACTTCCATTGTATGGAAAAAAAAATTGTGTTCAACAAAGGTAAGAAATTCATACAGGTTTGGAACAACTTGAGTAAATGATGTCAGAATGTAATTTTTTTGGGTGAACTATTCCTTTAGCCGATAGATTGAATTGTTGAAGACTATGCAGTGTGTGACTACCTAGTCTAAAGCATGTGGCCCAGAACTGCCCTCTGTTATAGTGAATACAGCTGAACATGTGGTCTCATGATGTACGTTTATAACTGCACACGCAGTTATAAACATACATCATGTGGTCTAATGTGTAGCTTCCTAATTCACCTATATTGTGCGAGCCTTGTCTCTTTTCTCACTCTCGCTGTAATGGAGTTGTTCTTCTTCATTGCTTTTCAGCTCCTCATGGAGGTTCAGTCTGACAGTAAGTCATCTCTCATTTAATGTTGATTTAATACTGTATGTCCACATTTGAAGTGAAAAAAAGTTTGTCTAAAATATTTCAGCATGTGTGATCAGTACGTCTGTGTTTTAGTGTTTTAGTAGCAAACAAATGAAAAAGTAAAGAAGTTTTACGTCATGAAAATTAATTAAACTGATTGCAATAACTCGATTAATCCTTTAAAGGGATAGTTAACCCAAAAATGAAAATTAGCCCATGATTTTCTCACCCTCAAGTCATCCTAGGTGTATATGACATTCTTCTTTCAGACGAATAAAAGTTATATTAAAAAAGTTCTGGCTAATCCAAGCTTTATATGGCAGTGTTGCTTCATTTATGAAGTCCATAAAAGTGCATCGATCCATCATATAACTGCTCCACATGGCTTTTTTTTTCACTTCAAATTACTGATATGCACTTTTATGAACTTCATAAACGAGGCAACAGTTCACTGCCATTATAAAGCTTGGATTAGCCAGAATTGTATTCTTAAAGAAGAATGTCATATACATATACAGAATTCATTTACATCTGCATGTTCATGTGAACGTTATTCTGGGAGCTATATATGCTGGTAAACACAGAATCAGGGAAATGCATTTTTAAAGTGCCTGAGAATCTTTTTTTTTTTGAGAAACATTAAAAGAAATGGACTTAAAGTCCCCCTTTGACGAAAATCAAGTTTTTAATGTTATTTAATGTTTTTTTTATATACTTTAAGACAAACCATGTGCAAATTCATAAGTCAACAATTTTCTCCTTACAACTGCATTAAAGCAAAGAAACGGCCCTTGTTTCCTACCACCACAAAATCTCCTTTAAAAGAGACAGGGAAAATTTGGTACATATAGCAATGAAGTTGGTGAATTATGTAGGCCTATATGATGTAGGCCTATTTTATGGTGAACTATGTCTTTCACCACTGACAACATCATTTTCTCTATGATGTTCAAAGCATTTCTGAGGATGCTGATTTTTAGAAGGCTGTCTGACTCTGAGATGGTGGATGGGAACATAACGTAGTCAAGCCAAAGACTGATCATTTTTAATCACCATTGTGTGTCCGACAGTTTTTTAAGAGCGATACATATCATTAAACGCATTACAATTCTGATCCATCGACTTGTAGATGACCCTGTATAATTCACTCTTCCTCTTCTAAATCAGTTTCTGGTTCAAACATATGTAACCCTAGACCACAAAACCAGTCATAAGTCACATGGGTATATTTGTGGCAATAGCCAACAATACATTGTATGGGTCAAAATGATCTATTTTTCTTATATGCCAAAAATCATTAGGATATTAAGTAAAGATCATGTTCCATGAAGATATTTTGTAAATTTCCTACCGTAAATATATCAGAAATGTATTATTAGTAGTCATATGCACTTCTAAGAACTTCATTTGGACAACTTTAAAGGCAATTAAGTAACATTGTTTTAAAAAGTAACTTGTAATGTATTTCTTTAGATTACAGTTTTGTAACTTAATCTAAATACTTAAGAATACTTTGGAATACTAATAAGGTATGTTACACAAAGAGGCTACCAAACATAGGACTTGGTTTGCCTCTGCATATTTTAATAAACAACATCAGATGTCCACAATATTTCTTGAATCAAAAAATGCACACAATCTTAGAAAAAAAGAGAGAGAGAAAAAAAATGCACTAATTTTTGAATTAGACAAACAGGGGAATTTGTACTTTTTTTCTTCAGGGAAACATGCAGTTATTAGCTTCTGAAGGGCAGTACTAAATGAAAAAATATGATCTTGAAACAAAATAAGAAAAACACATCATCCTGTTCAAAAGTGTTCACCCCCTGCTCTAAATGCATTGCATTTCACAGAAGCTTGTTTCTGCCACTAAATATAAAAAAAGTTATTTAAGCTTTTTATCTCACATTTATGACTTTTTTCCTCGCAATTGCAAGTTTGTATCTTAAAATTCTGATTTTTTTTTCTGAAACTTGCATGTTATAAAGTCAGAAAGTCCAAAAGATAAAAAGTCGCAATTACCTTAAATGACTTAACATTACACATGAGAACAGTCGTGAATCATCTAATGACACAGTTAAGATTCAAGGGTACGTACATTTCTGAAAGTGGCAATTTGTATGAATTCAGTCATTTTGTGTCTTGTGGAGTAATAGATGTAAACATCTATTATGTGAAATAGCTTATTCAACTTATTAAATAAAGTAACATGCAATTTTTATGATCCCTCTTATTTTGTTAAAATTGTTAAAATTTTGCATATTCTGCAATGGGTATGAACCGTATGAGCAGAAATGCAGCTTAGGATGCTTTTGCAGACTGTCAGAGTCTGAGAATGCCTATTACAGTTTACATTAATGTTTAAATGACATAAAAAAATCAAATAAGTTACATGTATTTCGTTACTCCCCAACCCTGTGTATAATACAACAATGAAAGATATACTAAATGTATTGATCGTTATCAGTCTATGAAAGCAGAAACAACATATTGAATCTGATTGGGAGACCGTGTAGACAGTGATCTGTGAAATCTTCTTACACAGAATAACTGGTTCATTTCAGACAAACGCTTAACCACAGTGTGACTTTAGCAAGTGAACTATATGATATATTTAGACAGGAAGGAAGAGTCGCTTCAGCTAGGCGATGTCTGACATATCTATAAAGAGAAGCTTGTTTCTGCACAGGTATCTATTATGGTGGCGAGAGGAGAAACGGCAAGCAATTCATTTAATATTTTAAAAGTTTCTTTGTAAGTTCTCATTGGGTCATTCCTGTTCTGCAGCACTTCTTGAACTCTTTCTTTAAAGACAAATTAATACACAGAATATCTTTCAGAAATATGCTCTGGTTAAGCTCATCATGACATTTTGACTTGATTAATTATGATTTTTAAACATGAAAATAAAGAACCATTGCACACTGAGTGATTGATAGTCAGTTTAAAGTAACTTATGAAGTTTGATATTATCATACAGATGTTTGTATTTTGTTAAACCAACTAATACCTATGCTGCTTGTGTTGTAGTTTTCCTACAAATTAAAATGTTGTCACCTTAAGGATGATGTCATTAAAGGACTGCATTTTAATAGTTTTAATAGTTTAAAAAAGTAATTTAGAAATCATGCAGTAATATTTTTTATATATTTTGTCTTCATGAGATCCTCCTCAGGCCAAGTTAACAGCGTCAGCTTCAGTTATTCTGGAAACAGACACAGTTCAGCTGAGCTGTGAGAATACTGAACATCTGAAGATGGAGATGTGTGTCTTTAACATATATGGAAGAGAAAGTAACTCAAAACTGAGCACATCATGTCAGCTCTCACTCACTGGATCTCAGATCAGTATTTGGTCAGAAGGTCAGAGTTCATCTGTGAGAATAACCTGCTTCTACACTGTGATGGAGTCACAACAACAAAAACCATCTCCTCACTCTGATCCAGTGACAGTCCAGAGTAAGTTTTTATTTTTTATTTTACTTTATTCATATTTATTCATTAAAAAAAAGGTTAAATCAGGGTTAGTGTGTTTGTCAGTTATCAGGTCACATGCAATATTATTTTCAAACTTTTTATTTCAATATTGTGACCTTATCCTGACACATTGTTGAATTCTGTCAGCAGTTTTCAGACCAGGCTCTACTCAAACTTGTAAGTAATATTTATATTTGCTTAGAGCTAAAACTGTACCTGTGACCACGTCTGCATCTACTGGTTCCTGTAGCTCAATATAGTCATCTTATTTATCAGCTTATGCGGATCAAACATATGTAGTCCATTGTATTTCAATTATAACATTTAAATTTTAACTTGCATCTCTACTTGTTATACTGTGCACTATTAGATTTCCCTGTATATGTTTGTTTTGCTTTAACAAACCAAAAATGATTCTGCCCAGGTCACTATTTTTATATATATTAAAATTATATATTAAAACCACAGTTTTAATTCCAAACGTTTCATTTTTAAATGCATCTTGTGATATTGTTTGATTCTCTGTGCAGTTTCTACAGCGACTGGTGAAGCTCTGACAGCGGCCACAGAAACTGGTTGTGAGTGACTTTCTGTACTTGAACAATTACCTGACGTATACCTTGGACATCAACAAAGCTTTTCATTATACTGTACATCAGAGATATTGCATTGCATTTAAAACAAATAAACCAATGCAAGGTGGATGATGTCATTAATATAATTATGTTTGAGAGTTATTTACAGTATGTACCAAAAGAGAGCAATGCCTATGTTGCTGTATAGAGTTGTATTTCCAGACATTCCATTTTAAAGACATCTTGTTGTGACGTTGAAATCTCTGTGCAGTTTCTACAGCGACCTCTACTGGCGAAGCTCTGACAGCGGCCACAGAAACTTGTGAGTTATTTATCTACAGTAAAAAGAGAGAGCTATGCCAATGGCAGAGGGTGAAAAATATTGTTGGTGGGGCTGTTTTTTTAAACCCCAGGGGTTGGGGGTGGCTGTGTGGATGGGTGGTCTGGGGTCCTCCCCTATTAAATTTTGAATTTCGTAGATGTGATTTACTGCATTTTAGTGCATTTGAGGCCATGTCCCTTGCTTATACCGATAAAATAACTAAAACCAGTCAACACCAATAGTCTAAAAAGACAATATTGATTGAACTGCCGTGTAGAAATCAACAGTTTTACAGGTATTGATAATGAACAAGTTGCATGTTTATTATGCTCCGTGTCCAGATAGAAAAAGTGCAAACGCGTAACGATAAATTATAATGTGGAATACAACAATCTAGTTCTTTAATCAACCCCCAGATGTAGACTACATATATTTAAAGTTCACTGTAAAAATTGACAATTGGATAGTGGATAACTGTCTGTGTTGATACCAAAGAGAGGGAGTGTGTGTGATTTCCCTGTATGTTTTCTGTTTATTTTGAATGGGTTTAGCAAACCAAAAATGATTCTGCCTAGGTCACTAGTCCACAGGTCACTATTTTTATATTAAAATTATACATTAAAACCACAGTTTTAATTCCACAATTTTCATTTTTAAATCTTGTGATATTGTTCAATTCTCTGTGCAGTTTCTACAGCGACCTCTACTGGTGAAGCTCTGACAGCGGTCACAGAAACTGGTTTGTGACTTTTTGTATTTAAACAAACAATTAGGGGAGCGGGGCACAACCATAGACTGTATAAAAATGGGCACAACCTAACATGGGGTTAATTGTAACACGCATGGTTTAACACTTTCAACAAGATGACGAAACATTGTGTATTTACTAGTTGCCATATCAACATTATTTAGAGAAAAAATTAAGAATTCAAAAATCTTTGGAAGATATAAATGAAAATGTTTTTAACCATAGCAAAAGTAAATTTCTTACTCAAGCTTATTTAGCACAGTTTTTTGTGTTTATTTAAAACTAGACAAATCTGATATTAATTTAATCTTATGTCTGTTATTTAACAGTTGAGATCGTTCTTTAAAGCTGATCTAACCAGCAGAGCCGGGTTTAAATCCCAGTTGTGCAGATGGGGTGTGTTGTAACACTGCATTACAATGAGCCCCTGTTAGAAATATTCTATACTTTTATGAATTCTTTTGAGAAACCATGAGAAAAGGGTGAATAATGACAGAGTCAATGTTCAGAAATTATTCATAATTATTATGTTTTAAACTATGCTGTATAGCTGTATTTAGCGATGTGTTTGTTGTCAAAATAAAACATTTGTGTATTTTTAATGATAAAAAAAGGCAATTAATTTATTTTAAAAAGTTAATAATTGTATCATGTATTTTAAGCTGTCATATGGTCATGTTACAATGTATCCCATGTTGGCACATTTCACTTCCATTCTTTCGGCAACATGACATCATGACTTTGCATTCGTGTACGTGGCGTGTATATGTGTATGATGTGATTCCATGTGATGTGTGATTACGCGTGTTCATGTATCGTGTGTATGCGCGGCATCATATCGTGTATGTGTATGCATTTTGGGCTA
This sequence comes from Gobiocypris rarus, assembly GCA_023029165.1. NCBI lineage: Eukaryota > Metazoa > Chordata > Actinopteri > Cypriniformes > Gobionidae > Gobiocypris > Gobiocypris rarus. Next base: position 7,380,002 of record CM040931.1, on the reverse strand, counting down.
TCGCGTGCGCGTGTATGTCGCGTGTGATTTCGGCGTGTATGTCACGCCGTGTGATTCCGCGTGTATGTCTACGCCGTGTGATTCCGCGTGTATGTCTACGCCGTGTGATTCCGCGTGTATGTCTACGCCGTGTGATTCCGCGTGTATGTCTACGCCGTGTGATTCCGCGTGTTTGTCTACGCCGTGTGATTCCGCGTGTATGTCTACGCCCGTGTGATTCCGCGTGTATGTCTACGCCGTGTGATTCCGCGTGTTTGTCTACGCCGTGTGATTCCGCGTGTTTGTCACGCCGTGTGATTCCGCGTGTTTGTTCACGCCGTGTGATTCCGCGTGTTTGTCACGCCCGTGTGATTCCGGCGTGTTTGTCACGCCGTGTGATTCCGCGTGTATGTCTACGCCCGTGTGATTCCAGCGTGTTTGTCACGCCGTGTGATTCCGGCGTGTTTGTCACGCCCGTGTGATTCCGCGTGTTTGTCTCGCCGTGTGATTCCAGCGTGTTTGTCTCGCCCGTGTGATTCCGGCGTGTTTGTCTCACGCCGTGTGATTCCGCGTGTATGTCTCACGCCGTGTGATTCCGGCGTGTTTGTTCACGCCGCGTGTGATTCGCGTGTTTGTCGCCGCCGTGTGATTCCGGCGTGTTTGTCTACGCCGTGTGATTCCGGCGTGTTTGTTCACGCCCGTGTGATTCCGCGTGTATGTCTACGCCGTGTGATTCGCCGTGTATGTCACGCCGTGTGATTCCGGCGTGTTTGTCTCGCCCGTGTGATTCCGCGTGTATGTCTACGCCGTGTGATTCAGCGTGTTTGTCACGCCGTGTGATTCCGGCGTGTATGTCTACGCCGTGTGATTCCGGCGTGTTTGTCACGCCCGTGTGATTCCAGCGTGTTTGTCACGCCGTGTGATTCCGCGTGTTTGTTCACGCCGTGTGATTCCGCGTGTTTGTCTACGCCGTGTGATTCCGCGCGTTTGTCACGCCGTGTGATTCCGCGTGTTTGTCACGCCCGTGTGATTCCGGCGTGTTTGTTCACGCCGTGTGATTCCGCGTATATGTTCTCGCCGTGTGATTCTGCATGTTTGTCTACGCCGTGTGATTCCGCGTATATGTCTACGCCGTGTGATTCCGCGTGTTTGTCTACGGCGTGTGATTCTGCGTTTGTTTACGCCGTGTGATTCCGCGTGTATGTCTACGCCGTGTGATTCTGCGTGTTTGTCTCACGGCGTGTGATTCCGGCGTGTTTGTTTACGCCGTGTGATTCCGCGTGTATGTCTACGCCGTGTGATTCAGCCCCCTAACCATAAAATTCAACGACGATGATTGGTGAAATATTTCCAAACATTCCATTTTAAATGCATCTCGTGACTGTTGAAATCTCTGTGCAGTTTCTACATCGACCTCTACTGGCGAAGCTCTGACAACAGCCACAGAAACCTGTGAGTGATGATTATTTTTAAACCAAAACATTTACCGGAGTTTCTTTTGAAGCAATTCAGGTTCAGTGGGGGCTCTTGTTCTGTGAGTTTTAGAAGTTTCTGTTTTTTCCATGTCAACCTTTTATTTGTCAAGCCTCAGATCCTGGTGAAACTGCTGTTAATGGAAGACCAAAACCAAGTGAGTATCACTAATCATCCGGAATTAATTAGTCAATAGTTCTAAATAAAAACTGATCAATCTGATTTCTTGATGACACAAAGAAGCATGGCTCATCATGGCACTGGCGGCCACCAGCGGGGGGATTTTCCTGACCGGACTCATGGGCATCTGTCTGTTCTGCATCAGTAAGTTTAGTCAACTACATGCATTCACACTAACTATTTACAATTATCCAGTTAACAACACATTAATACACTGCATTTTACTAGGTGAGAAACTGAGGAGAAAGAGGTGAGACTTTTCTAGTTTACTTCATGTAGATGTGAGTGCTATTTGTTTTATTTGTTTGAAACAGGAAATACAATTTCTATTTTTATTATGTGTAGTCTTTTGATAGCTTCTGTAGGAGCCGTTTCCCAGAACCCAGGTCAGTCACCATCTTCAACACCAATGATGTGCTACATCTTTTTGATAAATTTAGAACAAGACATTTTAATGCTTTCAACATTCATACAGAAGTTAAAAAGGGACGGTTGACATGCTTCATGTAAAAGTGTCAGAATAGCACACTATCAATTTAAGGTTAATGATTATTGTATTTCTAAAGTGTCAGATGATATTGACAACAATTATGAACGATCTGAAGAAAATGAGGTGAGCAAACAGAGGCAGCTGGCACCCTTATTAAATACCATGTTTATTATATATATATACACACACATGTATTGATTGTAGTTTTTTTTGTTGTTTAATTTCAGGACATTGTGTACTGCACCATCCCTGATGTGTCTATAGATACTCATGAGTTAGACAGTCTGGCACAGATGCCAAATCATTCTCTGCTAATTTAATTTTTCATTGTATCAAATAAGTTAAAAGGTGAGCTCACCCATAAATGAAAATTAAGTCATCATTCATTTTGGTTTGTTTTTCACTAAACACTATCGTATAATAATATAATAATAATAATCAATTTTATTTATATTGCACTTTACATTTAGAACAATCGCAAAGTGCTACAGGGTCAAGAATTAAAATTAAGTTTAGAAATTAAAAGTAAACTGTACATTTTCATTTGTATGCTTTTTTAAAAAGATATGTTTTTAAGTCTTTTTTAAAGGTGGTCAGGGAGGGCGTTCCATAGCCTGGGGGCAGCAGAAGCAAAAGCCCTATCACCCATGCTGCAAAGCTTGGTTCTGGGGGTTTGGAGGGTGTGTGAGGTTGCAGACCGGGTGTGTGAGGAGGTCTGGGGGTATACCACGAGAACACTTGGGATATACAACACATGTTACATGGGATCATTCTGTGATACTTTTTTAAAGCTTAATACTGGTCGCTATTCACTGCCATTATAGGGACGAGAGTGAGCAGGACATTTTACAAAGTGATGACAGATATTGTTTGTCTATTAATAAGATGCACAAACATTTGAACTTCTGTTTCCTACTGATCATCACTGCTGTATTACAATAAGGACAATAAATGCAGATCTGTGCACTACTGTATATGTTTCTATTCAGGGGTTTACTAAATTCAATATACAGTGAGGAAAATAAGTATTTGAACACCCTGCTATTTTGCAAGTTCTCCCACTATCATACAAATAAATAGTTAAAAAAAATCATACATTGTGATTTCTGGATTTTTTTTAATAGATTATGTCTCTCACAGTGGACATTCTACGATGACAATTTCAGACCCCTCCATGATTTCCAAGTGGGAGAACTTGAACAATAGCAGACTTTTTCCTCACTGTAATATGCAGAACACTATTAAAAGGATTTATTGGTCAGAGAATGGATAGCTTTAGATAACTCTATCCTCAGGTTGTGTTCAGGTCATTTTGACCCGGAGAATATTTCCTTTTTCTTGAAAATGCTAAAGTTATCACATTAGGCAAAAACGTGCTTTACTCACCCAGGGTATAACTACTTCCCCAAATATTTTTGAGAATATTTGGAGAAGTACCACCACCCACCTAATTTGTTACACTTGTGGTGTTCCCTGTCAAAAATGACCAGCCTACAAAAAATTGCTTATAAATCTCTGTTACATATTATCATCATCACATATTGGACTTTTGGTTAACTTGTTTTCTTTCAATTAGGACAGGTTAAAAGGTATTCAACACCACATAAAGGTTAACTCTATAGCTCTAGTTATAGAGTTATTAAATATTATAGAACTATTACATGTGAAATTCTTATGCATGCTCTGTGATACATGTTACACTGCACAAGGCTATAAACTTTCATCTAAACTGCTCAGTACATTAAATAGTTTCTTGTTTGCAGGTTCTGATGACGTTCTCACAGAGGTGATCTACAGTTCCTGCCAGGTGGAAACAACACCTCTGTTAACTTCCTCTGGGAAAATCTAGGATGGGAGGAAAAAATATTTTTCAAAATTTTTGCGTTCACTATTTTTGTTGTAACGCTTTTCGGATTTTGCTTTGCAGTTCCCTTCAGACTTGTCTTTCAGTGCCTCATAGAGATCTATTTTTATAAGGCTTGTTTTGAGAAAAATTAAGTTGTAGATCATTGTCTATGATAAAGAGGTGTCATTCGTGGTTTAACAATGTTTAGCTCAGAAGTTATTGATCCGGGAAGCTCAAATCTGTGAATATATTGTCAACCTTATTGAACTCATTGAACTAGGCCTAAGCACTGACCATATTTCTTTATACTTAAGCTCAAGTTCAAATTGAGTCGCTCCATTAACGCACTGAGCAGTTTGAAACACTGCCAATGGGACATTATATATTTGCGAGGGAACGTAAAGGTTTTGCAAGAAAAAAAAAATGAAATTTTGTACATAAAAAAAAAAAAACTCCTCCCATCCTAATTTTTTTCCCACCACCACGTCCCTTTATAGGGGTCTGTAGACTTTAGTGATGCAGATTCAGTGACAGATTTGAAGCAAGAAATATTAAATCTAATTTCTATTTTTTTTTTTATCAACCATTGAGTGCTGACAATAATTAGCATTTTAACTGCAGCATGTTATAAACAATTTCGCAAAAAAATAACATATAGTGGCATACTTGTTCAGTTTGTATTCACTTTAAAAATTATTGTAATTTTAACTGTAAAAGACTGTAAGAATGCTAAAGTAAAAACATGTTAACTGTTTAACAGTAAGTTCCCTTACTACTGTACAGGGAAAGAAATGTAATAGATCTAACATTGCATTCATGTACCTTTACAGTAAAAAACTGTTGAGTTGAGTGTAAAAAAAATGTAAAGGAAGAAATATAATAAAACCATAAAATGACATTTCCTGTGTGACACTTCATCTGATGTCTAAATTGTATTTTTTTTTTACAACCCCAAATCAGAAAAAGTTGGGACAGTATGGAAAACGCAAATAAAAAAAGAAAGTAGTGATTTCTATGTTTACTTTGACTTGTATTTCATTGCAGACAATATGAACATACAATATTTCATGTTTTGTCTGGTCAACTGTCATTTGTAAATATGCATCCTTTCCTGTCATTCAGACCTGCATCACATTTCAAAAAAAGTTGGTACAGGAGCAATTTAGGGCTAGTAATGAGGCAAAATGGTTAAATAATGATGTGATTTGAAACAGGTGATGTCAACAGGTGATTGTATTTATGATTTGGTACAAAAGCAGCATCCAAAAAAGGTCTAATCCTTTAAGAGCAAAGATGGGCAGAGGATTGCCAGTTTGCCAACAAATACGTGAGAAAATTATTGAAATGTTTAAAAACAATGTTCTTCAAAGAAAGATAGACAGTGCATAACATAATTAAAAGATTCAAGGAATCTGGAGGAATTTCATTGCCTAAAGGACAAGGGCGCAAGCCTAAGCTGAACAACCGTGATCTCCGATCCCTCAGGCGGCACTGCATCAAGAATCGTCATTCATCTATATGCAATATCACCACATGGGCTCAGGACTACTTTGGAAAACCTTTGTCAAGAACCACAAAACGTAGTTACATCCACAAATGCCAGTTAAAACTACTGTGCCAAAAGGAAGCCATATGTTAACAGTGTCCAGAAGCGCCGTCGGCTTCTCTGGGCTCGGAGCATCTGGGATGGACCATCACACAATGGAAACGTGTACTGTGGTCAGATGAATCAATATTTCAGGTATTTTTTGGGAGGAATGGACGCCGTGTGCTCCGGACCAAAGAAGAAAAGGATCATCCAGACTGTTACAAGTAACAAGTCCAAAAGCCAGGGTCTGTCATGGTATGGGGTTGTGTCAGTGCCCTTGGCAAAGGTAACTTCCACGTCTGTGAAGGCACCATTAATGCTGAAAAGTACATAGAGATTTTGGAGCATAATATGCTGCCTTCAAGAAGACATCTTTTCCAGGGACGTCCATGCATATTTCAACAAGACAATGCAAAACCACATTCTGCACACATTACAAAGTCCTGGCTGCAGAGGAAGAGGGTACGGGTACTTGACATGCCTGTCTGCAGTCCCGACCTGTATCCAATAGAGAATGTGTGGCGCATTTTGAAGCGCAAAATGCGACAACGAAGACCCCGTACTGTTGCCCACCTTAAGACTTGTTTGCATGAAGAATGGGACAAAATTACACCTGAAACACTTCATCACTTGGTGTCTTCAGTCCCTAAACGTCTTTTAAGTGTTGTGAAAAGGAATGGCAACATTACAAAGTGGTAAATACTTTACTGTCCCAACTTTTTTTCAAATGTGTTGCAGGTTTGAATGACAGGAAAGGATGCATACAGGTCTTGCTCAAAAAATTAGCATATTGTGAAAAAAGTTCATTATTTCCATAATGTAATGATAAAGTTAAAATTTCATATATTTTAGATTCATTGCACACCAACTGAAATATTCCAGGTCTTTTATTGTTTTAATACTGATGATTTTGGCATACAGCTCATGAAAAACTGAAAAAATTAGCATATTATGAAAAGGTTCTCTAAACAAGCTATTAACCTAATCATCTGAATCAACTAATTGACTCTAAACACCTGCAAAAGATTCCTGAGGCTTTTAAAAACTCCCAGCCTGGTTCATTACTCAAAACTGCAATCATGGGTAAGACTGCCGACGTGACTGCTGTCCAGAAGGCCATCATTGACACCCTCAAGCGAGAGGGTAAGACACAGAAAGACATTTCTGAACGAATAGGCTGTTCCCAGAGTGCTGTATCAAGGCACCTCAGTGGGAAGTCTGTGGGAAGGAAAAAGTGTGGCAAAAACGCTGCACAACGAGAAGAGGTGACCGGACCCTGAGGAAGATTGTGGAGAAGGACCGATTCCAGACCTTGGGGGACCTGCCGAAGCAGTGGACTGAGTCTGGAGTAGAAACATCCAGAGCCACCGTGCACAGGCGTGTGCAGGAAATGGGCTACAGGTGCCGCATTCCCCAGGTCAAGACACTTTTGAACCAGAAACAGCGGCAGAAGCGCCTGACCTGGGCTACAGGGAAGCAGCACTGGACTGTCGCTCAAATTTTGCATGTCATTCAGAAATCAAGGTGCCAGAGTCTGGAGGAAGACTGGGGAGAAGAAAAAGCCAAAATGCCTGAAGTCCAGAGTCAAGTACCCACAGTCAGTAATGGTTTATCAAGGGCAGGGTCAATGCAGCTAGCTATCAGGAGATTTTGGAGCACTTCATGCTTCCATCTGCTGAAAAGCTTTATGGAGATGAAGATTTCGTTTTTCAGCACGACCTGGCACCTGCTCACAGTGCCAAAACCACTGGTAAATGGTTTACTGACCATGGTATTACTGTGCTCAATTGGCCTGCCAACTCTCCTGACCTGAACCCCATAGAGAATCTGTGGGATATTGTGAAGAGAAAGTTGAGAGACGCAAGACCCAACACTCTGGATGAGCTTAAGGCCGCTATCGAAGCATCCTGGGCCTCCATAACACCTCAGCAGTGCCACAGGCTGATTGCCTCCATGCCACGCCGCATTGAAGCAGTCATTTCTGCAAACCCACCAAGTATTGAGTGCATAACTGAACATAATTATTTGAAGGTTGACTTTTTTTGTATTTAAAACTCAATTTTTTGAGATAGGAATTTTGGGTTTTCATGAGCTGTATGCCAAAATCATCAGTATTAAAACAATAGAAGACCTGAAATATTTCAGTTGGTGTGCAATGAATCTAAAATATATGAAAGTTTAATTTTATCATCACATTATGGAAAATAATGAACTTTTATCACAATATGTTAATTTTTTGAGAAGGACCTGTATATACAAATGACATGAAGTTGACCAGACAAAACATGAAATATTTTTTGTTCATATTGTCTGCAATGAAATACAAGTCAAAGTAAATTTAAAAGAAATCACTTATTTTCTTCTTTTTTTTGCGTTTTCCATACTGTCCCAACCTTTTCTGATTTGGGGTTGTAAATGTTATTTAGTGTCATGTGTGCGATCACCTTCTATATACTAGTATTTACATCAGCTTGTGGAAAAGCTTCTTGTGATGAACTTTAATTAATCATGTGACTTTCTCTTTACCGTCAGTGTTATTATGGTTGATGTCAGAATATGTTAAAAGTACAACATTTTAGTAGCAGCGTGGCCTCACTAATTCAGCAGGATTTATTTTTGTAAATCAGGTTTAGTTTATACAATTTACAGGTTGTGCTATAAATATGTTTACATTGTATTGTGTTTTAACAGAATTATTATGGCAACCACAGCTCTGTAAAAATGATTTTGTGAGCAACTGAACCGCTTGATTTTTGTCTGCATGCTTTTATGGATCATGGAATAAACAGTATGCCACATTATTAATTTTAAAACTATGATCTAGTCTTTCTTAAGGTCTATTAATGGTTCAGCGTATTAATGGTTCAGCTTGGCACATATAAATGTAACTGCCTTCTGTCTTTCCAAGTCTGTGAGCATTTTTTTAAAATTTGCCCCAGATCTGCTGTACATTTCGTCACATGATGTACACTCATCGTCATAGTTCATAACTACACACAACATTAAATAGTTTCCTGTGGTCTGATGTGTAACTTCCTAATTCACCAATTGTGTGGGTATTGTCTCTTTTCTCACACTCGCTGTAATGGAGTTGTTCTTCTTCATTGCTTTTCAGCTTCTTATAGCGGTTCAGTCTTACAGTAAGTCATTTCTGCTGTTTAATGTTGATAAAATACGTATATGTTTACATTTGTAGTGAAAAAAAGTTTAATTGTCAAAAAATATTTTGGTATGTGGGATTAGTAGGCTACCTTTTTTAGTAGATGATAGCAAAAATTTACCTAAAACCTCTTTGTTTTAAGGCATATTAGTTTTACTGTCATGAAAATTCATTAAACTGACAAAATTACCAGATTAAGCCAATATTAGGGAAATTAGATTGCCTGCATTAATTAAACCACAACACTACAGAAATGCTCCCGACCACGAGGGGGCTCGCGGAGTGCAATAAAGTTAGTTTTCCTTGCCATTGTTCTATAGATTGGCCAGTCTTAAAAAGATATAAACAAGTTTTAAGTGTGTATATCGACATGAAATATTAATTCAAAATCACCTATAGCTGCATATTTATACTCGTGAACGTTTTTAAAGCTGTCACGTCGATTGATGCATGAAAATGAATTAAAATGACTTTTTTGTTTTGTTTAAAGGGGTACTTCAGCGCTGGGAAGATGAATCTGTATTTAAACTGGGTCATTAATGTAGTAGAAATGTGAAATTATTTTTGAATTTGGTGCCTTCTAGACTGAGAAAACACAGAAAATGTATTTTTGTCTCATGGGGATGAAAGACAACAATTCCCAGAACGCACTGCTTCGCTGCCCACTCTAGGCACGGCTAGTCGGCTACTGGATTACTGGATCACTTGCCCACCGCATTCATTTCCAGAAAATCAGTTCAGTTAGAGACACTACAATTAAAAACTGAACGTGTCTGTTCGATATAATGCGAGTGAGCCGATTGAGCGTCACGGCACAAACACAGCAGGATCGGATTACATTCATCACATGAGCTGAGGTAATCGCGGGATTCGTGGCTGCGGCTGCATTCACAGCGCGTGATCATTCTGGCGCGTGTTCAGTTCATGTCTTTGGAAGCTTAACTTTCATAGGAAGTTCATTTTAAAAGTTAAAACACTCACTTTGGTCTCCACCGCTCCGTTTACATGAATCTCCGAGTGCTGTGAGTGAGTGTGATGTTGAAAACATGTGGAAACATGCGCCCTCTGCTGGCTGTAGTCTTCAGCCTCTGGCCAAAAACTCCTCAGATGACGCAGAATTACGATATTTGCGTCATCTGAGGAATTTTTCCAGAAATAAAATACATAATTCTCTCGTCTCAGGGTCATATGAGTATGATAATAGTATGATAATTTGAATATACTCCCGGGTTTCTACTGATAAAAAGCTTAATGCTAATCGCTGAAGTAACCCTTTAAATGTTCCAATGTTGTGCATTATTGAGTCTGTTTTTTAGAATACAACAAAGCTGTGGAATTTTAACATGTGTGTTTTTAAATATTAAAAGTTATTTTATTTCATACAAATTATATGTTTCAACTGCATGGTGGAATTGGCAGACGTTCCCTTGGGCATCAAGCGCTGTGTAAAAGCGTTTTCGAGTATAAATATGCAGCTATGCATGTAGGTGATTTTGAATTGATATTTAATGGTTACACACTTAAAACTGAAGAGGCCAATCTATAGAACAATGGCAAGGAAAACTAACTTTATTGAACTCCGAGAGCCCCCTCGTGGTCGGGAGCATTTCCGTTGTGCTGTGGCGATTCCGTTGTGCTGTGGCGATTTCGTTGTGTTGTGGCTTGTTTCCGATGTGTTGTGGCGATTTCGTTGTGTTGTGGCTTGTTTCCGATGTGTTGTGGCGATTTCGTTGTGTTGTGACGATTTCGTTGTGTTGTGGCGATTTCGTTGTGTTGTGGCTTGTTTTCGTTGTATTGTGGCAATTTCGTTGTGTTGTGGCTTGTTTCCGATGTGTTGTGGCGATTTCGTTGTGTTGTGACGATTTCGTTGTGTTGTGGCTTGTTTCCGATGTGTTGTGGCGATTTCGTTGTGTTGTGGCTTGTTCCGATGAGTTGTGGCGATTCGTTTGTGTTGTGGCGATTTCGTTATGTTGTGGCTTTCCCGTTGTGTTGTGGCTTGTTTTCGTTGTGTTGTGGCTTGTTTTCGTTGTGTTGTGACTTGTTTCCGTTGTGTTGTGGCGATTTCGTTGTGTTGTGGCGATTTCGTTGTGTTGTGGCTTTCCCGTTGTGTTGTGGCTTGTTTTCGTTGTGTTGTGGCTTTCGTTGTGTTGTGGCTTGTTTCCGTTGTGTTGTGGCGATTTCGTTGTGTTGTGGCTTGTTTCCGTTGTGTTGTGGTTTAATTTAGTACGGCTGCACTACTGGGCCACCGTAGGAGATCTCTAGATGAATACATTTTCTTTGTCTTCATGAGGTCTTCCTCAGGCCAAGTTAACAGCGTCAGCTTCAGTTATTCTGGAAACAGACACAGTTCAGCTGAGCTGTGAGAATACTGAACATCTGAAGATGGAGATGTGTGTCTTTTACATGAATGGAAGAGAAAGTAACTCAAAACTGAGCACATCATGTCAGTTCTCACTCACTGGATCTCAGATCATTAACTGGTCAGGAGGTCAGAGTTCATCTGTGAGAATAACCTGCTTCTACACTGTGAAGGAGTCACAACAACAAAAACAATCTCCTCACTCTGATCCAGTGAAAGTCCAGAGTAAGTTTTTTATTAATATATTATTGTTAACCAATATGGATGAGGTGATGTTAAGTTAAAATACCTGTACAGACTTTGCATTAAAGTTTGCATATTATGTAAAATGACTCCATATAACACTTTTCTCTGCAGTTTCAACACCAACCAACACAGCACGTACTACTGAAAATGGTACGTCGTGCAAAGTTAGTGAGTAAATGCAGGAAAAATTGTTTTGCTCTAAAATGATGTCTGTTAAGTTATAAGTTGGATTCTGGATGAACATTGTGTTGTGTTTCACCCAATATGTTTTACACATACAAACATTTGTAAAATACCGAACGTCCTACCTACATCATACAAAAGTAGAATTTTAGATCTATCCTCTCCTTTACAATTATCTGTTATGGTTTTTACTGCAGTGATTAATTCAGTACAATATTAAGATGTATGCCAGTCTTTTTAAAGACAATAAAAAAAATAAAAATAAATCCGGTGAATTCTCACTGCAGTTTCAACAGCAACATCCACTCATAAAACTTTAAAAATGTAATGTATTACTTAAATTGTCAGGTGGATTGATGTATCTAAAGCACCCATATTAATCATAATAATGCATAAACTTGTATTAAAGTGTTGGTATTGTTTTGACAGACAGGTTTATATCGCTGGTGTCCACTGGTGTCGGTGTCGTTGTGACTGGACTCATCTGTCTGTGCTGGTTTACATGTAAGTTTACAATTGTTCACTCTGTGCTGTTCAATATAGAAATGATCATGTGAGATCATTTATCATGTGAATTTATCATTAAAACAACAGAGTTGATAAAAATGCTGTACAGGAAAATGAACATTGCTCATTGTTTTCTAGGTAAAAGAAGAAAACAGTAAGTTTTATTTACTTGTTTTTTACGGTTGTAGTTAACTCTAATAAGCCTGATTGTAGGTTTTATTTATTATGAGCTGTATGTGCGAATGTTTAGCACATTATCTGATATATGTATGTATGAAAAGATGCCATAAAGATCAATATTTGATTCTCAGCAATAAAATAAGAATAATACGATCAGATGTGCCCAGTCAAGGAGTCTGTATGGTGAGTATCTTTGCAATTAATCTTGAAATCACAAAACAATAAATATTTATAATACCATAATGGTTAAGAATGTCTGAAACAGACATGACTTTAATTATTCTTGATGTTTTTAGAGTTCTGGACCTGCAGAGACATATTCTCTGATCACTTCTGTACCGGCCACATCTCAGCCCATATCTGTAGGTGAGAGAACCTCATTCTCAGTGAATGATCTCAGGTAACGTCAAGCTTAGGAACAGATGTCACCAAGAAAGATAAATAAACCTGCTAAATTAGAAACACCTAGTGACCGCAGCTTCTCAGAAACTGGTACCATTTCCTCTTTCAAGTTTTAAGCAGATCAGCATTTTTCACATTTGCCCTCTTTTGTTTTTCTATTGACTCTGTTTGACCTTCTTCATCATGCTCTTTCTTCCAAAGGCCTCAAACACCCAGAGTCCCATCAGGACAGCACACCAGATCCCACAGCGACTTACTCTTTCATTATGTCTGAAAATTCAATTTACCAGCCCTCAGGTAATAACATGTTACTTTCATTAAAGTGGTCATATAATCAAGAATCAAATCTTTCTTTCTTTGCTATTAAAACACACTGTGTATTCTCAACTTTAAACTTCCTCACTAGTTTAACACAGCATTTTTGATGCTCAGAGTAAGCACTGAAAAACCTGGCCCATCCGATCACGATGAGCTCATGCAAAAGAAGTGGAACAAATACTAAATTTATCACAACACTGTTGCACAATGAGTCTGAGAAGAGATGATTCTGCTTCATGTGCAAAGTGCCAAAGCTTAAAATACATTAAAACTTTATGAGAGAGCTTGTTCATGAAACATGTTATTAACAGTGATATGACGTGTCTGCTTTACAGAAGTTCTGGTCAACAGAAACAGGGAAATACAGAGGAAAATTAGGTAATACTTGAACAGTCATACCCCAAACCCACATAACCAAATGAGACGTCCAGCACGAACAGAAACTAACACATTTATCTTCTGTGTCTTTTCTATCTTCTCATCTTCTTCCTCAAGAATGTGTACCACCTGTACTGCACCATCCCTGACAAACCAGTTCACTCAACCAGGAGATCAAGTCTACAGTTTGGTGAAGATGCACTGATGAGCTTCAAGTCTTGTTTCATTATGTACATTCACTGTAAATAAAGTATGGTGACAAATTTCATCATTTTGTTTTCATCATTTAGTGTTTGGTGTGGAATGCATCGTGAACTCTGTAATCACTCAGAAGATTTTCTCTGGCCAGGCTCTCTAGCCCAATACCGCCTTGTAAGGAGTTGAACTAAGCTGAACTAAAACAATTATTAACAATTATTAATTAAGTCCGTCTGACATGTTCTTTTAAATTAGCATTTTTTTAAATGATTTTTTTTTTAATCAGGCTCAGAGGCTCCGATGTTTAGGTTCAGTAATTTCACTGTAATGGCAATGGAAAGGTTATAGTCCATTATTGAAATGCCTTATTTTCCAAAAATTGCACTTTAGTAAATTAATTGGTATTTAACTAATTTAAGTCTTTCGCTTGAAAACCAGTAAGAGGACTAAGTCCTGTGTGCCTTTTTTTTTTTTGGCCAAAAACCTCTAAGTCCACCTCTTTGGACAACAAGACATAGTAAACTAGGGTGACCAAACATCCTGTTTTCACAGGGCATGTCCTGTTTTCAAGTCCTGTCCTGGCCATCCTGGCTGTTTTTATAAAGTGATGAAAATGTCCTGGTTTTCATTATTTTCCATTGGGCCATTAAATTGACCGGCACTCGAGTATCATTTCAGTATCTCATTGCCGGGCCCAGTGTCCTGGTTTTCGGTAATCAAAATATGGTCACCCTATTGTAAACAATTGCAAAATCACTAGATGCAACTGGAAACTGATCCACACAGTAGGGGAGCTGTGTTGAAAGTGACTTCCACGTCTGTTTCTGTCAGAGTTTTACAGTAGCACAAGGACAACTCAGCTGTTTTGTTTACTTGCTACTCGCGAAATCCTATCATTTCCACTGTAACGAAGGACAAAACATAATATAAATTTGCAGCTTGGAAATTGAAAGCTGGCTCATACAAAGTGGAAACCTTTTGTTCATGAAAGTGACTTAAACTGCAATTCATCGATATGTGTGTATATATGTATATATATATATGTGTGTATATATGTATATATATATATGTGTGTATATATGTATATATATATATATATGTGTGTATATATGTATATATATATATGTGTGTATATATGTATATATATATATGTGTGTATATATATATATGTGTGTATATATATATATATATATATATATATATATAAAAATTCCTACGTTATATACTATATCCTCTGCTCTGTAGGGGACATCAGAACCCATTTACTGAGAAAATTTAAAAACATGACTAGACAAACAATGGGTTTTCTTTAACCAATCAATTTTTTTGTTTTTTTTTTAATCCAAACTTTGTATAAATCTATACAATACAAAAAAACAGTATATAATGTAACAGTCATGAGTCAGTGGTGTGATTACATGGAAGGATAATGTGCTGTAGTAGTGTTGGATGTACCAAAGAAGCAAGTTTAAAGGAAAGGAAACCAAACGCAAACGAAATTAAGTCCAATCTGCAGCTCTCCTGGCCTTTTCATCATGCTCCTTTTAACAAGGCAGACAACAAAGCAACAGTCAGCAACACGTGTGCTGAATCAAACCACCTGAGAACAGCCACTTGAGAGGGCGGAGCCAGTCAACCATCCACCCCTCAGCCTGGGGAAAACCCCACATAACACAGGAGTCATCACACTAACCACGTCATGTCAACAAATGGAAAAGTCATCCAGCTGTTTATTATCATCATGTTAATTATTGTGCCTTTAGCCCAACGGAAGGGGTGCCTTTTACCCCAAATACCATACTTTCTTCCATTATTGAAAAAGCTGATGTTTCGGCAAGTGCTATGGCAAGTTTTTGTACCATCAAATGTAGAGGAAAATAAAATCAAAAGCCACCTTTAGCCATGTTGTACCCTACCTAATAAAGTGACCGCTGAATGAATTATGTATTCCACTCTTTTTGGCATATTTAAATGTTACATTTACAAAAACTACCTTCCGTGTTTCCGAGTCTGTTAGCCAACAAACAAATGTTACATGTGGCCCTGCTGTACATGTTGTCACATGACGTACGTTCATCTTCATAGTTCTGAATGCACAAGCATTAAAGTAAGTTTCCTGTGGTCTGATGTGTTACTTCCTATAATTTACCCATTGACTCGTTCGGTCTCTTTTCTCACTCTCGCTGTAATGAAGTTGTTCTTCTTCATTGCTTTTCAGCTCCTTTTGGAGGTTCAGTCTGACAGTAAGTCATCTATGTTGTTTAATGTTGATAAAGTATGTCCACATTTGTACTGAGAAATGTTTAATTGTCAAAAAATATTTCAGCATGTGTGATCATTAGCCTACTGTACATATTTTACGTATACATATTTACCAACCTCTCTCAGCTATTACTTTTACTTTAGCAATGTCATGAAAATTCGTTCACTATTGCAATAACCTAAACTAACCGTTTTGCTGGTTAGGGTTTTCCTTGACAAATTGAGACATTTCTGAAATGTCCTTCTTCAAAGGAAATTATATTTACTTATATACTAGGAAATTAATATAAAATAGGAAATATACAAAGACAGTTTACTATGCTTCGTGGAATCTGTTATGACCAGTGGTGCCAGACTGGGTTAATTTCCAGCCCAAGAATGCACCTTTTTTTATTGCCATGTCAATCAAGGTTGATGAGTACCATTTTTATCTCCTTAAAATATAATGTTGATGACAAAAAAACAAACAAAAAAAATTCCAAGAAAATGGATAAAACGGCAAATACATTAAAGAAAATGATCAAATATGACTAAATGTCTAGGTGGAAACTGTCAAAACGGCATGACTTAACCGTAAGAAAAACATTATTTTCAATGTCAACAGTAAGAATAAGCCAATTTAAGTGCAAAAAGTACCAATATAAGAGATTGGAAAACAACCTAATTAGCAGGCATTTCACACATGGAACACTCCACCGTTTTTAGAAATAGGGCTTATTCAACCTCTTTCCAACATTTAGATATGTGGGCAAATGCATTTTTGTCTCAGTGCATTTAGTTTAGTAGGTCGCCGCTAGCTTAGCTTAGCATAATGAATGGAATCCTATATTGCCAGCTAGCAATATAAAAACCCCACCTAATTAATTCTTGTGGCCTGTGTATTCACAATTAGCTATGCAGATTAAGACTAGGTGATTTCCTAGGCAGATATTGACTCGGGACTGTATTATGGGGAAGCACAGGCGAAGCACTGCTACTTGGGCGCAGAGATATCACGCAACACATGAAATCCCCAAACTTCCATCAACATACCTGCGTATGTTGTGCATATCTCTGCGCCCAAGTAGCAGTGCTTCGCCTGTGCTTCCTCATAATATAGTCCCAAGTAAATATCTGCCTAGGAAATCGCATACTCTTAATCTGCATCGCTAATTGTATTAGTTGTGAATACACAGGCCAGAAGAAGTAATTAGGTGAGAGTTTTTTGGACATGCTAGCTGGCAACATAGGATTCCATTCATTATGCTAAGCTATGCTAGCGGCGACCCAGCCAAACTAAAACAATGCATACACTGAGACAAACATGCATTTACACACATATCTAAATGTAGGAAAGAAGTTGAATAAGCACTATTTCTAAAAACGGTGGAGTGTTCCTTTAATGCACACACCACTGCCAAAATGTGTCATTCATTGATACTGTACAATAATCCGCCAACAAATAAATAACAACAACGATGCGTTTACCTTTGTGTTGTGCTTTGACAGAACTATAGTAATGTTGTGTTGTGAAGCACATAACGTACTTGGCACAGTCAAAACTCATTAATTGTCAATTCAAACCTCTTTCAGCAGCTGTCAGGGATGAGTAGAGCGCAGTCTAGATGGTTTTAAAGTTGTAGATGTCCTGGTCAGTGTGCACACGATGATGGATAGGAGTCATATAGCCCCATATTCGATTTCAATTCAAGCCATTCAACTGTGCTCTCAGAGTTGGTTATATTTATAAAGAGTCTTCGAGTCATCTTCCAACACAGGTGTAATACACGTTGGATCAGTCTCCCACTCTTTATTGTAGATACAACTGTATATTTATGCCACTTTAGCATAGCGATCACTTGAATATACAGCTACAAGTTATCGTTCTAAAAAGCCTGTCAGTAATGAATGAGCACGTCTGATTGCTGATCCCTGATTGGTGGAAAGTGCGAGCTCGTCAGCGACGTCAACACCAACGCCAGCTGACTCTGGTGGGTCTGTGTGTGTCATGATGACAGATTTTATGGAGTTCGTGCACACTTGAGTTTTTTTATTAGCCAATAACCAAACAAAAAATTTGACTATAACATAAAAAAAATTGAAAAGCATATTTTTACCCGCACAATTCAAAACCCGCCCAATCTGGCAGCTCTAGTTACAAGATCCGACCCATTCTACTTCTGATTGGTTATGTTATATTTTCCTCTCAAACGATTGGTAGGCAAACTCAGAACTGGAACGTGATATCAACACGTTTTTTTAATGTATTTTTCCCCAGCTAAATGCCACGCTCCGGAGATCTGGAAAACGTTAAGCCCTGTTTCTGCCATGGAATAAAAAGTTCATTGCAACTTTTTATCTTGCAATTCTGACTTTTGTTCCTCAGAACTGTTAGATACAAACTTGCGATTGTGAGTCAAAAGGCAGAACTGCGAGATGTAGGCCCTGTGAACTTGCAATTGCAAGAAAAAGTCAGCAGTTATTTTTATTTATTTTTATACTGTACGTGGCATAAACAAACTTCCATAGTGCAGTTAACAAAAATAATAAGCTATATATATATATATATATATATATATATATATATATATATATATATATATATATATATATATATATATATATATATATATACAGGTCCTTCTAAAATAATTAGCATATTGTGATAAAAGTTCATTATTTTCCATAATGTAATGATAAAAATTAAACTTTCATATATTTTAGATTCATTGCACACCAACTGAAATATTTCAGGTCTTTTATTGTTTTAATACTGATGATTTTGGCATACAGCTCATGAAAACCCAAAATTCCTATCTCAAAAAATTAGCAACCATGAAAAGGTTCTCTAAACGAGCTATTAACCAAATCATCTGAATCAACTAATTAACTCTAAACACCTGCAAATGATTCCTGAGGCTTTTAAAAACTTCCAGCCTGGTTTATTACTCAAAACCGCAATCATGGGTAAGACTGCCGACCTGACTGCTGTCCAGAAGGCCATCATTGACACCCTCAAGCGAGAGGGTAAGACACAGAAAGACATTTCTGAACGAATAGGCTGTTCCCAGAGTGCTGTATCAAGGCACCTCAGTGGGAAGTCTGTGGGAAGGAAAAAGTGTGGCAAAAAAACGCTACACAACGAGAAGAGGTGACCGGACCCTGAGGAAGATTGTGGAGAAGGACCGATTCCAGACCTTGGGGGACCTGCGGAAGCAGTGGACTGAGTCTGGAGTAGAAACATCCAGAAGTGCAGGAAATGGGCTACAGGTGCCGCATTCCCCAGGTCAAGCCACTTTTGAACCAGAAACAGCGGCAGAGGTGCCTGACCTGGGATACAGAGAAGCAGCACTGGACTGTCGCTCAAATGTTGCATGTCATTCGTAAATCAAGGTGCCAGAGTCTGGAGGAAGACTGGGGAGAAGGAAATGCCAAAATGCCTGAAGTCCAGTGTCAAGTACCCACAGTCAGTGATGGTCTGGGGTGCCATGTCAGCTGCTGGTGTTGGTCCACTGTGTTTTATCAAGGGCAGGGTCAATGCAGCTAGCTATCAGGAGATTTTGGAGCACTTCATGCTTCCATCTGCTGAAAAGCTTTATGGAGATGAAGATTTCGTTTTTCAGGACCGTGGTCCTACGAGGCACGACATTTCGTTCCACTGTATGTCACCACATGACTATAGTGGAATGAAAATAAAGCTCAACTTGACTAGACTTGATTTCTTTAATTATTCAATAATCTAACAATCATGAATGGCTGGGAAGATCATGGAAAAATCACGGAAATTCATTAGTGTGAATAATGTGTGTGAATCATGAATATAATGAGACTGTTTGGACCAATGAGGTTTCTCTACCCAGCTGTTGCTAAAAACAGAATCCAAGCAATCGAAATGTCCCATTTCTTTTTGATCACTACTCTTATTATTTTTCTTTCTTTTGTCTTCATTAGATCTTCCTCAGGCCAAGTTAACAGCGTCAGCTTCAGTTATTCTGGAAACAGACACAGTTCAGCTGAGCTGTGAGAATACTGAACATCTGAAGATGGAGATGTGTGTCTTTTACATGAATGGAAGAGAAAGTAACTCAAAACTGAGCACATCATGTCAGCTCTCACTCACTGGATCTCAGATCAGTATTTGGTCAGAAGGTCAGAGTTCATCTGTGAGAATAACCTGCTTCTACACTGTGATGAAGTCACAAGGTCAAAAACCATCTCCTCACTCTGATCCAGTGATAATAACAGTAAAGAGTAAGTTTTTTAAATGTATATCTTGAAATAACTGATCTATATACAACAGTAAAACTTCTTAATTTTCTCAAAAACAAATGACTTTACACGTTTTTTTATTTGTTTAATGTGTGATAGTCTCTACTGGTCAAACTTAATATTAATGCCAGTGCTACTGTAATTACAGTTTAATTTCCAAACTAAATGTACAATGCTATTGTTGATATAACAGTGGTCATTGTCTCAACAGCGAGCCCTTCTCCTACAGCTTTGACCAGAGCTATAACAACATGTGGGTGCTTTATTTTATTTATTTGTTTGTCTTAATGAAACACACGTTTTTAAGCACGACCTGGCACCTGCTCACAGTGCCAATACCACTGGTAAATGGTTTACTGACCATGGTATTACTGTGCTCAATTGGCCTGCCAACTCTCCTGACCTGAACCCCATAGAGAATCTGTGGGATATTGTGAAGAGAAAGTTGAGACGCAAGACCCAACACTCTGGATGAGCTTAAGGCCGCTATCGAAGCATCCTGGGCCTCCATAACACCTCAGCAGTGCCACAGGCTGATTGCCTCCATGCCACGCCGCATTGAAGTAGTCATTTCTGCAAACCCACCAAGTATTGAGTGCATAACTGAACATAATTATTTGAAGGTTGACTTTTTTTTTTTGTATTAAAAACACTTTTCTTTTATTGGTCAGATTAAATATGCAAAATGTTTTAGATAGGAATATTGGGTTTTCATGAGCTGTATGCCAAAATCATCAGTATTAAAACAATAAAAGACCTGAAATATTTCAGTTGGTGTGGAATGAATCTAAAATATATGAACGTTTAATTTTTGTCATTACATTATGGAAAATAATGAACTTTTATCACAATATGCAATTTTTTTTTTTAGAAGGACCTGTATATCTATGAAATTAAAATACCAAACCTCATGGCCTACATTTTATCAGTCGTCGTATAGTTGGATGCTGTCATGTATGAGTTTAAATTTGTTTAAAGGTTTAACCAAAACATGTACACTGATGCATGTAAACATGGTGGAAACATGTTTCGGTTGTTGCAGAAGCTCCTGGTGTAAAAGTGTCTCCAGACGTCCTAACAGAGTCCAGCTCAGTGAAGATGATCTGTGCGACTCCAGCAGATGTTACAGTGAAACAGTGTCATTTCTACATAAACAGAGAACTGAAGAATATAAAAGTCAATCGGTCATGTGAGCTCAATCTCACTGGTGATGAAGTGATCGGATGGGCAGCTGTAAAATCACCTGCATCTGTCCACATTACCTGCTTCTACACAATACATGAGCTCGGGATTGATAAACCATCATCTCATTCTCCTGCTGCCACACTGACGGTTCTAGGTGAGAGATTTCACTGCTCGTCTGGTTTGGAAACTGTTATTGCAATGATTTTTATATTAATTATGTATTATTTGTCTCAAACAGGTTCACTTCAGAAACCCTTCATCAGTGTTAGTGACGATGATGTCCAGATCATTTGTGAAATACCACTTTCAGTCAGAGCTGATTTCATCTGTCGTCTCTACACTGAGGATGGTCTTCTGCACAGAAGTGTCTCTCAGAGGAGTCAGTCTGGAGAACATCAATGTGTGTTTCATTCAAGTCATAGCGATCTCTTCACACGGTCAGTGAACAGCAGACAGCTGAGCTGTGGTTATTCACTCAACACTGAACCTGAGATCAGATCACCACGCAGTGACACACACACCATCAGAGGTGAGGACAATTACTGTATTTGTAATATTATTACTGTATTAAAACATGTCCATGTGGTTAACATCAGACAGTGGCAAACCTTTAAATACATTTTTTAGATTTGATAAATTTATAAAAATATATATATATATATATATATATATATATATATATATATATATATATATATATATATATATATATATATATATATATTTAAATTGTAGTATTCAGGCCAACAAGTCTTGTAAAGTATTCAGGGAAAAAAGTCTTGCAAATAAGTAAAAATACATGTAGGCTATTGATTCATTCTAAAAAATATTTAATCAATTGAATGTTACTCTGTGCGAGAGTTTGTGTAGGGTCAAATGTTAAAAGTAATTTATAAATCTGTCCAAATATTCATATTCTGAGTCTTCCTAATCAGTCCAAATATCAGCTGCATGGCCTAACTTGCTTTACCGAGCGGATAGAGACTCATCACTGTCTGATAAGACTCGCGGGGGTGGCTTGTGTGCACATCAACAAAGAATGGTGTAACAATGCTGCGGTAGTGTAGAAACACTGTTCATCACTGGTGGAGTTTATGTGTGTGAAGTGTCGACGTCTATCTGCCGTGGAGTTTACGTTACAGCCATTGTTATTGTTGCGGTTTACATTCCCCGTGTGCAACGCTAAGGACGCTCTTCACGAGCTGTACAGCGCCATCAGCGAACAACAAACAAACAACCATGATGGCTCTTTCATCATAGCTGGTGACTTCAACCACGTAAACTTAAAAACAGTTTTTCCAACATGTGAACTTTGCAACAAGGGGAAACAACACACTGGACCTTGTTTACACAACAAAGAAAAACGCATACAAAGCTGAACCCCGCCTCCACCTCAGGTACTCGGATCACATCTTTGCTATCTATGCTAATTCCATCATACAAGCCACTTCTGATACTCACCAAACCAGTTCAAAAACTCATTACAGTATGGCCAGACGGTGCTACCTCAACACTACAGGACAGCTTTCACCTGCACAGAAACTGACCAGGCTCTCTGTCTGTCTCCAGCCGGTGTAAGGAAGACCCTATCTAGAATTAACCCACACAAAGCTGCGGGTCCTTACAACATACCTGACCGTGTACTGAGAGACTGTGCTGCACAGCTGACAGATGTCCTAACAGACATCTTCAACACCTCGCTGAGGCAGTCACTCATCCCCACATGTTTCAAACCCACATTATACCGGTACCAAAGAAATCACCTGTGTCCTGTCTAACCGACTACCGTCCCATAGCTCTGACTCCATTCATGATGAAGTGCTTTTGAGAGGTTAGTCATGCACCACATAAAATCCAACAACACACACAATCAGCACAGCAGAACTAAGTTCCTGGGGGTGCACATCACACAGGATCTCACCTGGACCACCAACATCACGTCACTCTCCCAGAAGGCACAACAGCACCTACACTTTCTCCGCCGGCTGAAAAGAGCAAGTCTCCCTCGACCAATCCTCACCACATTTTATTAGGGGAACCATTGAGAGTCTGCTGACCAGCTGCATCACTGTCTGGTATGGGAATTGTAGTGCAGCAGACCGCAAGACCCTCCAACGGACAGTGAACACTGCTGCAAGGATCATCGGTGCCCCTCTCCCCTCTATCCTGGACATTTCCACACACGATGCCTCAGCAAAGCCACACATAACAGCTTTGTCCCCCAGGCTGTGAGAGGCCTGAACTCAAATCACCCCATCCACCTCTGAAAACACCATTCAAAACCCCTTGAAAACATGGACAGTTTCAACTCCGCCCCTAAACACTGCCCAACCCTACCACACAAAAAAACAAAAAACGTATGAAACTTTTTGTGCAATTATGAGAGTGCTACACTTAGGTGAGTGGGCCTAACAAACCATACTCTCTCTATGTGCACTAGACACTTTCTACAATCATACAAAAATGTTTGTTTACATGCTCATGCACTGAAAATCATATTGCACTGTTCGCTAGCCAGGTGTTTGCCTTACAATGTTTCCTTTTGTACATGTACAGTGTTTATTTGAAAGTATTTATTTTTTATGTATAGGTAAATATTTTTATAAAGTATATTCATTTGTCTTAATGCAACAAACATGTGACATACACCTTACATTTCAACATACACACAATCATAACCTTTGCATATTAATACTTTAATGTTTTATTTGTCTAATGTGTGACAGTCTCTTCTGGTCAAACTTTGACAACTGCCACAAAAACAAGTGAGTAACCTTACGTCTCAAATACCTGCAGAT
The DNA here is from genome assembly GCA_023029165.1 of Gobiocypris rarus. Lineage (NCBI taxonomy): Eukaryota > Metazoa > Chordata > Actinopteri > Cypriniformes > Gobionidae > Gobiocypris > Gobiocypris rarus. Next base: position 7,356,022 of record CM040931.1, on the reverse strand, counting down.
GATTCTCATTGAGCATTTCTGATGTTATATTATTGTTTGTTATGCTGTAATATCAATGCCAGTGCTACTGTAATTACAGTTTAATTTCCAAACTAAATGTACTTTGCCATTGTTGATATAACAGTGGTCATTGTCTCAACAGCGAGCCCTTCTCCTACAGCTTTGACCAGAGCTATAACAACATGTGGGTGCTTTATTTTATTTATTTGTTTGTCTTAATGAAACACATGTGACCTTACATTTCACCATACACACACTCATCAATTTTACAATGTATTTAAATCACCTTTGCATATTAATTTCTGCTGTTTGCAGTCTATTTTAAATGAATTTAAATGACTAAACCAGTGATAGGTGGATGTTGTTTTTTATTCGTATCACATTAAATTATTCTGCCCAGCTCACTTTTCAGTTTTAATATATATTAATATTATTATTGTATGTTATACTGTAATACCACAACCAAATAGAGTTTTATTTCCAAACTAAATTAATCCTTTGACATCGGTGAATTCTCTTTGCAGAATTCTCTTTGCAGAATTGTGAATTCTCAATTTTCTTTCAACAGCGCCCTCTACTGGTGACACTTTGACAGCCAAAACAACCTGTGAGTGAAGTTTATTTAAAAATAAATCACTTGTCAAGCACACCGAGGCATTTAGCTCATTTCACTTTAAATTGCTTCAATCTGAAATTAATCTTTCTTAGTTATTACAGCTTTCTTATGTGACTATAAGTCAGTCGCAGGATTTAGAAGTCAAATATTGATATATACAGTATAATTTAAGCTTAAGTGAGTAATTAACCATCGTCATTGGCTTATAGTTTCATATCTCTCATATCTCATCTCACTCTGACAGTGTTGATTCCATCAGCCTCTGCTCGGCCGGAAACCACCAGAGATTCAGAAACATCGAGTGTATTTTTGCTTTGTTGAGAAGAGAATATTAAATATCTGTGTTCAATGTTAAATAAGAAGAACCATTTTCTTGACAGTGAGATCATAGAAACACTAATGCAGTTTTTTATTCTAATATGATTTCATGGGATCTTTTCTGTTGCAGCTGTTCCTCACACGGATCACATTCACTCTGAAGGTTCATTCACTCACATCACATACAATCTGATTTTCTCAACATTTGTAAAAACTAAAACATTGAAATGTCCTCCTTTCATGATCATATGATGTGGCATGTTCATTTAAAATGAATTTAATAAAAGCAATCTTCACATAATATATCTGATATAGATATAAACATGGATTAAAGGCTTATTCTTGTCTTTTGACAGGCTCATGGCTTTCAGTAGTGCTGATTTTCACTGGTATTGGTTTATTTCTGTCTGGACTCGTGGGATTCTTCTGTCTCTGCCACTTTGACAGTGAGTTTACATATGCATAACCTGAGCTCCATGATATAGAAACATATGATAATAAAGTCTGTACCTGTGCAGGTTCTGATGACGTTCTCACAGAGGTGATCTACAGCTCCTGTCAGGTGGAAACAACACCTCTGATAACTTCCTCTGTCTGCTCCTCGAAACACAGATGAACCGTTTCATTGCTTCACTTGTTGCACCTCTGAAGAGAAAAAATGATTTGTACAGAAATAATGATAATATATTTACAGTATGTAGCTAATGAATTCATATACCGTCAGCGCAAGTTTATCAGGAAGTGGCGATTTTGCTTTAATGCAAACATTGTATGCGATATTCCTGCACACGTTTAAATGCGCAATTTTCGATGGAAGCGGCTATAGCGAATCCTAGACCAAATTTTTTTTAGGTCTTTGCTCAAAATGTTGCTTTTTTATGAAACTCACTAACATTCAAATGTTGATTTAAAAATAATGCATGAAGCTAGAATAGGCTCTGTTCTTTATTTTGAATTATTGCATGTTAAAGGAACTGTATGTAGGATTGTGGCCAAACCTGGTACTGCAATCACTTTCAAATGACTGTAGAGCGGTGTATCCCCTCTCCCCCTCCCCCTGACTCGGGGTTGCCATATAGGCTGCAAGGAGCTTCCAATGACAAGTGACGAGTCCTACACAGAACTTTTTTTTCCCCCTGTTAATTAAGTTTATGCTTTATGAGAGGTCTTTTAGGTTTCGTAAAGTTAGAAATTTTCTACCCAAAAAGTTTGTAGCTGCAGGCAGCTGTGGTAACTAGAGCAGAGCTGGCAACCCAGATGCCGAAACACTACTGACTACGTGATTGGTAGATACGTGGAGGGTGGCGCTTCAGGCCAAAACACATGTCAACATCAACATCAGTTAAGGGCTGCAACTTCACTTTTAAAATGACAATATCCTGGCCGGACTACTGCTGTCAGTGATATAAGTAGTTGAAATTAACATGATTTCTTAATGTCTAGTGCCATATCAGGGCCATTTCATGATTAATTGAAATACATTTCTTACATACAGTTCCTTTAAATAAAAATACATATTTCAGGGGCCATGAGAGTTCTGTGAAAATGATCAAAACTGCTGGCAGTGGCTGGCAACTTTTTTCAAAAGTGCTGTCTTGAAAGAGTTAAGTGTTGCTGAAAGCATCTGAAGTCATCTGTAGACTTCAGTGATGCAGATTTAAAGCATCAAAATTAAATCTAAATTCTGTTTTTTTTTTTACTGTTTTAAAATCATCTATTCAGTGAGACAGGAGGTTGGAGATCAAAACACAGCTTTAAACAGAGAGAATCGTAGTCAAAAACAGGCAGAAAGTCATACACAGGCAAGCAGTCCAGACAAGGCAAACAAGGCAGGAGACACAAGCAAACAGGGTAATCCAAGGAAAAGGCAAGTAATCGAAGACCAAAAGACAGGTAATGAGACAGAGGTTTAAACTGTGAGTGCTAATGAGTTCGGGCAAAGGATTATGGGTAATGTAGTCTATGATAGAATGACAGTCATGGTTGGAGTGCCCTCTGGTGGTGATCACGGGCACTCACACTGGTGAATTGTGACAGTTTCAGAATTATGTGTATGGCAAAATGGCAATTCAAAATTAAAGTATGCGCAGTTCACGCTATGCTTCACGCATGAGTATGAAATTCAGTAGACACATGTAACAGCCCAATTCCTACAAAAAAGTCCCTGGGAGAAAAATTGGAAAACCCAACAAGAAGTGAGATATTTTGAATTTTCTCTGCAAAATGTTTGCGATTTTTGCATTTCCAGACATTATACTTTAACAAACTCCTCCTAGAGATTTACTCAGATCAAAATAGATCATCATTTTCTCTAGATTATGTCTGTGGCGGCCTGACAAAATTCAATGTTTCGCCATGAAACAGGAAGTTGTTGTAACTCTGGGATACAATGTCCTGTCAAGACATCTGTCTATGCCTGAACACATCTACATCCTAATATTCAGTTAGTCATGCGCCACCTGCTGGCAACAGGAAATGGCATGCTTTAAACTGTCATTCACTCTCAGAAACACATTTAAATATGCCATAAAGTACCTAACATGCAAGAAACACATTAAAGGTAGGGTAGGTAAGAATTATCTAAAACACTTTTGTCCAAATTTGTTTAAACTTTCTGTATATGTCAATACATAATTAAAATGTAAGTAGTCTGAAAAAGAGAGTATAAAAAGCGAGTAACTCTAGACTTTTCAATCTGCAATAAACACCGCTCATTATTTTCGTTCGGGGCGAATCAAGTGATTGGCTTGTGCGACTGTCACTCTCTCTCGCTACCATGGCTACCACCCCTTTTGCTACAGGATCTGCCCACATGCGCGCACCTCTGCTTCCTCGGAACCTGTTGCCCGCGCTCTTGCACGACCTCCTCTGCTTCCTCGGAACCTGTTGCCCGCGCTCTTGCACGACCTCCTCTGCTTCGACCCCGGCCTTGTCCTCGAGCCGACGATACGGTACTTGTCTTAGTGTAGTTCTCATCAGAGTCAGCAATGCTTTCATCATGGAAACTCTTACATGCAAAACACCGTATACCTATGTTATGAATCTTAGCCGAAATTCATCTTCATCACAGTTTAACTGATGTTATTGGAAAACCATGTGTCAATGCTAACCGCTTTTAGCTTTGCCATATAAATATAACGTTACCGAATCAAACAAAAATATATTTTAAACTTTACCAGTAGGCCTATCGGTATTCTAGCTTGATAGTGAGTACTAAAATACATCTTAATTGTTTATATTCATGCTGATCAAGTTAGATTTTTTATTACATGTGATTCTGACATGATGTCCGTACATGCACTCCGCTCCTTCTTCTCCGCTCGTCTCAGGGAAATAATGCGTCTTCCAGCTGAGCGGTCGGCGGAGCGCGTTCATGTGTTTTGGGGGCGTGGCTTTGGAAAGAGCCCAGAAGGGAGAAGGTGGAGTGAATGGAAATAATGAGCTGTCCTTAAAACAGTCGTGAGAGGTCTACAGACACAAAAATTTTATACTTTCTTTTTCAGAGTACTTACATTTTAATTATGTATTGATATATAAAGAAAGCTCAAACAAATTTGGAAAAAAAGTTTTTTGAACAATTCTTACCTACCCTACCTTTAAATCATGCAACACTCGGTACAAGTGCTAAAGTATGCAATTAACGTCACAAAACAGGAAGTTGCTGTAACTCAGGCATACATGGGTCAATCTGCCCCATTCTTCACATTTGAGAAGAGTCCTGCCCTGAACTCATCTATATAAGTATATGTCTCTGCAGGTTAGTAATAGGAGTTACCTCATCAGTGGGTGTGGCCATAAACAGAGGGACGGTTTCAACTGTGTTACCTGATTTGCCCACGTCACAGTGTGGGTAAGGTTTAGGGGTGGGTGAAGGGGATCATTTTCATTGCGGGATTTATAAACACCCATCAGTTTGAAAACACCCACTAATTTAGAAACGCCCACCCTTGTTCCACAGAGACCTCATACTCCATCTACATGACAATAGGCTTGTTTGAGATGCGCCTCGCCCGCCTGAAATGATGGCGAGACTAGGCGGCTGCAGTGAAGGGAGGAGGGAAAAAAGTGCAGGCAAGACGGACAGTTCTGTCTTCTCGTAGTGGATCCGACACCTGCGAGATCAGAGGCGGATATCGCGGGATTCACACTCATGCACTGTGCTGCTGATAAACTGGATTTAAGTTCTGTTGCTTTTATATGAAAATAAATATTATGAACAAAACATTTAAAGTTGTTGTTATTTATTCCCATTTGAAAGACGTGTTTATCAATCATTTTTACTTTAATTACATACATGTTTTTATATATTTAACCCACAGAGAGGTCGCACTGTCGCACAGTTAGGGAATATTCACACATAATTTATAGACATAAAAACACAATATCAGAGTTTTAAAATCAAACATTTTAAAAAAGATTCACATGTCACGGTTGTTTAAACCAATGAGCATTAAGCTGTGTCGTCAGTAAGTCGTTTCCCATCATGCTTTTGCTCAGCGCAGTCGGTGGAGAGCAACTGCGCTCGACTGCAGAATCCGACACATCCGCCTTTCGCTCGCGAGAGTTCTTTGACATACGTCAGCATGACATCAGAGGAAGGCGGACCGCCCTCGGACACATTTCTAACCGGCATGCATCTCGCGCTGATCACCGGTGATCGGTTCTGCGCAGACCTTGCTAATCTCAAACAAGCCTATTATTGAATTATAGTAATAGTGCCACCCACTGGCAACAGGAAGTGATGTGTTTAACACTGTGATGCACTCCTAGTAACATACTAAAATATGCAATTGAGTACTAAACATGATAGAAACTAGGGCTGCACGATACTGGGAAAAAATTACATTGCAATATTTTTTTTCCCAACGATATATATTGCGATATTGAGAGCCATCAATCCAGCCTGAAGTCAATAATTACCATTCCATGATATTAATAATTTCACTAATAAGCAAGCTTAATTTCAAGTGACAAAAAGCTCACTTCATATTTTATTCCAAAATTAGAACATTTCTGTAAACACAAAAGCAGAACACATTTTTATATAAAACTGCAGCTTTACACCAACCCATCTGATTGGTTTACAACAATATAACTTAAAATAAATATATTTTTTATAAAACAACTTATAAGCATTTTGGTTCTCAATCTTTTAAGTCAACTTTTCTTAGCCAAAGTAAAACAGTGTTGGTGTTACTCATCATAATCATAGCTAAAAATATTGCAAAGTACCTCTTTTTGGTCAACAGCTGCGAAAGTGCAAAATGGTTACAAATTTAACATCAGAGCAAGAACAAAATGTATGCAACTTAAATTGAATACTCAGGAGTCAGTCAGGATTAGTCTAATGCAGGAGTGCAGTGTAATGGAAAAAAATGTATTTAATCAATAGAAGAAAATATAATCATTGAGGAGAGTGATTTTAACAATATGTATGAATTTGTTTTAACACATATAATCATTATTGTAGTATGCTTAACATGTAGTTTGCTACATGTCCTTAGAATTTACCTGAAAGGGTTATTTCTGTGTGAGAACTGAAGTTTTACCATGGGTGGAAATTTACAGGAGCACTTGTCTGTGTTTCTGACCTTGTAAATGGTATAAAAGGGAACCTGATTGTTTAGTCTTTAGGCCGCTCTCATACAGTCATGTGTGGCTGTGCGACAGTGTACTCTTTCCTTGCAAGGAAATAAATCATTCTTTATTATATTCAAAGATTTGTCTCTTGTTCAGTGATTGACTTGAATTATTGCCACGACAGCAGCATTCGGAACGGAACCGCCAGTCATGAGTTGCTCACGTGAACAGTGCGCTTTGCTTTCTTTCCATTTCGAATCGTTTCGTAAAGAGGACTTTTCAAGCTTTCTGTACGCATATCTCTCATGTCTGTGCAGAAGTAGCCTATACGCTCCAGTTCGTTCATGTGCAACACAAGCGCTCGCTCCCCTGCCCTCACGTCACCGATTATTGTCTGCTATAGTCTATTTGTTTCTTATTTATTAAAACCAGGCAATTGGTTGATGAAACATCGATTAAAATGTAGACACGAAATTCATTTTCTACGAAAATAAGCTTAATTAAGTGGTCAAATAATTTCTGACCCACTCTGTCTTTGACATATTGCGCTTTGCACTTTTAATACTCAATATGGCCTAAATTTAAAAATAGCATTATACTATCTAAACATAAATATGAAACAAAATACATAGTTTAATGGCTACAACAGGTACAGTAGGCTACAGTACAGAACAGATACATTTAATGTCTGAGCGGGATTTGAGCGAACGTGGTTTTACCGGTGAGCCTACCCTGTTTTTAAAAGTAACAGAGCTACTGAAACAAGGGTTAGTTCACCCAAAAATGAAAATTCTGTCACCGCGTTTGTTTGAATCCCGCTGCTGACGTAATATATATGTTTTTCAACCCATCCGCCATTGTGTCTGGTATACAAGCCAAAGTATCCCGCCACTTCGAAAAATCACCCGCTGATCAGATTGTTCCGGCGATGTGACTATCGCTCACAGGCGCATCGCGATGTCGATGTTAAAACAGAATATCGTTCAACCCTACTAGAAACATTCTAAAACATGCTAGCAACACTTAGCTAAGTGCTAAAGTATGCTATTATCGTCATGAAACAGGAAGTTGATGTAACTCAAGCATACAATGTCCAATCTGCTTCAAACTTCACATCTGATAAGTGCCCTGGTCTGAAGACATCTGCACGCAAAAATATGGTTATAGTCATAGCGCCTCCAGCAGCATCAGTTTGCAGTCACTTTAAAAATGACTGTACTTTAACTGTAAAATACTGTCAAAATGCTACAATAAAAACCTCTTAATTGTTTATCAATAAGTTAATTTACTACTGTATATTAGGGGGGACATTTTTAAAGATATAACATAACATTCATGAAATTTTACAGTAAAATACTCAAATGTATTTTTGAAAGTAAAATGTACAGTAAATAGCCATAACTGACATTCCATGTGATGTTTTTTATTTGTAATAATGATATTTCTATTTGTTTTTGTCTTTTTGTTACATCTTATTGTCACGGGTTGGTCTGCAAAGGATGATTAAGAGGAAGGTTTTGAAGGCAGCATTAAATACACCAGTAAACAAACTTAATACAAAACAGGTGTGCACTAATATGAGTATCCATGACAACTAATGACAACTAATGACCAATAAAGAATAGCACTTATCACTCTATTCGTTTCTGTTTGTTGTTAAAAAAATTAAAAAAACTGTCCTATGTGTTTTGTTTCGTGAGACTTGTTACAGCGCTTGCATATTGTTGCCCTTGACTGGTGTTGGTTGCTTCTATTACTCTCATTTGTAAGTCGCTTTGAATAAAAGCATCTGCTAAATGACTAAATGTAAATGTAACTAATGATGAGGGGAACATAGGAACAAAGACACGCAAACGTCTATAATGAAAATGAAAGTGAAATGGAAGGTGTCTCCTGGCGCCGAAACAAGGAATGGTAGTCGAAGAAATCACCAGGGTGGCACAGGCGGTGGGAGGACTGGTGGTGATAAAGACTTTGAGCTGAACCGGACCAGCAGTGATAAAGTCTTTGAGCTGAACCGGACCAGCAGTGATAAAGACTTTGAGCTGGGTAGGGCCAGCAATTATGAAGACTTTGTGTTGGACAGGACCAGTGGCAATAAAGACTCTTGACTGGGCAGAATCAGCAGAGGAAGGCAGTCATCATCCTCAAGCTATTCTCTCTTGCGGGCATTGGCTCAGGGTAACCCAACTTAATATATGATATTTACCATCTGAATCTAACCATGTCATGTCAACAAATGGAAAAGTCATCCAGCTGTTTATTATTATCATGTTAATTATAGTGCCTTCAGACCAACGGAAGGGGTGCCTTTTACCCCAAATACCATACTTATATTATTCCATTATTGAAAAAGCTGATGTTTCGGAAAGTGCTATGGCAAGTTTTTGTGCCATCTAGTAGTTTAGAGGAAAATAAAATCAAAACGCACCTTTAGCCACGTTGTACCCTACCTAATAAAGTGACCGCTGAATGAATTATGTATTTCACTCTTTTTGGCATATTTAAATGTTACATTTACAAAAACTACCTTCCGTGTTTCCGAGTCTGTTAGCCAACAAACAAATGTTACATGTGGCCCTGCTGTACATGTTGTCACATGACGTACGTTCATCTTCATAGTTCTGAATGCACAAGCATTAAAGTAAGTTTCCTGTGGTCTGATGTGTTACTTCCTATAATTTACCCATTGTTTGACTCGTTCTGACTCTTTTCTCACTCTCGCTGTAATGGAGTTGTTATTCTTCATTGCTTTTCAGCTCCTTTTGGAGGTTCAGTCTTACAGTAAGTCATCTCTGTTGTTTAATGTTGATAAAGTATGTCCACATTTGTACTGAGAAATGTCAGAAATATTTCAGCATGTGTGATCATTAGCCTACAGTACATTAGTATAACACAGGAAACCCATGAACCAACCTCTCTGCTTTAAGGCATATTACTTTTACTTCAGCAATGACATGAAAATTCATATACTATTGCAATAACCTGATTAAGTCAATATTTGAGTAATAATGCCTATAAATAAATGGACTTGTTTATGTGAACACCTCGTTTGGAATATCCGCTGTATAGCTTTTTTTGTTTCTATCTGCATGTTCATGTGAAAATAATTCAGGGTGTTACTTGATAGGCATTTGAGAAAATGCATTGAAGCCTGTTTCTGCCATGGAATAAAAAGTTCAAGCGACTTTTTATCTTGCAATTCTGACTTTTGTTCCTCAGAACTGTTAGATACAAACTTGCGATTGCGAGTCAAAAGGCAGAACTGCGAGATGTAGGCCCTGTGAACTTGCAATTGCAAGAAAAAGTCAAGAGATAAAAAGTTGCAATTATTTTAATTTATTTTTATACTGTACTTGGCATAAACTAGCTTTCATGGTGCAGTTAACAAAAATAATAGGCTAAATAAATATTATTATATTGTTTTTTTTTATTTATTTTTAATTAAATTAAAATACTAAACCTTATGGCCTACATTTTATCAGTCGTTGTATAGTTGGATGCTGTCGCAAGGACATGTATGAGTTTAAATTTGTTAAAAAGTTTAACCAAAATGTACAGTGATGCATGTAAATGTAATGATTGATTGATTGATCTGTTTCGTGTTGTTGCAGAAGCTCCTGCTGTAAAAGTGTCTCCAGACGTCCTAACAGAGTCCAGCTCAGTGAAGATGATCTGTGAGACTCCAGCAGATGATACAGTGAAACAGTGTCATTTCTACATAAACAGAGAACTGAAGAATAAAGTCAGTTGGAAGTGTGAGCTCGATCTCACTGGTGCTGAAGTGCTCGGATGGGCAGCTGTAAAATCACCTGCATCTGTCCAGATTACCTGCTTCTATGAGGCGGACAATAATAAATCATCATCTCATTCTCCTGCTGCCACAGTGACGGTTCTAGGTGAGAGATTTCACTGCTGTACTTCTGCGTTAGAATCTGCTATTGCAATGATTTGTTTTTTTATTAAGTATGTATAAATTGACTTAAACAGGTTCACTTCAGAAACCCTTCATCAGTGTTAGTGACGATGATGTCCAGATCATATGTGAAATACCACTTTCAGTCAGAGCTGATTTCATCTGTCGTCTCTACACTGAGGATGGTCTTCTGTACAGAAGTGTCTCTCAGAGGAGTCAGTCTGGAGAACATCAATGTGTGTTTCATTCAAGTCATAGCGATCTCTTCACACGGTCAGTGAACAGCAGACAGCTGAGCTGTGGTTATTCACTCAACACTGAACGTCAGGTCAGATCACCACGCAGTGACACACACACCAGTGGTGAGAACAATTACTATAATATTTTTTTAAAACATTTTTAATCAGACACCTATAGAATTCTGATGCCAGTATGATTTATGTAGGTCTAATGAAATTTTGATCAATAAAAGAAAAAGTCAGTATTTACAACAAACTAATTCAGAAATGCTGAGTTATACAGTATATACATATATAGGGCACTTCTGGACAGACACTATTTATAAAGCCGCATATAGGAAAGAGCTGAATACGGTTAACCATAATCCATGTGGTGTGTTGGGACTCATTCATTGTAGTTCATTATCATCCATGGAGTCATAAAAAAATAGTTGTGGGATGCTTTAAATGAATAAGGACAGAAAACTTCTTACACAGAATAACTAATTCCTTTTCAGACAAACACTTCACCACAATGTGACTTTAGCAAGTAAACTATCTGATACATTTAGGCAGGATGGAAGAATCGCTTCAGCTGACTGCGACACCGTTTTGAACTCTGTGACTATAAAAATGAACACACTAATGTTAATGTCAGATGTATTTCATCAAAATATCTTTCTTATTAATTATGACTTGATTTAATATGATTTCTATACACAATGGCAATAAAATGAACAGGATGGAAATAAAGAGCAATTGCTCGGTGTGTGACTGACAGCTAGTTTACATGAGTGCCAAATACATTTTGAAGTGTTAATATTATGGTATAAATGTTTGTATTTTGATAAACCAATAACACCACAAAAATCATTAAATCAATTTCTTATGTCTGTGCTGTTGTTTCCTCACCAAAATTACACATAACAAAACAAAATGAAAGTTAAGCACGCAGATTTATGAGATTTCAAGATGAACACATTATGTTTTCTTTGTCTTCATGAGGTCTTCCTCAGGCCAAGTTAACAGCGTCAGCTTCAGTTATTCTGGAAACAGACACAGTTCAGCTGAGCTGTGAGAATACTGAACATCTGAAGATGGAGATGTGTGTCTTTTACATGAATGGAAGAGAAAGTAACTCAAAACTGAGCACATCATGTCAGCTCTCACTCAATGGATCTCAGATCAGTATTTGGTCAGGAGGTCAGAGTTCATCTGTGAGAATAACCTGCTTCTACACTGTGAAGGAGTCACAAGGTCAAAAACAATCTCCTCTCTCTGATCCAGTGATAATAACAGTCCAGAGTAAGTTTAATATATTAATGTGAACCAATATGATTGATGTGATGTCAAGTTACACCACAAGTATGTGACGTATGGTAAAGAAAACCTAAAGTTTGCAAATAATGTAAAATGATCACATAATGCTGGTAAATTGTACCTGCAGGTTCAAGAACCACCACTGCACATACTACTATTAGTTCAACAAGAACCATCAATGCAAATAAAACTACTACAGCAATAACAACTAGTAAGTTTGTTATATTACTCCTTTTCTGGTTATTGTAGATTAAATTTGAGAAACAATTTCCTTTCGAAAAGTGATTCCCTTTGCAACGTGCCAACAAATAAGGCAAAGGAAACCATGTGTAATTTAATTTACTCTTCCTCGGTTGTAACAGTCACTGTGTAGAATTAATATGTTGGATTCAAATGTCAGATACAGATGAAAAATATAGCTGGGATTCATTTTCAAAGTATCTGTTCATCTGTAACTCATAGTGTAAGTCTCTGAATGTAAGTGAGAAATACACAGAAAATTCAACAAAGACAAGGCTCATGATTGTGCTGCTTTTTTCAGCATGGTTTGTTTATAAATTTTGTATAATTTTTCAAACATTCTATTTACCATAACTACATTCTGTAGCTATTTTTTTTCTGCAGTTTGCATGGCAACCTCTACTCTTCCTGGTAACAGAACTATATCAGAACATGGTATGTAGGTGCCAAATTGCCAGCAAATGGCAATATTTGTTTCGCTCCTAATACTGGATGAACATTGCATGTTTCACAATATGTTAGCCTATTTTAGTGTATTTTACACATACATAGAGAAAAATAATTTTAGATCCATCCCCCACTTTCCATTGATCTATTATCTTGGTTATTACTATTAATTCAGTAAAATGTTAAGATTTATGCCAGTCTTTGTAAAGACAATTTTTATTTTTAAATACAACTCATGATGTTCTCACTGCAGATTCAAGAGCAGCATCCAATCTAAAAGCACAATTTCATATGAAAGTAATTCTAGGAGTTACCAGAAATTGAGAAAAGTACATAAAAAAAAAAAAAATCCCATACATTTTACATTTTGGTGCTGTTGTGTAAACATGAATGAGTTTAAGGCCCGGTTTCAAAGACAGGGCTTAGATAAAGTCAGGATTAGGCTTTGGTTAAATTAAGGCATTTAAGTATCTTTTATAAAATTGCCTTAAAAAAAGCATAACTGTTGTGCATCTGGAGACAAAACAATGGCACTGACTATCATTGTAGTTGGTAAGTGATGCAAATAAATGTGGTCAGTGAGAATATGTAATGTAGTGATTGATCTGTTTTGTGTTGTTGCAGAAGCTCCAGCTGTAAAAGTGTCTCCAGACGTCCTAACAGAGTCCAGCTCAGTGAAGATGATCTGTGCGACTCCAGCAGATGTTACAGTGAAACAGTGTCATTTCTACGTAAACAGAGAACAGAAGAATATAAAAGTCAATCGGTCATGTGAGCTCGATCTCACTGGTGCTGAAGTGATCGGATGGGCAGCTGTAAAATCACCTGCATCTGTCCACATTACCTGCTTCTACACAATACATGAGCTCGGGATTGATAAACCATCATCTCATTCTCCTGCTGCCACACTGACGGTTCTAGGTGAGAGATTTCACTGCTCGTCTGGTTTGGAAACTGTTATTGCAATGATTTTTATATTAATTATGTATTATTTGTCTCAAACAGGTTCACTTCAGAAACCCTTCATCAGTGTTAGTGACGATGATGTCCAGATCATATGTGAAATACCACTTTCAGTCAGAGCTGATTTCACCTGTCGTCTCTACACTGAGGATGGTCTTCTGTACAGAAGTGTCTCTCAGAGGAGTCAGTCTGGAGAACATCAATGTGTGTTTTATTCAAGTCATAGCGATCTCTTCACACGGTCAGTGAACAGCAGACAGCTGAGCTGTGGTTATTCACTCAGCACTGAACGTCAGGTCAGATCACCACGCAGTGACACACACACCATCAGAGGTGAGGACAATTACTGTAATAATATAACTTTTTTTTCATACACCTGCAGAATTCTGATGCCAGTATAATTTATGTAGGTCATTCGAATGTTTAATCAATAAAAGAAAGGGTCAGTATATACAACAAACAAATTGAGAAAAGTTGAATGATACTGTGTAATACATCTATAGGGCACTTCTGAATGGATACTATTTATAAAGACCCTTTCAATCAGCTGTATAATGAAACACAGAAAGGACAAATATACTAAAGAGTTGAGTATGGTTGATCATAATCCCTGTGTTGTGTTGAGACTCATTCATTGTGTGGGTTGGTGTCAGACTATGAAGTCAGAAACAACACACAGGGGCCAGTTGCATAAACTTAGCCGCTATGTTAAGACTGTCTTAAGAACTAATTTGACCAACTTGCGGTTAACAAATGGGTGATCATTCTTACTTTTTCAATTCCAATAAGACCAGTCTACTTTTAAGTTTAAAAAATTTGGACCAGTTTTGAAGAAACAAATTAGATGACTAACTTTTAAGACTAGTCTAAGCAGTTTATGCAACTGGCCCGCTGATTCTAGCAGTGGAAAGTATGAATAAGTAAACATGATCTGTGACGACAGACAAAAGCTTAACCACTGTGTGACTTTGGCAGTGAACAATCTAATACATTTAGGCAGAAAGGAAGTGTCACTTGAACTGATCATGTGGTCAATGTTGAGATGTCAGAGAGCCAGAGCAGACAATGTCTGACACATCTCTAGAAGCTTATTGGGTCATTCTTTTCTGCAGCACCTTTTGAACTATGTGACACAAATGAATACATGAAGTGATTAATTATAGTTTTAAACAATGGCAATAAAATAAGCAGGATTGAAATAATGAGCAAGTTCTCAGTGAATGATTGACAGCTAACCCTTACGAAAAAGAAGTATACTTAAAGCAGCACTAGGTAGTTTTTGCTCTCGGGGTCCCTGTCCCCCTACAGTTGGGAAACAGTATTGTCCTCTACTACTGTCGTAAACTGTCATCCTACATCAGGATGCGCACGTGCATTTGTTGACATGACAACCATGATAGCCCTGAAGGAGTTCACATGCAGGTGTTCTGCTTGCGTCGCGTGTGAAATGTCTTCATCCCAGGTAGAGTGGCATATGTTTCAGCATGTCATATGAATATAATTTCATGGGTTTTATTTTTTTCAAACGCCAAATGATCGCGATGCTCACGTTTACAAGCCAGCGTCATTATAGTAGTCTAGTCTATTGGTTACAGTTTTACAGAATCTATATGATACTTCAATTCAATGTTTGAGTGGTAGATAATAACCATATATCGTCAATATTATAATATCAAGCTACCATAGATGAATCTGCAAATTTGAAAAATCGATTTGCATTATAGCTTGATGCAAGACAAATATACAAATATCACAGACATGTTAGGTATTCTAATTGGTTGGTGTATGTCAAAAAAGTGAAGCTGTGCTAGGCGATCTCGCGACACCAGCTAATCTCTATTCAACCTGCGTTCCATTCTCGCGAGAGTAGAGGATTGTTTCGATGCATGAGGCTTTTTGTATGAAATCATATTTATTTTGTCCATCAAAAGTGTGCTTTTCTTTAATTGAGCGTCAGCAGTGCAGCAAAAATAGGCTCTGTGCCGAAACCCCCCTTTCACTGCTGCTCAAGCGACGTTCCTGCTTGACGCTCACGCGCTGCTCCTGCTCCTGGTGTGAATGCACTAATTGATTAACATGGGCAGCGAAAAAAATACGCACCGCGCCACTCACGCTTGCGATGTGAAACGGCCATTAGGCCATTTCGCTTTACATGCTGTTGATTGTTTGATTGTTTTACATTAGCAAACTTCCATCACTCGTTTCAGCTTCTTCTTGTCCTGTATTTTGATCAGGAGATCCTGTACTAGATGATGTGTCATAGCGCCCCTAACATATAACAGTGAAAACATGGATAGTTGGAAAATTCAGTCAATTGCAGGGAAAGAGTAAAGTAAATTCCTATGTACACTACCAGTGGACTAGCCTAAACAAGAATTCAGATACGCACATGAATTAGGAACATATTTGTTTTCTAACAATTTTCTAATCAATATTTTAAAATATAAAAATATCTGTAAATCTGTATCTGTAAAACTATGTAAAAACCACAATTACAAGCCAAGTATACTTTGAATACTTCATTATACTTTTAAATATATCTAGATCAAAAGTTTGAGTACAAGTATAGGCTAAATATAGACTGTTCCCCTTCAAGGGAACTTGAGCTGCGTCACCGCTTTGGGAACACCCCTGCGTGACTGTGTCGTGAAGCACGTATGTCATCAGTCCAATAGAGAGACGGAACGTCATCGGCGTGGTGACGTCGTAGACCCGGAAGCTATAAAGCACACTGGCAAACACACGCCGTTAGCTTCTGTTGTCTTCAACAAGCGCTCTGTGTCATTGTCTGTCTAAATATCTGTTTGTGTCTGAGTTCAGACCCCTGTTTTCACAAGTTTGCACTCACACTGATATTGGGCAAGAGAGTATGGCGAGCGAATGATCGTACAGAAAGTGTGTTCCTTCCTGTCCGCGCTACATCACGGATGGGGATACACACTCTATGTGCATTGTTTGTTTGGGTGAGCAGCACGCTCATTCGGCACTCCAAGGGTGCCGGCTGTGAGCACTGTGAGGCTCTGCCTCTCCACGTGCTGCGATCCCGCCAGGCGCTCTTCGAGGAGGGCGTCCCGGCTCACGCTCCCCGCGGCGTGGGCCCCGCTGCTGCCGAGGCACAGCGGCAGCTCATGTCGTGGGGTTTGCAAATGGATCTGACGGAGGGATTTGAGACTGGCCCAGCCCTATCTCAGCCTTCACCCGCTAGATCCAGTGCTGCTTCTCTGGGTTCGGGAGCCCGCGCTGCGGATTCTCCCGCCCGGGGTTGCGGCCGCGATGCTGCAGCTGTCTTCCTCCGAGCTGGTGGATGTCTGCAGCATCGGTGCAGGGGTTGAGGACTCGCCACTTCAATCCCCTGCCAGTGAGGAGCTCGTGGAGGGTTTGAGCAGAGCGGTGGCCAGATTAAACATTGACTGGCCACAAGAGCATCATGAGCGAGCCTGTGTAAAAAGCAGGCTCGACGAGCGCTTTCTCCCCACATGCTCTGCTCAGCATCCACGGAGGAGCCTGCCGTTTTTCACTGATCTCCACACTGAGGTGTCGAGATCATGGAAACGGCCCATGTCTTCACGCAGTTCAATCCCCATACATCTGTGTATAGTAATATTATGGGACTGAAAAGGCATGGTTATGGTTCGATGCCACGGGTTGAAGCCATCTCTCGCCCGAATCAGCATCGGCCATGAAGGCTCTGTCTTTGCCCACTAAGCCGTTAAAAGTAACATCTCAGTTAGTGGGCAAAGCGTACTCGGCAGCAGGTCAGGCAGGTAGTGCAGGCATACCAGGCTGATCTGCTAAGGGACTTGGGGGAAAGCCAGGAGATCGGAGCTGATGTTGTCACCGAGCTCCGATCTTCGGCAGATCTCGCTCTCCGTGCCACCAAGGAGCCGGCCAGATGTGTGGGCCGTTCTAAAGCTTTCTGCTTGATGCGCCACTGTCTCCTGGAGGCCTGTTCAGTGACGCGGTCACCACGGTTACCGACAGGTTCCAGGAGGCAAAGAAATAATCTGCGGCGCTCAAGCAGTTCCTCCCTCGGAAACCCCAAGTCTCGTCTGCTGCTGGGCGGGAGCAGCAGGCGCAGAGCACTGGGTCCTCGCAGAGGGCGCAGCAAAAACAGAGCGTCACCACTCGCGCACCCCCACAGAATGGGTGGGCTGGGGGGCGGCGCTCCCAGGCCCAGCCTTCCACGAGTAGAGCTGTTCTGAGGACAGTTATTATTTCGAGGAAGGCTGCGTCGAAGAAGTCCGGACGCTACGGCGTCCAGGGCTGTGAGGGTTATCCCCTCCGGGGGCAGACGGTAGTTACCTCAGCACACGGTACCCGTCTGTCCTCGGTGCCCTCACAGGGTCGATCCACCAACCCCGCCTGAGCGCCGGGGCGTGGAGAGCCCTCGCGGGTCGTTCGAGGATGGCTCGCGCCCTCTGAGGAGGGAGGTGGCGCTGTCGAGTCAGTGGTTCCCTGCCGGTCAGCCGTTTCAGGGCACTGCACTCGTGGTGCAGAGTACATCAGAAGCCAGTCTCGAGAGGCTGGTACCCTAAATAGAGATTTTCTGGCAGAGTGGGAGAATCTGCCGAATATATCTCAATGGGTCCTGCAGTTTATAAGGAAGGGGTACGCCATTCAGTTTCGATGTCGTCCACCCAGTTTCAACGGGGTTCTGCCCACGTTGGTAGGCCCCGAGCAGGCTCAGGCAATTTAATTTACAGAGCAATCCCTGCAAAGTTTTTAGTTTAACTATAGAAGAGGATAGTGTGTGTCGCACTCGCAACGGGGGGCGTGGCATCACGATGGTGGCGCTCCATCGTGATGTTGGTCAGCCATCACGATGGACGATGATATCGTCCATCGGCACAACCCTAGAAAGTACACTTTCTTATTTTTAGTTTAAAAGAAGTTGACACTTGAATACACATCTTTTTTGTAAGGGGACCTTTGAAGCATTAATATTATCATACAGATGTTTGTATGTTGTTGAACTAATACCACAAAACATCACAAAAATCATCAAATCAATTGCTAATACTGATGTTTGTGCAGTTTTATTTCCTTCAAAATTACAAATTACAAAATGACTAACAGGACTAAAGTTAACAGAGTTTTTGACACTTTATGAAGACTGCTTTCAATCTGAGATTTGTATTCGAAGGATCTTCAACAAACAAACTTTGCTTTAAATCTTGCAAATAATGTCACACCCATAATGCTGGTAATTTGTCTCTCTCAGGTTCAACATCTGCCACTGCACATACTACAACATCTGCCACTGCAAATACTACAACAGCCATGACAACCTGTGAGTAACTGTGTTTGTAAATCAAATTAGTCCAATAATAAGTCCACCTTAAATGTCTTTGGAATTATTCTTTTTTCTCGCTCACGATTATTTGTTGAACATTATACAGAACAAAACAGCAAATTTCACAATGTCTTTTCAACAGCGTTCACTTCTGAAAACACAACATACAGTAAAACTGGTAAGTGCTGATAACACCTTTTCTGGTAATATACATTTTCAGAAACTATTGTGATATGTTATTTGTATAGTAGGACAAACCTGCGAACAAACACAACAAAGGAAACCATGTGTTAGTTCATCCACTTTCACAGTCAAGTGACTGTGTGTAGAATTAGTTTGTTGGATTCAAATGTCAGGTTCAAAAATTTAGCTGGGAATAATTTAAAGTTTATTCATACTCAAACTAAAAGAGGAAGTCCTTGAAGGTAGATGGGAAGTACATAAAGAAGTCAACAAAGACGAGGCTCATTATTGTGCTGTGACCGCTATATCTGCTAAAAATGTACGTCATGGATGAGCATCGCATGTCTCAGCCAATACGTTTGTCTATTTTGGTGTATTTTTTTACACACACAAATACATAATACAAAAAGATCATTTTGGATGTTATCATGGTTATTACTAAACTGGACCAGCACGGTTTGGTAAATGGATGGATGATTGATTCTGCTGCGGGAGCTATTTCTTTTAATTCCATATTTGAAATGATTTGACCATTGCATTATCTTTCAGATCACTGTATAACATACTTCTTCCTTCTTTTATACTTCTTTATGCACATAAACATGTATTAAAGTGTTTTTACAGACATGTTTATATCGCTGGTGTCCACTGGTGTCGGTGTCATTGTGACTGGACTCATCTGTCTGTGCTGGTTTACATGTAAGTTTACAATTGTTCACTCTGTGCCATTCAATACAAAAAAGCTAACCAAAATGCTGTACAGGAGTAAAAACTCAACATAATGCTGTAGTTCATTGTTTTCTAGGTAAGAAAAGAAGACAACAGTAAGTTTTATTTAAAAAAAAATGTAGGTTTTATTTATTTATTATAAAAAATTAATAATAAATTGTAGTCTAGGAGCTGCAAATGTTTAGCACCTTATCATATATATGTATAAATAAAAAGATCAAAAGATCCATATTTTATTGATTCTTAGCAATAAAATGAGATCAATACGATCAGATGTGCCCAGTCAAGGAGTCTGTATGGTGAGTATCTTTGCAATTAATCTTTGAAATCACAAAACAATAAATATTTATAATACCATAATGGTTAAGAATGTCTGAAACAGACATGACTTTAATTATTCTTGATGTTTTTAGAGTTCTGGACCTGCAGAGACATATTCTCTGATCACTTCTGTACCGGCCACATCTCAGCCCATATCTGTAGGTGAGAGAACCTCATTCTCAGTGAATGATCTCAGATAGCGTGAAGCTTAGGAACAGATGTCACCAAGAAAGATAAATAAACCAGCTAAATTAGAAACACCTAGTGACCGCAGCTTCTCAGAAACTGGTAACATTTCCTCTTTCAAGTCTTCAGCAGTTCAGCATTATTAGCCACATCTTCTCTTAAAGAAACAGTTCACGTCCAAATGAGCTATTTTGCTGAATGTTTGCAGTGCCTACACAATGAAAGAAGCAGTGATGAGGGGCTGTAAAGCTTCTACCTTTCAATCTTTAGGGGAAGCCATTTCACATCTGTCCTCTTGTTTTAGATGGTTTTCTATTGACTCTTGGTTTTCGTTTGACCCTCTTCATCATTCTTTTTTTCCCCCCAAATGCCTTGAAAACCCAGAGTCCCATCAGGACAGCACACCAGATCCCACAGCGACTTACTCTTTCATTATGTCTGAAAATTCAGTTTACCAGCCCTCAGGTAATAACATGTTACTTTCATTAAAGTGGTCATATAATCAAGAATCAAATCTTTCTTTCTTTGCTATTAAAACACACTGTGTATTCTCAACTTTAAACTTCCTCACTAGTTTAACACAGCATTTTTGATGCTCAGAGTAAGCACTGAAAAACCTGGCCCATCCGATCACGATGAGCTCATACAAAAGAAGTGGAACAAATACTAAATTTATTACAACACTGTTGCACAATGAGTCTGAGAAGAGATGATTCTGCTTCATGTGCAAAGTGCCAAAGCTTAAAATACATTCAAACTTTATGAGAGAGCTTGTTCATGAAACATGTTATTAACAGTGATATGACGTGTCTGCTTTACAGAAGTTCTGGTCAACACCCAACAGAAACAGGGAAATACAGAGGAAAATGAGGTAATACTTGAACAGTCATACCCCAAACCCACATAACCAAATGAGACGTCCAGCACGAACAGAAACTAACACATTTATCTTCTGTGTCTTTTCTATCTTCTCATCTTCTTCCTCAAGAATGTGTACCACCTGTACTGCACGATCCCTGACAAACCAGTTCACTCAACCGCAGGAGATCAAGTCTACAGTTTGGTGAAGATGCACTGATGAGCTTCAAGTCTTGTTTCATTATGTACATTCACTGTAAATAAAGTATCTATATATACTTTCTGACAAATAGGTTTTTAGTAAAAAAAGTTATGTCTGCCAAGAGTTTTAGTGGATACCAGCTGAAGAAGCGTGTTTCGGAGGAGTTTGCAAGGGTCAATGGTGTTTTAACAAAGGATTTTATGAGACTTT
Organism: Gobiocypris rarus; assembly: GCA_023029165.1. Lineage (NCBI taxonomy): Eukaryota > Metazoa > Chordata > Actinopteri > Cypriniformes > Gobionidae > Gobiocypris > Gobiocypris rarus. The sequence continues at coordinate 7,334,422 of CM040931.1, read as the reverse complement.
GAGGATTGGACCTCGGTCCCTGTTGGCGGGCATGTCCAATCTGGTGTATTTAAGGGATTTTCAACACGTGCTAACCCCAGGTTATCATCTTTCAAAACCCCATTTTTAACTCTGGGTAAAGGAACGTTTCACACTTATAATTTAGAAGAAGGTTAGCATTGCTTTTTACCCTGGGGTTATGAAACCCTTCCATAGGAAAGAAAAATCCAAAGTGAGATCTCTTTAGCATCTCAAATGTTTCTCCTAGACAAAAATGGAGACTTTTGCTTAAGTCTCCTGGTTCTCTGGGTTGTCTCCTGAGACAAAAACTCTGAGTGTAAAGTTTCAGAAGAGATCTCAACAATATCACACACTGTGCTCAGATGTGTCTCCTTGACTAGAGAGACTGGATTGCTCATATTTGTCTCCTCTAAAGTTTTAGAAGAGATCTCAACAACATCACACACATTGCTCAGATGTGTCTCCTTGGCTAGAGAGACTGGATTGCTCATATTTGTCTCCTCTAAAGTTTTAGAAGATATCTCAATAACATCACACACTTTGCTCGGATGTGCCTCCTTAGCTAGAGAGACTGGATTGCTCATATGTGTCTCCTCTAAAGTTTTAGAAGATATCTCAACAACATCACACTGTGCTCAGATGTGTCTCCTTGGCTAGTGAGACTGTATTGCTCATATTTGTCTCCTCTAAAGCTTCATAAAAGATCTCAAAGACTTCACACATTGTGCTCAGATTTTTCTCCTTAGTTAAAGACTCTGGCACTCTCACATTTGTCAAAAAAATGATGTGCCCTATGCACATAAACTGTACAGCTTTCTTGTTGTATTAACAATTAAGAGAAAAATTAACCTTATTTACTGAGGTCTCTTCAGAGTCTCTAGCTGAGGAAAACAGCCTGAGCACAGTGTGTGATGTTGTTGAGATCTCTAATAAAACTTCAGAGAAGACAAGTGTGACAGCTTCAGTGTTTCTCGCTAAGGAGAAAAGTCTGAGCACAGTATGTGATGTTGTTGAGATCTCTTCTAAAACTTTAAAGGAGACAAAGTGAGAATGTCAGAGGTTTTGTCTCAGGAGACAAGTCTGAGAAAGGAGACTTAAAGCTACACTGTGTGATATTTTCCCCCATCTAGCGGTGAAAAGGTATATGACCATCCAGTGAATATTAGTTTCTGTTCCTCTCAATTCCGATTTCGTTTTAACTCCTACGGTGGCTGATTTAGTCCAAGATTAATATGGCTTCCAGTTCGATCAAGTGATGAGGTTACTTTAGAAAACGCAGTTATTTAAATGGTCAGTTAACATGTAGGTTATGACATCTATGTAAAATGAATAATAGTTTTACCTTTTCGTTATTTTTTACCATTTCATTGATGACATCAGCGATCAGGTTCCCAGACGAATGCAAGCTAATCTTAGTAAATTAACTTTTATCGGTGCTATCATTATTCTGTATATTGTACGACATCACTAGCGTAAGGCAAAGTTTACATTGTAGGCTATATCAGTCTCAAGCAATCCCCCTCTTCACATTTGACACGGTGCCATCGAGTGTTAAAATGTGAAAGGCGAAGCTTGAATTTACGGGTATGTCCCTCTTTGGTTCATGTACTTTCAAGATGGAGGGGCAACATGGCGACGCGCATTCAAACCCCTCACCCGTATGTATTTTCAATGGCATATTATACACTTACGAGAATACTTTATTACTTGAAAGAAGTAAATATACATTAATGAGCACATATATTTTTGAAAGAACTAAGTGTTTTTAGCTAAGAATTAACTAAAAAAGTTACACAGTGTAGCTTTAAGCAAAAATCTCCATTTAATGTTAATTTAACCTCATTTATGTATCGCAGAAAGCATATTCATTTCTGGGCATTGAAGAAACATTTAAATGAGTAACCCTTGATATTCTGAAACACATAATGCTATTTGAATGATAGTTTCCGTATTTCACAATATTAGTACAAATTTAAAATGTAATGTAAAATTTCTTGTAAAATAAAATTTAAGACATCTGGGGTTGGTTGAAAAACTTCTTATGGCTCGTTTCCACTGAGCGGTACGGTACGGTACAGTACAGTACGGTTCGGGTCTGTAACCATGAATTCGGCGAGCGTTTCCACTGCCAACAGTACCCTTTTTGATAGGCGTGGTATATGACGGAAAGCATCGGTTGACGTCATCCGTGCGCGCGAAGAAGAACGATGGAGACCTTACAGCAGATCTTTTTCTTGCTTCTCGGCATGTGGCTGTTTATAACAAGGAGGAGACAAGCTTTGTTTGATAAAAGGCTGATTTAAAAATGCCGCCCTCTTGCGTTGTCGATCCCCCTGTCGCACGTGCAAGTGATGATTCTCTGTCAACCAATCAGCGTTCTGCAGTGAGTCTAGCTCCACCCTTTAGTACCGTACCACTGTGCTAGGTACCCCAACGGAAGGGTACCGAAAAAAGTGGTATGGTACGGTTCGTCATTTTGGTACCAGTCACAACTTTTGTCAGTGGAAACGCAAAAAAAATGCGTATCGTACCGTACCATACCGAACCGTACCGCTCAGTGGAAACGAGCCATTAGACTAGTCTTAAAAGTTAGTCATGAATTATTTTTTCCCCAAGCCTGGTAATATCTTATTTAAGTCAGTTACATAAAAAGGTAGTTTAGTTTTAATTGGAAAAGTAAGACTGACTGCCCTTTGGTTAACTACTACTTAGTTGCATAGTAACTTAAGAACTACTTTGACTAAGTTTATGCAACTGGCACCAGAAGGCAAAGCTGATACCAAAATGAGACATGGAGATAATAAGCCCTTAGTATCCTGAGCTTAGGCAAAGCTCTGTCAGAGCAATAGCCGTGTGGACAGCACATCAACACTGAAATGTAAAATAACACTGCATAGTTTTCACTGTATAAATTGATTAAAACTAAAGTTATTCATAAAAGAGCTGCGAGTAATTTTCTCTTTGCCTTTTGTTGTTTGATTGAAATTACTGACTCAGTAGTCAGCAGAGTTATTAGACGCTGCCCCTTTAAGATCGAATGCAGATCTAATGATATCATTCTCCCATTGATTTCTCCCAACTGTTTAAGCCCATTTAAGATAAACTGTGTTTAAGTGAATACTCTTCAAGCCGGCCATTTTGACATATAGGCTATTTGTTGTGTATTTGATGGTTTAGTCGCATAATGTGAAAGTCAGTCCGTTTCGCAGTGTACAGCACACACACATACGCCCGCACTGAACTTGGAAACAGCGTCTATTGCGCGGCGGATTATATAGTGCTTTTAATTTGTCAAACACGTCCTGCATTTTAGCAAAAGTAGAGGCTGCATTTCACAACAATCACAATATTGTGCTGACTCTGACGTTCAGTTTATGTTTAGGGAGAAATGACAGCGCGCGCTGAGAAGGGAAGGAATTTGCGCTATACGGAACGCAGATATAGTTTATAACAGTTTTACCTCATATCTTCTTTGTATAATCCTTGGAAGCGAAAATAAAATAAGATTAATATCACAGCCCACCGTCACTCATTAAACTGACTGTCGCACTGTAGCTCCGCGTGAGCGATCTCTCTCTTTCTCTCAGGCTAACAGAGGATTTCATGGAGCTCCGACCCCCTTTTCAGTGAAAGTAAAATGTTTTAGACTTTAAATAACCGGCACGAGAACCAGCACCATTTCGGTGGAAAATGGATTAAGAAGATGTCATGGTTATGCTTAGTTCTGGTTTCATTTTCATTGTGTTCAGTTCCTGTTTTGTCTGCCTTTGTTATCTTGTTAGTTTTCCTTTGTACTCAGTACTTATTCATTAATTAGATCACCTGTTTGTATTCAGTTCATTATCTTGTATATTTAAGCCCTTCAGTTTCTACTGTTCATCATCTGGTGTCTTTGTGTATAGTTCACACTGTTATGGTGTACCTTCTTGGATCATTGCATCTTCGGCCCCACTTTATATTAGGTGGCCTTAACTACTATGTACTTACATAAAAAAATAAGTACAATGTACTTATTGTGTTCATATTGTGTTGCAAAACACCTTTGCTGATATTGAGGTGGGATACGGGTAGGGTTAGGGGCAGGTGTGGTGGGATGGGTAAGTTTAAGGGTAGGGTTAGGTGTAAGGGAAGTGTCAACTGTGTAATTACAAATGTAACTACAGAAATTAATTACAGATGTAATTAAATGCAGGTATTTTAATGTAAAAACATGTATGTACACAATAAGTGTAATGTATCAAATTATTAATTAAAATGTTAGTACATAGTAGTTAAGGACACCTAATATAAAGTGGGTCCGCCTCTTCTTTGATTTATTAAAGTTAATAACCTCAATTGTACTCTATCTTCCTTCTCGTCATCCATTATGGAGCTACTCATGACAAGAGATCTGTTGATGGAAATGTGGATTAAAACTTTAAAGAGTTAAATATTTATTGAGTTAAATAAATATTATGTTTGCTAAATGTGACTAAAAATAGTACATTACAAATGAACCCATTATGCTGAGGTAAATGAACCACAGAACATGCAAGGTTTAAATAAACCACCTATCTCTATGGCTTTTTTTTTTTACCCAAATGTGGGTTGCAATACAACGTTCTTTTCAGCACATCGGTTACACTAATCTACATAAAACTGATCAGTGCATTAAATGGTTTCCTGTCTAAAGCTGCATCCTATATTCACCTATTATGTGAGTCTCATTTTGTCTCTTAACAGTTGTTCATTGTTGTTTGGATGTACAGTCTTACAGTGAGTGATCTATGTTGTTTAATCAATGACTTCTAAATACACATTTGATTGGGCCATCTTTACATATTCTTAAACTTGTGAAGCATGTAAAGGTCTCGTTCGAATTAAAGGCTCAACCAGAATATGCTTAGCAAGTTTAAGATTATGTATTTAAAAAGATGGCCCACTCAAATTTGTATTTAAGAAAACACATCCGATCTGTTCTCGAAGATCAGAAGATCTTGTAGAGTGTTTCCGACATTTTTACACTGCATTATGATATGCTGTCATATTAATACCTGTAGCCTGCCAATTAAAGTTGTATTTCCAAACAAAATGGACTATGTGTCATTGTTGAATTCTCTTTGCTGATTCAGTGGCGAGACCTCTACTGGTGAAAAACAGCTACAGAAACTACACCTCCTGGCATCTCTTATGTTCCTCAAACCATGGATGAACCATTTAATTTCTTCACTTGTTGCAAAAATGATAATAAAAAAATTATATACAGAAAGAATCATAGAATGTGTACTGTACAGCTATTGAATTCATAGACTCATCAGCAGGCCAAGACGAAATCTGTGGAGCTACCCCCACCCAGATTCTGATTTCGGGGAAAAATATTTTGTATTGCTAAAATGTTAGACAGAGCTGAAAGCATCTTCACGTCATCTGTAGACTTTAGGTATGTAGATGCAGTGTAATTCAGTAACAGATTTAAAGCATTAAACATATTAAAATCTAAATTCTACTGTTTTTACACTTAAAAAAAATCTACTTGTAATATAAGCATGCACATGAGTTCTAACAACAAAGTTGCATTTTAACTGCAGTATGTTATAATATCTTACAATTTAACATAGTGCCTGAATTGTTTAGTTCGTGTTATGTCTGATCAATGAACATGAACTGAACTGCTTGACTTTGTCTGCGTGCTTTTATGCATCAATAAATAAAGTGACCACTGAATAATGCATTTCACATTATTAATTTGATGTTATCGTCCACTAGTCTTTCTTATTATAAGTCTAATAATGCTAAAGTTATTTTTGGCATTGAAAGGGGGATTCTGAAATCAGCCTAATTAAATTAATAATCAAAGCCTTAATTAATATTTATCCTCCAATTTCTAGTGATTAATTCCAGTTGATTTTACTCAATATAGCCACTGATTGTTTGTTCTTCTTTTATGTTTTCTAAAGTTTACATTTGGTCTTTGAGTGGCGTCTGGCCTAGTGCTGTGTAATGTGTCACTAAACACTTCATAGTTGTGTGTTTGGATTTTGGAGGTATCACACACCTCTAACATGCTGGGAGTGCAGTAACAGTGTTTGCTCACTTAACACGGCTTCCAGAGATTAAATATGGATTTGTCTTTCATTTTTATTGTATTGTATTAATTATATATTTTCTTTTACTGAAACACTAAAAAATCAAGATGAATATTGCCTGTACTTGTCACAATGGACCAGTGTGAGTGCCCGCGTTCACCAGAGGGCACTCCAACCCAGACTGTCATTCTACCATAGACTACATCTCCCATAATCCTTTGCCCGGACTCATCATCACTCATTGATTACATCCACCTGCACCCCATTACCTTGTTAGCTCACACTATAAAAACCATGCTCACTCTGTCAGTCACTGTGAAGTCTTGTTTAGTGTTACACTGCATTTCTGAGCGTTTTCCCTGGTTTCACGTCTCTTGGTTCATTGGATTTCTTGCCTGTCTTCGTGGATTACCCTTTTGCCTGTCGCCTCTGTTTTGTTTGCCTTATTGGACTGATTGCTTGTGTATGACCTTCTGCCTGTTTTCTGACTACGATTGTGGATTACCCTCTAATAAAGCTGCATTTGGATCTTCAACCCTCTGTCTCAGAGCAGTCATGACAGAAGACTTCGCCAGCATGGATCCAGCAGCAGTCACCCTTGTTCGACTACGCCAAGGAACTTACACACTCGAGGAACACATCAGAGACTTTCTGATCATCTCAAACACCACCAACCTCCCGGACTTTATGTTGATTGACTTTTTTTGCCATGGACTCAACAAAGAGTTACAAACCCAACTCATCCGTGATGGTCCTCGAGGGTCCCTCAGTGAGCTCCTTGATTATGCCCTTCAGGTAAGTGGCTCTGCTTTCACAGTGGGTGTCATGGATGAGGGTCATGACATTTCCACCGCATCTGCCACGCCTGTGTCTTTGGACAAAATGGCTGCCGAGCCTGTGTCCTCGAAAAAGATGTCCGCCGAGCCCATGTCTTCAGACAAGATGGCCACCGAGCCCGTGTCGTTGGACAAGGTCTTCTCAGCAGACCTTCCAGAGCCTCGTGTCGTCTCAGCAGACCTTCCAGAGCCTCGTGTCGTCTCAGCAGACCTTCCAGAGCCTCGTGTCGTCTCAGCAGACCTTCCAGAGCCTCGGTCTCAGCAGACCTCCCAGAGACGGCTCCAGCCCCTGACCAGCGTCCAGAGACGGCTCCAGCCCTGACCAGCGTCCAGAGACGGCTCCAGCCCCTGACCAGCGTCCCCAGACGGCTCCAGCCCCTGACCAGCGTCCTGTGACGGCTCCAGCCCCTGACCAGCGTCCTGTGACGGCTCCAGCCCCTGACCAGCGTCCTGTGTGCTCCAGCCCTGACCAGCGTCCAGAGACGGCTCCAGCCCCTGACCAGCGTCCAGAGACGGCTCCAGCCCCTGACCAGCGTCCAGAGACGGCCCAGCCCCTGACCAGCGTCCAGAGACGGCTCCAGCCCCTGACCAGCGTCCAGAGAGGGCTCCGGCCCGCCTGCCGAGTCCAGAGAGGGCTCCGGCCCGCCTGCCGAGTCCAGAGGGCTCCGGCCCGTCTGCCGAGTCCAGAGAGGGCTCCGGCCCGTCTGCCGAGTCCAGAGAGGTCTTGCCTCGGCCCGTCTGCCGAGTCAGAGAGGCTCGGCCTCGGCCCGTCTGCCGAGTCCAGAGAGGCTCCCGGCCCGTCTGCCGAGTCAGAGAGGGCTCCGGCCTCGGCCCGTCTGCCGAGTCCAGAGAGGGCTCCGGCCTCGGCCCGTCTGCCGAGTCCAGAGAGGGCTCCGGCCCGCCTCGTGTCCCGAGTCCAGAGAGGGCTCGGCCCGCCGTGTCCCGAGTCCAGAGAGGGCTCGGCTGGACCACCTGCTTTGCCTGCTCCACCATGGAGGTCTCCTAGACCATCTAGTCCGCCGTGGGGGTCTTCAAGATCATCTAAGCCACTGTGGTGGTCATCTGCTCCGCCGTTGGGGACTTCAACCTCGTCTACGCCACTGTGGTGGTCGTCTGCTCCGCCGTGGGGACTTCAACCTCGTCTCACGCCACTGTGGTGGTCGTCTGCTCCGCCGTGGGGGACTTCAACCTCGTCTACGCCACTGTGGTGGTCGTCTGCTCCGCCGTGGGGGACTTCAACCTCGTCTACGCCACTGTGGTGGTCGTCTGCTCCGCCGTGGGGGTCTCCAACCTCGTCTACGCCACTGTGGTGGTCGTCTGCTCCGCCGTGGGGGTCTCCAACCTCGTCTACGCCACTGTGGTGGTCGTCTGCTCCGCCGTGGGGGTCTCCAACCTCGTCTGCGCCACTGTTGTGGTCGTCTGCTCCGCCGTGGGGGTCTTCAACCTTGTCTGCGCCGCCATGGGGGTCGTCAACCTTGTCTGCACTACTGTGGTGGTCGTCTGCTCCGCCCAGGTCATCTGCCCAGCCTGCATCACCCTGGCCACCTGCTCTGCCTGCATCAGCCTGGTCATCAGCTGAGCCTGCTCCGGCCTGGCCACCTGCTCTGCCTCAGTCTCCAGGCCCACTTCCACTCCACGGGCCTGGCCCTCCATCCCACCCCCAGGTCCGCCTCCGCTCCACCTCCCTCCTGGACAATTTTAGGAGCGTCTGGAAGCCGCTCCTTTGAGGGGGGGCTATGTCACAATGGACCAGTGTGAGTGCCCGCGTTCACCAGAGGGCACTCCAACCCAGACTGTCATTCTACCATAGACTACATCTCCCATAATCCTTTGCCCGGACTCATCATCACTCATTGATTACATTTACCTGCACCCCATTACCTTGTTAGCTCACACTATAAAAACCATGCTCACTCTGTCAGTCACTGCGAAGTCTTGTTTAGTGTTACACTGCATTTCTGAGCGTTTTCCCTGGTTTCACGTCTCTTGGTTCATTGGATTTCTTGCCTGTCTTCGTGGATTACCCTTTTGCCTGTCGCCTCTGTTTTGTTTGCCTTATTGGACTGATTGCTTGTGTATGACCTTCTGCCTGCTTTCTGATTACGATTGTGGATTACCCTCTGAATAAAGCTGCATTTGGATCTTCAACCTTCTGTCTCAGAGCAGTCGTAACAGTACTACTGTCTGTACCTCTCACTGAGAGAAAGCACATGCTATCAGCGTGTTTTGGTGAAGTGCTTTGTTGATTTGTAGTTAAGACTCTCCAACCTTGGGAGAGCTGTGATGCTAGGGAGCTTTTGTGTGTGTGCGTTGCATGATCTGTGCAGGCCCAATATTGAAGATGGACATTTTCTGCACACAACACCAGACGTGAAGACGCCTTTCTGCTACCTCCGAGGTCAACAATGATCTAAATCTAGTCATGGGGCGACAACTAGTCTACCTGGTTTAGTGATATGCTGTGCAATCTATCCTTGTGTGGAAATTTACCATGACTGTGCATTTTCTCTGAGCCAATCAGAATCATACACCTTGAAGTAATGACGTGGCTAGACCTTGAAAACAGTATAACTGTTGGGAAAATTGTATGTACGGTACGACGAGACTGGTAGAGAAGGAGCGCGGCCTACGAACTTCTTGTGAGACTTGAAGCTGGCTTCTGCTGATGAAACTGCAAACTATTCTTAAGTAAAATTTCCTTAATTAATTGCACTCTTGACTCTTGGTCTACATTCTTCACTACTGGTTTCTGGGTCTAAACTGTTATACCCCTAACAGCATACAGTAACCATGAAATCAAAACTACTATGTACTAACATTAAAATTAATAATTTGATTCAATGCACTTATTGTGTACATACAAGTTTTTACATTGTTTATATATTTTTTTAAATACCTGCATGTTATTACATCTGTAATTCATTTCTGTAATTAAATTTTAATTACACTGTTGACACTTCCCTTACACCTAACTTTATACCCTTAAACCTACCCATACCACCACACCTGTCAATAACCTTACCTGTTAACACATTAATATGAGCAAATGTATTCAACAATACAATATGAACACAATAAGTACATTATACTTAAGTACATAGTAGTTAAAGTAGCAGTCAAAAATGAAAATTAGCAAATGAGTTACTCACCCTCAAGTAATCCTAGGTGTATATGAGAATACAATCAGAGTTATATATATAAAAATAAAATGTCCAGGCTAATCAAGTTTTATAATGGCAGTGAATGGCTGTTTCTGTTTTTAAGTCCATAAAAGTGCATCATCATAAAAGTGCTCCACACAGCTCTGGGTGGTTAATAAAGGCCTTCTGAAGCGAAGTCATGCGTTTGTGTAAAAAAAAAAAAAAACAACTTTACAAACTGTAATCTCTAACTTCTGCTAACTGTCATAAGCACATACATTAGAGACTGGCATTCCCCCTTATGACGTAGGACGCTCCGGTGAGAATATGCTAGTTCTTACAAGCTTTCATGTTCGTCAACGGAACTTATGCTATGCCTGTGTACATCAAACGCTGGAACGCCAGTCTCTCATTGAACGCGCGCATGAAAATTAGTGGAAGTTAGAGATTACAGTTTGTAAAGTTTTAAATATGGATATTTTTCTTACACAAAAGCATTGCTTCGGTTCAGAAGGCCTTTATTAACCCCCTGGAGCCGTGTGGAGCTATTTTATAATGGACAGATGCACTTTTATGGATTTATATTTATGAAAACAGAAACAGCCATTCACTGTCATTTTAAAGCTTGGAAAAGCCAGGACATTTTTTTATATAACTCAGATTGTATTCGTCTGAAAGAAGAATGTCATACACACCTAGGTTGGCGAGTAAACCATAGGATGATTTTCATTTTTGTGTGAACTATCCCTTTAAGCCCAACTAATATAATGTAGAACCCATATTTTCTTTTAATTCACGTGCCCTTTTAATCTTGAATCAAAAAACTTCTCCCTCTTGCAGTCATATCTCTTCTTTTCTCTGATTGGCGTGAGGGTGCGGGGCAACCTGTCACTCACATGAGAATGACCAATAGCAAACCACAACCATCCAATCAATCCATGGACAAAATCAAGTCCCGCCCTACATTTGTTCTTGTTTGAGAAGTCGTTTCACCTTGATATATGTCACAATAGAGAAGAAAAGACTAATCACAACTTCCTTTTCATGTCAACTTTAAATGTTCCTTTTACAAAACTACCTTCCATCTTTCTGTGAGCAAAAAAAAAAAAAAATTTAAATAAATTTCATGTGGCCAGTGGCGTAACTTTGTTACTAAGTTCTTGGTACGTCCTACTGCAAGATGTTTCAAAAAGTGTTGGGGACAATATTGACCCTGGCAAAAAGAGCTGGGGACATGTCTGATGAGCAACTTAAACCTGTGGCCCAGAACTGCCCTCTGTTACAGTGAATACAGCTGAACATGTGGGCTCATCTTCAGTTTCCTGTGGTCTAATGTGTTACTTCCTAATTCAACTATTGTGTGGGTATTGTCTCTTTTCTCACTCTCGCTGTAATGGAGTTGTTCTTCTTCATTGCTTTTCAGCTCCTTATGGAGGTTCAGTCTTACAGTAAGTCATTTTTAATGTTGATTAAACAATGCAACTCCACATTTGTAGTGAAAAATTGTTTGTCTAAAATATTTCAGCGTGTGTGATCAGTACGTTTGTGTTCAGTAGAACACAGCAAACACTTGAACCTACAACCTTAAAGAAGCTTTGCTTTAGCTAGGCTATGTCATGAAAATTCATTAAACTAATTGCAGTAACCCGATTAATCTATTAATTGGTCGTTTGAGTCATATAAACACCTTATTTGGAACATCCACTTTACAAGATTAGTCATTTACATCTACACATGTTCATCTGAAAGTTATTCTAGGAGCTACTGTATATACTGATCAGGGAAATGCATTTTTGAAGTGCATGAGAAAGATACTTTGTTTTTGACAAACATGAATTGAAATAGACTCAAAGACCCCTTTGTTGATAACCTTTGTTTTTAACGTTGTTTATATGTCTATGTGGTGTTTTTAATATGCTTTAAGCCAAATAATGTGCAAATTTACCAGTCAACGCCATTACTGAGTATTTTCTCAGAGTCCTTACAACAACTGCAGTGAGTGAACTAAAGACAGTCTCAAAAACAAGGTTTGAAACCGGGCCTGTTTCCTACTGTCACAAACACGTAATGAATCCTGTCAACCTGCAGGGCTAGGCTTTTCTTTTCTATCATGCTCAGTTGGCATTTTAACACAGTGAGCACAAAAAGATCTTTAAGAAGGGACAGGAAAAACATTTAGCAATATAGTGTGTGAATTATGTATATGATGTATACACTGACGTTCTATGATGTTCAAAGCATTTCTAAGGATACTGATTGTTAGAAGGCAGCTGTCTGACTCTGAGATGGTGAATGGGGTCATGGTTTGTAAGCAGCACATTATTAGCTGTTTATTTAAGTATAGTCAAGCTTTAATGTTAATGTTTAGGCCATGGCCCAGTGTTGATGTTGACCTGCGTTTAGTATCAATGAAACCCGCCCTCATGCAGAGCACACCATGCAATTCACTGTTTATCTCCTCACCAGAGCATTGAACATAAATGTGTTTTGGCAGCATTCACAGTAGAGATGTGTAAAAATCAGCCCACTTCATTTTTTTAAGCTACTAAGAAGTCTCAGTCAGTCAAGATTCCTGCAGTGTGAGTGAATTTCTGTTGTTAGGTTCATATTAACAGCAGATGACAATACTGTATTAAACCCTTTCATGTACAGATGGATCTAATATACACACGAGATTTCTGTAACTGCATACGTGCTAGGCACAACCAATATTTTCATTGTAGACATTTGGCTACTAAAGTTCAGTCAGTCAAACGGTGGTGATTTCTGTTGTTCGGTTCATATTAACAGCAGATAGAGCAATACTGCATGATAAACGCTTTCACTTTAGTATTTAATCCCAATAACATATGCAAGAGAACTAGTTTAATGACTACTCACGGACTCGCAAACATCCAGCTCTCTGTGCGCATGTGACAGGAACATGTGTGTGTGTGTGCTTAAGTTGATAGCGAAAAGGCTTTAAAACGCATGCAGATGATAATATTTCATGATGATGAAGAACTGCTATGTCACATGAACTGCGATAGATATGATCATCAAAACACACAGATATCATGTTTCAGTTTTCATTAGCTTGTTCTGGTGTTCACCAGCTGTGCAGGCTCTGCCCTCTGGGTGGGGAGCAGCAGCTCATTTCCATTTAAGGGGAAACACACTGAACAGCTTATTTTTTTCTTCAACCCCAAAATTGGCATTTTCAACATGGTATATTCAGCTTGAGTTACACCTTCATCATGACTATAAGTTTGCGTGTACATACACAGCCGTTTGATTTTTGCAAATGCAATTTGTAATATTGTGTTTATTTTGTGTAGGCTACACAATATCTATATCTAAATGATCTCATATAGGATGCATTTGGTTAAGAATCAGAGCGGTATTAAAGTGTGCCAGTGATCATCTTCAGCGCGAGCAGCTCAAACAGCAATGCACAACTAATAATGGCAATGATTGGGACTGTCATATTACATAACATTATAAAGAGAGCAATAATGTAATAAAACAAAAGCTTCTTGTGATTTTTTTTGTTTAGTTGCCTGTTTCATGGAAGAGCATGTCCACAACATGAGTCATGCATTCTGAATAGCACATAACTTAGTTCAAGTTCAGTTGTACATGGCGTCATTTTGAGCAGATGTAATTTGTAATATTATATTTATTTAAAATATATCTGATCAATTTCATATAGGATGTGTTACTTTGAGCTAAATAACATGCTAGCATTAAAGAGCCCATTCAGCTTCAGCTTTAGCGCGTGCAGCTCAAACAGCATTGCACAATAATAACTATGATTGGGACTGTCATATTGCATAACATTAATGAGAACACTATTTTAATAAATCATTGTGAATTCATTTGGTTTAGTTGCCGTGTTCAGCTCGTTGTTCTAGAAGAGAACGTCCATACATTCTGAATAACAGAAAATAATGCATGGAAAAGTGGTCAGTGAGAATATGTAATGTAGTGATTGATCTGTTTTGTGTTGTTGCAGAAGCTCCTGCTGTAAAAGTGTCTCCAGACGTCCTAACAGAGTCCAGCTCAGTGAAGATGATCTGTGCGACTCCAGCAGATGTTACAGTGAAACAGTGTCATTTCTACATAAACAGAGAACAGAAGAATATAAAAGTCAATCGGTCATGTGAGCTCAATCTCACTGGTGCTGAAGTGATCGGATGGGCAGCTGTAAAATCACCTCCATCTGTCCACATTACCTGCTTCTACACAATACATGAGCTCGGGATTGATAAACCATCATCTCATTCTCCTGCTGCCACACTGACGGTTCTAGGTGAGAGATTTCACTGCTCGTCTGGTTTGGAAACTGTTATTGAAATGTTTTTATATTGCACATTTTTTGACTTGAACAGGTTCACTTCAGAAACCCTTCATCAGTGTTAGTGACGATGATGTCCAGATCACTTGTGAAATACCACTTTCAGTCAGAGCTGATTTCATCTGTCGTCTCTACACTGAGGATGGTCTTCTGTACAGAAGTGTCTCTCAGAGGAGTCAGTCTGGAGAACATCAATGTGTGATTTATTCAAGTCATATCGATCTCTTCACACGGTCAGTGAACAGCAGACAGCTGAGCTGTGATTATTCACTCAACACTGAACCTGAGATCAGATCACCACGCAGTGACACACACACCATCAGAGGTGAGGACTTTTTACTATAATTTTTAAGTTTTGAGATGCTGTTGGATAGTGAATCAGTAGACAGTGATCTGTGAAATCTTCTAACACAGAAAAACTTTCAGACAAACGCTTAACCACAGTGTGACTTTAGCAAGTGAACTATCTGATATATTTAGACAGGAAGGAAGAGTCGCTTCAGCTGATCATGTCAGAGAGCTAGACGATATCTGACACATCTATAGAAAGAAGCTTGTTTCTGTACAGGTATTGACTAAGGTGAAAGGAAAAACTGCAAGCAATTTATTTAATATTTTAAACTTCGTTTTGTTTTGTAATTCTTATAGTCATTCGTGTTCTGAATTAATAAATACAATGAATACAAATGAATACATTTGAGTTAAAGTCAGAAGTAATTCAATTTAAGTATCTTTCTATCTTTCAGAAATATTATCTGGTTAAACTCATCATATGACACCATGACTTGATTAATTTGATATTATCATAACATTTTTGTACATTGTCAAACCAACTAATACCACAAACCATCACAATAAATAAGTCATGTCACTTCCTGAATGATGATGCCATTAAATAATTGCCTTTGAAATAGCTTATAATTAAAAAGAGTAACATTTTTGTTTTCTTTCAGTTTTTGCAACTTTCAGAAGTGTCAACTGCTTCTAATCTGAGATCTCTAGATGAATACATTTCTTTTTCTTCATTAGATCTTCCTCAGGCCAAGTTAACAGCGTCAGCTTCAGTTATTCTGGAAACAGACACAGTTCAGCTGAGCTGTGAGAATACTGAACATCTGAAGATGGAGATGTGTGTCTTTTACATTAATGGAAGAGAAACTAACTCAAAACTGAGCACATCATGTCAGCTCTCACTCACTGGATCTCAGATCAGTATTTGGTCAGAAGGTCAGAGTTCATCTGTGAGAATAACCTGCTTCTACACTGTGATGAAGTCACAAGGTCAAAAACCATCTACTCACTCTGATCCAGTGATAATAAAAATTGAAAGTGAGTCTTGTGATATTTATGTATTGATTAAAATTATATTTTTTATCAA
Source organism: Gobiocypris rarus (assembly GCA_023029165.1). NCBI lineage: Eukaryota > Metazoa > Chordata > Actinopteri > Cypriniformes > Gobionidae > Gobiocypris > Gobiocypris rarus. The sequence goes on along the minus strand of CM040931.1, from coordinate 7,318,667 downwards.
AAAACAAAAACCAAAGTCCTTTACATACATCTGTGATTTACTGAAGCTCATTGTTCAGCTGTATGAGTCTGTTCACTCTTGAAAGATTTTTACATACAGTAGGATTATTGAAAACAAAATTAGTGTCTGTTTATATAACTAAATGAATAATCTCATTATCTCATTCTTAAATGTTACAGAGCTAGTTCTTTGGTTCTGTATTATCCTTACTGGATATAAACCAGTGCAGGCCAGAATTACATTATATGGCATAAAAAAGATGTATTTGAAGTCTCTGTACCTTTAACAATGACTGTTTTGACGTTTGCTTTAAAGTTAAGTATATTTGCAAATACTCCCTGTAATACTGGTAAACTGTCTTTTACCAGATGCGCATGTTACGACACCCATGACAACCTGTGAGTAGCTGAGTTTGTAAAATTAAAAATATATAAATCCTATTTCACCTTAAATGATGTTCATGATTGTTAATGCAGGCTCATTCTTTTTTTAACAGCTTCACCTTTAATGTCCACTTCTGAAACGTACAGTACAGCTGGTAAGTTACTAATAACACTATAAAAAACACAATAAACTGATTCACCATAAGCAATATGTTATTTTTATATATTAGCAGACCTATATTCCAAGTCAAACCTGCCAACCAGCACATCAGAGGAAACCATGTGTAAGTTCATTCACTCTTCCTCAATGGCAAAAGTAACTGTGTAGAATTAATATGTTGGATTTAAAAGTCTGATTCATTACAGTAAATTATACATTTACTGAGGCTCAATTCTGCACAGGTAAAGATTCCAGATGAGCAGCATGAAAATATTAATGTGATTAACTGAAGCTCATTATTCAGCTTCATGGGTCTATGATATGGGTTATTCACTCCATGTTTCTCTGTACAGCAGGAATATTGAAAGTAAAATTAGTATCAGTTTTCAGGATATAACAAATCAACTCATTCTCACATTTGGTTCAGTAAAGTCCTCATTGGACATAAACCTGTACAAGACCACATTGTATGAAAAAAAGTTATTTTTGTACCATAATCAACAAAGACTGTCTTGATGTTTGCTTTAAAGTTAAATGTTGCAATAATGGTAAACCATCTTTACAGTTTCAACACCAGCTGCACATACTACAACAGCCATGACAACCTGTAAGTAATTACATTTGTAAAAATCTCAAATAAATTATTGTTACACCTTGAATGACGTGATAATTCGTATATATTATTTACAGATTTATAAATTCCTGATAACACTTTTTCTGGATATTCTGAATTAAAATTGAAAACTGATTCCCTTATCAAAAATGATTCCCCTTGCAATATGTTATTTATATATTTGTAGACTTACTTTTCCCGTCAAAACTGCTAACCAGCACAACAAAGAAAACCACACGCATGTTCATCCACTCTTCCTCATAAAATCACTAAAATAACTTAGCAAGTTGTAGGCCCTATGAATCTGTGTATAATTCGTTTAGTGTTTATTTTGACGCTCATCAATTTTTTTTTAGTGCGCCTCGTCTCCTTGAACATCTTTCTGACGCACACTAGAAACATGAACCAAAATACAGCACGGCTACTTTTAAAAGTCATCATTTCGATTATTTGACATTAAATGCACTATATTAGTCACTTTGGAGTAAATCACAGCATGTTTCATGATAAAAACGTGACTTTACATTCGGGAAAATACGGTAGGATATACCAAATTATTTAGCAGACCTGCCACTTTCCTGGTCTAAAATCGCTGGTCTACACAGAAGAAAGCCCTGTCTAGGCTCTGCCCCGGTACGGGTTGTGTCGAGCCATTCGTTAGGCTAGTTGTTTAACGGGGCAAAAAAGATGAAATGTCAATAAACACATATAAGAATCCGTACAGCTGTAGCAGCGGAGTACTTTTATCATCTTTTATTCTTCTATGCGATTCTGAGGAAGAACTGATGATGGAATGGTTTGATCTTCGGCTGACCAATCAGCAGAAGGGGGTGTATAATTCCCGTAGAAATTGAATATTCAAACTGTTTATTCATTTTTCAACCCCTGAACAAAAAACTAAAAATCTATATTATAGTGCTGTTATCACTAGAATATTGCACGGCTGGAAAAGGCTCTCAGCCAATCAGATTTGAGAACCAGAAAGAACTGTTGTATAACGTTCAATAATGCATCTACATTTTGTGGCATAATTTTTTTCTTCAGTATCCATGGCAACCTCTACTCTGCCTGTAAACAGAAGAATGTCATAACCAAGTACTTAGATGCCAAGTTAGTAAGCAATGTAGTAAGCATTATAATTTCCTTCTGAAACATCTTAGTTTATTGTGGACTGGTGTACCAATTGTTTGTATATCATAGTTACAGCTAAAACTTTTAATTTAAAGATTTATACCAGTCTTGGTCAAGACAATTTTCATTTTTTGTACACCCATGTTCTCACTACAGCTTCAACAGCAACGACCACTCAAAAAAAATCACAAAAGGACACAAAAACATGTGAGTAAAGTTTAGAGTTCAATTTAAACCTAACATTACAATTCTTTCATAGCATGTTTATTATAACTCATTATTTTGCTATGCATTTTCAGCAGTAATGACTGCTGTTTCCACTTCTGAAACCCTAACATTGACCAGAACTGGTAAGTTTACTAAATATCAGTAGAACGCCATAAAAGAAAAATTCTTCTTTTTACAGTGACTTCATCAGGCACTGTGTGGTGGGAAAAATTTTAATCATAGAAGAAAATGTATTCTAATCATTATGCATGAGTTTTTTTGAGTTCATACATGTTTTGCTATGCATGACTTTGAGTTAAAATCAGCAATACACTGTGATTAGCTTATGAACTTAGAGGTCTTGTCCACCTCTGTGTGGGTCTCAGGACCATAGGGGTCAGGGTACATCTAATTTTGAGGGTCCCATTGACATATGGAGTTATTTGAGTATGTGTGGATAATTACAGGAGGAGTGCAGAGCAGTGGCGATTTCTTTAAGACTGCAAGGGAAGCTCGGCTTCCCTTATAATGTCACAAAATTAATGGTCAAATTATGTACTATTGTATTAACATTTTATTGACTAAAAATGCGTTAGAAAACGTTCATCTCAAAGACGAGTTCGTTCAGAATCAGTTACATATAGCAGGTCGGCTGACTCGATTTCCTTCTCATACATTCCCGCAGCGTCACAGTGCATTTCCCTATTGAAGCCCAGCGTCCATTGAGTTCAATGGGGCCGCTTTGAACGTTTTTTTTTTCAGCACTTTGAAACTAGACGGTCATTGGATAAACGCTGCGATTATGTCCCGCCCACGGACGCTCAGCGTCTCTGGGGGTGAATGGGGAGTGGGCTGGCCCGGACTCCGAGCTTCTGCGTGATGATTGGCGGGTCTGTCGAAAGACTGCATCTCCTTTTGACTGACAGCGATTTTGTACTATAAGGAATCACTGAAGCTATTCGTGCTCAGTCCCATCGCCTCTTGATGAAACCATCTCACGGATGTGTTGTTTGGTCAAAGGTGGGATTTGGAGATCTGTCTAACTTTGACAGGGCATATAAAAGACATGAAAAGAGCAATGAACATGTGAGTGCATGTGCAAGATTAAGTTGCATGGGCAGGATCAGGGTTGAGCATGCAATAAATGAAGGTGCTCGCATTCAAGTGGCTAAACATAATGAAATAGTCAAACAAAACAGGGCCTTCCTAAACCGCCTTATTGATATGACATCCTTGCTTGGCCGGCAGGAGCTGTCATTTAGGGGACATGATGAAAGTAGTGAATCATCCAACAAGGGGAATTAGAGGGAGTTCACAGAAACATTAGCTAAATATGACTGTCCTGTCCACACAATTTGAGTCCTCAACTGTGTTTTCTGGTATGTCCCATACTATTCAAAATGAGCAGAATTTACTTTTAAATAAATAGACAATTTTATGATGTAGGCCGAAAATGAGCTTCCCCTCTCTGACAGACCAGTAGCCGCCACTGGTGCAGAGATGCTGACCTTGGAAAGGGTTTAAATGGGAATTCAATTGTTTAGTCTGCAGTTAGCACTCTGCAGACATTCAGGATGGCTGTATGACTGTGGCTCTTTTCTTGCAAGAAAATAAATCTTTATAAAGACAATTGGCGAAAGTTTGTCTCTTATTCAGTGATGCAACAGAGTAAATTTTTGCCACAGCAATTGTAAAGGCCAATTCACACCCCATCAGCAGACATCAATTAATGACAACAGAATTTTCGGCCACCGAAAATGGCCCAAAAGTGCTTTTTCGGCCGAAAGACTTTTATCGCCGAAACAATACGGCCGAAATGTTGTGATGACGCAAATAGAAACCGCGACCTGCACGTGCTTGTCTAAATGGTCTAAACAAGCAACATGTCTGCGGTGTGGACATATGTGGTTCATATCACATCTGATGACACATCTATAATATGGGTTGTCACTTGAAAATAATGCTTTGTTTATGTTTCTGTTGATGGATACACGTGCTGACTCCTGAGTGATACACTACTACAACAACAGCGATAATAAAAGAAAAACGTGGGCGAAACGGTCTCTAATGAATGAGATTAATGAGAACTCGCGCGCTGTGAGAAGATTTGTCTCTGTGCGCTCATCCGACAGCGCGCACTCGTCTCACTGCGCGCAAATATTGAGTTCTCTTTCAAGTCTGGCGCTTAAACGGACAAACTCACACAAAAAGTATGTCAACATGTCCATCTTGATGAGTATCCTAGCAGACATAGTCTGTATATGCCTTAAGTGAACTTTGTACAGTCGAGAAAGAAGACACATATCCCTGCATTAGGTCTTAAAGGGGCAGTAGCCTTTACTGCTCTGTTTAATGTCAACAAAAGACAAGGACATCACTCACTGCTCTTTATTGAATAGCTTTTGTAAGTTTAATAAGGATTAATCTTTAATTTAAACAGTTAAATATGCAGGTATTTTATGTTTGATTACTTTATTAAATTTCTGTATCTTACTGCAGGCCAGTAGGCCTGTACATTATTCAGGGTATATGCAGGACTCCTGAAGTTAATTTCAATACCTTTTTAAGACTTTTTGAAGACCTTCTCAAAATACTTTAAGACCTCATCGCACTTCAAGTTCTAATCAGCAACAAACCTTTAACTTAATGAACAGTTGTAGTTTGCAAATAAATCTATAGAGCACAACCATACAACAGAACTCAGACAACCCCGCACTAACCCCCCATTTTGCAAAATACATGACGTCACCTGTAGCCATTTCCATAACACCAAAAAGGAGGACACTTTGCGGCATTTAGTGAGGCAAGAATAATTGCATAGGACTGGTGTACTCGCAACTACAATACAGTTGAGCCTATCATATCGATGCGATCAGTGATTCTGCAATAGCCTACTCTATTTATTGCCAGACTATTTGAACAACGATATATCTTGATTTAAGTGTTTGTTCACACTATTTGTATTTATTCAAAACATCCGTTTCAAAAACTGACCACTGAGATGAACAATAGTTTTTAATAGTTGTGGGGGTGAAAATAAATATATTCATGAATACTTTTTGGAGGCTAACTCTTTTGACAAAGTGTGAACAAAATTTAATACCTCATAAAATCGTGATTAAGACTTTTTAATACCTTTTAAGGGCCTTAATTTTCCCAAAATGGATTTATCAACTTTTAATAAGACCCCTGTTATTATTTCATGTACACATGTGTGATGTCAAGTTAAACATTTTAAATTTAAATTTTATTTTATACTGTGCATTGTTGCAATGTGCTAAATAAATATTAGCATAATTTGTAATTATGCAAATATTTTGGTCTGTTATATATATAAAACAACCAAATTAAACTTTACCATAATCCACGTAAACATGTATTAAAGAGTTGGTTTTGTTTTGACACAGACACATGGTTTATAGTTCTGGTTTCCAGTGGGGTTGGTGTCATTTTGTCTGGACTCATCTGTCTGTGGTTTGCATGTAAGTAACGTTGTCAAACGCATGTTCTTTGTTTGTTCTGGTGTACTGGGTTGATGTTGTTCAATATATCATTGATCATGCAAGCTAAAATTGAACATATAATGCTTGTTGCTTTGTAGGTAAAAAAAGACGACGACGGTAATTTTTTTCACTCATTCAATTTAGTTTGAATTATGACAAAGAGCTTGTTCATGAAGGTTAAAACGTTTGTTATTTAAAGTGTTATGACTATTTAATGCAGACTATTTCTGCATGGTATGAAATCTTTTTCAGTAGTCTGTGATAGTATATTTTTTGTAGTATGAACTATGAGTGTAAATGTTTAACACCTTATCTGATATATGTATGTATGAAAGAAATGCCATAAAGATCAATATTTCATTCTTAGCGATAAAATGAGATCAATAACATCAGATGTGCCCAGTCAAGGAATCGGTGTGGTGAGTATCTGTGCATTTGCAAACTTTAAAATCACAAGGTAATAAATATTTATAATACCATAATGAGTAAGAATGTCTTAAAGGGACATGACCTTTATGTTATTCTTTCTTTTTTAGAGATCTGGACCTGCAGAGACATATTCTCTGATCACTTCTGTACCGGCCACATCTCAGACCATATCTGTAGGTGAGAGAACCTCATTCTCAGTGAATAATCTCAGATAACGTCAAGCTAAGGAACAGATGTCACCAAGAAAGATGAATAAACCTGCTAAGTTAGAAACAGTGACCGCAGCTTCTCAGAAACTGGTAACATTTCCTCTTTCAAGTCTCCAGCAGACCAGTATGATTACTACATATTCTCTTAAAGGAACAGTTCACGCCCAAATGAAAATAGTTTACTCACTTTCTTGCTGTTCAAAACCCAGAAGTCTTTTTTTCTTCTGCGGAACACAAAATGAGCTAATTTGCAGAATGTCTATCAGCTCTTTTAAAGGGCTGTCGAGCTTCTAAAATGCTTTCAGTCTTTATTTAAAAATAATTTTCCCTCATAGTTTGAGCGTACGTTACACAACAACAATTGTTGTCGTGTAAATGAACCCTCAAACTGTGAGAGAAAATGATTTTTGTACGTGAAAAACTTAGTTGTTACAACACATATGCACGAAAAAGACTAAAAGCGCTGTATTCTGCAGCCAGGTCAGTAGTTGCTTTGCTTTGTTTGTTACTTTGTAAGGAAACACTACACACCTATTGACTGAACATGTAATACGCATGCACATGGCGTCACCTTTTTCACATATTAGCATTTTTACACTGAGACAATAACAATATTATTTTCAAAAACTTGCACTATGAAACATGTTTTCAAAAGTTTGCGTTTTCAGGCCCCTAAAACACTGTTGTCATGTGACTGAATGGCCAAAATGCATTAAAAGGTTTCTGTTTTTACTGTAGTTGAAAAGTGATGTGTAAACTGCTCTTAATGTCCCCCAACAGCCCCATTTAGTCGCTTGTTAGCAACTGCCTTTTTTCAAGTCAAGAAAAAGCTTTAAAAGTTTTAAAAATCACAAGGGGTTTAACTGATGTATTATGTCATATAAATGAATGAAATGTATGTCCCTAACAGGGTGGAATAACTTCACAGCCCTGAGCTTCACCAATATGTATTCCTCCTAATAGTTAAACATTCCACTATTTTGGTACAGTGCTAAAAACATGAACAACATGAAACTTTTTTTTTAAAATTAAGCAGCCAAAATGTTTCTGGATAACAGGAATGACCCTTATGCATCAGTGAATCAAGCCAGTGACTAAACGATCAACTTCACATTGTTTAGTAGTATGAAAAAAAAATCTGTTATTTAAATTGTGATTAAACTACAGAAAGTGAACAAAGAATGCTTTCTTTATAATGGCTGAAGCTGTCAATCACACAGTGCAAGTTTATATGGACACTTGCCAAAACTCCCGCTGTTTTCAAAAGTTTGAATTTTGGGGCACCAAAACACGGCCAAAATGCATAAGAAGTTTTTACCATAGTTGAAAACTACTGTGTAAACTGCCCTTAATGTCCCCCACCAGCCCCATTTAGTCGTTGTTAGCAACTGCCTTTTTTCAAGAAAAGAAAAAGCTTTAAAAGTTTGAAAAATCACAAATGTTTCTGTGTTGCATTACAGGTGTTTTGGTAAATAAACAACAGAAAGAAGAAACTTCAGAAGAAAATGAGGTATGTTTGAACACACTGTTTCACCACAAACCCACTTAAACAAATGTCCATCACAAACAGAATGCCAAAATATTCACTCTGTGTGTCTTTTCTATCTCCTCATCTTCTTCCTCAAGAATGTGTACCACCTGTACTGCACGATCCCTGACAAACCAGTTCACTCAACCGCAGGAGATCAAGTCTACAGTTTAGTACACTGATGAGCCTCTGTTGTTTCATTATGTACAGTATATCTATTATAAAGTATCTTTACTTGCACTCTCATAAAAAAAAGGTACAGTAGAGTTGGAGGGTCTCATAAAAAAAAGTTACAGTAGGGTTGGGGCTAAACTCTGCAGGACAGTGGCTCTCTAGGACCAAACTTACCTACCCCTGACAGAGGTACAAAAATGTAGCCTTAAGGGTAACTTACAACCCCAGTGACGGCCACTAGGACCTTAAAAGGTACAAATTTGTCCTCTTTTTTTTTTTTTGGAGAGTGTGCAGAAAAATAGGAATACTTTCCTTATTCAGTGTTTGGTGTGGAACTTTAGATATTAAATATATAATATTAATACAATTTATGTTTTAACCATCCCTCTGTCTGAAATTATACTTTTTTAATAGGTGGCTCCTATAATGCTTGTCAGTAAATTGTCAATTATGTTTAATTAACGTCATTCCATAAAATAAAAAAAGTATTAATGGCCACTTCGCTATTGCTTTAAAATATTATCCACATAAAACCATAATTTACAGATTAAATTTTTTACTTACGTTTTTAGATGTAACGTTAACGTTAACGTTAGCTGCTGTCAGATGATATCCAGCGTCGTCAGTCTTTTTTTTAACAGTCTATGAATGGATCCAAACTTGAAAGTTCATCTTTCAACAAAAGTTTCTTTGCTAACTCTCAAATATACTGTGCCGTCAGTCATTTACAAAATACAGTAAAAGCTCTGAACGAACTGTGTTCGCCAACAAAAAAATTCTCCATCGCGACCCGTGATGACTGTACAGAGACGCAGACGCTGTTTAAACAGTTATTTTACTCTTCATTGAGTCCTGTAGTCAGTAGCGCATTAAATACTTCTTAAATTTGACAGGTATCTGTATTCTGTATGTTATATCCACTGTAGACAGTATCAGTGATTATAAATAGCGTAGCGTCTGTTTGCTTTTGACACGCAATGATTTTGACTGGAAAACAGCCGTTAATGAGTGAGCACCAGTGTGGGCGGGGCCTGTAGTCGACGGTGTGAACCGATTCGCAAGGTTTCAACAATATCCAAATTAACCGTTTTTGGAGCTTGATTTATTTTTTTTATTTTTTTTACTGTGGACGGTTTAAGCTATGAAACTTGCAGGGTGTTTTCATGACACAAAAAACGTTTATATGTCAAAAGATTAAGGAAAATGTTATGTTTTCATGTCATCATGACCCCTTTAACTGTACAATCCTGTCAAATGTATGGGTTTTGTAAGTAAAAATTAACATATATTATCATGAATTATAAATATAGTTATGAGGAAAAACAGTAAAAGTCCCACTTACGATTATAGTTTATTTAATAGATTTGCTTCTTATTATGTTTTCTATGAATCATGTTCATTAAGATGTTTTGTGTTATATTTTAAATGATTTAGTTAATGTTTATTGCATTGTTTTAGTATCTTTGTGTGTTTGACCCTGTAAACAGTTAAAACATAGTAGCCTAAATAAAAGTTGATTTTGGTCTTTCAAATCAGTTGGTATGCTAACATTATATTATTAATTGAATATACATTTTACAATATACAGGCACCAATATGCCATAACGTAAACTCAGCAAACACACTCACAATATTTTTACTGTGAATTTCTGGCAACCATGCTGCTGCTTTTTACCATAAATGTAAGCTTTGCACTTAAAAAGCTATGATGTATAAATGTTGTCAGATTTTATTGCTTTCATGACTAGTGCTAAAATTCAAGTTGAGAGATCTCTGCCTTATTATAACCCAAAGATTACAAATAGTGCATCAAAAATTGAATTAAATGACAGAAAACTGATGGAAAATATGTTTTTATTTACATAACATGGCTTTCCTTTGATGTAAAGGGAATAGGCAATTAAGTTATTTTCCAAGTACTTTTTTAGGCAGGCAAAACTTATAAAGTTTGTGAAGAATCCACATCTCATCTTTTGATGACAATGTATGCTATTCTTACAAACAGCACTGTGAAATATTCCTATTTTGTCACGTCATGCATCTTAAGACTTCAAATGAAATGCTGAATCAATCTGAGAAGCAGGCAAATAATAATTATATAAATTACATTTCTGCTCAGTTTTTGTCTGTGCTTAACAGTACAGATTAAGACTAAAGTTGAGGTGTATGAAAGAACCTTGAAGAACAGCTACATGGACTGCGTTTAGCTTTGACGGCTCGTGGCGGCCACTCATATCCAGGTATGTTCACTGGTCCACATGTAAGAATAAAACACTCAGCACACTCTAACACTGTCTTTGACGGTAATAAATATCATCTATCTTCAGTAATCCAGACATCACTAAGATGATTTTGTCTCAGTGGACAGAGACTTCATGTTTGGCGGAAGCAAGGCTCTCTGATTTGAGTGTATAGTAAGCCTAATGGGTCAGGGCACGAGGTCAGAGGTCACCTGCTGACCAGGAATGACAAAACTGGGAATATAATGGCCACCATTGGAAAACTCAAAGTATTCGCTGAACCACATTCCATAGCGTTTTCCTGTTGAGAAAAATACATAGTTAGGGTTAGCAAGCACATCATTTGAAAAACTTGTTTGGTAGAGTATTAAAGGTGCAGTGTGTATGTAATATTGATATCTAGTGGTTGAAATGGGACCTTCAGTTCAAATTCAAAATATTGGAGAGAGTTTTCCCTTCCTCCCCAGACTCCACACTCACACATGTTGCCAGATTGGGGAAGCACAACAAGAACAAGTGCAACTGATAACAGAAAGCAAAAAGTCTTTTTGAGCTTTAAGCCGTCTCCATCTCTCAAATGCATCTACAATATTTTTTGTTTTAATTTGTCTCTGTTCATAGAGCTTTTTAGATGGATAGCGATTTACATGGCTGCAATACTCTGTGTTTTCCGTCAACTGGCAACCTGGGGTGTCGAAATACTATTGTATAAATTGGCAGTGGGCAGGATCAACCAGACCAAAAAAAAAAAACAGACAATATTAACTACAATTCAAAATAATTGGCATTAGCAAACTATTTGAACTTAGCATGTTTCCTAAAAAGTCAGCACCTTTAAATAGTCAGAAAAGAACACTAACAGTCATCATGACCACATACATTTACACACTTTACAGATTCAACTTTTAGCTACAAAATGAGCTGAAAGCCTGCAAGAGGTGTATAATTGAAGAGTAAATGGCCCACTAAAACTTTTTGAGTGTACTTTCTTTGAGTCGTGATGTGGATAAGCATTTTACATGCAGATTGAATGGGGTTCTACCCACATAAGCACACTAGAAACTTTACTATTTATACAGCATAATAAAACAACATAACGCATGACCCTTGAGAGCAGGGGAGTTTACACATACAGCTCTTACTGGCCTACGTCCATTACATCTGGGTCCCCGACCATTTCATTCAAGCCATTAGTCGTCTAGTCACTTTTTAGGGTCATCCTTTACCCTCGCGAAATGATCCCACACTTTAAATTTCAAATTAACACACAAGTAAAAAAAGACAATTACCAGGCGGACCAGCCATGTTAACGATCTGTCTGTCATGGATTGTTTGACTTCGCTACTTCCTATGGAGTTATTTTTTTTATGTGACCAACCGACCGATTAAATTTTGGTCGACCAAGCCTCTTCTAACGTTTGGTCTACTATTAAGGGGCAGTCCTACTAGGTCCAGTTTTATTTTTTTATACTATTTATTTTATATATTTAAAATAAAGTGATGATGATGAAGTGCATCTATGATATGGTTATTATATATAATACACACAAACTCTCTGTACCTCCGGATGAAATGGATGACAGGACTGTGGCCGTCTGCGATCCTTTTGAAACTTCAGCCTGTCGCACTTCAGAGACTCATTATGTGCTCAGAGGTCAAGGCTGATAATTATACAAACACTCATGTTAAACAAGCAGTGTGTTTAGTTTATGAAAGGATATAAATGATCTCAATTGGCTCCATGGTAACCGGAGAGGCGGAACCACAGTCACATTTATTCTCAACAACCACCATGAACAGGTTACTACTGGGAATCTGCTGAATCACAAACGTCCTGAGTGGGAAAACACACAGATATGAGTGAGATTCTTGTACACAGTAACAGTATTTGTTATTTACCTGATGACAAAAAAGGACACTTACAAAAACACAAAAAAGACACCAGTGAAAATAAGAAAAAATTGGATTTCATGAATATTGCAGTGCTTACTTAATGAAATAAAATGTATCCGTGCACATTTAAAAAAATTTTTTTAAATACATGCGCCCTCATAATCCTTAATCAAAATAACCTCCCCTCCCTCTCGCAGCTCTTCTCTGATTATGTGTTTACTGGCGTGAGGGCGGGGCAACCTGTCACTCACATGAGATCCACCAATAGCAAACCACAACCATCTAATCAGTTCCTCATGGACAAAATCAAGACTTTCTTGTTCGAGAAGCACTTAGATATACGTCATAATAGGGAAGAAAATAATATTGCAACTTCTGTTTCAAGTGACTTTAACAAAGTTATTTAATTAAAGGAACACTCCACTTTTTTTGAAAATAGGCTCATACAGTTGCATCGTGTGCTAAGACCAACTGAAAATGAAAAGTTGCGATTTTCTACACCTATACGGCTAGGAACTACTTTCTCATTCCTGTGTAATAGTCGCGGATCTTCGCGGCCGTACCATGGCTGCAGCGGTGCAATGATTTGTTGGTATTCTGTGAAACATGGTGGTAGTATACACCTTTCACTTACTATCACAGCCCTTTACAACACAGAGAACCATAGCTAATCACACAGGTAAATCCACAACACAATTTGTCGGCTGCAAGCCTGAAACTTTCTCTGCAACTACACAAACTTAGTGCCAGTCACAGTGAAAGTTACCAAGCTGGGGGCTACTTTCAGCGCTGCGTAATATCATTGCGCCGCTGCAGCCATGGTACGGCCGCAAAGATCCGAGACTATTATGCAGGAATGAGAAAGTAGTTCCTAGCCATATAAGTGTTGAAAATAGCAACGTTTCATTTTCAGTTGGCCTTAGCACACGATGTAACTGTAGAAGAGCCAACTTTTAAATAGGAAAAATATTGAAAGTGTCTTTGGTAATTTTTTGAATGAGATGCTAAGCTATGCTAAAAGTGCTACCGCCAGATACAAAGATCGGATGAATGGATTCCAAAACGGTAAAACTCAACTATTTAACTATAGGGGACTTGGAAAATGAGCCTATTTTCACAAAAAGTGGAGTGTTCCTTTAAATATCTCTAAATATACAGTTTAACTTTAAATACACGTATATTTAACTAATCTGCATATTTTTTTATCTAAATAATATCTTAATATTATCTATAAAATACATATTTTGTGATATTCTTTATAAATATGGCTGTGATCATTTCATAATTCTGTGGATTTCCGATAACACTCATTATTATCTGCATGACATTTAGCAACACACTGCACTTTATGTCAGAAATACAGATGCAAGTAACAGTGAAGCGCAGCTCTGTTTAATGCTGTCAGATCGTGCTATCTTTACCCTCTCAGACATTGGTGTGCTGCACCTACTGAGGGCAAAAACACTAAAAGAGCTTTCTGCAGAACGGAGTCAGTTTTATGTGGCACAAAGTTGCCTCTATCACAGTTCTAACCAGACACATTTTACATAGAAGCATGAAGGTGATAAAAAGTTATGTTTGTCTTATATGTACACATCTGAGCCCTCTCAGTTGTATATTTAATATTTTGTACTTTATGTTAAATATATGTGCCATGATAGGTCAGATTAGAAGAATATTAAGAATGTTGATAACATTTATAGCAGCCATCCTTCAAGAACTCCCGAATTAGAAGTGGTGCAAACATTAGGGGTTGCAATCCCTAATGTTTGCACCACTTCTAATTCGTCTAGTCCTTTCAATGAACCTTGAACTAATCATAGTTTCATGTTTTCATGTTAAACATTTATAATTTTAAGATCACAAATGTAAAATATGAATATATAAAAAATATAAATGCATATAATATTAAGTTATTATAAAGTGCTAGCAGGTGTGGTTCAATGGCACTTCATCTGTTGCCTGAATGATAACTTTAGTGAGAGGTGCTAGCTAAATATAAAGTGCATTTTCACAAAGCAAATGCTGGCATAGCAGCCTTTTTAATCCATATCACTTTAAAGACAGCATAATGTGACATCAGAACATGCAAATGCGTTGATGCAACTTCAACTCACATCAATACCACTTTCCACTCATTTATGCTTTGCATTATAAATAAGCATGCACACTCATAGATTTACACATATGTTCTCACCGTGTACAGCCATTACAGTCAATGTTCCCTGTGGTTTCTTTGATGGTGCGCTCGGAGACAAAGGCTGGGTATTCTGTGTCACATGGTACCATCATTGTCCTCTGAGCTCTCTGGGCTGCACACATGAATAAATACTCATCACACCCAGTTCAACTCAACCATCTGCTTTAATGCACATCTCAATGTATATTATCATGCTCTAGACTTAAAAAAATGTCTAGTTCAGTCAAGAAACTCTAGAGGCATGCAATTTGCAAGCAATCCTGCAGCCAAAGAGTTTGCTTGTTTAACATTTTAATAGTCAGGTTCGTTGTTTGCTGTAAATCCTGCAGCATGCTTTCAGTTACCTCGTACCTCCCCCAGCTCCACCTACCTAGATCTGCTACGGGATTTATGTATGTTTATTTATGCAGCAGCTGCTTATCTTACATGCTCACAGCAGCTTGTCTATGTATCTATTAGCAAGAAATAGCAAGTCCATACTTGCTCTGCAGCAGCAACAACAACAATATGCAACAGCAGCGTAGCAGATCTAGTCCACCAAGACCAGATAAATTAACATTGCCATAATTATTATTGTGCTAAAACTATAAAATGATTTGTTTCCCCCAAACAAATAAACTAATAAATATTTCTAGGAAAAACAAAAAAAAATCTATAATTACTAAATACTAATTACTAATAAATACAGTAACTATGAACAAAATTATCTTTAGATTTAGCTACCATGAAATACTTTCCCTAATTTACAACTGAAACAATATATT
Organism: Gobiocypris rarus; assembly: GCA_023029165.1. Taxonomy (NCBI): domain Eukaryota; kingdom Metazoa; phylum Chordata; class Actinopteri; order Cypriniformes; family Gobionidae; genus Gobiocypris; species Gobiocypris rarus. The sequence continues at coordinate 7,303,233 of CM040931.1, read as the reverse complement.
ATTATTAATATGTATTATGATATATTGTTTTTGGTCTGCATTTATAGCCGACATGACACTGTACATAAACTACATTTCCTGCTATGTGTGATTAATATGCCATCGCACTACAGATTCATTGAGATTTATAGTCTTTTTAGTCATTTATTAGATTAAAATCTAATATCTATTATATATCATGTGGAAGAAATGGAAAATAACAAGGGCATGCTCACAGGAGCATGTAACCCCATTAACATGTCATATATGGACTGATACCTTTGACTGTCGAGTCCCAGTTCCACCAGCTATACAGGTTAAACTCCAGCAGAAATCTGTGATAAAGACACATTCTCAGAACACACATTCTTAAGAAACACAGACTGAAAAACCCAAGCTGACAATAATAATTACAAAGTAAAAGGGTTTTATCTCACATGACAAGTTCTGTCAAGAGCCATTTCACAGTGGTGAAGGGCTGAAAGGAAGAACGCAGCATGTCAATGGAGACAGGAAATAAAATCCAGAGGCACTGAAGTCAAACACTACAGCACAGATGATAGCGTACTCACATCCAGTAAAGTGCGTGCGCTGTCACTGCTGCCTGCGAACTCTTTACACAGAGCCTGATAGTCATACAAATTAATCCTAGCAGGAACAAAAGCAGAAGCAGATTTACTACTGAACTCAACCCCAGGCTAAAGCCACCCTGGGTTAAGGAACGTTTAAATAGGACCTATTATGCATTTAATATTTTCAACTTTCCTTAATGTAATGTTGCTGTTTGAGCATGAAAAAGGTCTGAAAAAGGCACTGTTTCTGAACTCCCTGAAACGCCTCAATTGTAGTCTTGAGTTTTCTTCTGGGAACGTACATTCAACAATATATCATATAATTCCTGCCCAAGGCATATGCAAAAATAAATAAATTAAGGGGGCGAGGCCTGGTTAAGTTGAGTTAGTAGTTGTGTTGAAACTCCTAGGCTGCATCAGAAATCACATACTTTCCTACTTTATTGTAGGCGAAAAACAGTATGTGACAAAATAAGTATGTCCGAATTCACAGTACTCATAAAAGAGGCAAAAGTACCTGGATGACCCACAACTTCCTGTGAGATTCTGAAGTGTGCATTTGATGGACACTTCACTATGTCATGATGCCATGGGAGAATTTATGAATGAAGCGGCGTAACTGACACTGGAAGGTCACATGATAATGACAACATGGTGAATGTAGTGTGTCCAGATTACATTCATACTACATACACTCATACTATGTAGAATGTAGTTTTTTAGCGGTCGTGAAGTATTTACTTATTCAAAATAGTACCTACTCAAGAGATCATGCAATTTCGGATGCAGCCTTGGTCACGGTAAGGGGGTGACATTTCTGAAACATGCTAGAAGCAGTTGACCAATCGCAACACATGGGTCCAGCCAACCAATCAGAGCGCATCGTGCTTTCAGAAGGAGGGGGTTAATAGAGACTGAAACAGTATTACAGGGAGTCTGGGAAGAGACGTGCTGCAACAATATCAAATATTAATTTAAAAAAAAACATTTTTTTTACATTCAAGCATGAAAACCAATTTCGAAAAAACTAAATCAAGACTTTGTAAAAGGGCATAATATTGTATTTTTGAAAATTTAACACCACTTACGACACTGCATTTGGTGCCACATTTTAGTGCTAAAAGTTAAATTATGAAACAACGTAGTGCTAGAATGAACAGACAACATCTTAAGCTAAATAATGCAGGCCTCATTAAATTTTTATGAAGTAAACATCAGATAATATTTTTTTACTAAATATAACTCAATTTAGAGAGGTTTATGCTTAAGACAAGAAAAAAATGTTTTTGCCAATAGGATAAGAAAAATATTTCAGGATATATTCTCTAAAAACAACTGGACAAATAAGACTCAAATTATCTTTTTTCAAGAATGTTTAGATATTTTTAACAACAAAAAGTCTATTTACAGTGTTCCAGAGATATGAAAAGATAATATTAATACTTTTTATAGATATTAAAACAGGTTGCATACTTGTTGCATGCTGTACTTGTCCAACCAGACTTATCAACTTCATATATATGCAAAAAAGAGTGTTTACACTGGGCTTACAGTGAAACATCTTAAAGACTGACTATGCAGGTTAATTAATTTAACATATTAATTACAAACCCAAGGTTAAAATATGAACAGTGTATACTTTCATGTGTGTGTGTGTGTGTGTGTGTGTGTGTGTGTAAGCGTCCTGATAATCCCTACGGTATGGGGACAAAATGTCCCCACAAAGATGGCAATATCCGAAATCCTTGTCCTTGTGGGGACATTTTTTGGTCCCCATGAGGAAAACAGGTCATAAATCACACTAAGAAACACTGAAAAAATGCAGCATGTCTCCTGTGATGGGTAGGTTTAGGGGCAGGGACAGTGTAGGGGGATAGAAAATACGGTTTGTACAGTATAAAATGCATTACGCCTATGGAATGTCCCCATAAAACATGAAAACCCAACATTTGCGTGCGTGCGTGTGTGTGTGTGTGCGTGTGTGTGCACTTCTTAAATGAGCCCATCAGAAGCAGTTTATTCATGACAGCTCCTTCCACTTCCCCAAAGAAGCGGTTTGTCTGTGGGAAACACATTATAGACAGTCATAGTCTCCTTTTCATATCAATATTGATACTGAATGGCTGTATGTAATACAATTGTCCATATGCAATACCTGAGTAGTGTCTTCAGAGACCAGGATGAAGCCATTGTTGTCTATGAGATAGCATTTAATGTCCTAATATGAGCGAGAAATGTAGAATATTCTGTTAAACCTCCACTGAACTTTTCAGAGCATATTTTCAGTTACATTTTAAAATGTATTTTCAGGACAAATGCGATGAGACAGTAAACTAATATGCATTTTATATCTTTTTATACCAAAGCCATTAATAAAAGATATAGAATTTAAAATGAGAAATGCTATAAGGCATTGTCCTATGTCATTTATCATACGTGCAGACTGATCTAGTAAGTCTGTCATGTTCCAGAAATGCCCATTGCATAATGAGTATGTGGAGAATACAGGCCATTTTATGAGCTCCATCATTGAAAATATGGCCAAAGGCAGAGAAACAGTCACATTTACCTCATTATCACAGCTGATGGTACATTTGCCATCCAGAGCATTACACTGCGTGGACAGATGCAATGGCAAAGACATGAAGCAAATGCATACATTAATATTATTTATTCACAGATACTTGCTTATAAAGAGTTACATCTGTATATCTAGCATGGTCTCTTGTACATTATTTCTCATAAACAGAGCTCTTATGCAGCAGCTAATAATACACGGTTCAACACATCAGTTGTAGAAGGTCTGGTCTGATAAATATATATTTTTATATTCTCATGAGCGTATATTTCTGTGCTTACCTGCCGACTGGCTGTCCAAAATTTCCTCTGAAAGAATTCCAGCTTCATTTGAATTCCCACAGCTGTGGGTGTCATAAAAACACATTAAATATAATGACTTTTAATTGTGCTCAGTGAATACAGCCAACAATACATTTAAAAAACAATATATTATAATATAATCACATTGCTTTAAAATAAGAAAACATGTACCCGCCACTATAGGAGACTTCCTGTCATCAAGTAGTTGGATAGCAGTGCTTGCCAAAACCACACTCTTATTTTCACCCCCTTTAAAAGAAATATCATAATTGAACACAAATGCCCTCTTATTGTATTTTCATCAATGAACATGACATGCTGGAAATATTAACAAAAATAATGGTTCTCAACTGCTGGTTTATGACCCAAAAATGGCTTGCAGGTCAGTTCTGAGGGGTAAAGCAATGCTAATAAATACAAATAATAAACTAACCATATAATCATATGTAATTATGAAAGCAAAATTAGCAGGCTTAAGAACTTCCATATCTATAATTACTGACGCAAATTCATCTCTCACTTGGTGCAAAGTAGATAAATTAGACCGATGCCAACATGGACAGGTCAAATGACCTCCCCAATATTCAAAAAATGAACAAAAATACAGAAGTTAAAATAAATTATGACGCAGACTGAATAAAACACTAGTTCATAATGAAATTCCATTGTTGAATGTTTTGTTTGGACATTTTTGTGATGGGATATCCACTGGATCCCGAAGCTATATCCATTACTCTAAAAAGACATGTCATAACCGCTAGAGGGCAGCATTTATTTACATAAATGTTTATAAGCACAAATCTATTAAGAGCAACTCCTTCATTTGCATATTCAGATCAAAAGCTGCAATGGATTGAAACAAACACTCAGTTAGATGATAAAACAGAGCTCATTTATAGCGGTACAGGCAGATGAGGGAGAGTGTTTGATCAGAGAGAGTTGGAAGATCAGCGCTGTCTGTGTGATAAGGAGCCCAAGAGCTGATGAGTGGGATGTAATGATCCTGATCTGTCTCTCTCTCTCTCACTCAAGCACACACACACACACACATGCATTGCATGAACATAAAAGTAGGGCACATTAATTACAGGCGAAGGAAAGAGAGATAAGCAGACAGTCTGTGTGAGGAAAGTAGTATAGTGCAGCTAGAGTTACAAACCACACTGATGCGCTATTACATCAACAGTATCCATCTTTCATTAGACGGACATTTATTAGTGTGCCATAAAACTCATTCTGAAGATCCACCTGAAACGATGAGCTTTGAAAAGCTAGTCAGTTGTAGGATATGCTAAAAACGTGTAGGAGCAATGGGTGAGTATTAGTCCCATATTTAATACTGAAATCTAACAAAATATACTTTAAATACAAATTTAAATGAAATAAATTTTAAATTTATGTAAATGTATTTATATAAATGTAAATACATTTTCATAAATGTAAAATATATATATACACCGATCAGGCATAACATTATGACCAAATATCGTGTTGGTCCCTCTTTTGCTGCCAAAACAGCCCTGACCCGTTGAGGCATGGACTCCACTAGACCCCTGAAGGTGTGCTGTGTTATCTGGCACCAAGATGTTAGCAGCAGATCCTTTAAGCCCTGTAAGTTGTGAGGTGGGGCCTCCATGGATCGGGACATGTTTGTTCAGCACATCCCATAGATGCTCGATTGGACTGAGATCTGGGGAATTTGGAGGCCAAGTCAACACCTCAAACTCATGCTCATTAAACCATTCCTGAACGATTTTTGCTTTCAGCATGGGCACCCTGACTGGTCTACGGCTATGCAGCTCCATACCCAAAAAACTGTGATGCACTGTGTATTCTGACACCTTTCTATCAGACCCAGCATTAACTTCTTGAGTAATTTGTGCTACAGTAGCTCATCTGTTTGATCGGAACACATGGGACAGCCTTTGCTCCCCACGTGCATCAATGAGCCTTGGCCGCCCATGACCCTGTCGCAGGTTCACCACTGTTCCTTCCTTGAATCACTGTTGATAGATCCTGACCACTGCAGACCGGGAACACCCCATAAGAGCTGCAGTTTTGGAGATGCTCTGACCCAGTCATATAGGCATTACAATTTGGCCCTTGTCAAACTCGCTCAAATCCATACGCTTGCCCATTTTTTCGGACACATCAACTTTGAGGACAAAATGTTCACTTGCTGCCTAATATATCCCACCCACTTACTTTCAGGTGTGTGTGTATAATATTGGTATGTGTGTGTGTGTGTGTGTGTATATATATATATATACAGGGACGTGCACAAGAATTTTGAGGGCAGTTGCTCTGACCTTAAAAATGGGCACCAACCCCCAAAAAAAAAAAAACAAACTCACAGGCTATATGAAGGACTGAGAATAACAGGGTCTTTATTAAACTATATATACGCAAAGAAGTAAACCTATAGTATGGTTCAAAAACACTATAGTATTTAATAGAGTAAATTTACTGTAATTTTACTATAATATAATATACTATAGTATTTTTTCATGTGGGATGCATTACTTCCATCATTCATTCTTCTTGCTAAAACGAAATGTGAGAAAATCAGCAGACATGTAGCTTAGTTTGCCTAATGCCTACCAAAAAAAATACTAGCCTAGGCTGCTTGTCTGCAAGCTATCTGTCTGATTATTTAGGCTAAACGTGGCCAACTCATCCTGGATTTATGAAGATTTTAATTCATTTCATAAAACTTGATGATGATCGTCCATTTGTTATACCTTTCCGACAACCACGTCAATCTCCTTCTAGTGCCGTTCATGCAGGCTCAGCTCAGGTGCCGGTCGCGTGAACCGCTGCAGCCATGTAAACAGAGTTTGCCCTCCCCCCCTACTGACGTTCCCTTTCGGACAGGTGCCCGAATATGGAAGTGAATGAGGCTTTGCAATTTTTTTTTTTTTTGATTTTTAAAAAAAAAATTTTTTTTTTTTATCTAGGCCTACGTGAAATTCTGCATCTATTGAACGATTTTTTTAATTTATTTTTTTCCACCTCGGAAGGGCAACGTGAATCGAGAAGTGCTTATGTTGCATGCCATGAAAACTTTGGATGTGTGTTGCTGTACTTGAGCATCATACCTGAACTGAAGGGAATGGAGTACACGAATGTGCCGGGCACCTGCTCTGCGGCTCTCTTATACCACAGAGGAAAGTGATCTGCGTTAAAGACGCCCTCCCTGTCTTCAGCGGTGAGGAAATCTCTGCAAACACATGCAACCATAGAGGATATTTTACTTCATCATTTATGCTTATTGAGGCTTTTTAATTGGCTAGTGTAATAAGATCAGAATCCGGCGTCATTAATCGATCATTTACATTAGGACTCACTGATTGGTCAGCTGTTCGGGAACCACAAACAGGTTGGTTCTGGAAAGACCAGTGCGAGTACCGAGGAAAGCGATCTCAACCCCTTTATCAGAGTTCCTGTTAATAAAAAACAAACAAAAAACAGTTTAAGACAAGACTGCCTCTAACATGAACAAAGCTTTCCTGCCCAGTCAACCAACATCATTCACCAAAAAATATAAACTGCAAGAGACAGACAGAGGGTGGAACATGGTTGGTCTAATAAACTTGAAAAGTATGAAATAAGGCTCTTTTAAAATGTATTTAGTAAGTATGAATTAGTAAAGAGTAAAAGTCCAAACTCACTCAGACTTATTGAGGGCCAGTCCAGTCCAGTACGCCTCTAAGGGAGCGGTTACCACAGCATCAAACAGAACCTGCTGAATCAGCTCTCTGTCACCTACAACACAAGAGAGGACATTTACACACTCCATAATACTCATCGGACACCAACTTTAATGGGGACAGTGTTTAAACGACTGAAGTAATTTGTAAGCAAGGTGTAAGACCTAGATGAAGGACAATGTTGCAAAACTTTGTAGGAGCATCTGCTACTGTATACACTGCAGTATGATGATACCACAGAAGTTTATACGGTCAGACCAATCAATTGAGCTCCTTTAACTGAAAACTGAGCTGAAAATAAAATTGTTTCAGAGGCAGAAGCACTTGATGAAAGATTATGAAGACAAACATTTCTCTTTAGAATAACATGCACTGATAAATTGATCACAATCAAACCAGGAACATGTATTAAGAAAGCAAACGTCAATTTTGAGTTCATATTGACGTGAAGGATCCTCTGAAATGCTACTCACATTTGAGGTGTGGTTTACGGCTGGTCATGTACAGTCTGATGGCCTGAACTTGACTCAGGTGAAAATGCTCATGATGCTCATCTGTGTTACAGTACGTCCTGAAACAAAAACGTAAAAAAAAGCACAATATTTGAAACTATGTGATTCATACCAGTAATAGAGGGTTATTCATTGAGTTTCAATAGAGGTATTTACCATTCGTCAGCAAGGGCAACATCTGGTTGCTCCAGATCATGTAGACCTAAAAAAAACAGTGTCGATTAGAGATTATAGAGGATTACAGATGAACAGGAGGTATCAGGAACACTCCTGGATACTTATGGGTAAATCAGAGAAAGAGGGACTGATATAAATAACGGGTTTATTAGGTTTTTAAGTCATTATATAGAAGGAATAAATGATTCAGAAAATCTGAGTTATTATAGTTATAAAACTAGAGTTATAATACTAAAACCAAAACCTTTAAGGGTTAGTTCACCCAAAAATGAAAATTCTGTCAATAATGACACACCCTAATGTCGTTCCAAACCCGTAAGACCTCCGTTCATCTCCGGAACACAGTTTAAGATATTTTAGATTTATTCTGAGAGCTTTCTGTACTTCCATTGAAAGTGTATGCACACACTAAAGTCGTAGTTTTTGTTATCTTTGGACCAAAATGTATTGTTGATGCTTCAAAAGAGTCTAACTAACCCACTGATGTCCCATGGACTACTTTGATGATGTTTTTCATACCTTGCTTCTTACCTTTATGGACACGGACAGTATACTGTGCATACACTTTCAATGGAGGGGCAGAAGGCACTCGGACTAAATCTAAAATATCTTAAACTGTGTTCCGGAGATGAACGGAGGTCTTACGGGTTTGGAACGACATTAGGGTGAGTCATTAATGACAGAATTTTTGGGTGAACTAACCCTTTAATAAAACAATTGAGTTACAAAATTAAGCGAAAATTTGTATTTAGTCAAACGTGATGTACTAAAATAACTCAAATTAAAAATGAAGTAAAAATGAAAAAACACTACAGACATTTAAAAAAAAAAAAACTAATAAAAAGTCAAAAACATGCTACAAAAAACTTTAGTTAAAACTTTAATTAAAATTCAAATGAAAAATAAAAACTAATTAAAAATGTTAATGAAAATATTTATTTCAGCATTTTTACCCATAAAAAATAACTTGTTTTAGCAATGGTTTTCAAGTCTTGCTAATAAAGCAAATCCTCACCCGCTTCTAGAGAAACATTTCCCTTGAAGAAGTATTTTCCGTGTCCTCTCGAGAGCGTCACACCTACACTACAAACCACACAGAAAACACCATTTCAAAGTCACATTTTCATCATCAAAATGTCACATCCCTTTAAACAACATTTGTACAAATGTACTACATTTATAAGCAAACATTTAAGAAACATTTACATAACCTACCTAAATGGAGTTCCTTTAATATCAGTGTAGTAATAATCATTGTGCATTGTCAAGACACGTTTCTGGTGGGGAATAAATGTAAAGATAAGATTATGAAGTTATGAAATCACTCATGTGAGGTGTATTTGTTATATTATGCTATTAAACTAATGTTTCTTTTAATAATATGACACTAGCATCGTATATCATTAATCTGGAATTGTAAAAGTTCTTGAAAAAAGTGTTACCCCTTTGTCAACTGTTCTTTTTACTTCCATTGAAAAAGTGCCAGTCCGTCTGTTCACCATTGCTGTGCGCAACTACAAATGAACACATTTATGAAGCATTGAAGCAGAACTTATTCATTTTTAATACTGCATGTCAACAGCAACACCTCTAAGATGCAAAACACTTCATGCAAGTACGTGAACCTCATGTACAAACAGGTCCGAGCACCTGCAATGCATTTGCATCTGCGTATCTGCGACCAAGAGCATTTAAAGCGGCAGACACCAAAACTGCAGTTTGTGCTTAAAATAAACCGAAGGATAACGTCTGCTGTTGTGGATGCTAATATAGTTATTGTTATAGTTATCAGTCTTGGTGTGACCAGGCCTTGTCTAAATATATTGTATCGTCTGCACTCATTGTGTAAAAACACAGAAACTGGTCCATACAACATCCTCTGTGTCCTCCCATTCCACCTCGGACAGGTCCACGCTGCTGTAACTGGGTTTCTTCCTCTTTTGGCCCTCCTGATACTGCAAGAAGAGACACACAGAGGACAGGAAGTGCTTTAGAGGACAGCAGTTAGGAACTGGGATCATACAGGTAACACGATGGAGACAGAAACGTACAGTACGTGGTGATAGAGGCCATTAGTCTAGCGTTTTTCACTCCTGCTCCTTGACTTTCCCACTAGCACTGCGCATTTATGGTGTTTAATCAGATGATGAAGCGTGTTAAAGGTGCTGTAAACAATTTGCTCAGTTTCACCATTTTATAAACTCCAACCACACAGCCTCTCTCTAAAACGATCAAAGCAATCCCAAACGTGGTAAATGATAGACAGGCACAAAGCATTTCTGATAGACTGGTTTTCTGATTGGATTAAAAGCGTGGATCGCTTCCTTGACTCTTTCCTTTACTGTTTACAGAGTCTGGTGCTGTCACTGAGACAGGTGTGACACCTATTTTAGTGATATCTGACAGTAGTCAGGACATTTTATGTGTGGTATTAAAAAAAAAAAAAAAGCTTACAGAACCTTTACATAAGGGAAACATCCAACATGTGCAGTGCTGAGGGACTCCACGAGCAGGATTGAGAAACTGTGGTGTAAGGAAATGAGTTTTGTTTACAATCAAACCAGCCAATATTAGGCTTATAGAGATCTGTGTCAAAATAATCTGTCTAATCTGTTTTGCTCAGATTGGTTTTAGTCAGTCAATGGCTCTGTTCCAATCCCTAATGAGATGCTTTGCTGTCTACGGTCTACATAGGCAGCATCCTAAACTGAAATGGAACCTCATAAGTAACTGAATTTAAATAAGCTACTTTATGTACATAGCATGTCAACATTACAGTTAACAGTGCTATGCAAATAGTGCTCTTTACATGGAGAAGCTACTGAAAATGCTGTGAATCCATTGATTTTAATGGGAATGGTGCATCGCAATGACAAAAAAATGGAAGAGTTTGTGACCAAAACATTATATTTATACCTTGTATTTAATTTTAAAATTAAAAATAAGATTTAAGACAAGCAGGACCAGAATTCCAGAATGCTTGACATTAGCATGTTGCAAAATGGTTGAAAACTTTTTAGAAACCCTAGTGTTTTTGCATTATTTATAGTTATTATTTAGATTTTGAATACGTTTTTATAAAAATTTTGATTTAAGTTTTTATTTTATTTTGTTAGGTGCAAAGGCACTTATTGTATATGTTAATGCAATCACGGTAGCACCACCAACTGTCCAAATTTGCACTTATGTTTACGCTAATAACTTTTTAACCATAAGGGATAGAAACTAAATTCTAATTTTCTGAAAAAAATACTTTTTCAAACTCTGAAAGAATTTGATGCCAAGCTGATTCTGAGCCTTTAACTCTGCAGCGCTTTGGCATTTTGACACTTTGTATTGTGTCATTACCTTCTCACACTGACTACAGAACATCAATTTGTTAACAGTGCCACCTATTGGTCAAAAAATGATAAGCAATTAAATCATATTACTAGTGAATGTATGATTTGTCAGTCATTTTGCCTAAAGTAAACTAAAAATGTATTTAATTACTCATTGTTGCAGTTGGTCTGATACTCCCAGCCATGCTTGCAGAACTCACCATGTCTTTTTTTGTACTCACAGCTATATTTTTTATAGTTTTTTGCATTTTTAAAAATAGTTCTATTTAACTTTTAAAAAATTATTTCAGTTTTCGTTTTAGTACTTTTAGTACTTAACCTAAGTAGTTGTATGTCGGTAAGTTGCCAAAATGTTATTTTCATTTAATTAAAAAATAATAAAAATAAAATTTTGTTTTATTTAATCTGTATTTCAATTTTTAGGTTAGATAACAATACTGCAAAGCAAATAAAAATATTAGATTAAATAGTTTTTTTTAACTAGATGGAGCTATTTTCTATCATGTTCTATACTTTATTTTACATTTATGTAAAAAAAAAAAAACTTGTTGCATAGTTTCCTGGGATTTGCATGAATGATACATACTTTATAGAATGTCCAATACAGAATACATTTTATCTCAAGGTGAGAGTTTGCCTATAATGTCTAAAAATGTTGCCTAGATGGTCAGCTAACTAGGGTTTGGAACAGAGCCTTAAAAATTGAACAAGAATGTTACTTTGTGTGCACACTTGAATCCAGTCCAGTTCATAATATCCAGGTCTTAACCAATGCTACTTACACTAATAATACTCATTTTAGCATTTACCACATTTAATAACAGTAAACACTGTCCCTGTTCAGCAACACAGAGTCAGTGTGGTCTGTAAATACACACACTCAGAAGCCTTGACTGATGCACACCACCGCTACGCAAACACAAACTGATACACAGCAGCACTGGAGCCACATTACGACGAGAACACCAACACGTTCACGACACAGAGACGCACAGTCACGCATGGTGACTGAGAGCGGGGTGAGGGGTGTCCCTGCGAAGGGTGAGTTACCTCAGTGCTCTGATCAGCCCTGGCAGGCACATGAATGGGCTTTTATTCCTGCATGCAATATATCAAGAGGAAAAGGGTTGGGATTACAAAAACTACATCTCCCATGATGCACTTCAGCGTCCCACCAGCGCTCTCACAAGCACACACTGCATGTGTGGGTAGATTTTACCTGAGCCAGCTTTTTGGGTATGGACGTAATTGAACATCTATTTTATCATATTCCTAATATAGTTCTAATATAAGGCTGTATATGGGCCCAGAACAACATATTAGTCCTTACCAGGGGCCTCAGGTCGGGATGCGTCAGGATGTATCCGTTATTGGTAATGGCAAATGCGTATCCATGTATTCCTAGCTGAAGAAAAGAAGATAAGATTTAAAAAATGATAGCATTATCACACTTCAGCCCACTTTGAGATATAGAGCGTGTAAAATTGAACAGATTAAAATTGATTTTGGAATGCATGGCTATTTATTGGTGGCAACATCCTACCTTGTGTTTTGGAATGGTTTTCATTAACTCCTGAATGGGGATGTCAGTGCCCACAACGCCTAGCAGGATGCCTTGGTTTTTCTGCAGAGAGGGACATACTGTTAAATCATTGTGTTTTCACACACGTACGCATTTGTTCACTTCTCATTCTCATTGATATCAATAGGTATTCATATGTTAAGTGTGTTTAAAGTAAAGACAAGCTGTTGTATGGCAGATATTAATAATGTCAAAGCTCAGTGAATATGAACTATACGTGAAACACACCATCAATGTTACAGCACACTATTAATTAAGTGTGTTACGGCGAATTGAATTAAACAAATAGATGTGGATGAAAAAGTTTTTAATGCAATTTAAATAAAATCTTTAAAATGGGCCCAAAAATTCTTTACAATCTTTAAAAGTCATATGATAGATTTGTGTGAAGAAAAAAAATAACACCAAAAATGTTGACATCCACCCCTAGCTCTTTACGAGAGAAGTAGTGATTAGTGAATGAATCATTCTTTTGAGTCAAATCTTTTCAATGAATCAGTTGATTCAGTTCACAAAACAAAATGATTCATTCACGCCTCCATGTTTTTAGAATAAACATTTTAGAATATTGATAGTTCTACTTGACTAATATGAATTATTATTACTATTAATAATATAAAAATAAAATGAATATCAATATTAATCATTTTAATATTTTGTATAATACTTCCATGTGGAAACGTTTTAGAATATGTTATTACATGAACATTGATGGTTAAATGTAATTATTAAAAATTAAAATGAGTATTAATATTAATATTGTTATAATAGCTCCATATGGAAACTTTTAATGGAACAAGTTTTAAAGTATAGATTATTATTGATAGTTGTATTTAACAAATATTAATATCAAAATTTTAATGTGAATAATATTAATACTGTTATTATAGTTTCCATAAAGAAACTTTTTATAATATACATTTTAGTATATAGGCCTACATTAATATTGATATTTATGTTTGATCAATACTTGTTATTTTAAATACTAACAAATACAATTATTGAAATACTGATGTTAATAATATTAATATTGTTATTACAGTTCCACATGGAAACTTTGCATAATATACGTTTTATAATATACATTAATATTCCTTTTGTATGCAACTGTGTCTATTCAAATTCAGAATATGTGCTAGATCAACAGATATCATGTCACACATAAACACACAGACATTCTCCCCACCGTTTCATTCTTGGTGCTAAACACAGGCATGGCCACTGTGGTCATCGGGTTCGGACCTTTATTCTCCCCAAGCTGCTGACAGACCAACAGAAGACTTTCAGATTTAAATTACATGAGCATCTGAGAAAAATGCATCCAATAAAGATTTTGAATGGACATTGATCGCCACAGCCGGTTCATAAGCTCACATTGCGTTGTCCTACCGGCCTTCAGACCAAGGAAGTTGCTGCGACATGAAATATTCAAACCAACGTTTTGATTAATGGCCGTGCGAGGTGTAGACAAGTGAAGGGTGATCTGGTGAAGATGGTTCATCTCTGTAGCTGAACTGTAAGCTCAGCTGCGGGCACGATGAGGGCTGACATGATTTAACGCATGAGCTCGCTGAAACTAGGTCTGCTATTCCCCCACCTCACCCTTATGTGTGTGTGTCCATTATGCATGTTTTACAGTGGCCCTTGAGAGGATTCGTGAATGCGGTTGTTTGTTTGTGACAAAAAAGGGGTTAATATCCCATTTTTAGTTGGCATCTTTGTTTTGTTTTCGACAAAATATTAAAAATTAAATTCATTTACTCACCCTTATGTCATTCCAAGCCTGTATGACTTTAAGGGGACCAATGTAATTACAATGAATATAATGAAAGTAAATAGGGACTTGAGCTGTCGAGCTCCAAAAATTACAAAAACTGCATTAAAGAATCATAAAAGTGGTCCATATGGCTTGTGTGCCATATTAAAAGTCTTCTGACATCTTGATTTTGAATACTTTTTCTCTTAAAATCTTCTCTGTCGTAGTTCTCAAATCTCCGTTCTGTTCGTGTACAATCAAATATGGTGCGTCAAAGCGTGTCTCGTCAGGTTTGACATCAATGACATGAAATGTCAATCTTGTCTTTGGGTCTCGTGTGTCTTGTGACCAATCAAATCGATGACATCAAACCTAGTGTGACATGTTTTGACGTGCCTTATTTAAATATGATGCGAATGCAAATTATTTTTGAGGGATATTTCAGAAGCAAAAGGTTTACAGTGAATAACAATGAAAATATATATTTAAAAAATCATACTCTTCTGTTCTAAAGTCTAGGATTGGTAAGATCTCTTTACGTTTCTGAAATAAGTCTCTTATAAAAACAGTGATATTGTGAAATATTATTACAATTTAAAAATACTATTTTCTATTTTAAAATGTAATTTATTCCTGTGATGCAAAGCTAATACATGATCCTAATTCAGTCTAATATGCTGATTTGCTGATCAAGAAACATTTCTTATTATGATCAATGTTGAAAACAGTTCGGCTGCTTTGTTTTTTTGTGAAAACTGTGATACATTTTTCTTTTGGATTCCTTGATGAATAGAAAGTTAATTTGAAATGTTACATTTAATTAATCCTTGCTGAACAAAAGCATTAAGTATATAAGTATACAAAATCATACTGACCCAAAACTTTGGAATGCTATTGCAAATTATATATAAATGAATGTACTAAGCGATCACATGACTTTAGAAGACTTGGAATATACAGTATGAGTTGTAGGACCACTTATATAGTGGTTTTAGCTTTTTGGTGCTTGACAGCCCCAGTCCCCATTCACTTTCATTGTAAGGAAAAGATCTATGAGGACATTCCGTAAAACGCTTCCTTACAACAAAACAAAGAAATTCATATGGGCTTGGACTGAAATCAGAGAATAAATGATGACTTTTTTTTAAGAGAAAGTTTTCATTTTTGGGTGAACTATTCCTTTAAATCATCTTTTCAGAATTTAACTTTTATCATCATTGGTCTTGTTCCACTGGCAGATTGGCAGGTTTGTTCATAAAACAACAACAAATATCACCCTCTGTCCCACTGAAGAGGGCTTTAAAGTCTTGCATTCGGGAGCTCGCAAAAAAAGAAAAAAAAGAAAAACCCTCAGTTTGAGTTTTGTCCAACATTTGTTCAGTCTGGTTGGCGTCGTGCAGAACACTGGAGGTGTATCCTGCAGGAGCCAAATTGAAATCTGTGAATTAACCTTGTGCTTTCCCCTTCCTCTCCCCCCCCTCCCTTCCCTTCTCTCTTTCTCCCAGTCTCTGCCTCTCTCGCCCCCTCTGCTCCAATGTCAGTTTTATTACGGCTTTAGGAGATAAAAGCCAATGATCCACAAAATGATGAATGGGGTGTCTCAGTGGCCAAGATACAGCAACACACACTCCGGAGAACAATTCCCAACACCCTACGCCTATGCCTGTGTGTGTGACAGAGGAGGGTGTCAAAGACATCGGGTGGGTGCGAACACTTGCACTGTGTGTGTGTGTGTGTGTGTGTGTGTATGAGTCGGCCTTATCAGAAATGCAATGGCACAGTGGTCGGTGTTACGGTTCTCGACATACCCAGCAGAGTGAAGCCAAACCCTATCTCTGACCACATCTCGCCCTCACTCGCTTTTATCTTTCGCTCTCTTACGCAGCGTTCCCCTGTAGCACTCTGCACCACATCCATGTTCAAGAACTAATAAAACGTTTCAGATTCCAGAAACGGAATACTGAAAGCAAACTACAATGAGGAAATGCTGCAAGACACCAGTGACAGAATGGACACAAACAGGCTCTGTTCCAAAACCTAGTCAGCTGCCTTGCTGACTACAGTCTACATAGGCAGCATTCTAACTGAGTGACCGATTTGGAACATTCTACGCCGTATGTCATACAAATAGTGCTAAAAAGCTTAAGCACAAACTCTAATAAGCATAAATATACAACAATATTGCATAATATTTATATTGGATAAAACAGTCCCATTTTAAATATTTTGAACTATTTTAGTGATGCTTTTCAGTATTGAATGAATATATATACATATATAAATACATAAATATTGAATACTTATAAATATATAAATCTATAATTTGTACACTCTCAGGAAAAAGGGTACAAAAGCTGTCACTGGGATGGAACTCATTCAAGTACTTTTCAATTAGGAAATCATATTTATCATTTAGGTCTTTATATTTACATTTAGGTACTAATATGTACACTTTATATACTGATAAGTACATTTAAGTACTAATATGTACCTTTAGGTATTAATATGTACACTTTAGGTTCTAATATGTACATTTAAGGAACTAATATGCATATTTGAGGGGTGAATAATGTACAAAAGTGTACTTTTTGAAAGGGTCTCACAGCTTTTTTTAAACCTTTTTTCTGAGAGTGTATCTACAATATGTTTTTACCCCCCTGAACTTGTCGCAATGCATTCTGGTATTGCTTTCTAAGTTGTGTACATGCTATGCTGCCATAGAATTTGGCTATTATTAGGTATCTCAGAAGGAACAGGCTTCGTGTTGTGTGCGCCCTTAAAATGCTGCCTCCGTAGGCAGCTCGCTAGGTTTCGGAATAGAGCCACAGAGACACCGGTTACGACTGTTACCTTGTGCGCCTGCGCGAGCTATAGGGACACAGGGAGAAAAATAATACGTGTCATTGACATGTGCTCACGTCTACACACATACAAGAGACACACTGCACGGTGTGTGACCTGATCTCGCTCTCGTAGTGCTCACTGAATGGAAGAGCGTCTTGATGAGACCTTCAGGGAGTTAACGGTGCTACTAATGAGGATTGAGTTGCATTTTGTGAGGGAGAATGATTGCAAAAACATACATTTAGTAAAGGAAATACTAGATTTTTTTTTTGACAGTAAACCCTTCACAAAAATGTACCATAGTGATATTTGTTTCTACTAAACTTCCAGTAACTTACTAGAGCTGTATGTTTCTACATTTCTTCAGAATCTTTCTGTTATTTTCATGATTGTGGTGATTTATAAATAAAAGTCGTATTTTTGCAGAAGCTATAGTTCACATTGTACATTTTTGTTAGGGATACAGATGCTGTACACACACACACACACACACACACACACACACACACACACACACACACACACACACAGACACACACAACACACGTTGTGATTAATTACACTTACTGCGCTGTCCACATAGGCTTCAGTCCACACTGTGTCATGTTCATGGTCGATGACTTTAGGTCTGCTCATCACATGCAAATACCGCATCACGTTCTCCTGAACGTCAGCCAGAGTGGAGATCTGACTAAAATAACCTGCACAACACACAATCCACAGCAGATTTGAATTACTCACTGTATATATATGTATTTGTTTTTTCCACAAAAATATTAAGGAGCACAACACTTTGTTTTCAACATTGATAATCAGAAATGTTTCTTGAGCAGCAGATTTCTGAAGGATCATGTGGCACTGAAGACTGAAGTAATGATGCTGAAAATAAATAACATTTAATAATACATTACATTAGGAAACGTAAAATAATTTGTAATAATATTTCACAACATTATTGTTTTACTGTATTTTTGTTCAAATAAATGCAGCCTTTGTTAGCACTTCTTTCAAAAACTTATCATGTATTTTTTGTCTAAATGCATTTTGGTATCACCTTCTGTAAAAATATTTTTTTACTGTAATACATACTTTTTTAAAGGTATTCATAATGTTTTAAAACACATTGTTATAATCTTTTATTCCTATTTAGAAGTCATTTCTAATGGCCATTATAATATATTGCTTATTTATTCATTGTTTTTATTGATTTAAAGAGTGTACGCTATTATACATACAGAATTTGATCAGTTTTCCCATTAAAAATTCGGGAAACGCTGGGCTTTTGAATAACAATGATATTATTGCTATAATACATTATACTATTTAAATATATAGCCTTGAATAGTTTTGAAAATTTAGAAATTATAATAGAATACATAAACATTAAATTATAATAGAATACATAAATGTTAAAATAATAAAGTATGATTATTAAGGCAAGATACAAGCTGATCATCAGATGCCTTTCCATCCATTTGGCTTTGTTGAAAATGTGCATTTGCTACTGCAGAGGCTCCAGGTGCAGAGCTAGAAATTCTCAGCACGGCGTGTGTGCGTGTGTGTTTGTGTGTGTGAGAAAGCGCTTCTCATCCCGCACCCAGTCATCCGTGGCGCGGGCACATGGGAGTGATCAACGCTGTGCAGCCACGAGAGCAGAGCTGACAAGAAGAGTGATTTAGGCTCATTTGACCCTTGACCTCAGCATGTCAGCTCCGCGAGTTGAGCCAGTTGCTGTCGCACTCCCATCAAGCACTCAACACCCGCGTGATTTCCTCCAGCCTTCAAACCAATAAACCCACAGCGTTGGCACGCTAACTCCTCATCGCGCCCGGAAGCTGAATGGAAGCTTCCGGGCTCCAGGAAAACCCAGCCAGGATAATTAATTAACTAATTAGCAAAAATTAAAATGGAATGTCAATCAAATTCAGCTCGTCATCCCCAAAAATCACCAACCTTTATTGGCACACGCCATCCATTTCAGGTTATCAGCAAACGCAGATTCCCGGCCAATCAGGTAGGGGAATATACGAACCTATGGAGAAAAAGAAAAGAGTTTTATTTGTGCGATAAATATGTTGTGGTATTAGTACGTGAAGAATAAAAATTGTTGTACTTTTTTTTGTATTATTAAATACTGATACGCACAAGATGGAGAGCTCCTACAATATAAACTTTACACATGAGTAGCTTTTAGCTTGGTAAGCTCCAGTTTCAAATTTGCATGTATGAATACGTTCACATTGGTCTCTGTTTCTTTACATTCCTCTGTTTCTCTTTGTTTCTCCACAAGGAAAACACACACGCAGCAGATCTCTGGATTTAAATCAAAGAATCTCCTTGTTTCCCACAATGCAATTTCACAATGTCAGGGTAAAACCTGATTACTTGATTACTCAATGGAAAACAACTGCCATGGTGCATTTACTTAATTACACAACTGGTGTGACAGATCAGACAGGAAAATTGTTCGCCATATGTTTTAAGATTCAGTTTTAAGTTTCTACCAGGGATGTGCATGAGTTTTCAGTGATAGCAATGATCAATCATAAAAACGTAATTTAGTGATTTTTTTTACACTGATTTTACACTGTTTGAAATGCAAGGGCCTTACAACCAGTGTTATTTTAGTATTATTTATTTCCGTTTTAGCTTCAGGCAACATTTCTCATTTTAATTAATTTTAATACAGAAGACAGATTAACCATAATGCACATCCTTTAATGTTTATATTTTATTTATTAATTTGTGCACATGAGGGTGGTTTCAAAATGTGGATGTGTAAACTATTCCTCACAATGTTCCTTCCTCTGCTCACTCATTTTTTTCTTCCTCTCCCTCCCTCTTTTTTACCCTCCATCCCTCTATTTCTCAGTACATTGCTCCTGTCTCCCATGTATAAATGGTTTTTGATTCCAACCAATACTGAGCGGTTACACCGCAGTGGGCCAGCGACAATTCACACACACACACACACACACACACACGCACACACACACACGCACGCACGCACGCACATACACACACACACACACACACACACACACACACACACACACACATTCTGCAGGCTGTAAAAACGCATTTCTCTTACAGCCGATTAGGACATGAGACGCAGACTTACACACGCAACCAATCCAGGCCAGGAATGTTCGCTTAACATGTTCATGTTCACCTGAATGGCCAATGCTTTATGAACACATCTGGTAGTGCAAACCGCGCCGCAGACGGCAAACACTGATTCGCAGGGTCAATCAGGTGACTGATTCAGCACCGCCAAAGGGCAGGTACATGTGCAAACCCTCCAAATTTTGTTTATTCAACACTTTCCCCCCATGTTTGAAGAGTGTGTCAAATAAGCTGGTGCTGTCAGCAATTCAATATACATTAACACACTTCTTCAGACAACCACCGCAGGACCCAAACACAATTCCTCAAAATGTCAAAATGCTCTCAAAAGGGAATTTTACACTTGTGCTAGGGTGAAAAAAGGCAATCATAACTAAATATATATAGCAAGAGAAAACACACTGTACTTAGGCATGAAAAGAACCAATATATTTGAAAGAAATAATGCTGCATTTGATAATGCATCTCATGCAGGATTTTAATATAAATAGTCATGCTTTTATGCTTGTTTGATACTTTTAAACTGAAAATGCGGTTGCTGTGCATGAAAAACCTCCTTTTTAATAATTCTTTATCTCACCTTTCGCTCAGGCCAGTTATATTTGGCAAAAACATCATCATACATTTCAGTGGCTCCATCTGTTATCAGCATGATCGCCTGACTACATGAACTTCCACGGCCGGTCTGATTAATCTGCACAGGGAAAGGGAGAGATAAAGAGGTATGAGAGAGAGACTTTTCATTATGAGAATGAGAATTTAGTTTGACATTCAGAATAAACACTATCAAATTGCCTTGGAAAGATTCACTAACACAAAGCTAAAATCTAACAACAAAATCTATTTTAGTTGAGGGTAAAAAACAAAAAACAAGGGAAGCAAACAGGAAATTGTCTTCAGAGTGAATCTACATTATCAGGCTCTGACAGATTGCTCACGTTTAATGCTTTGTAGATGATACTGTGTTTATGCTGCTGTATGGTAAAATAGTTCCGGTTCTGGAAGCTTATTAGTCGCTCTCGAGTAAATAGCTACTACATTTAACTAGTTAACTACATTTTTCAGCAAAATAGTACAGACTGCAGACTACAGACTAAATAGCACAGTCTCTCATACTTAATTGTTTAATTATGTTGTGATTAAATTGTTTGTATACAGTATTTTTGTGATTACTGTAAAGGCTACAATGCATCAACGTTATTTGGGAAGCATTGCATATTTCAATCTAATCTTTGCAATATGCGAGACAAAAAAAAAGATATTTTCAGGATATACTAGTAATGTATATATATATATATATATATATATATATATATATATATATATATATATATATATATATATATATATATATATATATACATTACTGTTCAGAAGTTTGGGGTCAGTAATATTTTTTTAAATGTTTTTGAAAGATATTATGCTCACCAAAGCTGCATTCTATTTTATTTTTTAAAATACAGCAAACATATTGTGAAATATTTTTACTCTTTAAAATAGCTGTTTTCTATTGTAATATATATATTCAAATATTTTTCCTGTAATGCAAAGCTGAATTTTCAGCATCATTACTTCAGTCTTCAGTGTCACATGATCCTTCAGAAATCATTCTAATATGATGATGTAATGCTTAACCCCTAGAGGTCGATGATCGCGCCGGCGCGACGGCCTAGAGACTCAAATAACATTACTTATTATTGCCAACACTGAAATATATCTTTGTAGAAACGGTGATACATTTTTGTTCAGGATTTCTTGATTAATATAGAAAATGCAAAAGAACAGCATTTATTTGAAATAGAAATATTTTGAATTATAAATGTCACTTTTGATCACTTTTGATCAATTGTATATCCTTGCTGAATAAAATGAATACATTTCTTTAAAAAAAAAACTTACTGACCTCAATCTTTTGAACAGTAGTAAATAATATATATATTGAACAAAACTTGATGATCATGTTCTCCAGCATGATTTGAGTATATTTCCAGGTTAAAATTTTAATTCCTAGATTTTCAGACTTTTGGAGTTTCAACTGAACAATGACACTATCTTTCTAGAGATGCTTTACAGCAAATTGAATTCTGTTTGTATCATTGATCATTATTTACCTTTTTAACACTGTAAAGCTGCTTTGAAACAAACTATTTTTGTATTATATAAAGGTGACTTGACTTGACAGAGAGCCTGAGCAGAATGCGCTACATAGTATCTTTTAGAGGGAGACGATTTGTTGCTAAAACAACCTGCATTATGGGTGATAATCAGGCTTTGTATTCTCTATTGTAGTCTTTACACAAAGCGATCTTTGCTGCGGTGCAGTGCATGATGTCATTCCAAAAGTCAAAGATTGCTGCATCTACTTAGTTTTTTTTTTAAAACTTTCAACCAATCAGACAAAAACACAGCATGCGGTCATTTAAAGGGGTGGGTTTTACGATTACCATATTAATAAACTGGCTCTAATGAATGTGACAAATACAGATATAACCCCCGTTCCTCCTATCTGTCTTTCTGTCTCTCCCCTCCTTGTTCTTTCCGCGAGACTAGTGGTCTGAGGAAAGAGAGATAAAGGGCGCAACTGGACCGACTGTGAGCGCTATCTCTTCTGCAATTGCCTTCTCTTTCATCAGCTTATTAATCAACGCTGCCAATTACCACAATTAATCACAGGGAGAGATAAAGGTGTCTCAACGAGAGGCAGGAACAGCGAGACAAAATGCAGGCAAACACACACACACGCACACACACGCGCACACACACACACACACACACACACACACGCACACACACACACACACACACATACACACACACACACACACACGCACACACACACACACACTTGTGTAGGAGCAGAACGGAGGGCTGTCATGATACCGGACCGCTGTAATCTCAGGTTTTTGGTAATCTTCACCCACCTCATTTAAGATAGTGAAAGCCTCACTCAGTGCATTGCCCAGGAGTCCGATTCCTTTGGCGAATAACTTGTCCAGATGCTCTTTAAAGTGCTGATGAATAAGAACAAGAGAAATGGCTTTCAGATATGTTTTAAGAGTCCTAATTTCACTGAAAATTAGGTAATTACAGCCAGCAAGTATGTGCCATTGTTTAATAAAAGAAAGACATACATCCTTATTAGTACTGTCAGCTTGAACGAGAGTGCCGTTTAGACAGGGCTCAACATAATGGATCTCTTGGTTGTACTGGAAATACAAGAAATATTAGACACAGTGAGCATTAATTAAATAAAGCTTTCAAATAAATTGATATCCTAAAGGGTAATAATTATCCCACTCATGGATATTAAATCAAAATGTCCTTGCGTTTTTGTTTTTAAAGTGTATGAACATACTGTACTTAAAAAAAAACATTAAAAAAACATCACAGTCTAAAAATTATAATGTTAATGCTAACATGATTTATGACATAAATTACTTTAAGTCTTTTCAGCTCACCAAGGCTGCATTTATTTGATCAAAAATAAAGCTGAATTTTCAGATATCATTCTAATGTGCCAATTTGGTGCTCATCAAATCATTTATTACTATCAATGTTGAAAACTGTTTTGCTGCTTAATATTTTTGTGGAAACCTTGATACATTTTTGTAACAACGTAAGGCTTTACTGTCACTTTTTATCCATTACAAAAAAATAAATATTACTTTTCAACTGTAGGGTATATGACATAATATAGAATAATATGATTGTTTTAAAATGTAAAATAATTTATAATTTAATATTTCTCTTCTCAAACCATGTAAGATGAAGTTCCTCACACCCACTGATCTAGGTTTAGACTTAGGGTGCGGAAACTGATCCTAGACCAGCTGCATTATCCTAGAGCAACATTCAGAATGATATCTACATTCATAAAAACACATCATGCCTTTGGAGGAGAAGGATACAGCTCAAAGAAGGCTAAGCTTTCCCAAGCCTTACACAAGAATGGAAACTCACTGCAATAATGTTGAAGAAGTCATCATCCCCGAGCGTGTCCAGTATGGAAGCGACAGTCTGTCTGGCTATAGTCAATCTTAAACCCTTCATACTGCCACTCACATCTACCAGAATCACAACATCTTTAGGAGAGGTGGCCGCCTGGATATACCTGAGACAACAAGCACCAGACAGAAGAGTTAATGCATGAATTCACTCATTAGTTATTTAGGTTAAGTTAGGTTATACAGCAATCTATTCTTGAAAACCAAACAAAAGTATACTGATCATGCTTACCACCACAAAAAGAGACATTTCAAGAATCATTTAAATCAGAAAAAAGTCGGCCATACCATTTTCTGTTCCTGCAGTCAAAAGCAATGACACCATGTTCATCAGGATGCCATTTCACACCTGAAAACACACATAGTGTAAATAATTTAATTCACAGGTTGACATAAAAGAATTCGATATTGTATTGTATATGGATTTGGTATATGGTGTTTTCCCCCTCACACACATCCTAGTGTCTAAGAACCATTCCTATTAAAATAATTTTTCACATTTATCGTTTGATACTTTGCAGACTCTTTAGTTAGAAATCAAATGATGGTGTATCTCTGTGGCTCAGCTCTGTTTAGCACAAATAGCTAATTTATGTAAATGTGGCATAATACTATAAGATGTAAGATGTGATTTAGTCCGCCACAGGCTTTGATTAATGGAACGAATTTTCTCTATGTCCTCTCTGATGGTCTGTAAAATTAAAACATTAGTGAAATCAGCCAGTTTGATATTCATCAATTTCTGCGCTGACATAATGCAACATTACGCACCTGGGTATTGTCGGAAAAAACCTTTAGCGCTTCCAAAGTACTGCCAAATAAGGGTCGGGTCCCTTCTGAAGTTATCCACGAAAACTTTGTTCAAGGCTTCTGACCAATAGACTCCGTTAACAATGTCAGGGTCTAAAAGGATGAAGAGAGAAAATGAGTAAGAAAAAACTAAACTTATTTGAAGCATCATTTGCAATCATAGCGAAACACAGTTCTAATTTGACCTTTAACCCTAATTTAGTTTCGTCGTACAAGCCCAAAGTGGAGCAGTTAAATCACCTCATCCCAGTTCCGCCCCTCCTTCTGCTCCGAGTCGAACCTGACTCCATAAAAAACCTCTTGCCTTTGTACTCAAGCACACAAAGCGACGCGAATGAAAGGCCATTACGGGCGCACACAAAGGGACGCGGTGCATCCACCGTGCGTGAGCTCCCACTGCAGCATCCACAGATCACAAAGTGAACAGCTACTTTAAGAGTGATTACTCTGTTCTCAGCGCGCTCTTCACTGGGGCATTGAGCCCTTGGCTTTGTTCATTGTGCCGTCCCCAGGTAGTTATTGACCCGTAGTACTGCAGTGACACTGAGGAGTTCGTTCTCGGATCACTAACTTCAGAATGACCTGAGGTGGTTGGCTATTATCACTGCTCTATGACATACTAACTTACCTCTCTCTATCTTTCACTCCGCAACGTCAGGACATTCAGGAGCTGTTTATCAGTGGCATATTCAAAGCTTTTAAACAGTTAATGAAGTTGCTTACTCTGTTTCTTTGTTAATCTGCATAAAGGACTCATGACCACATTTATGCCCTTCAAACCTTAAAAATAGCATGAAATGAAAATAAATTTTTACAACACTGGTCAAAAGACTTTTCAATGTTTTTGAAAGAAGTCTCGTGCTCACCAAGGTTTCATTTATTTGATCAAAATATAGTAAAAATAGTAATAATGTAAAATATTATTCTATTTTTTTTATTCTATTTTAATATAGTTTAAAACATAATTTATTTATGGTCGTCATTATACTGATATTTTCAGCATTGATGATGATAAAAAAAAGCATGATTGACCACCAATAATAATTCATAATAACTGAGCACCAAAGCAGCATTAGAATGATTTCTGCAGGATCATGTGACAATGAAGACTGGAGTTATGAAGCTTTGCGTCAGAGGAATGAATTACATATTAAAAATGTATTCAATTAGAAAACAGTTATTTTACATTTTAATAACATTTCACCATATTACTTTTTTTACTGTATTTTTCATCAAATAAATGCAGCCTTGGTGAGTATAAGAGACTTCTTTCAAAAACATGAAAATAATATATTGATTTTAAACTTTTGACCAGTAGTGTATATTTTCTTTTCATGAAAATCTAGTTTCTATATGTATCTTCCTGTGACCATTTCTTACACACATATGCATACATGTAGCATGTTTCATGTAATTTTGACCTCATAATTTTGAATCAAAATGAAACAACAGACATGTCTGGTGACGTATGCTGGACTTCTCCAATCATTTAGTCTGCTTAACCTTGCCACTTTCTTACAATTTGACTGACTCAGATCTGCTTTGTTCAGATCTGCCTTCATCTAATCAAAAACTGATGGATAGAAGTCCCCGCCCTACATATTTTCCATTTCTGTTCATCTGTTTCACTCGGATGTATGTCAAAATAAGAAAGAAAATATCTGCTACTACATCCATTACATCACAACTTTAAAGGTGCAATATGTAACTTTTGACCCTCTAGCTGTTAAAAAACAAAACATTGTTTTGGTTGTGCTTCGGCTCTGCATGACTGTGTGGATGATGAATATAGTTATCCTACTGCTCATAAAACATTTACTTAACACATTATAAAGTAAAATATCTAGCTTCCAGCGGACCGCCTTCCATATTCAACTTGTAACTGGCGTGACGATGATGTCAGATGTAGTGTAAGCATTGAACTGCGAGAGGTCTTACACTTTCTTTATAAATTGAATACATAAGGTGGTCTGCGGAAGCTAGATATTTTACTTGCTGAAAGTTTTAAATATGGATTTTTTTTTTTACACAAACCAATAAAGGCTTCAGAAGGCCTTTATTAACCCCCCGGAGCCGTGTGGATTACTTTTATAATGGATTGATGCACTTTTATGGGCTTCAAATTTTGGGCTGCCATTCACTGCCATTATAAAGCTTGGATTATCCAGGATATTTTTTGATGTAATATAATAGAAAGTCATATACACCTAGGATGTCTTGAGGGTCATTTTTGGGTGAATGATCCCTTTAAGTTTGGATGGAAAGGATCTCATGCTTGACTAGCTTTATTCATTAACTGACACGGTACTTACTTTAAATTAAATCAGCACAACAACCATAATGAAATGACCCTTCACAATAGATCACGCTTTACAATAAACTCTGTTAGAGAGATACATAAGGCGATTTATCTGTTCAATAAAATACCTTACTCCCCTGTTGAATAATAAAAATGCCATCACCGTGTCGCTTTTACATTTCAAATCTCTGAGTTCATCATCACCGAAAAGCCAAGCCATAATTTTATTACGAGCTCTGTCGGGTTCTGTTTTTGCCAGCAGACTCTCATCTGTTCAGGGGGACTTTGAGATTTAGCGTGCTCCATGTCAACCTTTCGCACTCGTTGTGAGAACTAACCTATGCCACTTCCACACCATAAACGCATCAAAGTAGCTGGAGCAATTTTCTCTATTTATGGATATGGTGAGACCTGATTTCCTGGTCGAAAATATAAACGCTAATAATAGGATTACCAGAGTGAATCAGGGTGAGACGAAACAAAAAAAAAAGTTATATAGTGTACTTTAAAGCCGTTTGCTATATACCAGGCATTCTCAACCCTGATCCTCGAGGCCCACTGTCCTGCAGTGTTTAGCTCCAACCCTAATCAAACACCTGAACCAGCTAATTAAGCTCTTCAGGATTACTAGAAAGCTACAGGCAGGTGAGTTTGATCAGTGTTGGAGCTAAACTCTGCAGGACAGTGGGCCTCGAGGACCAGGGTTGAGAACCCCTTCTATATACTATATAATAGTACTACTAGTAATTGTATAATAGTAATAGTATATAATACAATATAAAGCAACAATATTTCATTACATTATAAGTCTTAATAACTCTTAAAAGCATGAAATGGACGGACATTTTTGCATTTTTGCTCAGTATTGTAAACTGTTTAGGGACTGCTCGTGTTCTTGTACTGCCATCAACCAATCAGTGTGTCATGCTGTTTGAATCACACCCCATATCCTGTATGCCCAGGTAAAAACAGGATGCATTACCTTTATTGTACATGTTGGTTGGCACCTGCACTACACTGAGGCTGAGGTTGACAGATAGGTTATTAAAATGATCGTTGGGTTCCAGGAGGAACTCTCCTCCCAGCTCCACGCTGTTCCCATCTTCATCCACCTCGTTTATCAGCACTGCATTGAAATACTCGTACTGCAGGAAGAAAAATGAGCAAAACAAGTCTATATAAAGGTGTCAGGCTTGAAAAAAGAAAATGTGAATGAAAAAGCAACAATTTTATTTTTGTTGATAATACTGCAGTTTTGCTGATATTTTATGGTGTTAAGGCACCTTAACGTTTAAAAGTTTGCAGTCAGTGGGATTTTACTTTCATTCATCAAGGACACAATAAACTGATAAAAAAGATGACAGGAAAGACTCCAAAGATTTCTATTTCTAATAAATGCTGTTCTCTTGAACTTTCAATTCATCAAAAAATCCTAAAAAAAAAGTATCACTGTTTTTCTGCAAAAATATTAACCGTTTTTCAACACTGATAATAATCATAAATGTTTCTTGAGCACCAAATCATCATATTAGGATGATTTCTAAAGGATCATGTGACACTGAAGACTGGAGTAAACTTCAGCTTTGTCATCACAGGAATAAATGACATTTTAATATACATTAGTTAAAATTTTAATAATATTTCCCAATATTGCTGTTTTTACAGCATTTTAGATCAAATAAAAGATGAGCGTAAGAGACTTTTTTCCCCAAACATTTTTTCCCTCAATGTTTTTTTAACAACCAATAAGGTTTTTCAGAGACTTAACTGATAACTCAGTCGTGTTTAATTTAAAGGTGCAGTGTGTGAATTTTAGCGACATCTAGCAGTGAGGTTGTGACAACCGTCCAACCGAAGCACAGAAGCTACGGTGGTCGACACAGGACAAAGATGTCATCTTCGGAGAGAGCAGAGAGTGACTAGCGCTCAGCAGAGAAGTTTGTCCATTTAGGGCTACTGTAGAAACATGACGACGTAAGGGGACCTGCGGTGTATTTAGATAGAAATGGCTCATTCTAAGGTAATAAAAACATAACTGTTCATTATGTAAGGTCTTTATACACCACTGAAAACATTATTAAATTATGTATGTAGTATATAATGTTATGTATATTATATTGCATTTCTGTCAATAGATCCTCATAAATACTACAAGCTGCACCTTTAAGTATCAACTTTGGCTCAGATGTTTTTACAAAAAAGTTCATATTGAAATTTCTGACTTTAGGATGCAGACTTTGTAGAATCTGAGCACAGTTTGAGACACTTTTGAGATCTGAAACTCTAGAGGAGACTGAGATTACATGTAAGATTACTGAGGTATTTTACTCAGCCAAAGTCTCTGTTTAATCTCAATGCAGTCTAAAGCCCTATTCGGACGGGATTATTTTAACACGGAGAGGTGGGGCAAAGTAATTATTACCTGAGCTTCTCACTGATTTGTGTCCCATCCGAATGTGCAATAATCATTATGGACAATGTCAGTTAAGATTACAGTGACATTTACCTTCTGTAAAAAGGTCTGTAAAAAATACCTTGGGTAATACTAATCCCGCGTGAATAGACCCGCTGTGCACAGATATTCCGTCATTTCCTGTTTAAAAGTCGTTTTAAAAAGGTTGAAAGCCCTTGTCAGAGGTTCCAAATTTATTATAGCTTTAGGTAAGTGCCTACCGGACGATTATTCTGTACAGTTTTTTTATGTTTGCGAACATGATATCAGGAAGCAACTTAATACACACATGACGACAGGGAGGTGACGGTTGTTCATAAATCAAGTTACCCCTCCCACTTCTTAAAGTTTTACTGAGATTTCTTATCCTTTGCAAATTGGCTTTTAATATTACAGACGTCCTGTGGTGAAATTACATTACTCCATCTACCCTTGTAAAACTAATCCCATCCAAATAGGGTTTAAGAGAAAAAAGACAGAGACATTAAACATTCCTGATTTTGCTTTCCTACAAGAAAACAGTCAGGTGTGTATAAATATTTAGAGTAAACAAATAAGGCCTGGTTTCACAGGCAGGGAATAGTTTAAGCCAGGATTAGGCCTTTGTTCAATTAGGGCATTTAAGTAGCTTTTATAAACATGCTTTAGAAAAAAATATTACTGATGTGCCTTTTGAGACAAAACAATGGCACTGACATATTTTAAGATTTGTCAGCTCAAGTGGCTTTCAGTTAGGACAGCTCAAACATGCATTTTAGTCTTGGACTAGGCTTAAGCCTTGTCTGTGAAACCAAGGGTATAAATGTTATTTTACGGACTGCATGCGCACACACACTCTATAGATACAACATTTCACGCTTGCGTCCCAGTCGAACTATAAAGGATAACGGGCAAAGAACATTTAGTTTGTGTCCAGAGGCCATGCGTGATTAAACTACCTCTCACTTTACTGGACTAGAGGTCATTCTGTGAAAAGAGGCTATCTATCTGTTAGGTGAGTGTACTTGGTAACACCTTTGTGTTTACTATTAAGCTATGTGTGTATGTGTATTTGTGTGTGCACTTGGCTACAGCTCTTGTTTTGGGTGGGGATGGGGTGCAGTACTACAGAGCTCAGCAATGACAGCTCATACCACGGCTGGGCGCTCCGGTGATACACCCCTGGTGGGGGGGAGCGGAGTCGAGAGGAGCGTAGCGAGGCAGAGGAGAAACGCTCCACACTCAGCGTTTCTGACAGCACTGCGACAAGCTTTTGAGGGTTATCAACAAACAGCAGGAGCAGGTGCTGCACACCCGACCAAGTCCTGGTCCCAGTGGGTCCCAGTGAGTCAGAACTCCTCATTCAAAGAGTCACGGTCAGAATCGTTTCATCCAGACCTTTATAATCATTCACTCTCGGCCAGACCATTAAGGAAAGCTGAGTTTTTATATACTCACAGGTGCTGAAATAATTAAACAGTAACATAACATTATTTTCATTAAATGTTTTGCCGCATTTTTATTTGTAATTAATTGCATTACTCTTTTAATTTTTTTATTAATAAATCTCCATTACATCTTTTATGTCCTGATGTCTTCGATTGGCATTAATATAACCAATAAAATACTCACGAAAATGTATTCTTTTAATAAATCATACTTACAATCTATATTTTAATATCTATTGGGTGCATTACTCTTTTTATTTTTATATGTATATTTGTAATGAATCTCTATTAAAATGTTTATGTATTCATGTCTCTGTTAAATAAAACCTATACAAATATTCACAAAAATTTATTATTTTAGGCCTGCAAATCATTCAAATAATAAATTAGTAAATGAATGAGTGTATAAATGAATGAATGTGTTAAAGAGTGTGTAGCTCTAAAATAAACATCCATTCAGTCAAAAGTTTTTTGTTATAAAAACAACATACAGAAATATAGAGGATACAAAACCAACTCCTTCACTATAATTAGTTGTGTGAATAAAAAAAAAGCCACACAGTTTATGAATCGCTGGAAATGTATTTCTACGTAAAGGAGAGCGAGTGCATGAATTCATTACTGAGGGGGGATACCATTATTTTAAACGTATTTTGCTTCAGTGAATTTTCCATTTGTCCCTGAATAGCGCAGCCAACGTGGAGTCATTTATCTTAGTCGGAGTGCGGAGGCCGGAGCGAGGGGAGGGCTTTCCAGCACATAAATATATATATAAATATAATTCACTTCAAGAACTAAGCTGGAGGTCATGTACAGGATATTTGCATAAAGTAGGGCTACAAGATTATGGCAAGGAGTGCAGGCTTTACCATTAAAATATCCCTTAAGATTCTATTATATAAAAACACAATAGAATACCATGCCACACTCTATGAAATATCCATGACAATAGGAGCATTTGAAAAATTATATCCATGCAGTTTTTGTGTTTGGACATTTCTGACACTACAAAGAGCATGAGAGCATTAGTGATTGTTTTTTTTTTAAAGAACTGTCCATGGTGCTGAAATCTTCCCATATAATACTGAAAAAACATACAATCTCTCACCTGTAGGTCAGGGTTCTCCTCATGCTGAAGATGAGCTTCCTCCGCCGCTTCTACCAGCCTCTACATACAAGTGACATGACAGAGAACAGCACAAACTTAGAAGAGTCGATTGATAGAGTTCAAAGATGCAGACATTTATGATAATAATAGCCTCTAGCTACGTAAAAGGCATTTTATAACTTCATAACGTAATTAACAACTACATTGCATTTTATAATGCTTATCAGATAATAAGTTAAAGTACTTTCAGAACGCCTTTGATTTATATGGGGGTGACTTTCAATAACACTCTGACCCTGAGAAACATTCACAGAAGTAAAACGTGACAACTAGCCAGATTAATGAAAGATAAATAGGCATAATTATTTATTTATGAAAGTAAGGTGACCTCTTTAAAGCAACACTAAACAGTAATGTTTCGTTTACCTGCTGCTTGCAAACAGGTTGTATTTCACGTGGCGGCTTGTTCCCTTGCGGCAAACACAAGTGTGTAAGTGTGTGTGTGTGTGTGTGTAAAGGACAGTTTATGTTTTGTCCTCATTGAAAAGTGCTGGCATGCATTTTAGTTACATGGTGGTATAATTGCTTCCAATCCACAAAGCGCTTTAGGAAAAATAATTAATACTTGTCGCATTTCGAGGAAATTATAGCAACATTAAAAAAAAAGCGAGGCTTTGTGCCAATTTTATAAATACAAACCATAAGCTGCTCTGTAAAATATAATAATACTATAACAAGGCTATGTTCCTGAGGGGAAAACAGAACAATAAAAGAACATATTTAAATGTCTTTGTTTATGTATGTCAACAATACAGCCTAACATTATTTTCACAAGATAAATTGTGTTCTAAATATGTTTTAGATACAAACAGGGTGCGAATTATGACAGTCAAAACATAAGGCTGGAGGGGGCGTACATATTCTTTTACGCGAAAGTACTTTTCAATCGTGTTTTTAAACGTCTCATTAACCACAAAAGCTAAATCACGAGATGGAGAGGGGGAGTAGGGGGAGTGGGGGGTATTTTCACCTGTCGCCGAACAGGTGGCGCTCGCGAATTGAACAGCGCTTTTACCTGAGGAGGTAACCACAGAAAGCTACGACGGTTATTATTTCCGTTGCAATTATTAGCAGTCGATAAGTTAACAAACATGACAAATTAGCATGCAGGCTATGACTTCAGTAGATATTTATATGTCACAGATAGGCATGTATCTTTAAAAAACGAACATAGGCTATTTTGTTCGAAAAAGTCAATTTGACGCTATTTGCTGCTGAACTTTTAAAAAACACCCCGAAAAATAGGCCTGTAAATTCATTTTCGCTGACCTTGAAAGACAGATTATGTCCTGACTCGCCAAGTTAAGTCTTTAACCAACCCATTTTTAAACAGCTTTCAAACGATATGCTGTCAGTGAAATAAGTTTGTCAGCGCGCGGCTTTCCTCTCACATGCTCGTCATGAACTAAAGTCGCCTGAGTAGAAAAGATGACATCATTTGTCATTTTATTATAGATGTAACACAAGTATATAACAAAAAACATTGTTTAAAAATTATTTAAGATGGATAAACTAGCTATCTGCGCGAGGCAACACGATTAAAAGAAGAAAAGCATTTAAAAATAAAATCACTCTGGATGAACATTACAATTATGTTTTTATTTGTAGAATTATTTTAAAATAAAATGTGCTGCAGTACACGTGGATTTCTGTGGTAGAAATTGTATCAACTCCCTTCAAATCCGACGAACGTGTAAATGTATTTCTTTATACGCGTATGCATTTTATAAAATCGGTATGCAGTGGCTACAAATGCATGAGGTGTATTTCATGGGTTTTACCTTTCATGCCGAACCGACTCCATTGCATCATAAAGTGACAGTGTGTATCTGCAGGAGTTAGATAAGCCTATCTCCTCCTCACACACAGGCAATTAAAGCTTGGACCGTGTGTGTGTGCCTCTGAAGAATAACGGCACGAGCCGGTTGTAACGGGAAAATCTATACGTTCTTCTGTAGCCTATAGAAGGGAGAAGCTTCAACCGAGATGCTTTTTATACGTTAGCAATAAATAAAGCTGTTGCGTCTGCAGCATCCATGACAATATATGATTGATGGAAAATGCTGAAACAATAGGAATTCATGCGCAAATCGTAAAATAGTTTTTAAAAACGCAATAGATAATGATAATAATTCTAACCAATAGGCCTATTAAATAGCCTAGCCTATGTTTAAAATATATATATATAAAACGGAAGACGCATGCAGAACATTTGGAAATTCTCTTTCTCTTATTTGTTACTTACTCGTGTGGCCTCAGCTTTTTTCCGAAATATTTCCTCCATATTCTGCGCCAAATTTTTCACCACTTTTGCGCCGTCAATCTCTTCTATTCGCACCGATTTCTCATATTCCTTGTATTTCTGAAATGAAATAAATGGGTCATATTACACAATGAATATAGACAATTTACTACGTTTTGTGTTAATGTGGACAAGGCTGGATAACATTTTGTTAATAAAAAATTATTTGAACAATACAAATATTTTTTAAATAAAACTAATGTAGGCCTACATGTGTTATGTGCAGCCTACAAGTTTTGTTCTGGCATTCAAAAAAAATCAAATACCTAAAATATCAATTTTAAATGCAGCTTGTCTGGCAATAGTAAAGGTATGTTGTATTAGCAGCAATTTATTATTACAAAAATAAATGTATTCAACAAATAAATATATTCAACAAACAGAATCAGATCAGATCATAAACAGATATAAAAATTTTTTTTATTAAACTGCATTCATATTTGCACACTTTAATACAGTGTGTGTGTGTGTGTGTGTGTGTGTGTGTGTGTGTGTGTGTGTGTGTGTGTGTGTGTGTGTGTGTGTGTGTGTGTGTGTGTGTGTAAATGTCCCCACAAAGGTTGTGCTGCCAGTAATTTTTGACCTTGTGAGGACATTTTTTTGGCCCATGAGAAAAACGTCTTGTAAATCATACAGAATTATGATTTTTGAAATTTTTTGAAAATTAGGATTTTCAGTGCAAGTGTGTGTGTGTGTGTGTGTGTGTGAGAGAGAGAGAGAGAGAGAGAGAGAGAGAGAGAGAGGGGGATACCTTCTGTAAGAACAGTTCTAAGTTTTCTTCATTATGTCTATGGCATGTTCTCATAAAACATTAAAACCCAACGTGTGTGTGTGTGTGTGTGTGTGTGTGTGTGTGTGTGTGTGTGTGTGTGTGTGTGTGTGTGTGTAATGTGTGGACTGGTAATCCCTACGGTATGGGGACAAAATGTCCCCACAAAGATGGCAATATCCAAATTTTTGTCCTTGTGGGGACATTTTTTTGGTCCCCATGAGGAAAACATCTTATAAATCACACTAAGTGATGTTTTTTGAAAATGTAAAAATGCAGCATGTCTCCTGTGATGGTAGGTTTAGGGGCAGGGGCAGTGTAGGGGGATAGAAAATATGGTTTGTACAGTATAAAATGCATTACGCCTATGGAATGTCCCCATAAAACATGGAAAATGTGTGTGTGTGTGTGTGTGTGTGTGTGTGTGTGTGTGTGTGTGTGTGTGTGTGTGTGTGTGTGTGTGTGTGTGTGTGTGTGTGTGTGTGTGTGTGTTTCACATTTTGGTTTGAAGTATCTCAAATAATCTCAATAGCAATCTTATTAGAAAGTAAGTCTCTGCTTTGTTTATGAATATCTGAAGAAAATCTCCTTTAAAGATGATAAAATTCAGCAAATTCAGACATATAAACACATTAAGCCCAAGATCTTTTATAATGGTAATGATTTGTCCAAAGCAGATAAGATAAATGTGGGGAACCCATAATCATCTTTTCTTTCAGTCTAATGGACAGTGTGATACCCTCAAACATGAGTTTAAGAGATTAATGTCCAGCATGACAAGTAAATTTGTCTGTGATCGGTAGATAGGGACATTTACATATGCAAATCTGAGGGAGGGAGGCAAATATGTGTAGCAGCGGCAGATGGACGGACGAGATGTATAAAAAAAATGACGAGAGACAGTGATGGAGAGACAGGGGACAGTAAGAAGAGGCCCTTACAAGTCTCCATGACCTACGCTTTGCATTGTCTCTTCGTTAATACAGCTGTCATTCCCATTTGAGTTAGTGCCACAAGTCCTCAGATAAGCATGTCGTCGTGCGCCTCTCTCTGACAGCGGCCTCTCTGATTGGCTGATAAGACAAATCCTCTCCAGATAACGAGCTCAATCTTGTCCCCGTAATTGGTGAAACTTCTGCTGCAGTGTCTATTATTGGTGGAGGAAGAGCGTTGTGGGTGGGCTGCTTTGGGGAGGCTGGGCGGGGCTTGTTGAAAGGGCCACGCATTGTTGGAGGGTAATTGAAATGGAGTCAGAATTCAGGAGAAAGATAATAAGTTGTCAAGCCTGGGCGAGTCTGGATAATGAACTACACTTCAGACAACGCTGAGTCTGCAGTACAAGCGACACCTGAAGCAACAGCACTCAATGGACGTTGTGATATTAGGCTATTCAAACACACTCAGGCATCCACGCCTGCGGGCTTACACCACTTCACTATAAAAAAGCCTTTCTGATTTAAATAAGTTCATGTTAAGTGAAACATGGGCATAGATTTCAAGAAAAAAAAAGTGTGCACAGCCTAATGAAAGTAAACCTACATACATTAAAATCTTGACTTTAAAAAGGCTGATAAAAATAAGTGTACAGTATGAAAAATAGACAGTATACATATCTTTCAGGTTTTTTTTGACAACATGATTTAAACTGAATCAAAACACTCTTCACAGATCTTTAAACTAAAAAAAGGCTTTCTGACAAAAAATTTAGTTGGACATGGACATGCATTTCGTGAAAAAATGTCACGCATCTCGTTTTTTTTCAAGACATAAAAACTGGTCCTACGCAGTCCTTTCAATAAGAAAAGGCCTTTCTGATAAAGATACGTTTCCAGTATGAGAAAACAATGAATGCATGTCTTTTGAAAACACACACACTCACACACATTCCATGTTTTATGGCGACATTACATATACATGATTTTTATTCTGTACAAATTGTATATTATATCCCCTACTAGTAAACCTACCCATCTCAGAAAACTTTCTGCATTTTTAGATTTTCAAAAAACATAACTTAGTATGATTTATAAGCTGTTTTCCTACTGGGGACCAAAAAAATGTCTCCACAAGGACAAGGATTTCGGATATAGCCTTCTTTTTTGGGGACATTTTGTCCATATAATGTAGGGTTTTCCAAGACCACACACACACACACACACACACACACACACACACACACACACACACACACACACACACACACACACACACACACACACACACACACACACACACACACACACACACACACACACCACTAGTTTCACAGTCCTTGTAACAGTAAAAGTAAGCAAAACAATCTCTTGTTTTCTACAAGACAACAGGACATCAAATAGCATGAAAACACACACTCTGGCACATATCAGACCCCCAACATGTTTCTAACACCAACACCCCCCTCCACACACACAGATCGCAGCACCACGCGGCAAATTACCCCTTTAAGAGAGAGACCATGGAGAGCTATTGAGGCGGAACAGTTCATTTCACGCCTGTCCTGCCTCCCCACCCCTCACCCTCCGTCCCGGCACCCTCCTTGGCCCAAAAAAAGCCATAATCAAAGCCATTAATGCTGCGTTCGTCAATAGTGATGATCACCCCACTGATTCAAGACATAGTAGCGAAATAGTCCCGGGGAGTGTCCCATGCTACCAGATGCTCCTGGACAAAGCAAGTTTTTGCCATCATATTCTCAAGATGCTACAAAATTATTCACTGTAAAGATGCTTAATGGTAATGTATTTGTACAATCTGTTATTTTGTTGCGGTGAGGTGGAAATTTCAGCGATTGAAAGCAACAAAGGGTGACATTTGTATGGCTGCCCCCCCTCTCCCTTGTGTAAAAATCAGGTAATTTTGCATAACAAGCTTAATGATCACTCTTAACGATCCTCCTTAATGAAGCGGCCTGCTGCCTCATCCCTCCCTTTCTGCTTCCAGCTCTTCAGACAGACAGCTTATTGGCTCTGAGCCCCACCCATTGGTCACGCCCACTGAGCAGGATGATGGGAAAAAGTGCAAACATACGCAGAAACGGCAATGAAGAGAGAACAACTGGCTGGGACATTTTACAATGTGTTAATGTGTGTGCGCGTGCGTTTAGGCTGATGAAGATAATTCTGGGTTGGATGATTGAACATGTTCATTATTGATGCTTTTGGCTGAATCAGGAACAGATTTCCATCTTAACTCTCACCTTAAAGCGACAGTTCACGCAAATTTTTTATTTTTTTATTCATCCGAATGTCATTTTTATATGCAATTTTTCCATTGAAAACTGGATACATTATGAAAAACAATTCCGTAATCTCTTTTTAATACAGTTCACGTCGATACAGTACGCATCGACGACGATATTTGTCACTTGCGTAATTATTAGAAATGCTGTTATTACAATAGATTACTGCATGCATTAATGCTAGTTTATTGCTGCATCATCAAATTATTTTCATTGAACATTCAACAGGCAAACATTAAGCAGTAAATAAAATACAAATCGGAAAACATGACATTCTTCAGAGGCTATTTTAGTTGTCAAACTATATATGCTGACAAACTATATTTTCTACAGATTTAATTTTGTTTTGACAAGTGTTTAATTATTTATCAGTAATAATATTGATATTACATATTGGATGCGATTACATCAGTGTATCTCGATTTTATGGTGATCACATCTCTCCTAAATGGACAAAAAGCATCACAAAAGTTGGAAATACGACCAGTCATCAGGCTATCAGACTCAGATGCTGGATGACTAAATAACCTTATGAAATTCATACACTACACGGTTTGATTGCATAATGCATAGCATAAGTGTATAGTGCATAATTTGGGA
Organism: Gobiocypris rarus; assembly: GCA_023029165.1. NCBI lineage: Eukaryota > Metazoa > Chordata > Actinopteri > Cypriniformes > Gobionidae > Gobiocypris > Gobiocypris rarus. Next base: position 7,263,685 of record CM040931.1, on the reverse strand, counting down.
CACAACTAAATCTTTTTACATTCCAGAGAAGAGGTATGTGAGGGTATGATGTGAGGGTATGATGATTTTTGGAGTATCCCTTAATATTTCAGTCTGTTTCTCACACTAAGATACTGTACGGATCACATGGACTAGTTTACGCTGTCCTTTTTAGAGCTTGGCAGACATGGTTACTGTGAAATGAACAGAAAAAGCTACTGTTTTGGAACAACATGAGGGTGAGTAAACATAGACAGAATTTTCATCTTTGGGTGAATTATTCTGTTAACAATTATGTAAGGTAAATCAGCCACATTGGTCTCGGATCACTGGATAAATACAACACCGGTAATGGCTCTGACTACACTATGGATTTTTCTGTAAGTAAGGGCCAAATAGCTAAAGACAGATCCTAAATCTCAGTTTTAGTTAAACAACCAGCGTTTGTGGACACTCCTATACCTCCCATCATTCTCAGGTGTAATTCTCAAAGCCTCAGTTTCGTTCCCTTCCGCAATTTTAAAAACAGACCCGGACTAGTTCAGTTAAAGAGTCACGTACACACATTCTGTGAGGAGGTAATTACGACGATAATATGTGCACTGATGGTGAGAGCTGGGCTCTTATCTCACACCAACACTGAGAGACTTATTAATACTTCAGAGAGAGAGAGAGACGGGGTTATCTCAAAACATCCATCACTGTTTTTCCTTCAATAGAAACCGAGAGGAAATGAAGTGTGTTCTGTAGTATATAACGCCACCGCATAGTGTATTCAAACAGCAGTATTAGCTATAACACGGTATACTGGAACAAAGAAACCAGGTGGAGACCTTTATCCGCTAAATATCGGCACTGTCACATAGATATGAATTTTAATAATGAAAATATTAATATTGTTACGTGTGTCTGTGCCTTTTTTCTCTTTTGATATAGTGTTATCAATATTGAATTGTTAATATGTAAATATAAATCATCTACGCCACACATAAGACAACATAATGTACACAACATGAATTGATATGAATTAGATGTCTGCTTTATAGCCCTGTGTGTAATTTCCCTAGTTTTTACTACTTTATATTTTTTTGGTAATAATTTATTTAATTATTTAAAAATGTCTCCAAATGCAAAAAAAAAAATGTTGAACCCTGTGACCAAAAAGCACAGTTTATAATATCAGCTGCCACCGTGTGGCTAAAGTTTGCAGTGCATCATCTGATGCTCCTTTGTCATTTATAAAGAGACACACATTCATTCACTTATTCTATTTGTCTAACTAGTCCTACACAGGTGTTTAGATGCAAAAGACAGATCGGGGGGAAAGAAACTGAGTGTAATGAGCCTTATCCAAAAACTCCCCCTCTCTCTCTCTCTCTCTCTCTCTCTCTCTCTCTCTCTCTCACACACACACACACACACACACACACACTCACAAATATCAGATTATACACCTGGATGTTTTAAGGCAAAGCCATCTATATTCATACAAACCAAGAAGAGGTGTGTGTGTGTGTGTGTGTGTGTGTGTGTGTGTGTGTGTGTGTGTGTGTGTGAGAGAGAGAGAGAGAGAGAGAGAGAGAGAGAGAGAGAGAGAGAGAGAAGGGAAATACCTTCTGTAAGAGCTGAGATCCTGAGTATTTTGAAGCTATTGATTTTATTTCACCACCAAACGCTGAAGCCCAGAGTTTCACACTGTTGGGAAAGAAGAACCCATGTAATCACTCACATTACAACACACAATGCCACAATTACAATATTATAATGATAGATTCAAATTTAACGAAAGTGAGTGGGATAACTGTTTGTAATCATTATTAATGTATTCTAAATGTCCATACAGCACCATGTGTTTGTTAAATTCCCTTATGTTTCTCATTTTCTGTATGACAAAAAAGTTAAGCCATAAAAGCTTTGCGTACTGTATTTTCATTCTACACTCTCTTGAGCTACGGTATTTCTGCATGATCTGACTCTCAGAAATGGCTTTCATTGGTGTAATGTAATGTAAGGAGGTTGATAATATAATATTACTGTAAATAATATTTGTGATTTAAATAAAATCAGTTGATTTATCACATGAAGCACATTTTTGCACACTTGGCAAATATTTGTACATGTACTGTATATATACAACAGCAACTATTAGGGCTTCTATTCTATATTTTGTTTTGTTTAAATATAATAAAATGTGCATATATACAATAAAAACCTTATATTTGGACTATATTTGGATATAACTAGACCCTCACAATAACCATCACAAAGCCTAGTTTAAACCTCTCTCTCTCTCTCTCTCTCTCTCTCTCTCTCTCTCTCAGTGCACTTATGATTATAGATTAAATGTAATTATTATGGCTTCTCTATGTTTTGCATACCTTTAAAATATTCATAAATTATAAAAGCCTTTAGCATTCAGACATTTGAAATACCACCAAAGCATTCATAAATGTTAGTTTTAACCTCTCGCTCTACAAATTTGCATATGGATTTAAAACAATTAACAAGGCTTCTCTATTTCACATGCATTACAATGTGTATTTATTATTAAAGCATTTTTCTATATTTACTCTAGAAATGTTCTAGACCCTTATAATAGCCGAATACAAAAACACACCATCACACAGAATAGTTTTAATCTCTTTGTTTCTACATGCACATTGGATAAATGCAATTATTATGGCCTCTTCTCTATATTGTGCATGCATGCTCTTCTACTCACACTGATAAGGGGATCTCCGGTTGGGACCCCCGCACCTCCAGCGTCGTCCAGCACGCGCTCATCACACACAAGAGGAGGCAGTGCGCGTGCATCAGAGGAATTCTCCGGTCCCGCTGCATCCTTCCCCTCAAAATTTCTTACGCTGCAAAGGAACCGGCGGCTCGGGCAGCCTTTAGAACTCCCCCCTCCTCTCGGTCTCTCTCCCCCGGTCACAAAAACAGCACCGAGCGCCAATTCAGCTGCACATCTGCCCGCCCCAGCGCGCGTGCTGCCTCCGGAGTTTCAGTCCTTCCGCCCAGCTGTCACACACCCCACGACCTCCTGCTCGTGCTCTTTGACATCGACTCTCGCTTTTTATCCCTGCATTGGTGGCATAGAGAGCAAAACAGAGATTGAAATGCTTATTCTTTCTCTTAGAGCTGATTAGGACAAAATGAACTCGCGCGCTCTCACTACTGGCGCTGCTGATATTATGATGAACGACACTTTCGGGTCAGCGCATGTACTAAAGGCAGAAGTTTAGGTGAGGAGAAACGAGCAGAAAGTCATCAAGACAGAGAGGCTAATGTGTAAATCTAGGGAAGGAGATCCAGTGCGGTTTCCCCATGCGAGCGCGCTCACGAGAGAAGCTGATGCGAAACTTTCCCTCGGCAACGCGCATTCCTCCTTTTGGGGATGCTTGTGCTCTGACGGATGGAGATTACGTAGTTTAGTTTCGTATTAATAATTAGTTTATTAATAATTAAAAATACGCATTTTTATTATTGATTTCATATTGAAGTTTTGTATATTAACATTCATATTCAGCTTGATAGAAGACATTTTCATAACAGCACTGCGTGATTCTGCATATTGCGGTTTATAACTGTCACACTTTACTACATATTTCACCTAGAAAGTTGTCACAAACTGCTATATCTCATAGAAATAGCAGAGTTTTTGGTTTCAAACAACTTCTATTAGGAGCACCTAATAATATTTCTGATTTCTGTCATCCGAATGCTCTTATTTTAGTATTTTCATGTACTAGTTTTCATGAGACATTATGATTCTGGATGTTGCTTTTTTCATTTATATGCACGTTAATAAAAACAGCAATATGCCAGTGATATATGCAGCTGTATTATGCTGCTCCTCATCAAAAGAAGCAATAAAAGAGAAGATAGTACTCGAAGAAAGTAAGTGAATAAGATTTATGACCAGCCACTACAGCACTGACATCTCGAGTCTGATGCTTAACAGTGGCATCCAGGAGTTAATTGCTATTCTCTCATTCTTTTTTTCTTCCTCTAATTATCATGAGCACATAAATGATGAGGTGTGATGCATTTGTGTGTTTGTGTGTGTGTGTGTGTGTGTGTGTGTGTGTGTGTGTGTGTGTGTGTGTGTGTGTGTGTGTGTGTGTGTGTGTGTGTGTGTGTGTGTGTGTGTGTGTGTCTTAACGGCCTGCGTCTCTGCACAGTCATGATTAGCTGGTAAATGCATCATACATCACAGACTCGTGAAGCGGCGGCGACTGAAGCTGAAGAACACAAGCCATACTGTATGCTGCAATGATGCTACAACACGGCAAACTCTAAATGCCATTCATAAACTTTGAGTATAACGTCATCGGTTTCCATCTCTTCCAAATTAGCTCGTTGTTTCAGTTCAGGAGGAACTGTAGTGTGTGGCTGCTGTTTCGTTTGTGGTGCTCGTTGACTGACGTCTGTCTAACTTTGCATAGCATTAACTAAGGGTGCGTGGAGATATGAACCGAATGCAATGATTGGACGAACATTTTATGGTCCTGCACCTTCCACAGACAATATAGTGCTGTCTATCGATTAAATCAAACTAATCACACATTTTTTCTATATAAAAATAATATTTTAAAAATAATAATAATATTTTCACAGTTACTCTCCAAAGACAGTATATTTTAATAAGTATTTGTTGTAATGACATCTTTTTATGAATGAAGGCCAGTATCACTGTTACTAATACTGATGACTCGTTGAAATTGATTTTTTAAAAGCATTAATGATAGACATTCAACATTACAGTATAATTGAAAGCTATCAATTTCAACATTCATTAGGCTTTAAAAATTTTTTGAAATTAAGAGAACTTAAACATAAATCAAAAAAAAAAATTGAATCCAAAAATCTTACATATCATGCCTTTAAACTGAAAAAAAAATGCATGGCATGCGTTATAACACTGAGAGCACTAATATATACACCGATCAAGCATAACATTATGACAGGTGAAGTCAATAACACTGATTATCTCTTCATCACGGCACCTGTTAGTAGGTGGGATATATTAGGCAGCAAGTGAACATTTTGTCCTCAAAGTGGATGTGTTAGAAGCAGGAAAAATGGGTAAGCGTAAGGATTTGAGCGAGTTTGACAAGGGCCAAATTGTGATTCTAAACGACGCATCATGTGATTCCAGATGAAAGCATCTCCAAAACTGCAGCTCTTGTGGGGTGTTCCCGGTCTGCAGTGGTCAGTATCTATCAAAAGTGCTCAAAGGAAGGAAAAGTGGTGAACCGGTGATAGGATCATTGATGGGGAGCGAAGGCTGGCCCGTGTGGTCCGATCAAACAGACGAGCTACTGTAGCACAAATTGCTCAAGAAGTTAATGCATGTTCTGATAGAAAGGTGTCAGAATACACAGTGCATCGCAGTTTGTTGTGTATAGGGCAGAAAAACCGATAGACCAGTCAGGGTGCCCATGCTGACCCCTGTCCACCCCTGAAAGCGCCAACAGTGGGCACGTGAGCATCAGAACTGGACCACAGAGCAATGGAAGAAGGTGGCCTGGTCTGATGAATTACGTTTTCTTTTACATCACGTGGATGTCTGGGTTCGTGTGCGTCTCTTACCTGGAGAACACATGGCACCAGGATGCACTATGGGGAGAAGGCCCGTCGGCAGTGTGATGCTTTGGGCAGTGTTCTGCTGGGAAACCGGGACCTGCCATCCATGTGGATGTTACTTTGACACATAGCACCTACCTAAGCATTGTTGCAGACCATGTACACCCTTTAATGGAAACGGTATTCCCTGGTGGCTCTGGCTCTTTCAGCAGGATAATGCACCCTGCCACAAAGCAAAAATGGTTCAGGAATGGTTTGAGGAGCACAACAACGATTCTGAGGTGTTGACTTGGCCTCATTTCCCAGATCTCAATCCAATTGAGCGTCTGTGGGATGTGCTGAAGAAATAAGTCCGATCCATGGAGGCCCCACCTCGCAACTTACAGGATTTAAAGGGTCTGCTGCTAACATCTTGGTTCCAGATACCACAGCACACCTTCAGGGGTCGAGTGGAGTCCATGCCACGATGGGTCAGGGCTGTTTTGGCAGGAGAAGGGGGACCAACCCAATATTAGGAATAGGTCATAATATTATGCTTGATCGGTGTACATATAAATACATTTAGACTACTTAACTTGATATCTATCACGATGTGAAGAGACTTTCAACCAGTTTAACAAAAAAATTATTCAAATCTCCTACCCTGCCTTTAAATGTCTCCTATATGTTTACTAATGTCATTTCAAATGCACATCCAGAAATAGAGGTCTTACAGGGTCCTTCTTAATCAGAACAACAAAGACAACAATAAGATTAAGAAATCATGGGTCTCGCAGGGACAGGAGCAATAGTTTTAACAACTCTTGAAGCAAATCCGGTTAGTCTGTGCTGGAGTTCACTCTTGTCTATTTTAATGCAGGACACCAAACACACATTAATCTCTGTCTCGTCTTAATGGAAGTTAAAACTCTTACAGGGTCAAATATAGTACTGGGCAAATGTGACATCTGGCACTGAAGGTGCTGGGAATCACACTTCACAGCTAATCACAGAATATATACATACACGGATACACGGCCAGGAGCATCTCTAAATCAATAACATGATAAGGCACGGGGTGGATTCTTGTAAATTACACCACTTTTGCCATTCGTTTCAACACTTTGCTATTCTAATGGCCTATTTCAATGCAAACATTACATTTTAGCATATTTTAAGCAGAGTGCACTTGATTTTAGTGCAGAAAATAAGTACCCTACAAAACTGCACATTAACTATACTTAAAACTAAAAGGTTTAACCTTTTCTGAAAAATGTAAATTAAATGTACATTTCTCAAAAACAAAACTCCAAGTTACTTTACTGCTCTAAATATTTATCTTATCCATGATAATTAGCAATGAGGGAAATCAAAAAGTTGACAAATTCATTCAGTGTTGCATTTGCAAAGTAATATTTTTCCCCAGAACAGTCGATTTGTACATCAGTCATTAGACTAGTCATGGATCACAAAACTTCAGCTGAACTGTTCAAATGCATGTGGTGACAGTACGAGAAAACGTTCTCTAGGTTAAGTCATTCGAGTCATTTTCCTACTGCAATCAAGGAAAGAGCTGGATCAGGGATCACACCCAGGACGACTTATTGGGTCTTAAGTCTGGATCTTTGGGACTTTTCTTCTTACAGCACCTAATCTGAATAAGAACTTTTGTGCGTGTGTGTGTCACACACTTGAAGGTGCAGACGTGTGATGCAAAGGTGCATGTCTGATGTATACTTAAACGAACCATCAGAGAAGAATATAGCTTGAAACTGACTGCAAAACTACTTTTTTCTTTATTTTTTGTTAAGATTTGGGGAGATGGACTCTTTCCCAGAATTCCTGAATGACTCGTCTATACACCATGGCTCTGGTGCAAAGGTGCCCCTGCCGTGGGCAGGATTCCTAACACTGTCCCTCCTTATGGCCGTGTTCTCCATCACATCTGTCGTGTTGAACGCTACAGTGATAGTTGTCACCCTCCGGCACAAACAGCTGCGGCAGCCACTGAATTTTGCCCTGGTCAACCTCGCCGTGACTGACCTGGGCATCACACTAACAGGAAGTGTGCCATATGTGGTGACCAATGCCGTGGGCTACTACATCATGGGACGGGGCGGTTGTATATTGGAGGGATTTTGCGTTGCCTTATTTGGTAAGTCTGTTCAGAGTTCATTCCATCACTAAATAATGAATTTAGACTTTATTATGTAAATTGAACCCTTCCAGACACTGAACAAGCAACATTTAAAAGTAAAAATTATTCAAATTCAATTACACCATGATTTAGCCTCAAATGTAACAGCTAAACGCAAATACTATTCTGTCAAATGTATTATAATTAGTGTTGCTAAAGCAAGGATCCCTTTATTAGGCTCATATTTTTGTGTATTTTAATTATGTGAATTTGATAATATTGGCTCATTTTTACCTCTATTTATTTGCATGAAACTGTTAAAGTCTCTCACAATTACATTTTTCATACTGCCATTATGTTACACTTTACCTATGCTCTCAGGCAGGCACAGACCCTACTTAAGGTACAGTAGTACTGTCGCTGTGGTGGAGGAATGGTAGGCCTAGTTTAAAAAAAAAAAAAAAAAAGATTACCGCGGTACTGAATGCATCCGCATAAGCTCATGCTCACCAGGCATTTGTTCAATAACATGGAATTGTCATAATACTTTTTGTAGGCTACTCTGTTATGGCAGAATAGCTATAGCTAATGTTTTGTTGTTTGTCTTTACCTGCTCGTGCAGGAGTCGAAGAGCTTCATTGTTGACATTCACAGGAGACGTTTTTTATTTTTATTTAATGTGCTGTAGGTAACATTTAGCCTAAATATCCACTTCATCCGGCACTCATTTTGTTTCCTGTGTCTTTTACTGTGTAAAGAGCTATAAATAATTAAATTGTTTAAATAAGTTTAATATAATTACTACCCGAATGATTCTGACTGAATCACGAACTGATTGCAAACCTGCTTAGCAGACACAAAAGAACCGATTCAAATAAGTGATTCATTCACGAATCGAACGGTTCTTGTTTTTTGACTGAAGCTCTTCGGAATAGTGAATTTGTAACGTGAATAGTTGTTCATTATATAATACACAAAATCTTACGAGCTTAACGTCACTGAAAGTGATAACTTACAGTAGCATAGGCTAAGTATGTTAAATATTGATTTACAGAGTTTATTTCATCAGAATGAGTCAAACAGTGAGGGTCTTCTTGAACTATTCATTAAGAGGTGATTCATTAAGAATAATTACATTCATTCATAAATGTAATTATTATTCGTGAATCGGACTACACTGAATGCAATGTAGCCTATTTTTTCATTCACTAAAAGAGAACCGGCTCATGAATAAAAATCACTTGTTTTTGAATCGCACTACTGATTGCACGTTCTGTTTTTGATTCACTAGAACTGGCTCAAAAGAGTCATTTGTTAGAGACCGGAATATCTGAGCGTTGTTTGGTTTTTCAGAAAGACAGGCTTTCATCATATGACTTTTCAAGGTTTATAGTGTCTAACTTAGAAATCTTACTGTGTCATTATTGTGCAAAGATCATAAGAGATTAGTGTTGGGTAAGTTAGCCTGCAAAAAAAGTAATTAATCATAATCAAAAATCTTAATAAAAAATATCTTCAACAGTGTAATTCGATTAATGTAAGTATGTAGTAATGTAGCCTACTATAATTACTCTCTCTAAAAAGTATTAATTGGAATTCATATTGATCAATTGGATTACTTTATTACTTTCAAAACCCCAGTAAGGCCTAAACCTCATCCAGTTATAATAATAATACATTTTATTTTATAAAGTGCGTTTAAAAGCAGCTTCTCAAAGCGCTGTACACAAAATGAACAATGTACAAATGAAAAGACAATTCGAAAGGACAGGTGCATAGGAAGAGGAAGCCGTCACAGATCTTAAGCGTGTTTGAGGGACAACCAGCAAGTTCGAGTTGAACAATACAAGGACAGACACGAAACTGCACTTTTAATTCTTTCAAATTAACAATACAATTGCATGCATTATTTTTGAACCCACCAAAGTGTGCAAAGGGAGAAGGTTACATTAAAAACATACATTTTAACATAACATTTTTATGTTAAATCCACTTGTTTTATAGTATATACAGTAGGCCTATTTAATGCAATCACAACAGAAGTAACTGTAATCCAAGTACAGAAAAATTAAAGAGTAATCCCTTTACCTTTTCAAGAGAAAAGAAGCGTACAGTAATAAGATTACTTAGTAATTAATTACATCCAACATTGAGCATGATCAGCCGACTGCCACAGATGTTAACCTTTAAAATGTGAATTTTATCTTAAGTGTAATTTCTTCTGTTTCCTCTGTTGACTGCACAGGTATAACAGCTCTGTGCACAGTGGCCCTGATTGCTGTGGAACGGCTGTTTGTAGTGTGCAAGCCTCTAGGCACCATCACATTCCAGAGCAAGCACGCCGCCGGAGGGTTGGCGTTATCCTGGCTCTGGTCTCTGATCTGGAACACTCCTCCTCTCTTTGGCTGGGGAAGCTACCAGCTGGAGGGAGTCGGCACATCCTGCGGACCCGACTGGCAGAGTCGAGATTTCAAAAACATGTCTTACATCATCTGTTACTTCTCACTCTGTTTCGCTGTGCCATTTGTCATCATTGTGGTGTCATATTCATGGCTGCTCTACACGCTAAGACAAGTAAAACTTTGTCCTGTTTTACATTTTTGCTTTTTATATATATATATATATCTCTTCAGATGAGCTGGTGAAGTTTAATTTGTTGTTTGCAGTGGTGGACAGTAACGAAGAAAGCTATATTCACTTTGTTACTGTTTTTTAAGTACATTTTATCAAATAGGCCTGTATCATACACTGATCAGGCATAACATTATGACCGGTGAAGTCAATAACACTGATAATCTCTTCATCATGGCACCTGTTAGTGGGTGGGATATATTAGGTTGCAAGTGAACATTTTGTCCTCAAAGTTGATGTTTTAGAAGCAGGAAAAATAGGATTTGAGCGAGTTTGACAAGGGCCAAAGCCAAACTAGGATTCTAGACGACTGGGTCAGAGCATCTCCAAAACTGCAGCTCTTGTGGGGTGTTTCCGGTCTGCAGTGGTCAGTATCTATCAAAAGTGGTCCAACGAAGGAACAGTGGTGGCCAAGGCTCATTGATGCACGTGGGGAGCGAAGGCTGTCGCGTGTGGTCCGATCAAATAGACAAGCTCAAATTGCTCAAGAAGTTAATGCCGGTTCTGATAGAAAGGTGTCAGAATACACAGTGCATCTCAGTTTTTTGCGTATGGGGCTGCATAGCCGCAGACCAGTCAGGGTGCCCATGCTGACCCCTGTCCATCGCCGAAAGCGCCAGTGGGGACGTAAGCATCAGAACTGGACCACGGAGCAATGGAAGAAGGTGGCCTGGTCTGATGAATCATGTTTACTTTTACATCACGTGGATGGCCGGGTGCGTCACTTACCTGGGGTACACATGGCACCAGGGTTCACTATGGGAAGAAGGCAAGCTGGCGGTGTGAGGCAGTGTGATGCTTTGGGCAATGTTCTGCTGGGAAACCTTGAGTCCTGCCATTAATTTGGATGTTACGTTGACACGTACCACCTACCTAAGCATTGCTTCAGACCATGTACACCCTTTCATGGAAATGGTATTCCCTGGTGGCTCTGGCTCTTTCAGCAGGATAATGCACCCTGATACAAAACAAAAATGGTTAGGGAATGGTTTGAGGAGCACAACAACGATTTTGAGGTGTTGACTTGGCCTCTAAATTCCCCAGATCTCAATCCAATTGAGCAAACAAATCCGATCCATGGAGGCCCCACCTCGCAACACACAGGACTTAAAGGATCTGCTGCTAACATCTTGGTTCCAGATACCACAGCACACCTCAGGGGTCTAGTGGTGTCCATGCCTCGACGGGCAGCAAAAGGGGGACCAACACAATATTAGGATATTGTCAAAATGTTATGCCTGATTGGTGTATTGGCCTGTTTTATTTTGGAAAACATTTATTTTTACTTCACTACATTCTAACGGATAATGACATTTTTTACTCCACTACGTTTCATAAAAACATATTGTTTGTTTATGGAAGCCTACCCGAAAAATGATTACATCGTAATTTATGTATTGTAAATTATCATTTAATTTCTTAAAAAGTTATTGTGTCTTGTTGTATACCATTAAGAAGGCTCTTATGCTGAAACGCGCTGGTATTTTAATTTTTTTTAGAACTTCCCCTTTTACCCGTGCTGCTGGATTCCCCTTTTGTAAATTATAATTAAGACATAAAAATTTAAAACTATAACATAACGACTAATTAAATAATGACACATTTTACCCATGTGACGTGTGTATTTGTCACCACATATTGTTTTGTTACTGTATTTACAAATATGGTTTTCATCAAAGATATAATTTTTCACTTGTTTGCACACTTGAATTATCAGTAACTTAAATAGATATGTTAGTATGACGTTTAATGTTTTGATATTGCAGACTATAGTTAAGATAAGTTTTGGTAAAAATATTAAATGTTTGCTTATTTGCAGAACAATACATATTAAATGTCTACACTAATCTTTCTTATTGACTAGTGCTGGCTAGAATAAATAATAAATGTTTCATCGATCAGTACTTTTTTATTTTTAAAGTCACAATGAAATCAAAATGGACAATTCTTGTTTTTATGGAATATTGCAGTATTTATTATAAATGATTTGTTTGTGCACATTTAGTTTTTTAAATTTATGTGCCCTCCCTTTTGCAGCTCATCTCTTCCTGTCCCAAATGGCACACTTCGGCTGAATCCCAAATGGCACCCTAAACCCTCAAAACCTTCCTCTGAGTCTGCACTTTCATGACGTAATGCCGCTTTGACTGCTGGGTAAAGTCCTCTGTGTAGCTCGCAAAGTTGCGGGCTCAGCTTAAGAGCACATCGAGGGCGCATAAAAGCTGCAAAGGGGGAGCTCGCGAACACCCTTCTGTGAACTAAAATGACAAATGGGAAACCCTACGGTCTCGTGGACTTAACGGACACGGGCACACGGCAGCATTTGTAAGTCCACAAGACCGAAAGTGCATAGAAGTGTGCCATTTGGGATCCAGTCTTCATATGCACTACCGGTCTTGTGGACTTACAAATGCTGCAGCGCGCGCATGTCCGTTAAGTCCATGAGACCGTAGGGTTTCCCATTTGTCATTTTAGTTCACAGAAGGGTGTTCGCGAGCTCCCCCTTTGCAGTTGATATGCACCCTTGATGCACACTTTGGCACTGAAGCGGCTCCGCAGCGGACTTCTTCCCGACAGTCAAAGCGGTGTTACATTACAAAAGTGCAGACTCGTTGGAAGGCTGCAAGGATTTAGGGTGCCATTTGGGACAGGGCCTCAGATGCTGTTTACCGGCACAAGGGTGGGGCAACCTGTCACTCACATGACATCACAGTAATAGCAAACCACAACCATCCAATCAATTCCCGGTGGACAAAATCAAGTCCCGCCCTATTTCTTCTTCTTTTTTTAAGATGCCGTTTCACTCTGGATTCATATTTTATTAGGGCATCTGTACTTTTATTCAAGTACCTAATATGTGTACTTCGTCCACCACTGGTTGTTTGAAAGAATATTTTCTTTGACAGGTAGCTAAGGTAGGTGGATTTGCGGCTGCGAGGGCAGAGGCTAAGGTGGCGCGGATGGTGGTGATGATGGTGTTGGCGTTCCTCGTGAGTTGGCTACCATATGCTACTCTGGCACTTATAGTCGTCTTCAACCCTGATGTCCAGTTGCCTGTGCTGGTGAAGGTGATAC